>CM017324.1:32349462-32385245 GCA_006937295.1 Carpinus fangiana
TTTTTTTTCTCCTCAACGTTAACGCTGACCCACTGCTGCCGGCGTTACCCACTCTCGCCGGAGATCCAAACGCGCGACCCAACCCCACCGGAGCTCCAGGCACGCTGATCTGTTCCGCCGTTCACCGCTGAACTTGCAGACCCACGACACCGCCCAAGGCAACGACCCATTACTGGAGACGTCTCTGGTTTTACTTCCCCTGTTTTTGTCTCTGGTTTTTAAGTTTTCATTATTTGTTTGTCTTATTTCTGTTACTAATTTTTTTTTGTTGATTGTACGTGTTGGGTCTGTTAACAGACCCTTGGTTCGGCTGAGTATGGTGACCCACGGTGGTTAGACCCACTGCCGGCGACGCCAGAGATCAAGCAGGAAGAAATGTTAGGGGAAAAAAATGGGGGGAAGAAAGGTGTATGGAGGGGGGAAAAAAATGGCCTGCTGCGTGCTGGGTGGGAGAAAGAAAAGAGAGGAAAGGAAAACAAAACAAAAGAAAAAGCTGGCCGGCTGCTCGTGGTTGGGTGGGGGAGAAAGAAAAGAGAGAGAGAGAGAGAAAAAAAAAAAAGAAAAAAAAAGGCCTGCTGTGTACGTGGCTGGGTGGGAGAAAGAAAAGGGAGGGACGAAAAAAAAAAATCCAATGGCAACGTTTCAAAAAGTGAAACGTTATCAATGGAGTCTCAAAATAAAAAATAAAAAATTCTAATGTAATATCCAATTTAATTGTAAGATTGGCTTTTAAAAAAAAAAAAATTACTAACGTGGCAATAAATGCCACGTTAGTAACTGTAAAAGAAAATATATATATACACACTAATGGTTGTATTAAAAAAAAAAAACAAATTACTAACGTGGCAAGAAATGCCACGTTAGTAATTGTAAAATAAAATATATATATACTAATGGTTGTATTAAAAAAACAAAATTTACTAACGTAGCAATAAATGCCATGTTAGTAACTGTTAAAAAAAAAAAAACAAAACAAACAAAAGCTAACGTGTCTTTGGCTGACACGCTAGTAAATGGGAACACAAAAGTTAATGTCTACGTAAATGGCACGTTAGTAAATGAAAAAACATAAGCTAACGTGTCTATACTACCACGTTAGTAAATGGATTTTTTTTTTTTTGAAAAACCAATACTAACGTGTCTATACTTGGCACGTTAGTAAATGAAAAATGATTACTAACGTTTCTACAGGTGCCACGTTAGCAATTGAATTTTATTTATTTATTTTTTATTTTCCCATTTACTAACGTGTGAATAGTAACACGTTAGCAAATGGTAACGTGGTATATCTCTAACACGTTAGTAAATGACCATTTCTAACGGTCACTTTTCTAACGTGTCAAAAACGTTAGGAATGGAACTTTATGACCATTACTAACGTTTTTAATGTCTTAAAACGTTAGTAAATGTGCGTTACTAAAAATAATGTTTTTTGTAGTGTCTTATCTCATCTATAAAAAGAAGAAGCCACATTAGATATAGATAAATGGTTAGTTAAAGGCGTCTAAAGATAGATTTCAATTCCAACATAAATGCTTAGAAGAGCATATGTGTTATTTGGATATGTATTAAATTAGCAAATCTAAAATGTTATCTACTTGGTAAGTAAACTAGGTAACATTTGGTTCAAATTAATAATAGCATATGTTCGTTTAAAAAAAATAATAATAATAGCATATGTTAACTACTTCAATTTATTTATTTTAAACTTTACCATCTATACGTAGCCTATAGTTTCCACCACTATATATACAATGTGCGAAGGAGAGCAATAAAAAAGAATGAAATAAAGGAAGAAGATGATCATGTCATCCGGTAGAAATGTATGTTTACTATTGATAATTATGTTTGGTCGATTCATAGAGAATTGCGTTGCGAAAATCGATTCTTATCTAAATCAATTCTATCTTAACCTAGTTCCAAATTGTGTCGTGTAATGGTAAATTAAACAATAAAACTGAAAATAAACAAATAATAAAAGCACTAAGGTTTTCAAAATCCACCTCACCAAATCAAAGTACACATTCTCATGCTTAGTTCATACATCCGACAGACAATTAAACCCTATACATGTTCTGTTGTTCCTATTGAAAGATTCAATGAATCCATCAGTATTTACGAAAGACAATGCATATCCAATTTAGTTCAAAAGATCCAATGTATCCATGCTTTGCATAAAAGACAATGAATATCCAAAGTAAATCAAAAGATACAATGTATTAGTTAGATGAAACACAATGAATATCAAACTTTGGCACAATCAATCACAATTTTGTCACATAATTGAATTCAAATGAACATACATTACGTAAACGATGGAATTGTTGAACAAATCATAAAAACATGTAAACAAGTCAATGGTAAAGCTTTATCTTCAACCTTAATTGAAGATTTAGCCTCCTATGACAAAAGAAATCAATAAGAAACTAAATTACTTCATTAAAATTAAAACACTTACAAAAGAATTGGAGTTCAAAGCTCCAAAAACCAAGAAAAACTAAAAAACGACCAAGAACGGTGCCCCCGGCGCGTCTCTCCCCATTTACAATAGAAATTGGTGATATTTATAAGCTAATTTTAGGGTTTTAGCGTTGCCAGGTCATCTAAGTGCGCTTGATCGCACTATAGGTGCACTCGATCTCACTCGAGCATGATTTTGCTATTGCGATGGGCACAAGTGCGCTCGATCACATGTTTCAGAATTGGCCAAATCTTCTGAAATATAAATTTGTAGATCTTTGAGTTAGCTTTCTAATGACACTAAAATCACTCCAATCAAAGTTCTACAACTTTAGATATGACCGTTTTGGTGGGACTCGTCGGGTGCGAATCATCGCTTGACTCAAATTTGCTTCCAATGCTCTCCGAACTGTCTTAAGCCACATAATTAATCGAATTAGCCCCAAATGTACCTTAACAACCTACAGAACACTAAAACACTAAAACACCAAAACTAACCAAAAAATCAGAAAATAACAAAACTAAGGGTTTAATAAAAATAAGTTAAGGAGCCCAAGTATACAATATTTGGCACTCATCACTTCACGAAACTAAGATGTGGTGTTCTTCTTCTTGTTTTCTCATTAGTCTTCAAAGGTATAGTAATACCATATGATGTAGGGGTTCTAAAACCAAATATGAAACTAAGATCTCATTAGTGCATTTATCTCTTGAAATTACTAATAAATATAATGAGTTTATTTGCTTAAAGGGTTATATTTGATAATCATGATGATAATGATATTGAGCATAACAATATTGAGACTTTTAAAGAGAATGTTGAAATGACTGATGGTATAACATATATTCTGAAACATTTTGTTGCAATGGAAGATATAGAAGCTTTCATCAATTAAGTAAGACTATATAGGATGAAAGATTCAAATGTGTTCATAGTTGAAGCCTTGATAATGCTAAAAAGATCTCATCCCAGTGAATTCAGTAAATTCTGTTTCTTTTGTAGATGAAACTTATATATTTATGTTATTCTGTTGAATTGGGCAGTAATGTGGCGAGAATTTTGTGGCAATCATCTCCCTATATTACAAAAATATTAGGGGTATCAATTCAGTTACAATTAGCGGTTATTGGTAAAAATCACTAACCGTAACCGCTTTAGCGGTTAATAAATTTCATTAACCGCAACTATAACCGCCTAACGGTTAGTGGTTAGCTACTAGCTGCCAGTTAGTAATTAGTAAAACATGCAACCGCCTGCTATAACCGCTTTTCAAAATTGGGTTTTTGAGATTTTTTTTTTAGGCTTTCTCTAAATAAACATGAAACCAATTTTCAGTTTTAGACTTGAAGTGTGAACAAATGGTTAAAAAAATTGTCATTGTTAAAAAATTTGTAATTGTAAAAAAAAAAATAAATAAAACTCACGTTCAGTTTTAAAAAGTTGTCAACAAATTGTTCAACAAATTATTCAACAAAGTTGTCAACAAATTATTCAAATTATTCAAAAAAAATTGTTCAAAAAAGGGTTAAAAATTTGTTCAACAAATGGTTCTAGGTACTTAATTGTTGGGGGAAAATTCACTTTACCACCTTGAAATTTCAGGGGCTTTCAATTTTAACCTAAATTTTCAAAATTGGCAATGTACCCCCCCTAAAGTTTCAAAAAGTAGCAATTTTAGCCCCCCGTTAACTTTTCCGTCTAAATGGACGATTTTTTTTTTTTTTTTTTTTTTTTTAAAAAAAAAGCATGAGGGTAATTATGTAATTTCACAGATTTCAATCCAATTTAACGGGAAATATTAACGGAGGGTTTAAATTGTCACTTTTTGAAACTTCAGGGGGTAAATTGCCAATTTTGAAACTTTGAGGTTAAAATTTAAAAATCCCTGAAACTTTAGGGGGTAAAGTGAATTTTCCCCTAATTGGTGTATTAGTATGAATTGGTATACTTACGACTTATGTCATATTATATATGCATAATTTGTTATTATATAATCATATAAATTAGAATGATAATATATTAACACTTCAATTGTAGTTATAAGTAACATATTGTTTAATTCAATGTTAATTACTTAATTTGATATTATACGAATCACATTATCATTGTACATTAATAATAGGAAAAAGCACGGATCACCCCCTAAAGTTTATAGGGATTTTCAATTTGGCCATCTATGTTTTGATTTTCACAATTGACCCCCCCAAGTTTTAAAATCTCTCAATTCAGGCACTTTGTCAATCAAACCATCATTGACCGACGGAATAGTGGTCACGTGCATCGCACGTGACCATTTTTTACTCTCTTTTTTTTTTTTTCCCAAAATACCACTCAAACAATGATTCCAGCAAACCTCAACAGTGATTCCGGCGATACCCCGCTGGATTCCGGCAAAATCTGGCCAGAATCCGGCGAAATCTTGCAAGCTTTTATTTCTTTATTTTTTTTTTCTCTCTGATCTAATTTAGGCGTCCAGTGCCGGCCCTAGGGGAAGTTCGTGGTGGAGATACGCGACCCCAACAGGAAAGGCTTGCGGGTGTGGCTTGGAACCTTTGATACCACCATAGAAGCGGCAAAAGCTTACGACCGAGCTACGTTCAAGCTGCGTGGCAACAAAGCCATTTTGAATTTTCCTCTGGAGGTTGCTGGGAATTCTTTGGAGTATGATACTCCTACGCTGAGTCATCATCTCGGTAGGAAAAGAAGTAGAGGGATCGACTCGCTCCTGTAAATCGCCGAAGAAAGTCACCAAAATGTTTCCCTATATGTGTGAGTGTGAGAGGGAGACTGTGAGCAAGCGAGAGAGACAGAGAGATGAGGGCGAGAGTGGTGAATCGCCCACTGCGGGACCCAAACCGCGCCGGTGAATTGCCCAAACCGCCGGACCAAATCGCTTGGGTGAATCACCCACCGCCAACTCCCGCTTCATGCCGCTAGCAAATCGGCCCCTAAATCTGTTTAAAAAAAAAAAAAGCTTGTCAAATTTCACCGGATTCCGGCCAGATTTCGCCAGAATCCGACCGAGTATTGCCGAGATCACTGTTGAGGTTTGCCAGAATCACTGTTTGAAGGGTATTTGGGAAAAAAAATCAAAAGTGGTTACGTGCGACGCACGTGACCACTATTCTGTCAGTCAATGACAGTTTGACTGATGGAGTGCCTGAATTGAGAGATTTTAAAACTTTGGGGGGGTCAATTGCGAAAATTGAAATATCGGTGGCTGAATTGAAAATCACTGTAAACTTCAGGGGGTGATCCGTACTTTTCTTTTAATAATATGATTAACTTTAATAAGTATTTAAATTGTTATTGAATCATATGATTAAATATTAATCTTATACATTTATATTATTCAATGTGCATAATTACATATGCGTATAATGTATAATTATAATTTATTACATTTATGGACTTATAAGTTTATAATATACATTAGAACTAAGTCTCTAGATACTTAATTATTATATTGGTTTGAACTTGCATACTTATGACTTATGAGTTATGTCATATTATATATGTATAATTTGTTATTATATAATCAAATGATTTAATGATCAATTAATCATGTGATATAATCATATAAATTATAGTAATAATATATTAATACTCAAATTGTGATTTAATTATCTCAAAAAAAATTGTGATTTAATGATCAATTGATTATGCTATATGTATAAATATTATTATAATTATAAAATTATATTATATAAAAAGGCGGTTTGCGATTACAGTTAGTAAACCCAATAAACGCTAATTGCTAGAATTGTCTAACGATTAGCGGACGATTAAAAAACTGCCTTATTAACACCCTTAAAAAATATGCTATTTAGATGTTGAGTCGGCCTTGTAGTTCCTCATCAAGCAAGCTATTTCAGTTGCTGGAAAATTAGACTAGTGATCCTGCATTTATGGATTGTGCATTTATGGTGAATTCAATGATGATGAAAATGTATAAATCCCTAGAAACACAATCAATAGAGCCAATCATTCTTGACCAGCGTGGTAAAGTTTCTGTTGGATGATGTAAATCACCAACGTCTTTAGTACGAAGAGGATGATTGGGATGTTGAACATGAATGTGAATTCGATGATTTGACTGACATAGATGTCGATGACATAATACAGGATCCCACTGGCTCGTGGTTGGATAGGTCGCCATGAAGCCAATTGAATCATTAAAAAAAAGGGTTATTCTTCATTAGTCTTTAGAATTAGAATTTTTTTTTTTTTTTTTTTTTTTCCTTAGAGTTTGAAAAGTGATCAAATTAGTCCATCTGTCAGTTGACTGTTAGTTGATTTAACGAATTGACACGTTGACCAATTAAAAGTTGACACGTGGCCACCTAAATAAATTTTAAATTTTAAAAAAAATATTCAAAAAAAAATATTTTTCCAAAAAAAAAAAAACCCGAAACCACTCCCTTGGCTCCATGGGGTGATTTCCCCTAATTTGTACACAGCCCCTTCCACCTGCACCTCTCAAGTCAGGGACATGGAAAATGATTATCCTCGCTAAACTCCAAACATAAAAAGCTCAAACCCTACTGCCAATCTTAAAATTTGAAAAGGAGGAGGCAGCTTCTCGGGCTTCTGCCGCTGCTGATTCTTTTTTCTCCAACCCAAAAAATGAGCAATTTTGGAATGCATCCAGGCTGCTGGCTACGAGATGGTTCAAGCCGCTGAGGCTATCACTTAGAATCAAATCTTCATTATGGTATTTCGAAGATGGTATATCCAGATCCGGTGGTCCTAAAGAATCAGGCTGTATATGGAGACCATTATATCTAAGTCAACTATCCCTAAAAGCAAACTGAAGGGAAAATATTATTCTGATTCACAATTCAAAAACTTTTTGTGGACAATTGGGGGTGGTTTTGGCCACCCCCTTGGCTCCATTGGGTTGGCCGAGCCACCCCAGGTTTTTTTTTTTTTAAAAAAATTGTTTTTGAATTAAAAAAAATTAATTAATTAGGTGGCCACATACGTGTCAACTTTTAATTGGTCCACATGTCAGTCCGTTAAGTTAACTAACGGTCAACTGACGGATTGACTAACTTGTTCTTTTTTTAAAATCACAAGGACTAACTTGGTCACTTTCCAAACCCTATGGAGAAAAAAATAAAGTTTTCAAACCCTAGGGACTAATAAAGAATTTAACCCTAAAAAAAACCCTATTATCTTTTCTTTTTGTAGCGTTGATAAAGACAAAAATGTTTTTCTCTTTGTTTTATAATTTTTTTGGGATGCTTTTTGTATCTTAATGAGATAAAATGATGTTTTTTGATTGTTATCTCCAGCTAATTTTACATTTTTCAATGTGTTTCGATTAACTTATAATTTATTAGAGATCTTTTTATCCCTTATTCAGGAATTAACTTGTTATTTTAACCAATGTTCTTCCATTTTTTTTTTTTTTACATGACCACACAAGGGAATGGGAGGGAGGATTCGAATTAGTGACATCTGCTTTAGAAAGCGTAGTCCACTACCAATTGAGCTATCCCTTGAAAACATAACATTCTTCCATTTATAATAAAAGCTATTAATTTTTCTTAGCAATTTTGCATACCAAACATATCATTAAATCTTTAATGAGTATACTATTTTTAGCACATGCTATGATGCTGCATCTTATCTAAATTGATAGGTTAATTACATTTTTCTCCATTACTGCCGTCCTATTTGTATTTACAATTCTTGAACTACAACTCATTGCAACTTATTTCCTTGAATTACCATTTTATTATGGGTTTGTCCTAAAATATCGTTTGGTCATGTTAAAATTTTTGGTGTTGGTTTGATGTAAAATAATATTGGCTTTTCAAAATAACCCCATTTGGGAGATAGTAAATTACAAAAATATCCCAATATAATTTAAAATTATTATTATTATTTTGAAAAGAACTCATTATCATTCCATAGAATTCAAGAGCGAAAGCTCTTACAATCACAGGGCAAGCCCTGAAGTAATCGTAGCCTAAGCTACAAAGTTACAGGTTGAATCTCATACAAATCAACGAAATTTAAAAACACATCCGCTACCCCATGACTAAAACAACAGGATAAGCATTCAAATCTGCTTGGCAGGTTCAAAGACTACTGAACCAAGCAAACGCCATCAGCTGCACATGAAGCGTTTATTCCACAACCCTAAGAGGTAAACCCTCTTATGTCGCTACTCATCCTCCTCGACAATTAAGCCAGGATACACATTTATCCACGACATAGAAGTCTGGACCATTTTTCCCCCTCGACCCGAAAGCCAAGGTAAAATACACATCCACGACATACAGGTCAAGATCAAAGGGGATGCAATCAAACCATTGAGGCCAGAGCATTATTACAAGCAAATAACAAATGAAATACAAGGAAAATAAAAGCAACATAACTGAATACAAGCAAAAAGAAATACAGGCGCTCGTCGTGGTGGGGGCGCGAAAGAAGCTCAGCAATGGACGAAGGGAAGCGAAACCGGCGTTGAGAAGATCGACAGAAACTGTAAAGAAACTCAAAAAAACACAGAAATAGACAGAAAAGTAATTCAGCAAAACACCAAAACAAAAAACCAAGATGGAAGAGGCGGGGGATGAGGAAAAGGGATGGGAGCACCGGGTCTAGGGACATCAAGTAAATTACTAGAACCCGGTGCGAAAGGGACGTGGGGAGGAAGGATGGTGGAGGCCATCCCTCCTCCCCTATAGTTACGGCGATCAAACTATCTGTTCATATGAAATGACAATAATAATGCCCATACTATCCTTATTGTAAAGGTACCATCTAAAGGAATATATATATATTTCTTAATGATTTTCTTTTGCATTCATCAATTCGAAGTCAACAAGAAATAGAATGGGTTTATGTGCTTAAAGTAAGATCGAGCGGCAGGATATGCATTTGTTTTATATTGTGTATGCATTTTATCTTGATGTGTGTACACGATTTTTTTTTAGTGGTACAATAACTTTTTCGAGTCATAAGGTGGAGGTTTAAATCTTAGCCCTTATATAAGAATATAATAATATATACTTCCTAATGCTTTTGATTTTAATATACATTTGAAATTTTTGTTTGTCATGATGCCATTCAAGCACTTTGTGAATGCCATTGCCGACATAGTCCAATTATGAAGTATTACGTTCCTTAACTCTCGAATCAATCATGGCTGATGCCAGACAGAGATGTTGATGCTAGACATGGATGGATTCATAAAACCTTCCCAAAATGGGTCAAACTAGAAATGTATTAAGATAGAGAGGACAAAACATGAATATACATATTGATAAATTAATGGTTTCTTCGTACCCTATGATAGGAATATGCACGTTGCCAACTCCTTATCCTTTTATAATTTCTTCACATTCTTCGGTGGGTATATATAGCTATTTAGAAATATTTTCCTTGACTTTTCCCTCCTCTCTTGGATCTTTTGCCCATGATTTTCTTGCATTGAAATTATTATACAAACATTTGGTTTTCTCCAATAAATCAAGTTTATAATTAAAAAAATTTGCTTTGTAACACTATGCAAATAAAATTTTGCATTGTAAAACTTTCACCAAACATATTTATGAAATTACAAGATATTTTTTTGAGTAGGTTGGAAATATACAATTAAGAAATAATATAAGTTTTGTTTGTTTCAAAATGGTTTTCGGAGTCTCACATATATATATCAATTGATGTCTATCCCAATGTGTTCTCATATACTAATAAGCACTCTTTTTTTTTCTTTTTTTCTTTTTCAATTAATATCTAACAACGAATGTGGTAGCAAATTGATGCGCCAAAGAAAGGTTGCTTGCTCAACATAAGCTTAGGAATTAGGAAGTTTTCTATGTTTTCTTTCACAAAGTTTTTCAATAGAACAAAATCTTTATAAAGACAATAAAATATAGATAGACCGAAAATGATATTTTTAATGGCATTTAGTTGTGGCTAATGATAGATTTTGGTTGTTTAAGGTTTTGAGTATAAAATGATTATTATTATTATTTTTATTTTATTTTTTCTGGTGATGCCCTGCGTACATATCGTGCAATTGGGACACAGCTGCCTTGGCTGCAGGCTGATGGCTGACCTAGCTAATCGTGTCGCCTCCTCTTTTGGCCCTTAGTTTCTCTTGTTTGAAGCATATGCTTTAGGGCAGCAGTAAGTTTGAAGAAGTACTCATAAGCAGATTTGTGAGGCTCCTCTAAGTTGGGAGGCAGTGGCAGCCCTTCTACCTCTGGAGCCTGTGGAACTTGAACAAGTTTGGTGCCATCCACATCATCTGGCAACAGAACGGCCCAAGAAGGTTTCTGAGATGAAGAGACCGATGGCAGCGGTTGAGGTCTGTGCTTGCATTGATGTAAATCTATCTCATCATCGACATCTTGCGATGCTATATCTGATCTTCATGATTAGATGATGCCTTGTTATCTTCGTCATCAACAGTGAAAAAGGGATCCGCCTTTGGTCTTTCTACAGCTTTGAATGAGTCATGGAATGAAGGACTTTCAAAAGGAGGGGACTTCATTTGTATACCGCTTTCTACCAAACTGTGGGTAATCTGGATTCTCCATCATTATCCATGCAATACCCACTTAGCATATCACCAAGATGATGCTGACCAGCCCTCACATCGATCGGGGCCTTCATGTGATCTTATGATCAACTTCAACTTGGACATTTTCAAGAAAGCTTCAGTGCAATCAGGACCCACATGATCAGCTAATAATATAAGGAGCATCGAAGAGATCTTTTAACTTCAAATAACTCATTTAAATAACCAAGTTCTAGCCTCTATCCTTTTTCTTCGATCTAGATCTTCGTGATGAGGTAGGTTATTAACCAAAAATAATCGGTTAATTGGTTAATTAACCGATAACCGACTTATAAGGAATTCTAACCGGAATTATCTGTCAAAACGATACACGGTTAAACGGTTCGGTTAAACTGGTTAACCATGGGCTTTAGCTATGGTCAATTACTGTTTGGGCCGAAAGGCCAAAAATTACTATTTGCTAATCAAGCAAAAAATTAGTTGTTTTGAGAGTCTAAATACTTTTTATTGGGCTAAAATAGTTTATTAAAATTTTAAAATTAGTTGTTTTTTGGCCCAAATACTTTTTGCTATTTAGAATCTTAGATATGTATTCCCCCATTAATTCCCCCAAAAATGGTGTCGTTTTGTATCCCCCAATTATATACTGGTTCTTAACAGTTAAATGGTTAACCAATAGTCAATCCCTAACTGGACCAAACTGGACTGTTAAGATTATCGATACAAATTTTTAAACAGATAGAAATATCGGTATATCGGTTGCGGTTAATATCGGTTCGATCGAACCTGATAGACGTCTGGTAATCGGTAGCCGATTAATCTGTCCACCCCTAATAAGGTGTATACTACAGAAAAGGCCTCCAAGAGTTGTATAAACAGATCCGACTATAACTAAGGCCAAAGGAAGCACTTGAAAGCACTCCAGGCATTTATTGTAGACATTCACCAAATTTGGTCTTCACCTCCTTCTCAAAACCATAAGTCAATGTGCATTATTTTGACTCATGATTCCCACGGAGTAGATATACTCTATGAGGCATAAAGGTCTTCCAAGCCAATAGGAGCAAAAATACCTCCAAACCCCATGTTCCTTTATCTACATGTATAGTTCCCATTGAAGACATATAACTGATTCTCGGAGGGACATAAAGCAAATCATGAATGTCACCCACCACAACAGCTCTCGAATCCTCTCCATGGCAGTCAATCTCCACACAGTTTGGTTCTTTGGAAAGGATAGTACTTGAAGCACTATCAATATATAAGTTTATTCGCATGGCAATCAATCTTCTTGCGTGCATTTTTAATTCTCTCTTCACGCTCCATTACTACAGCCAACAACACAACCCAAATGAGGACAAAACAATTTACAGTACTCTAATTGCAGGTCTCATATAGTTTTGGTGACAAAATATTCAATTAAAACAAGTTATATCTGATGTACAACATATGGCTTAATTGGGTATACTAGAAAGATCAATTTGAATTCCTTGTATACGCTTTTAAGTTTGCATTAATTGATCAAAAAAGTAATCGCAATTATTGAGTGAAATTATAAGCAAAGAGGCCGACACATAAATCTGGATTGGATGTAATAATCAATCGCTACATTGAAAACAAAATAGCATGCAATGTCACATGTAGAATACAACAATGGTATATATTCCAAAAATACTCACAAATAATAATAGTGATATAGAGGTAGTTCCTATTTGGAATTGGTCAAGTTATCACCACCAATGCCACCGTGTAAACATATGCGGCTAAAAAGCGACATGATTGTAGCGTGTGTCGAATGGAGAATTGGCTGTCCTTAAGAGGTAGTTCAATCGACTAGGATCACGCCTAATGAAACGGTGGTCACTAGTTCGAATCCCCCTCCCCCTCTTGTGTGGACATGTCAAAAAAAAAAAAAAAAGAATGGAGAATTGGCTTGCTCACTTGGAAAAAAAAAAGAGAGAGAGAGAGAATTTTATCGCTTTTATTATGAGTCATTTATAAGTTTTTATTTTTAAAATAAAAACTAAAATAAATATAGTAATTAATGTAATGATAAGCTACGAATTTTCTCATTTTATGAGATTAATCTATCTTGTGTAAAAATTAAAAGAAATCTAATCAAACCTTTATTTTCCCTGGACCGGAACTAGTCAATCTTGGCTTAGTGCTATAAAAAATTTAAAATTTAAAAAATAAAACTACAAATATCTCTTTTATGTTTTTTTAACGGTCGGATTTAATTCTACTGTCTCTTTTTCATTGAAAATTTAGAATTAAATTTAAACCGTTAAAAGTACAAACAATGTGATGTACTTTTTTTTTACAGACCTAAGTTAAATCAATATTTTAAGGCATACTAACATAGGTTTGTTTGCGAGCAACAATTACAATACATTATTTCGGACCAACAATCAACATCCAAGTCAAGTATTCCACTTAAAAAATTAAAATAAATAAATAATCTTAGTATTCCATGTAACAAAAAAAATTGCTATTATGTGGTTTAGTGTTGAATTCGGGTTTGTTTATACCGGATCAAGCTTGGGTTCCTCATGATCAAGTCAGAAAAACAATTCTAGCATGTCCTCAAATTATTATTATTTGTTTCTAGCAAAAATAGTAAGCCGCCATAAGCCAAATGAAATGGAGAGTATCCATTTTGCAAACACAAGTTTTTATGTTTAAACTATGGCTTACTTTGAACACTTCTTAACTAGTTCTTTTAAAGTGATAACGTAGATAAAACTAACGTTTTCTCTGAATCGTTACAAATTGTATCAAAGCAACATGTTAGGCCATGTGATATTAGAGCACTCTGATACAAATTCTGGGTGGAACTCACCCTTGAAAGCTGGCTTGCAAAGGAAGAGTACCTAAGAACTTATATACATATGATCAATATTAGACTTAATTACCTATGTGGTACACTAGGATCGTAACACATTGTAGCCTTGACACTTGCGTTAATTAGATTGAAGATGAGAGATTATAATACATGAGTCCCACATTGGAGAGATGATTAGCTCATAAGTGCTAAGTCTCACATTGGTTCCTTACTATGTGAAATTGAGCTTTATAAGTATTTTAGGGAACTCCAATTTCAATTTGACTAGTTATTTTTAGTGTGTTAGCATGAATGTGACTAGAGTTTTTTTTCTGAATCATTACACTCACCTTCCGCACCTTGATGGATTATACGACGTTAAGTGAAAAAAAGGTTAAGCTTTTTCCACTGCCAACTTAGAGTGCTCTATAAATTTGGCAAAGGTGTACTTAACTCACTGAGCGGACGTACACCATCATGGCCAGACATACAGTCAAGAGGCAGAGCACTGTGTTTTGAGTTTTGCAAGGGTACACTTGAGTTAGCCATAATTGTTAGGTTAAATAGGTCCTAGAATAACAACGTCTTGTATTTGTTATGATAGGACATAGCTTCGTCGGAGGATTCGCTCGAGTGCGCAAGGAAAGTAGACACTTACGACTTTTTTACTTAAAACGTGGGATATGTCAGTTGACTGACCACGAGTATGATATGAGCATGGCTATTTTCTGTAATTACTTGGTAATTGTGCTATTAATTAACTGTTAAGATGCATTGTATGATATGATACGCCGGTACGGGCGGTATAAACGGTCATAAGCTTACTATATAGACTTCATATTATGGTCAAATGCGTGTGTTATATGATGGCTTTGGATCCATTGGTTTTGTGACCACGGTGCAAACATTCTTAATGGTTTGGTCACTATAGGATGGACGTCATTATGAGTGTGGGCCACCCAAGGTTGGACTCGGTCGTGTCACTAGTGTTACGTACGGTATGTCATGCAATGGTTAGGGCACCGACATTATACTATAGGTCCCTCGGGACAGCACCAACCCTGTTGAGAATGGGTAATATCTCGAGTAAACCATATATGAGAGTTATGACCTATAATGCATTAGCCTTTTCGGCATTTAAATGTTAGGTAGTTATCGCCGGTACTACACTATAAGCTTTGAAAACCCTAAAACCTATTGAATGGTGTATTAACACGGAGGTAATACCCCATTTTTGGTTATTACTCAAAATGCATGTTTACTTTTATTAATTGGGCTCATGTCATACCTACATTGTAAGGTTTACTTACTAAGTCGTTAGACTTACGCGATTATTATTCTCTAAGTAATCTGGAAGTGGCAATGGCTGCTATTGTCTGTCTAGTTAGGACTTGCTTATGATTACAAGTTTGTCTTTACTGCCTAGTAGCTCCATGTTCTCACTCGATGATTATTAGTTTTTCTCAGATTTAATCACATTCCCTTGCATTTACTCTGATGATTGTAGATGAGTGATTTCCCGTTTAATCACAAGTTGCCTTGAATGGGTAAATTGCCAGTGACTCCACCGGATTAGCCGAGGCTGATTTTGGAAGCGTTACACGATTACACATAAATGTGTCAGTTACACAATTCAAACAATTGTTTGAATTGATATTTTTTGGCTTAATTTAATCCATTTTATGTAAGAAAAAAAAAGTTGAACATGGTTAGAAGGAAAGATTCATTACAAGAGGATGTAGAGGAAATAAAAAATGTTTTTCCATCTACAAGTTTTATGAAAAAAAGTTTGCTAGCATTCCCAATGGAGAAGCCAAATGGTACTTTTATCTAAATTGGTTAATCAAATTTGTAAAAAACAACCACATTGGATTAGCCAAAAAAAAAAAAAAAGCAAAATGGATATTTATTAGATTAGCAAAAAAAAATTAAAAAAAGAAAAGAAAAAAAAAAAAAGAAGAAGCTACATGCAGCAACACTTTTCTTAGGAGTGATCATTTCATTTTTTTTTATATTATTATTTCTCTCACTTGTTTTCTCTTTTCCCAATTTTTCTCCTGCGATTTCTCTTCCACATCTCTCTTTTTCTCGAAAGTTGAAAAATATGACATTTAGGAAAAATACAATCCTAATAAAAAATAATAATAATATTTAAATGATATAGATAAAAATATAACTAATCAGATGTATGAGGCATTTAAAAATTCATTAGGTAAACTAAATAAAGTGAGTTTTGAGGAGTTATTTTGCATAAAAATTTGGCTCCATCATTGGGAATGCTCTAAGTAGCTGAAACAATTCAGTTAAGAAACAAAACAAGGCTAGAAGCGATTTACACTCCCGCTAAAAGAGCTAAAAATATGTGAGGCCCATCAACTATAACGTATTGTCAATTTGCCCTCATGAACTTTTAAAATTATTGTCTAACCCTATCAAACTACCATTTTCTTTCAAAAACCTCCATTTCATCAGTCAAACTCATTAACTCAAACGGTTAACGGATCATGTGTGCTCCACATACCATTTTAAAATTTTCTATCCCATTTTTGCCTTTATTTTGGACTGTAGAAAGATGCTTATACCCTCCATTCACGGCTACCAATACATGAAAATATTTTCATGTGTAAAACGACGGAAATGCCATTATATGATAAAAACTATAAATGCCCCTAATAATGTAATGAGTTGGACATAAATGATGAGTGCCGAGTATTGCATATTTGCCCCATTAACTTATATTTGTTAGGCTTTTAGCTGTGTCATTTTCTGATGCTATTGTTAGTTTTGGTGTCTCAAGTGTGTTATAGGTCACTGACATAAGAATGCGATTAAAGGGTGGAAATTAAGCACAAGAAAATACAAGAGCTACCCTGGCTATGCGATCGATCGCAGATTTTGCGCTCGAGCGTACATACAATCAAGCTCACCGATTGAGACCGAGTGTAGACTCAGCTGAAACCCTAAAATCATCGTTAAAGGGAACGGAACTTGAAGCCCCGCATGCGTTCGATCGCAGAAACTACGATTGAGCGGAGTGCGATCGATCGCAGTAAGTGCGATCGATCGCATTCGTGATGATCTATCAGCACACGAGAAAACCTAGTTGTTTAGTATAAATTAGCATTTTTCTTTTGTAAACCCTACGTGGGGAGGCGCCGTAGAGAGCAGAAACATGACTTTTGTCATGCTTAGGCCTTTGTGAACGTTTTTCAATTGTAAATGTTTGTTTTTCATGATTTCATTTGATTTTGACATGTCTTTTGTGATCATGAGGGGCTAAACCTTCATCTAAGGTTGAAGATGAAGCCTTGTCGATGATAAATAATTGTACTCTCGTGATTTTATATATACAATATGATGTTTTGTTTGTTCAAAATTAATTTCCTGACTTTATTACTTTATGTGATTGAGCATCTTTTGTGATTACATACATTGTTCAATATTCGTTGTGTTCTATCTGGGGATACATTGAGTAATTAAAATTGAGACTAATATCCATCGTGATCTACGGATATGGTGGATGATTTGATCTCAATTAAATACTCGTTGTGATTCTTTAACGGATGAATTCATCGAATGATTTTACATGCCTGTTTATGATTTTTGAACTTTGTTAAAATGCGTCTGATTGTCAATTGTATATGTGAAACGCGAGAGTATGTTGTTTGATTTGTCGAGGCAGATTCGAAAACCTTAGTACTTTACTTTGATTGTCATTTAAATTATCACTTACTTTAGTTTTGTCACAATTGCACGACCAATTGCGGAACTAGGTTAAAATAGGATCTATTCGAATAGAAAATTGATTTCATCACAAAACACAATTCCCTGTGGATCGACCTCGCATTTTTACGCGCACTTTACTGCATACAACTCGTACACTTGCGAGTACTTTATTTTTGGTACATCAATAAATACCCTGCAATTTAGAACTAACACCTCCCATGTCCCTTAATAAAAATGAAAATGACCCACCGACCCACCCACCTTTCATTTGTGCAACTGAAAGTTTGAAATCCAAGGAAAAAATTTCTCACTTCAACGCCATCGTCGTTTGCCATCAACCCACGCATGTCCTGCACTAACAAGTTTGAATGACGAAAGGGGGGGTTTTTGGAAGAAAATAATAGTTTGATAGTGTTAGGCAGTTAGTTTAAAAGTTTATAGGGGCAAATTGACAATACGTTATAGTTGATGAGGACAAAAGGTAATCACCCCTAAAAGTAAAGTGAATAGACAATTGGCTAAGTTCATGTTGGAGATAATTTGTTACGATGCCATTCAATCACTCCTCTTCGATCAATCCCTTTGTGAATGTCATTGCTGAATATTGTCCTAATTATGAACTATCAAATTCTTTAACTCTCGAATCACAATTGATTACAGATAGGGATGGAGTCAGAAAATTTTCTCGAAATATGTCAAATCATGAATTTGAAATATATTAAGATAGAAGGGCAAAATAAGAACATGCATTTGATAAATTAATGGTTTCTACTCTATGACATGAAAATGCATGTTGCCAACTCCTTAGCCTTTTATAATTTTTGCACATCCTTGGATGAGTATATATAACTCTGTAAGGTTGTTAGGAATATTTCCCTTGACTTTTTCCTCATCTCTAGAATCTTTTGCTCATGTTTTCTTGTGTTGAAATTGTTATACAAACATTTGATTTTCTCCAATAAATCAATTTTGTATGTAAAAAATTTTTGTTGTAAAACTCTGTAAATAAAATTTTGCGTTGTAAAACTTTTACCAAACAACGTAAATCATGTTGTTGTGATTAAGCATGTAACACATTTATAGTTTCTAACCAAATTAACAAATTTATTGTTTTTTTTATTATTATTATTATTTATATATTATGCTATACACATTTTGGATGACTGCCAAAACTTGTGAACTATATATAAATTACAAGAATCTCACAACCAAAAGAATTATAAAAACAAAAACCCTTTACAAATTATATTCTTTATGTTTTTTTTATATCTTAGTAACGGATTGTGCCTATTTTTGCACAATCAACAAACAGAACATGGATGGACCTGGCTTGAGAGCTAGCTAGCAAGAAAGACTATGGTGATTAAGGTTTCATCACAAATTTGCATCAATTGTCACTAAGGTATAAAACTTTGTAATGTTTGATTTTGAGAAAACAATCAGATTATACAAGTGTGTTGGGATGGAACACTGTCCATATTGTTTATTTACCGCTGGATTTAAAAGACAAATAATTAACATATTAAAAATATATATATTTCTTTTTGTAAGTCTCATAGTCCTAGTGCAAAACTTTGCCATGATCTAAATTACTTCTTAGAAACCATCAGTGACTTTTAAGAGAGAATAAATGGGTAGAAGAGAAAAGCCAAAATTGCTCGAGTTTTGATACTCCATTTGGAGAAGGGTAAGTAGTGTTGAAATGAGAAATTTATGGTTGCCGTTGGCGTATCATGTTTGCTCACTTGGAAAACCAAAAAAAAAAAAAAAAAAAGCGAATTTTACTGCATTTATTATAAGTTTTTATTTTTAAAACAAAAACTAAAAGAAATCTAGTTATGTATATATTGATAAACTATGAATTTTCTCATGATATAAGATTAATATATGTTATGTAAAAATTAAAAGAAATTTTTAAGGAAAAAATATAAAAAAGTCCCTCAAACTATCTTCCGTTTGCAATATTGCCACTTAATGTTCAAAAGGTTATAAAGTAGCCCCAAACTATCAAAATGTATAAATTAAAAAGGCCACTTATTTTTTTATATTCCTATAATACCCCTATTCTTTTAACAAATAAAATAATTGTAAAAAAAAAAAACCAAATAGGCAAATATTTATTTATTCTCAATTATTATTATAATTATTATTATTTTGTATTTATCTGATTTGGATGAATACACGGGAAGCCCAGAGACCTCATTTGGCATTGTGCGGCTTCCTTAATTGCACTAGCGCACTCAGGTGAGCAACAAGCCGTTGGTTGAACCAATAAGGGCTCTGGCAGAAGATACTACCAGACACCCAATCCCAGCAGAAGACATGTTAGTAGGACGAATCGGCTGTCTTTGACGTAGGTGAAGGCCATTGCCTCTAATAAGCCGAATGTCCTTGTACAACTAATTTGTCTTGTGGCGCTGCTAATCCAATAACGCGATCCGGGGATCTAAGTAGGGTGGCTTTGTTGCCTCTATTTTGATCTATTGTCGAAGCAAAAAGAAAGGGCAATTGTTCTCGAATCAGCAATGCCACATCTGACTCAATCAAAAAGCATTTTAAAAACCTCGAGCTCCCTTCTCCCTTTTGCCAAGGAAAGCCTTGAAACGGGAAAGGCAAGCTATTTTAACAACGGGGTTTTCTTTTTTATAATACGATATGACCTTCCAAAATTCAACTGATGGAACCATTCTTCAGCCATACCAGACTAATTCCATCTACGTCTAATGAGCCTAGCCTAAAGGTTCTAGGGCGAATTCCATCTATTGCTCCTTACCCTATAGGTTATAGAGACTCTTCCCAGTGCCAAGAACTAGGATCAGAAGGAAAGTCTCAACCCTTTGGTACGAAAGTAGGCTATGATTCCCAAAGAGAAAGAAATGGTTTCATATATATAAAAAGGCTTGGCACCTAGTTATCTTTATTTAAGTCGGCCTTAATTACTCTGGCTAAGTTCAAGCAAAGATAAGTACTCTAAGCTAAAAGCTTAAGTGATCAACTAGAAGATACCACCTTCGCCAATGAAACTTCTTTACCCGGAGCAGCAACTGAAAGAGAAAAGACCGGGTATGCCTGAAAACCTAATCGAAATGGATTTGTGAACAACAGATAAGAGATATACCCCGAATACCATTTGAACCAGAGCTGAACCATTGACTGATTAAAGGTGCATGGGAAACCTCAAGAATAATTTTTAAGTTTGCTTAATTACTTCTTGATGAATTTATTTTGCACTCGTCCATTAATCTCTCGAAGTCAACAAGAAATAGAATGAGTTTATTTGCTTAAAGTGTGAGATAAACTAAGATGAGGTGTTCTACCTTCTTTTCTCATTAGTCTTCAAAGGTATGGTAATATCATGTTAGAAGTTTGGGGAATTAGGTACTGAGATTTGAGGATTTCTATAGAACTATTTTTCAACAATTACCCAAGTTCATCAATTTCTCTCTCTCACACACACATATAATCAATATAACAGAAGTTCTCTAAAACTCTAAAGATAAAATACCAGATCGACTGAAAGGTATGCTTTACAATTGTTGTGAGGTGGATTGGTGTTATAAGCCTTAGCCGGTGCTGGAGGCTTGTTAATTATTGGGTAGTAATGAGATATTTACAAACTTAATTATCAAAAGAGTAAATTGTTGTTTATGTGATTGCTATTTCTTCCTTTAAGTTTTATACCATTTTATCTTGATGCGTTTACAAGAAGTTTTATGATCACAAGATAGAGGTTTTAAAATTTGACATGATTAGAGTAAAATATACAACTGCATTTAATAGAATCATGCAAATCAAACTTAAGGCATTAGTGCACTTGATAATTGGATTGCATGAACCAAAATAGGGGTTGCGTTTCAGAGAGATTTCTTCACTGCTCTAAATTTTTGTTGCATTTCGATAATATTATTTAGGTAGCTTGAGCTGACAAAATGCTCATACTCTCAATTTATGGGTAATTTTTTTTTTACATTCATTTCTTGTAGTGACACAAACCGTGCTTATCAAGAGATGATGTATGTCCTATTGTGTTCATGATGATTGATTTACCTTTGAGCTCCCCCTAGCTTGGTTGAATTGATCTTATTTGGCTTTATTAATTCATTTCATGTAGGAATAAAATTTACACATGGTTAGAAGGAAAGATCCATTTTGGAAGTATATATGCAAATGACTTAAAAAATGGTCGTTTTTCGTGTAATTTTTGTATATATATATATAGAGGATGCATCTAGACACGCTTATGCAAGCAAGCAATAGGGGGCACCGGCGAATGACGGAGAAGGAACTCTACACATAACATAGGGAGCAATTTTCTGTTTGGTTCCGTGACTATGTAAAAATAATGGGAAACTTCACTTTGGCCCCCAAAACTTCTAAGCGATTTTAAAAACCTCCCTCAAACATCTCTCACTTTGGACCCCTAAACTTTCAATTGCTCTCAATGCGAACCCCTCCATCAAATTTTAAACATTACATGACATTTATACTCCTAACTTTTGTATAAAATTTCAACTTCCAAAACGTTTTTTATTAAAAAAAAAAAAAAAAATCAGGGATATTTTGGTCTTTTTTTGTACTTTAACGGCTAAAATTAACGGAATGGTTCTAATTGAGAGCAATTCAAAGTTCAAGGGTCCAAAGTGTAAGATTTTAAAGTTTAGGAGGTGTTCGTAAAATCGCGTGAAAGTTTATGAGGTCAAAGTGAAGTTTTCTTTAAGAATAATATCATGTATATATATTAAATTACAAGTTATAGTGTCATGTTAATTTCCTTTTCGTTCTTAAAAATTAATGTAGGTCAATTGAATGGACGGCCAACACATGAATGAACTCAGTGAGAAGCTTGTATTACATTATAAAGGGTCGATCCAAACCGCCCATGAATATAACCTATACATGCTTAACGACAAGTTGTTTCACACTTTAGCACATGATGAAAAGACAACTCAAAATAGTGGCGTGTGCATGCTGACTGTTAATGATGAAACATACTACTTGAAGCTAACTCGAATGACTGAGGTAGAGTACTACAATACCACTAAGTATTTGATGTTCAAATGTGACTGAGCGGACATAAAAAAGAATAGAGAATACAAGGAGGACAAATATGGGCTAACTCTCGTAAATTTTAATAACCTTATATACATGGGAGAACAAATTACTGATAAGCCATATGTATTATCTTCGTAAGTTTTACAAGTATTTTACATCGAAGATAAAATGAACCCAAATTGGGCTTGCGTGGAAAGAACCAAACTCATAAACGTGTACGACGTTGGTCAAGACGAAAGACATGATGATGCATGTACCAACTACCACGAGAGTGAGCCGATCAACTTGAACATTAATTCGAATCCGCACAATGACTTTCAATGTGGCCAAAATGACATATCTCCAATCGAAGTGTCTCTACCGCAATAAGAATACCATGTAATTAATACATTAATTTTTAATAATAAAAACTTATTTATTCTTATCTTCATCTTGTATATTATACATTGATTGATGTGCAGAATTCTGAATATTGATATCTTCATTGCTGAGAACATTATCAAACTCCAATGCAGGCACGGCAAGAGGTATTCCATTACAATTTAAGGTTTCTAATCTGGAAGGTAAGGTTTGATTTTCAACTACATTCTTAGATAAGCTATTCTCTGAACCTATATGACAGAATCTTTCTCTAGAACCTTTAACATAATCTCCTTGAATGCTTTGGGTGGCACTGGCCTCACTAGTAGGCACATCAACAGAACTACTAGGAAGACTTGAACCTGAGAGCATCTCCAACAACACCTTTCATTTTAGCTACTCAAAATACTAATTTTTTCATTTTAGCTACTAATTTTTCATTACACACTTCAGCAGATCATCTATTTTAACCATCTCTTTTAATTAAATATCATTTTTTAATTTTATTATTATTATTATTATTATCTTTTTCATTTTTCACACTCCACTGTCGTGACCCACCCATTTTCTTCCCCATCTCTCTCTTCCTTTTCTCTTCCTCTTCCCTTTCTTTTCTCTTTGAAACACCAGTATCTGCACAAACCTCTCTTCCTCTTCTCTTCCCTTTCTCTATGAAACACTAGTATCGGCACAAATGGGTTCTGATGGGTTTCGTCGAAATGGGTTTCGTCGTGGTCCGATTCCGGAGAAGAAGAGCAATATGGACCTCGACGAGCAGATCACCAAGCTCATGGAGTGCAAGCCACTCGTGGAGCAACAGGTTCCATTATAATTTTTCTTTTTTCTGAAAAAAAATAAGGATCTGTAAAATTTTGGGTGTGATGAGGAATCGGTGATGGAGGAATCTGCAAAGAAGCGAAAGTGAGAGAGAAAGAGACGAGGAGAAAAAAAAAAAAGTGTTCTGTGAACTAGGAGAGAGAACAAAACAGGCAAGAGAAAGAAACATAAAATAATCTTGAAAGCCGTTATAGTGAACTTTCATATATGAAAGTTCACTGTAGCGTATTTTGAGTGGGCTTTCAGAGTAGAGCCTCTGCTGGAGGGGAAAAATGGAACAAAAACTGTTAAATTTAACAAAATGGCTACTTTGAAGCATCTGTTGGAGATGCTCTGACGCAAATAAATTATTACCAATTGTATTATCATCCGTGGCATTATGAGTAGTTGGACTATCAGATGCTCGACCAGACTTTGCTGCCTCATCTTGAGAGACAACAGAGAAAGAGGACTCTTCCATGACTCGTCTCTCAAAATTTCCCACTTCCACAGTATTGTTAAACCTAGATTTTTTATTTTTGTTTTTGTCTTTCCAACTTTTCCTTGCAGCAGTTTGAGCTTTAATTTCCAACAGCCATTTCTCGGGCATGTTCCTAATGAAAGGCTACTAGTTATAAACTATCCAAACGTTTGATGTCGATCACACAATAGACCATTAATAAGATATATGATCCAAATGAGTACTTAAAGAAAAAAAAAAAAAAATGGTAACCATTTGAACAGCTGATGTCTCTTTGTAAGACTTCTTCTCCTGAGATCCATTAGGTACCTTTTTGAGATCCACCAAATTCCCCTTCTCTTTATGTGCAATTGCACAATCAAGATCCTGAAATATTATCCGGAACAATCGTAACTAAATATTTTCAACATGTGTCTGTACATAAAAATACTTACTGAACTTGTAAAAGAGTAACATAATATCTTGAGAGATTTGTTACATGGAAAATCATCTAGAGATGACCTAAGAAAAGGAATTACCTTTTTCATATTTCGGCTCCTCCCTTTTTTCCTACGGCTGCAAGCACTGAGTTTTTCTTTGGATTTATTAGGTAATGACTTCTCAATTCCCTCACCCAGAAGTTCAAGTTTTGTGCAATCAAGTGAAACAACCATAAGAAATCCTCGCAGTTTCCTTAGTATACAATCAGAAATGGTACAAACAGATCCCAACGTGCTAAAAAATAGTTTCCCTGTATCATACTCACTATTTTGACATGATAATATGATCATAATGATATCCTTGAGCACAAGCAAACTACTAAACGCATTGACTACGGAAGTAGACTTCCCAGAAAGTGTAGCAGGGATAATGGTTGAGCCAAATTCAGCTTCTACAGTCATCTGGGGAAACTCCTTTGCATTGCCACAGTATAATTGTATTTCACACGACGATCTGCCCCTGCACTAAACAGCCTGGTCTCATCCTCCAAACCACTAGTTGCTCCCTTCAGAATCTCAGGTATCTGAAAACTTAAAGCATTATCGTCTTTACTTCATTACAAGAATTATCATCTTTACTCGACAAATCATACGTTGGGATTAACAGATTTGTCTACATTCTAAAGAACCAGCAGCATGCAGAGTGCTGTTGTGTGGAAAATGGTGCCTACTACCTATTATGGTGTTTATGGAGAAAAATGAATGACATATGTTTTGAGGACTATGAGAACTTTGGGAACTTTGTTATCTTCCGACAGCTGCTTATGTTTCTCCTTTAACAATTAGTTATAGTGACTTCCATTTTCTTTTTGCTCCTTCTAGTTAGGTACCTCCTCTTGTATACTCCATGTGTACTTAAAGGCGCCTTTACGCATTTAATGATATTTGCCTATCACTTATCCAAAAAAAAAAAAAAAAAAATCTAAATCAAGCATTCTGCCAGATGAACAAAATAGACAAGTTACTGGATAAGGCCCATAAATCTGCAATATTCTTTACATATCCGGCACTAATGCAAAACCAGGAAGAAATCTCAACCACCCATTTCAAACATAAGCTATTATCTAACTTACCCTTTCATCTGCGACTTTCTACAAAAGTGATTCACTCTTAGTCATCCATCAAAATCTTAAATTCTCTCCTCAACTAATGCATATTGCCAAAGCATCCAATGCCTCTATATTTTGGTAGTTAACAAATGCATTCTAATTCCTATACACCCAAAGTGCCCCATTGTACAATATTGAAAAACACTGAACAAAAAAAAAAAGTTCGTGAGAAAATACCAACGCTTTTGCCGATTTCCCCAACGCCACCGTCAAAACTTTCCTCCTGGTCGTGGCATCCAAATTCGCCCACCAATCCACGCAGCCCTTCTTCCTCCAATACACATTGGCCACCACGCCCGCCACGCTCGCCTTCTCTTTCAACTTCACCCCTCTTCTCCTCCCACCATTACAATTCAACCACGCCAGCCTCAGCGCCACTTCCAACCGATTCACCACAAACGCCTCTAAGCTGTAATACCCTTTCGCCTTCAACCACTCCAATTCCAACCAATCTGATCCCAACTCGCTCTCGTCGCCTCTCAAGAAGCCCCCATTCGATATCCCATCCATAGCCCCCACAAACCTCTCCAAATCCTCAACCAACTCCTCGCTCACCGTCACCGCATCGACGCTCTCGATCGAGCACGAACACGCGGTGACGTCTTCGCCTTCGGCGGAGGAGAAGAGCCGACTCGAGTCGAAGATCAGCCGGTTCGACTCGGCGACGCGGGAGACGAGGCCACGTGACTTCCTGAAGCAGAGGGCGGGGAGATCACGCTAAGGGAGGTCGGGGAGGGCGATGAAGGAGCCGTGGCCGTGGGTGCGCAGCTTGCGGAGCATTTGGATGAGGATTTGGACGAACTTGGAATCAACGGCCGTGAGGTGAGCTTGGCGCTGGTGGACTGTGAGAGATGAGAACCATTTGAGAATGGCGGACCTGGTGGGGTTAGGATTAGGGCTTGGGGCATGAGAGTTGGAGTGGGAGCGGTAGAGAGAGATGTGGGAAGTGAACGAGCGATGAGTTGGGTGTGAGTCATGGACGAGTCGGTGAGCGAGTGTTTGGGAGGGAAACTTAATTGGGTTTTGTTTCGATTGGGACATTGTTTTTGCAGGTTGCAGAGACCATGTCAGAAGGAGAGGAAGGTGGGGAAGGAAGTATTGTGAAGGAGTTGCGGGTCGTTGAAAGCGGGTTTATTCGGGCCACTTTGGGGCAGCCCGGATTCGGTTCTTTGCAACGAAATTCAATGTTTCAATTGAAAGATCATATTGGGCTTTAATATATAAGGCAGACCCAACCCATAACACAAATAATTGACCCATTAAGATGGCCCAGGCCTACAAGAAATGAAAAGACATTCAAACTATAACTTCTGTGTCTCCCCCATGGCACTACTTTTTCCTGTTTTTTTCGTAACCCGAAACAACTCTAGGGCTCCGTTTGTTTCGACATTAAATAGTTTTTATTGAAAAATATTTTTTACTGAATACATTTAACAACGTTTAACGTGCGCACGAAAAATCAATTTTTTATATATACAAAAAACTATATGTGAAAAAAATCCAAGCGAAGGGCCCTTGCATGAATCCCATTATTTCCCTCAAACATAGGGTTATCATTGACCCTCGTGTTATCTTCGAAAGTCTATCCTAATTGGTTTGGATTATTTCAAATTTAATAGTGATTTTAAATACCATATCACAATTGGAATGATTCTATGAGAACCATTGCCTTCTTTATATCATTACTCCTGGTAGCAAGGTTATTTACTTGATGTAGAACAGCTTCCAACATTCTTTCATGCCTCTATTGTGCTTCCTTTAACCTGTCGGTTTCTCCTTTAGGCTAGTTGGGTAGCACGGGATGATACAAGGAGGAGGACTAGTAGAGTCTTTTTTAAGAATTATTTCAAATGTGACGTAACTTTTAAAATTACCATTAAATTTAAAATTATCATTACTAAATTTCGATCTATTGATGATTGTAAAAGCGATAGGAGAACTCTAGGACTCGTCCCTATATTCATTACTCGGTTCTCACAACCATGACGTTAGTAATGCGCATATGTTAAACCCTTGCTAAACGCTTAAATTGTGATTTTAAAAATCACGTTTTTAAATTGTATATTTTAAAATCGTTAGTTTTCCTACTCGTACAACGAATGTGCGTGCTTCTATTGCCAAATTTGTTAACTTTTTTGAATAGGATCCTTGGCTATGCCTGTTCTGCAAGGCCCTAAAAAATCTCTTTTTCACATTATGCTTGAGTGCTCATTCGCAAAGATTTTGTGGAGAAGCTCTCCTTGGCCCCTTCTTATTGATGCTTTTTGTGAGCAGCCATTTACAGATTGGATTATGGCTATTTTGAAGCCTCATCTGATGCTTGTAATTCCCATTCAGGAAGTCATAAGTTCCAAGTTCAAGCAGCCATCACCATGGGCCATATATGGTTTTCCAAGAGCCAACTTGTCCATCAAGCCGCTAATCCTTCCCCTAAGCAGTCCCTCATTCAGATTGCTTCTACCACAACGGATCATTGTAAAGCTTGGACATGCAGATTCCACAGTGTCTTCCATTTGGTCTCCTCCTTAGCTAGGTTCCACCAAGGCTAATTTTAATATGGCTTTGTCTTCAGATTTTGTAGTGGTTGCCATAGTGGTTAGTGATTCAAATGGTAAGATCATTGACGTTGCTACTAGGTGAAGCTCATGTGACCCTTTTGGCGGTTCAAACTGTAGCTTCATGCGGTGCTTACTCTCTCATCCTTGAAGGGGATGACCTCAATGTAGTCCTTGCTATTCAACAATCTTAGTTGTATGCAGGTTGAAATTTTTCTTTTGTTGTTTTTGATATTTTCATGCATTTGCTTTCTTTCTATAGCTAGAAAGCTAAGAAAGTTTCTACGAGTACTAAATATAGAGTACATTGTTTGGCTAAATGGGCTGCTTCTTACCTAATGTTTGGAAGCATTCCCATAGGATCAACCATTATTTCTTCCTTACAGATCAAGAGCCAGTAAACTTTTCCCATTTCAATTAGAAAAAAAATCAAAAGACATTCTAAATACAAACCCAAAACTCTCCTTCTCCCACGTTTGCTACACTTTTTCCTTATTTTCTAGTAATCCAAAACAACACCGCGCGGTTGATATTGTGTTGTGTTGTGTTGTTGATGCTGTGTTCCTAAACAAGTTTTGCAATTTCATCTGCTCGTTGGTTGTGTTGTGTTGTGCTAGTCTAGTTAGTGTCTTCTTCTCCCAAATGATGTTCATTCAAAAGTCCGCTCGATAATGGTTTTAAAAGTGTTTTGAATTTTTTTTTTTTTTTGGAGGGGGGATTGATATGAAGTTGTGATTTGTGATTGATATAATTTGAAGTTACAGTTGATATAATTAAGTTGAGATTATATATATATATATCAATCGGGTGGTAGGGAAAAAAATTTGGGTAAAAAGTCCCTAAATACAATTAAAAATATAGAGGGAGTAGGGAATTTTTTTTTTTTTTTTTTTTTAAAGATACCTTATTTAGTGACGTGTAAAACCAAATCAAACGTCACCCCTAAGGTGATGTGCAAAAAATTGCGTGTCACCTTAATAAGGGTGACGTGCGAATTTTCTGCAAGTCACAATTTTTTTTTTCTAGTCATCCGGTTTCTTGTCATTTCCCCACACGTCACAAACCTAATGTACTACTCCAATAGTGACATTTTTTTCCCTTCTGCACGTCACCTTAGGTATGTCACTAAATGGCATTTTTTTTTTGGTAGTAAATCAGATTGTTTTAATCTATCCAGTAAAAATGTATGCTATTTGCTTCTCTAGCTCACCTGCAAAACTTCAACTTTACTTCTTTAATCACTTCTCTAATGAAGTGGTTCTTAACTGTTGAAATACTTAAACTCTTGTTCAAATATGGGTGCGATCGGGCCATTTTGCTTCGTGTTAGGGAAGGGGGGTCGCCATTCTATATCAATGGTTGAGTCCACAACTTTGGCCCTAAAAATTTTTGGTAAACCTTTTTATCTAAAATTGATTTAACCATCTCTATCACAGCTCGGTTCTTCACCATTAGCTTTCATTTGAATCACCAATTCAAAGAAAACCAGTTAATAATCTTTCACATTTTTCATTTCCTTTCCTCTCATGTTCTCAAAATATCAACCAAGAGTATTCCAAGAGATTGAAGTTTGGTAGCCCTTAACTTCTTATCTCCGTTACTTCTTGAAGTATAATCCATTACTTCTACATTTTTTTTTTTGGGTTTCTTTTTAATATAATTAAAGCCCATTTCGGCATTTTAAGTCAAAATTTTGCACACTCACATCAGGGATGCAACAACCTTAGTGGAGATATAGTATAAATTGCAAATGAAATTGTAATTCAAAAAGGTCAAATGTTGAAAATATAAGTTTGAAGGTGTCTTTTCAACAAAAAAAAAAAAGAAAAGAAAAAAGAAACCTCCCTCTAGAAAATACTCCTAACGTTTTGTAATTAAATACAAGGAATTATAGATTTAAAACGCTAGGAATTTTTTATTTCTTGGCATTTGCTAGGTTACGCCGCCTATGAAAAAAAGGCCAAGACTTTAGTGGCATGAGCTTTTTTTTTTGTTTTTAACTTTATCGTACTTAGCCCATAGTTTTTACAACTATTTATACAATGCGTGGAAACCATTTAGAAGTCAATCATATTTTTCTTATAATGCAACCAAGCATGGTTGACAAACAAACAACATGAGCTTATGAGCAATAATTATGACGTGTTAAAATTAAAAATGAGGGTGTTAAAGATGAACGACTGATACACGTGACAATTTTCCATCTATTTTAACATTTAAATAATGTTTGATATAATAGCCTATTTGATATGAGATGGTAGTTTGACGTATCCATTAATGCCACTTTTTTATGTTTGGTAGCGTAAATTAAAAAGTGGTGATAGTTGAAGGAGGAATTGAATTGTATTTTCTCTCTATTTTTCCTTGACTTGGTATTCCCCCTCATAATGGAATTAAATATGAGTGAGATCCTCCTCTTAACAATCTTTCATATTTTTCTCTTCTATATTTTCTCATCTTATCTATAAAAAGAAGAAGCCACATTAGATATAGACAAATGGTTAGTTAAAGGTGTCTAAAGATAGATTACAATTCCAACATACAAGAATCTCACAACCAAAAGAATTATAAAAACAAAAACCCTTTACAAATTATATTCTTTAATTATGTTTGTTTATATCTTTGTAACAGATTATAAAATACTAGATCGATTGAAAGGTATGCTGTACAATTGTTGTGAGGTGCATTTGTATTATAAACCTTAGCTATAATTAATTAGTATTACTTTGATACCATTTTATCTTGATGTGTGTACAAGAATTTTTTCGAGTTATAAGGTAGATATTCAAATCTTACCCCTCATTCAAGAATATATACTTCTCAATGCTTTTGTCCTAAGTTAGAGATTAGGTTGAGTATTTATATTTTTAAGTTTTTTTTAATCTACCACTGCATTTAATAGAATCAAGGGAATCAAACTCTAAAGATGTTGTGCCCTTGATAATTGGATCGCATGAACAAAGGTTGGGTTTAATAGAGATTTCTTTACTTCTCTAAATCTTTGTCGCATTAGGAGAATATTACTGACTTAGCTTGACCCGACATTTTTTTTTTTTTTTTTGCCTTTGTGCTCTTCTTGGTTGAATTGATTTTATTTGGCTTTAATTTATTTCATGTAGGAAAAAAATTTAACATGGTTAGAAGTAAAGATTCATTTTGGGAGTATACAGAGGAAATGGAAAATGGTCGACCGTTTTTTATTTGTAAATTTTGTGAAAAATATTTTGTTGGGGGTATTTCAGCAATTAAATCACATTTGTCTTGGGTTGGTGACCGTGAAGCAATTCAGTTAGAAGCAAAACAAGCACTACAAGTGATTTGACACCCCCACTAAGGGATCTAAAAATGTGGCAGAGTCAATTAATGTTGTAGAGTGTGATTGTTTTTCAAGTAGCTCGTCATCACATATGCCAAATCTATGTAAGGGACAAGATATGAGTATGAGATTCAAATTTTTTTCAAGAACTAAATCACATTTGTTTGGGATTAGTGACAATGAGATTCAAATTTGTCAACAAGACTACAAGTACCTGAAGCCGTTCAATTAGAAGCAAAACAAGCACTACAAGCAATTGACACCAATCCTACTAAGGGATCTAAAAATGTGGCAGCGTCAAGTAATGTTCTAGAGTGTGAAAGTGTTTCAAGTTCCTCATCGTTACATGTGCAAAATCTTTGTAAGGAACAAGATATGAGTATGGTGGATAAACAACTTGCTAAGTATGTTTCTTTGACAACTAATTTAAAATAGTCTAGTTTCTCTATGTATGTCTCATCAATGTTCCTCTTCCCCTCAAAGACTCGTCGCACTTTGGCTTGTGCCTTCTCTTTCTTAACAATTATGACATTGCCCATTTTATTGCAGTTGCTGAAGTTTCAGTTGCTCCAAAGACAACGTCCTGGAAAAGGATTTTGAACAATAAGAGCATAAACAAAGAATGTTACGGTACTTTTGGCAAGAATCAGGATAGATGAAGAGAGCTACAATCAGATTGTTTTAATCTATCCAGTGTAAATGTATGCTATTTGCTTCTCTAGCTCACCTACGAAACTTCAACTCTACTTCTTTAATCGCTTTTCTAATGAAGTTGGGCTTAACTGCTGCAATACTTCAACTCTTGTTCAAATACGGGTGTGATCGAGCCATTTTGCTGCGTGTTGGGGAAAGGGGTCGTCATTCTATATCAATGGTTAAGTGTACAACTTCGGCCCTAAAAAATTTTGGTAAACCTTTTTATCACTATAAAAAATTTCACATTTTCTAACCCTTTCAATTTTTGAAAGGTCAGAAAATTTCTGACATGGGCAATTTGAAACGTCAAAATTTTATGACGTGTTAAATTGGCCACGTCAGAATTTTTTGACGTGTCAATTTGCCACTTCAAAAAATTCACACCTACTAAAATTAATTATGAATTAATTTATAATTAATTAATTAATACATTCAAAGTGAGGATCCTTATATTCCTAAATTGTAAAGTACTCTAGATCGATATGGATCTATATCATATGTATGTTACTATATAAACACATGCATATTTTAGCTAGGGATATATATATATATATATTTTAAAAAAAAAGGCTCATATTACACTAGAGGTCAATGAATATTGTGTACTCATTGGGACTATGTACTTAATTATTATGCATGTATTGTTTGTGAAATTGTGATAATTCTACCATGCATTTCATATATAGTACGTACTCGATTGCATGGCCGGCACGCAAATCACAAACAATACTAATTTGGCATTCTCCTCTTATAATCACAGCTTGCAAACTAATTGGGTTTATATAGTACATGAGCATAATATTCCAAGACTACTAGAATATTAATTTAAACGATTAAGTATATTATTTTTTTATTAATTAACTTAAACTTTAAGAATAATAAAATGTAATTAATTAACATGATATCTAGTTTACTGTAATCTCGATTAAATATTTCAAAAGTTCTAACTCAAAACTTTTAAAATCTGATTATATGTTAAATCATTATTTAAAAAAAAAAATTAAAAATTTGAAATCATTTATAATTTAACAAGATACGAAGTAAACCGAACAATCTTTTGAGGATCCTAATTAAATATATTCAACCATCATATAATAAAGAAATAAATAGTATATCTTATATATACTATATATCCATGAGCATGGATGTAGCTTTCTAACAGACCAGATGGGTTCCACGCACAGATTTAGAAACGTAATCATTGACCTAACTCCTTCACAACGTACCATTCTAATATATGGTAAATATGGCAATGGAATGGTAACGGGTTGACTCCTGGAGGGTTGATTGAAGGAATTGTTGATTTTGTGAGGTTGAAGGCAGGGTACGCGCCAAGCCACTGGGTGCAACCTGGACAGGGTGATAAATGGGACCACGGATACGATGTTATGTACAGCTCAGTTCCTAGACTATTGCAATGATCTTAGAAATGGGTTCGTGGCGGAGTTGAACAAGAAAATGAGAGGTGATTATAATGCTAACTTTTTTGTCGAATTGCTTTGAAAGTCTGTTGATCAACTCTAGAGCAACTATAGAGCCAAGTATGGAAATTAAAAAGGGCTGGTTAAGAGTTTATTAATATGATTATATTTGATGTATCCTGTATCAATATTGATACAGCTGGATTATAATGTAACATTCTTGATAAAGACCCAATTGCATGTATGTGTAATGTGTTTTAATTAATTAATGCATGCAAGCTTAACTAAGGTCATGGTTTGGGGACCTTCCTCCCACCAGGATGAAGTGACTAATTAAATTAAAACTTTTAATTTTTTTTTCTAATTTTTAATTGAGAGCCGCTCAAGTTGCGGTATAAAACTCTTTTTTACAGCCTTTAATAAAAGTTTGATACATCAGTTAAACACATCAGATACAATGGAAATGAAAACACCGTATCTTTAATTTAAATCAATCTCATATACTTTTTCAACCGTTATAACCTAATGCCCATTGGGTCACCATCCTCCAAGCCTTCAACACGGAGTCTCCAAAACCAACCAAGACATGCAGTGGTTTCAGTGGTTTTATTTATTGATAGGCATTTTGTCAAGAGATCATAAAAATAATTTGGTGTGAATAATTATATTATTTTTTGGTGTTTTAAGTTTATGTATATGCTTCATATTAATTAGAGGATGTAAGATACTCAGCTTACCATGATTCAATTATAATTATTCTGTTTTTAATTAATAAATTAATTTTAGAGGCAAGTGATTCAAGAGTATTAGTCAAGGCTACGTATTGTATATTTGTATGATCATAACTCATAAAGCGGCTTAATCGACTAGGACCACACCTAATGAAGTGGAGGTCACTAGTTCAAACTTTCTCCCCCTCTTACGTGGATATGTCCCAAAAAAAAAAAAAAAAAAAAAAAAAACCTCATAAGGCGGCTTAACTCTTTTGTCTTCTATCTCCTTCTGTAGCCGTAATAATTGTAGGTTGGCATGCTATATCTATACTTTCTCTTGCAAATATCATCGATCTCTTTTAATTGGCTGCATATATATATATATATATTTATATAGTCAAAAAAGGACTAGCTAGTTGCAAGTAATTAATGATCAAGGGAATTGAATATAATTTTCAGTTCAGTAAATATTTATATAAGTTTGAGTTGATGGATAAAGCATTTTGTTTTTTTATATATAATTTTCCGTATATGCTACTAAATTAATGAGTTGAAATTTATATACATATAATTATATAATTTTATTTATAAAAAAAAAAAAAAAAACAGAATTTCTGACGTGCCAAGTGTGGCACGTCAGAAATTCTTGACGTGCTAGCATGTCAGAAAATTTCATTGCTAGGCGCGCTGCACGTCCCATCCCAGCAGCTGGCGCGCATACCCCCCCATGCGGCGATATAGCTTCTCACCTAGAGTAATGTTATTCAGAAGTATTTTGTGCGGACCCTGTCCGCAAAAGGGCTGGTTAACCTATATCGCCTCTCCCCTAGAGTAATGCTATTTAGAAGCATTTTGTGCGGAACCTGTCCGCAAAAGGGCTGGTTAATCCAACCTGGGTTAACCAGCCTTTTAATAAAAATTAGGGGTAATTTCACTTAGCCCCTTTGAACTTTCGCGCCTTTTGCAAACACCCCTCCAAAGTTCAAAAGCTCTCACTTTGGTGTACCAAACTTGTATTTGCTTTCAGTTTCCCCCTTCCGTTAGGGTTTTCTGTGAAATCCTAACGGATCGAGGGATAAATTACCCATTTATCCCTCACTCCAAGACTACGTCGTTTTGGGCTCTAAAACTACACCGTTTTGGGCTTCAAAACGACGTCGTTTTGGCCATTTTATCATTAATTTTTTTTTAAAAAAAAAAAAAAGAAAAGAAAAAAGAAAAAGGAAAATATT
>CM017324.1:32389364-32454598 GCA_006937295.1 Carpinus fangiana
TTTTTTTTTTTTTTTTTTTTTTTCTTTTCTAATCATATTTACTTTAAATGGAACAAAATGAAATTTTGACAATAAAAATAAATCATATTCATTTTAACTTAATCTTCAATGACTTTTTCAGTGCAACTCTCTCCAGTAATGAGAGAATTCATGTACATTAAAGTGGTGTCTTTTAGTTATAGCAAAAAAACAAGTAAAGAAGGATGGTGACTACAGAGAACTAAGACATATCATAAAAGCCTTTCTCTGTATATACAGGAGGACATAAAGTTTTTATGAAATATTTAATTAAAATTATATTGAAAGTAAACGATGGAAACAATATTTAAATTTAGGGTTAAATACTTAATTAGTTCCTAGGGTTTAGAAATTTTATTTTTTTCTCCCTAGGGTTTGGAAAGTGATCAAATTAGTCATTGTGGTTTTGAAAAGTGACAAAGTTAGTCCATTTGTCAGTTGACCGTCAGTTGACTTAACGGACTGACAAGTGGACCAATTAGAAATTGACACGTGGTCACTTAATTAAATTTTTTTTATTTTTTTTTTAAGAAGAAAAAACAAATTTCAAAAAAAAAAAAAAGGGGTGGCCGTAGCCACCCCTTGGAGCCAATGGTGGAACCACCGAGCTTCAACTTCACACCCAAGAGTCCAAGACCATAATCGATCTAAAACACCAAAAATCAAATAAGAAAATTGACATTGCTGAAGGATAATTTTGCGACATGGCCAATCGAGAGTCCAAAACGGGCCATCAAGAAACGAACTGATCAAGTACTCCATGATGGAAACTGGGAAAGGAGAAGCTAATCACGCCATCGATATTGACGAGGACCTCCAAGCCCTCCGGTACCCACTGGGGGTGGTTTCGGCCACCCCTTGGCTCCATGGATTTTTTTTTTCTCTTTTTTTTTTTTGAAAAAATATTTTTTTAATTTTTTTTTAAAAAAATAAAAAATTTAATTAGGTAGCCACATGTCAACTTCTAATTGGTCCACGTGTCAGTCCGTTATGTTAACTAACGGTCAACTAACGGATGGACTAACTTGATCACTTTTCAAAATCACAAGGACTAATTTGGTCACTTTCCAAACCCTAGGGAGGAAAAAATAAAGTTTCCAAATCCAAGGGACTAATTAAGTATTTAACCCTTATTTTTATTAGGACAAATTAATAAAAAAAAAAAAAAATTAGGTTTGAAAAATATTTACATTTGCTAACGTGGCAACCATGGCACGTTAGCAAATACTAACGTGGTGTGACATGCCACGTTATAAATTGCTAACGTGGCATGACATGGCACGTTAGGATATGTTTTTTTTTTTTTGGCTTTAATACCAGCTATTATTTATATTATTGTCTAATTAGGTTATATTAACTAATTAGATTAGATATTTAATTATGGAAGTGAATTAATTACATTATAGTCATTATAATTAGATTAGATATTTAATTAGGGAAATGAATTAATATAGTTACATTCATTCATTAGCTAGGTTAGATACTTAGTGAATTAATTAATTACATTAGTTTAGATACTTAGTTAACTAGGGTTTAGTTCATTAATTATGGTTTTACTAAATTAATTATGTTTTTAGGGTTTATTCTGCTACTTAATTCATTAGGGTTTAGTTAATTAATTAGTCATAATCGAGGATAAAAAATATATATATTTATGGTATTATGAACCAATAAATTTTCCTCAACAATCAGTCAATATAACATAGAAAATAGAAAAAAAAAAAAAAAAAAAAAAAAAAAAAAAAAAAAAAAAGGTGAAAGGGGGTTTCAAATAAGGCGGTTTAATTACCTAAAGTTCAGCCAATTAAAATCAAATACACAATTAAAAAAAAAAAAAAACATAAGGTATTGTTGAACTAAGTGGAGGGAAAATATATAAGAAATAATTTTAAACTGGAGTGGCAACTGATTTTAAAATGCAGGGCCAAGGACATTTTTATTCCGACAAAGCAAGCTAGGTGCAAGGATAAAACTACGCTACAATTTCACATAAAAATATGCAAAAAAAAAAAAAAAAAATTATTTTAAAAAAAAAAAATTCAACAGGGGCAACAGCCATTGCATGCCTTCGAGTAGATCTGCCCCTGCATGCAACCTATGCATAAGTTACGTATGGTTAAAGGAATGCATGTAGCTCATTTTTTTTTTTTTTAAAAAAAAAAAAGGTGACGTGTGGCAATATGCCACATCAGCATTTTCTAACGTGGCCCATTGCCACACATCACTAATTGGTGACGTTTAGGTGCCTACCACGTTAGGAACAGGGGGGGTGACGCGTGGCCCCCACCTGGCCCGCACCCCCCATTCTCTTTCTTCCTCTTCCCCCCATTTTTCTTCCCCCACTTCTTTTTCCCCTTCCTCTCGCGCGCAGCTCTCCCCGCTCCCAAGCCGGCATATTCCCTCTCCCCTGCTCCCCCTTTTTCTCCTCCTCCCACTCACCTTTCAACCTTCTCCCGTTTTCCTCTTTTCCCACTCAGCATTTTCCCTCGTTTAATTTTGTTTTTCCCCCACCGCGTGCGCAGAGCTAGCTCTCTCCCGTCTCCCCTGCTTCGGCGAACACCCACCCCGGCCATCGCCTCCGTCGAGCTCCTCCTTCTCCACCGCAGACTCTCTCTCCTCTCTGGGCCGGTCTCTCTCCATCTCTGGTATGCATACACAAATATATATAACGTACAATATATATATATTACTTATTTTGATTTAATTTATTTTTTGTTTATTTTTTTTAAAATTGCTTAGAAATTATTTAAGGGCTTAGGGGGCTTATTTGGCTATAAACATTTTTCTTGTTATTAGGTGATAAATTGTAATTCTATGTATCCTGGTTCATTTTGAGTTCTAATATTGTTTATGGAAGATTTAGTTTATTTGGTACTACTGGATTGCCTTCTATATATAGGAATTTCCAACTTCATGCTTGGCAATGTTAGTTGCCTTTTTTGGTTTCCAGGAGTAGCCTCTGAAACGGATCACATGAAACGGATCACATAATCACTGTAAAATTGGATTTTAATTGTTTGAGCATATATCTTTGATTTGTGGGATATGAAGACATGGAATTTTAAAGTAATAGCTATATATCAGGCATGGAAAAACCTTTCGGATTGACTTAAATCTAAGTCTGCTCATTATATGATCAAATGACTTTTATATCGCCCTAAATAAAAAGTTGAGAAAAAGTAGAAAAAGTAGCTTATGTGCTAATTAAAACCCTAATGGGCAATTTTCACTTCTTATAGTTAAGTTGTTTTTTTGTTTTTTTTTTAATTACAATGTCACCCATTGGATAAGAATTTCCACTAATTAAATCCTGATGGAGGTTTTAGAAATTCCCATATATTTTTTTTAAAATATATTGAAGTAAGATGACTCTCTAATTTTATAAATTTTACAATGGTATAATGGTTATTTCACTCCTTTGCTATCTGATTTAACCTTAAACCACAACGGAGAGGGTAACATTCCAAACTTTTTAAAGTTTGATACACTAGATTGAGATATTTTAAATTGTAAAAATTTATTGTAAAAGCAATGAAAGTTCAATGAAATTTTTATTAGGGAGATTGAAACCTTGAAGTATCTTTTAGTGATCGAACTCATAATATAGTATGTCTATGGGTTTGTGCCTAACAATGCTATATTAACATGTTACACGTCTACGTTTATCTTTTGAATGTAAGACTTTATCCTAAAAGAGAACAAATTAATAAATATTTATAAGCACTTGTAAGAAATGAGTTGTTCATGCTGTGTCACCATTCATGTGGGCTTTTTCCCTAACTTTTGGTGGCAAGATTGCAACCAATAAACATTTTCCTAGCAACATAATTGACCCACCATAGGAAGCCATGTCAACCTCTTCGAGCTTTGTGGAAAACAGTAGATTATGTCCCATGTTGATTGAGGTCAATTACTTGGGATGTGTTATTTCAACCTTATTGGTTAGGGATAGTTTTTGTTTAATTTGAATAATTTTTTTTCACGGACATGCATCTTTTCCTCCTTCATTGACTTTTTTCTGTGATTGGTAAGTTTCGGACAATATAGTGAAGGCACTTTTAGCAGGCCATATAATACTAGCTTTCATTGGTGGTTACATTTTCGTATCCTGTTTTTCATTCTTTCCCTTATTGGACATATAATTTTCTAATCTATTGTAGATTTGGCTAGTTTGTCTACTGCGAAGTATTTGGCAAATGCTGGTTCCAAACCAGTTTTGTTGGAGGCAAGAGATGTTCTAGGAGGAAAGGATTTCATGCTGCTCTATCTTTGTCACACTTTTCAATGAGTTGACACCAAACTGGTGCTTGATTGCTCTTCATTTTTTCCTTGCTTTGTTAGTTCTTAAAAACTAGAAGTTTTTATGTTTTTATCAAATTTAAGAAATTTTCTTTTTTTTTATCCTCAATGAGCTGCATTTAGTTTTCGTTATATTTGATTGAAGGATTATATGTTGTACTTGATAGTGAGGCTTCAATACTCATAAGGTTCTTTTAGGATCATATATTAAAGTTTTCCAAGATTCACATTTCATACTGGCAAAAAGCTAAAGGATAGAAAAGCTAATATAAAAAGGTTTTGTAAATTGAGTGCTTTTTTCTAAGATAAATTGAGTTCTGGGTATTGAGCACTGTCGTCTAAGAAATATTTATTTCTCTATGAGATTCACTGGGATGATACTTGGTCCCTTTCATTGTTGCTTTGATAGTGCATGGGATTGTTTTGTGATCATCAAGTGCCCTTCAACTTAAATGAATATATAGGCTATTCATGCTTTACCACATCAAATTATGGTAAGTTTGACTTGTCCAGAAAATGAATCTGCATTTAGATGCTGAGATGAAAAATCACATATGAGAAAAGATAGAACAATAAATTGATGGTATGTGAGAGGCTAACAGACACACAAATTTAACAAAAGATGAAAAAGAAATGACTTAAACATGATTTGTGCGGGTCAAATGAAGACCCTTGGTTAGAGTGATGATTTGATTAAGCTAGATACAATTTGCCAATACAAGGGTGGCCGAAATAATGTGAGTCTAGTCAGCAGGATTCACATGGTTGCCTATTGATAACTCAGTATTATCAGCTAGATAGTTGAGTAATCTCTTATGCAATAATATTGGTAAATCTTCGTTGATCTGATCTTCTTTTGCTAACTAGGTTGAATTCCATAGTTGTAATTAATAATCTTTTTGTTTCATTCGACCATCTTCAGGGCCCCTATTTCCACAAAACAAAAACTCACCTACAAAGAGTTTTAGGAGATGATCACGTTTTAGCTGTGAACTTTGCTGAAGAGGCGTCAAGCAGGAAATATTACTCTATGCACCCTAAGATTGCAAGATAAGGGATTTGTGTTGGTTCCCATCGTTATTGTTTTTTTGGTAAGCTATTCCTTATGCCATTTGTGAATGAACTTAATTTACATTTTAATTTGGTTAGTTCTTGTGTTCTTATTTTTACTTCTCATTATTACATTTTTTACTATATATTGTTCAGATGCAATTCAATTCAGGATGTTTACTTGATACTTTATGATTTTAATATTAGACATAGAAAAGCTATTTTGGGATCCTTTTCCCATTTCTGAAGTAGCGTTCCATTACTTTTCTTATCAAAGAAATTTTGGCCCTTTCTCGTGTTTGGTGTGTGATTTCCTTGTTTGATAGGACCAACTTTGTGATTTCAGCTTAAATTAATTGCGCTTAGAAATATTTTTCTTTGTTTTGATTCTCATTTATTGGTTCTATTCTCACCTTAAAGATGCAACTATATATCTCGAGGCTTATTGTACTTGTGCATACTCATTATTTAAACTTATTATTCCAAAAGTACTTAGGGCTTCAAAATTGAAATGACTTTATGTACATTCATATAAATAATTTAAGTACGTATATATGGACCTAATAATAATAATTAACTGGATCTTTGTTTAATTAACCAAATCAAACTTTGATGGAGTATTGCTTTGTTAACTATAATATTATCATGCATAGAATAGGTTATATCGAATTTGATATATATGACCATATATCTACTTGGTTTGAGATGCCATTTCCTTCCAACGTATATATACTTGTTAATTGAATTGTTAGTGAACCTAATAAACCTAGGTCTATTACGTTTACTGCCCCAATATATAATGCAGGTAAATTTATCGGGTTTTTTAATTTATGTAGTAACAATATGGATAAGAGTTGGTTGACGAAGCCTAGCATCTCCAAGGAATACATTGACAGTTGTAGATCGTTTGTAGATTTTGCAATACTCAATTGTAGGACTCCAGATGGGCTCATTTTTTGTTCGTGTAAGGCGTGTCACCTCAACAGGTGGCACAATCTGGCCTTGGTATACGACCACTTGACAGGGGGTCAAGGAATGTGGCCCCAATACAAAGACTGAATTTATCACGGCGAGAGTCCTGTACAAACTCAGGTTGAAGGAACTAACTTGCCGAGATCGGCCGTAGATGCAGGTCCAAGCACAGAGGATGAGGGTGGCAATATGCAAGTAATGTTGCGCGATTTGTTCAGTGTGCATGATGTCAGGGAAGACAGCAATGAGCCTTAACCCGGGGCACAAGGTGGTGAAGAACAGATTATGGATGATGCACTGGACATAGGTGACGCTCAGAAGTACAATGAATTACTTAAAAATTCAGACAAGCCACTCAACAGGAAGACCAGACACAGCAAACTAAGTGCCACTGTACACCTATACAATTTGAAATGTATGGGTGGGGTTACTAACATGACATTCTTGGCTCTTCTTGAGTTCGTCAATCAGTTGTTGCCTGATGACGGTGAGGCGTTGCCAGATAATACATATCAAGCAAAAAAATTCCTAAGGGACATGGGGCTCGGGTATGAGAAAATACCGACATGTCATAACGACTGTATGCTATTTTGGAAGGACAATACTGACTTAAACTCATGTCTTAAATGTGGACAATCTAAGTGGAAGGATAAAGTTCACTTGGATGATGCTGGCCAACATATTTCGACGAGTAAGAAACGTTCGGCCAAGGTATTGCAGTGGTTTCCATTAATTCCAAGATTACAGAGGTTGTTCATGTCGCAGCGTATCGCAAAGAATATGAGATGGCATGCAGAGGGTCGCACAAAAGACGGCGTATTGAGGTATTCGGCCCACGGCCAAGCATGGAAGTCGTTCGATAATTTACAGCCGGACTTCTCATCCGACAGCAGGAATGTAAGGCTTGGTCTAATGTCGGATGGGTTTAACCCATTTGGTAATATGAGCACATCCCACAGTACTTGGCCTGTAATGCTTGTACCGTACAACTTGCCGCCTTGGATGTGTATGAAACAATCATCATTCATCTTATCCTTGGTAATCTCAGGCCCAAAATCACCTAGAATGGATATAGATGTGTACCTTCAACCCCTGATTGAGGAATTACAGGAACTATGGAATGTAGGGGTTCGTACGTTTGACGTCTCAAAAAGAAAACATTTTATGATGAAAGAGCAGTTGATGTGGACGATTAATGACTTCTCGGCGTACGCAAATTTGTCAAGATTGCCTATGAGGGGTGTAAAGACATGCCCTTGTTGTATGTATTCGACAAGGTCTACATGGCTAAAACACGGGAAAGAATATTGTTTTATGGGTTATAGGCAATACTTGCCCATGGATCATCCGTTCAGGAGGAACAGGAGAACATTTGATGGTAAGTAGGAATTGGAATGTGCTCCCGAAGTGCCGAGTGGAGAAGAAATATTGAGACAGTTAGAAGGGATGGTATTCGAAGACGAGAGTGCCAGTAAGACACCAAAGCCCCCACCATCGACCAAGAAAGACCGCAAGAAAAAAAAAAAAAAAAAGAAAAGAAAAGAAGCCGAAGAAGAAGAGGAAGAGGAATACTAATAAGAACCAAGAAGAACCAGTGGCCGCTGAAGTATTGTGGAAAAAGAAAAGTATTCTTTTCAGGTTGCCGTATTGGAAAGATAACTTCTTGAGGCACAACCTTGATGTAATGCACATCGAAAAAAATGTGATGGACAACATATTTGGCACACTTCTAGACATTAAAGGAAAATCCAAGGATAACCTTTAAGCACGTCAGGACTTGCAGGAAATGGGTTTGAGACCTAAATTGCATCTGTACATTGGCGATGACGATAGAACTTATTTGTCGCATGCTCCCTACACGATGTCGATCGAAGATAAAACTACTTTCTTACAAGTGCTTCAAGATGTAAGGGTGCCGGACGGTTATGCCTCGAATATATCCCGATGTGTTAAAATGGATGACCGCACGTTGTCAGGTCTCAAGAGCCATGACAACTATGTAATCATGCAACAACTTCTCCCTATTGCATTGAGGGGATTGAAATTGCCAAGCAACGTGATCAAGGTACTACTCGATATGAGTACATTTTTCAGGGGCATATGCGAAACGACACTGACACATGAGGCTTTGGATAGACTTCAAGAACACGTCTGTATGAATTTGTGTTTGATGGAATAGATATTTCCCCCCAGCTTCTTCACTAGCATGGTCCATGTTGTCATCCACCTTGATGTGGTAAATTTGTGACCAAATTTATCAATAATAAAATTACCACTCGCAATAGAACGAATCCCGTAGGATAGGGCTATATTGAGGGTGTCAAACCACAAGGACTGTAGGGTTTCGTTATTAAAATTAAAAGACTAAATTTAACCTAATTGAGAAAACAAGATTGATTGTTGTAAATTGAGTTGCATAAAAGTAAATGCATAAAATAAAAGATAATTAAATTATGATAGAGAGTGTAGGGTATTGACTTCACCTCTATCCGTACAACAATGGTTAATCAGATTCAATTCCAGAAATTCATTCTATGCATGTTATAATTAAACGAGAAACTACCTTATTAAAGAGTAAGGATAATCTATCTTCGGTTGGCACGGATCGTCCACCTAACCACTAAGATGCGGCACGACCCGTCTTCCCTAGGTATAAACTATAAAACCCCTTAATAAGTTTCATGTAATTAATGGAATAGCATAACCCATCTTCGGTTGGCACAAATCGTCTACCTAAATTACACTAAACTAGGGTGTAGTACGACCCGTCTTCCCTAGGCATGGCCTATCTTAATCCTATTAATCATATGTCTATTAAAACCCATTATATAACCATCATCCCCATAATCACAGAAAATAAGAATGATTTGAGATCAATAAAAGTAAAATACTTTCTAAGACAAGATAAGAATTTCACAAATATTGATTTTGGAATTTAAGAACAATTGCATTTAATAATTAAGAACATAATTCAATTGTAGCAATTCTCACAGTTATATAATCAACATACATAAATTGAAAATCTGGAAATTAAATACAATCAAACCATTGTGCTTGGATAGGGTTACATCAACACCCCACAAAGGGTTTAGCCGCTCATGACTCCGCTAAGCCTCCAAGAAATATTTTCTGTCTAAAACTCAGTCTCCTCTCTGAAATTGTCTCTCTAGTTGTGAGGCTTAGAGGTCTATTTATAGGCCTTAGGAGAGTCCTAGAAACCCTAGTAAACCTAGGAAATTCGGAATTCTATCTCCTAGTCAATTTAGGAGACAATCCTATTACAAATCGGAATAGAATTCGTCCAGAATTGGGCTCCTATCTTGCAGGGTGATTTTAGCATTGAGGCGGTCTGAATTAGGAAAATACTATTTCACAATGATTTGTAGCCTGTTGAGTCAGCTTTCCACTTCCGTTGGAATCACCTCAATCCGATATTTGAGCTGAAAGTTATGGCCAAAATACCGAGACCTGTTCAGAATCCAAATTTGAATCCAATCCGATTTTAGCTCCAATTTGATAAATTCCGATTTAATCCTTTCCACATCTTTTAGGTCTTCCCAATTTGCCCTTTAAACCCAAAATTAATGGTTTTTCTTCCATCTTTATTAAATACCTGAAAACACAAAAACAACACAAAATCAAACAAATAACAATGCTAAGGAATTAACATATGCGAGTTAAGGGGCCTGAATGTGCAACATTCAGCGCTTATCACACCTTGTCCGTGAATGTCGATTGGGTGGACCAGTACAGGACAGGTGGATGTACCCTGGAGAGAGGTAAAACATACTTAATTCATAGTGAACTTATTTATTTCATATGTGGAAAAGTGCAACGATTGATTGAATGTTGATGTGTAGGAGCCTTAGGGGATTCAAATCCAATGTTCGCAACAAAGCGTCTCCTGATGGTTGCATTGCAAAAGGATACATAGCAACTGAGTTTGTGACGTTCTGCTCGGCATATTTAGGTAGTGCACCGACAGTTCACAATAGGCCACAAAGAAATGCAGATGGGTGTAGAGGGGTCGAAACACGAGTGAACCTAGATCGTATCACAATGATACAGATTCATCGGTATATTATGTTCAACTCTGATGACTTTCACCAACTGCGGATGTAAGTCATAGTAAATCAAAATTAAGTTGCGTGCTATTGTAACTTAATGACATGCACTTTTAGTAGCGCATTAAAATGAACGGACTAACTCAATTGTAGGGCGCACATGGAAATGCTTAGGCAAGGTTCGAATATAGGGCAAATGACAGACACTCAGTTGGAGAATCAACATTATCAACAGTTTTGCAATTGGTACCGTGACTACGTAAGACAAATGTCAAATAAAAATTTCACTAAAGCTCAAATTTCTTTCTTACTCCTATTCTTTTACCTCAGTAGTTAACTGTGCATATACGCTTCTATTTTGCTCGCAGGTCGATCATTCGGACGATCGACAGAGGATGGAATTGGGGGAAAAACTTGTCATGCATTGTAGAGGGCCAATGGCCTCAGCAATCCAATATAACAGATATGTGATCAATGGGAAATTGTTTCGTACTATTGCATACGATGTGGGAAGGAGGTACCCTATCTAGATTTATTTTATTTACCTATGATTCCCCATGTCTAGCTAAATAAAATCAAATAATGTAAATGCGAAGACATAGCAAGCTAAAAAAAATACGTGAACAAATGGAAAAATAAAAATTAAAAAAGATACGAAAACAACTAGCCTAGCTAGATTCATGTTAATTATTGATGGTCCCCATTTAATTTGGAATAGTTGTTATTTTGTTTAAGTTTGGAAAATTTACTTTCATGATTAAAAAAATAAATAAATGACCCATAACCTTAGCTAGTAAGTTTGCATTTAAATTAGGACTCATTTAGATTTTGTTTAGGTTTTGGAAATTGAGATTATGTACATGCTATATTTCTATTTAGACTAAATATATGTTTGTGTTTATTGATGGTTTTTAAGTAGCGTATATTTGTTTCTAATGTTCGTAAACAACAATGGGCAAGAGTTGGATGACAAACTTACTAGCAAATGTATTTTACAGGTAGATATGAGTTATAGGGGGAAGACAAGAGCACGGAGGCAACCCACCGTGCAGTTGACATCAGGTGCCCAGGCTTCGGGCTCTTCTTACCTGTGTGCAGCAGCATACACTTATATTATAAACCAGCCGAGCCACGGTCACAGACTTCAGGGAGCTCGAGGGTGTCACAAATGATAAAAGCTACACTTGAAGCTTAGCAAGAGACGCACAAGGCGGAGATGGATGCGCTGTTAACGGCATAGCGAGAACAAGTAGCTGCGTAGCAAGCTAAAAGGGAGAAGCAGCACAGTGAGGATATAAATGCTTTGTTAGAGGCACAATGACAGCAGTTTGCTGCGCAGATATCTGAGGGGAGGTTAGTATTAATTTGATGTATGAGGTCCAATTTCGCCAGCTTAAGTCAATGTTGAACTCGAAGTCTACTAGTGAGGTAACTTGATTAAGGGATGTGCAAGACAAAGAGTCCCCAGCTTGTTTGATGGTGAAATCATCAGTAGGGAGTAGATTAGGTAATACAAATTTTTTTTTTAATACATGTCATATACATTAAAATTGATATATATATATATATATATATATTGCAACAAGAGTTGTAATTGATTATATTACAATAGTTACAATTTGTTATATCTTGTTTGGTTCGGTGATGCATTTGATTGCTTTAACATTGTTTTTTGCATTCTAGTTATTAATGATGATGATAATGATAATGATTATATTATTAAACTGTAGTATTGTTTTTGCTTTTAGTTTTGTTTTGTTATTATTTTCTTGTAGACTTTGTAAGAGATACATATAGTGCTGCATAAATTAAGTTCGTTTATTTTATTTCGTTTATTGCATTTTTTGTTTTATTATATATAGTAATGTCATTTGGTTAGTATATATGTTAAAGTTGTTACGATGCAATTTTTTTGTATTTGGCTTAGGGTCTTGATAAGAATGGTAGTTATTAGTTTTATCATTTGCAGATAATGCAGAGAAGTCGTGCAATGAAGAACCTATTAATTAACCTGGAATGAGCATTGTGTTTCAACTTGTAATTGGTAAACTTATAAATATGTTGTTATCGTTTTATTGATACTTAATGTTACATGTAATTATGTATATGTTCGTAGTGATAGATATAGTTTGGTTGTTTATTATATATTAGTTGGTTTGGTGATACATTTGATTTCTTTTAGTGTTGTTTTTTATGTTCTAATTATTAATGATGATGATGACGATGTTTGTTCAGTTAATGCAAGGTGTTTTTTTTTTTTTTTTAATTTAGGATTTCTTGAATATATGTATTATACATTAATATTGGTATTTACATATATATTGCAGCTCTTGTTGCAATTTGGTTATATCTTGGTCAGTTTTGTGATAAATTTGATTGTTTTTAGTATTTTTTTTTATGTTTAATTTATTAATGATGATGATGATGCTGATTATGTTAGTTATTATTTATGTCATCAACACTAGTATTGTTTTTGCTTTTAGTTTTGTTTTGTTAGTATTTTTCTATAGACTTTGTAACAGATATATGCATATTGCATTGATGATGTTATTATTTTTAGTTATTGCATTTTTTGTTCTATTATAATAATTTAATTTTTTTGTTCTATTATAGTAATCTCATTTTTTTGTTTTATTAAGTTGTTATGTTGCCATCTTTTGTGTTTGGATTAGGATCTTAATAAGACGGGTATTTATTGGTTACTGATTGTTTGTTTTATCATTTGCAAGGTAATGTGGAGAAGTCAATCAATGAGAAACCTTTTGACCTGGAATAAGCATTGCCTGTTAGTTTGTAATTGGTAAACTTATAAATATTTTGTTCTTGTTTTGTTGATGCTTAACGTTATATGTAATTATGTATATATTCGTGATAACAGATTTATATAGTTTGGTTGTTTGTGATTGACGTAGAAATTGATGGAACTTGCATGTTTCAAGTTAATGTGAAAGTTCATTTCATGATATGAATAGTTCATATATTTTGTGGATGATTAATGAATACTTCATATATATATTATGGATGATTAATGTGGTAGTTCGTTCCATCAACTATCGTTTCATGAACATTTCTCACTTATTAAATTTCTAGGTCATTATTTTACATGCATCATTCTAGTTTATAATGTCAGGATTTTTTTTTTTCTTTTACAACTTTAATAGGCTGGCTCAACATCTACCACATTTAATAAGTGTCGATATTTTAAAATCGACGCATATTTCGTTTGTCAAGTAGTTCAATTTCAAAATCCTGCAATGAAAATTAAAATTGAAAATCGAGAGAGTAAAGAGAACAAAATAACGGAATATCTACTATGAGAGAGAAGGAGGAGGAAAAAAAAAAAAAAACCAACTTTTCTGACGTGTCAACAAATTTTTGACATGGCAAAAACACCATGTCAGAAAATTTTCTGACGTTGCATTTTTGGAACGTCAGAAAATTCTAAAGTTCCGACAATTAACATGTCAAAAAAATTTTTCTGACGTCTTCATTTCTCACCTGTGACACACGTCAAAAGGGACCTGTCAGAAAAATTTTCTGACGTGTCAAACAACTGGACACATCAGAAAATTTAGGTCAGAAAAAAATTATTTTTTTGTAGTATATCTAGAATTGATTTAGCCATCTCTACCATGACTCAGTTATTCAACATAAGCTTTCATTTGAATCACCAATCCAAAGAAAACCAGTTAATAATCTTTCACATTTTTCATTTCCTTTCCCCTCATATTTTCAAAATATCAACCAAGAGTATTCCAGGAGATTGAAGTTTGGTAACCCTTAACTTCTTATCTCCCTTTGGATACCTCTTAAAGTATATTCCATTACTTCTACATTTTTTTTGGTTTTTTTTTTTAGTAGAATTAAAGGCAATTTTGGCATTTTAAGTCAAAATTTTGCACACTCGCATCACGGATGCAACAACCTTCTTTATATATTTTAACGTCAAAATCTAGTGGAGATCTAATATAAATTGCAATGAAATAGTAATTCAAAAAGGTCAAATGTTGAAAATATAAGTTTGAAGGTGTCTTTTCGAAAAAAAAAAAAAAAGAAAAAAAGAAGAAGGAAATCTCCCTTTAGAAAGTACTCCTAATGTTTTCTAATTAAATACAAGGAATTCTAGGTTTAATACACTAGGAATTTTTAATTTCTTGGCATTTGCTTGGTTACACTAGCAATTAATAGGAGCCTATAAAAAAAATGCCAAGACTTTAGTGGCACGAGCTTCTTTTGTTTTGTTTTTATTTTTGTTTTTTGTTCTCTTAAGCTCTTTATTGATTGGCGATTGTGAAAAAAGAACAAGAGTCCTTTAGCCTTTGGTCAATAGGAGTAATTCTTCCCTCTAGTAGGTTAGTCAGTCTTTAAATGTGTTCCACATAATAGAAGAGAAAACTTTATCATAGTTAGCCCATAGTTTGTACAACTATTTACATAATGCGTGAAAACCATTTAGAAGTCACTCATATTTCTCTTATAATGCAATCACGCATAGTTGACAAACAAACAACATGAGCTTATAAGCAATAATTATGGCATTTTAAAAGTAAAAATGAGGGTGTTCTGAATGAAAGATAGATGAACATGACAATTTTCCATCTATTTTAACGTTTAAATAACGTTTGATATAGTAGCCAATTTGATATGAAATGGTAGTTTGACTTATTCATTAATGCCATTTTTTTTTTTAATGTTTAGTGGCGTAAATTAAAAAGTGGTGATAGTTGAAGGGGGAGTTGAATTGTATTTTCTCTCTATTTTTCCTTGACTTGGTCTTCCCCTTGGTAATGGAATTAAGGCCTTGTTTGGCAAACAACACAAAATTTCCTCACATTCCACCACACTATTCACTTTATTTTTTTTAAAATATATATATATCAAATCATTCACTTTTTTATATCACATCATTTAGTCTTTATTACTATTCAAATAAAAAAATCACTACAAAGCAAAATTTTTTCGCTTTTCAATACTACTTTTTCATTTTCTCATATCAATCATCATCATCATCATTATTATTATTATTATTATTATTTTTAAGGGTGAACAATGTCGTGGGTGGTTTTTGGTGTTGTTTAACAAACACCACCTAAATATGAGCGGGATCTTCCTCTTAGCAATCTTTCATATTTTTCACTTCTACATTTTCTCATCTCATCTATAAAAAGAAGAAGCCATATTAGATATAGATAAACGGTTAGTTTTTTAGTTTTTTTTTTTTTTTTCTAAGCAAATAAGGAACGGGTACAAGGATTAAAACACCAAATAAGGGGTGGGTTCCCCAACAATACACCCAAATCGAAAATTACAGTGCAGAAAATACACACAAATAGTAGGCAATGGGTCAAAAATGACCCGGGCCTCTCCAGCAGGGCCGCTAAAAGCGGTTTCAAAGGCAAAACTCATCGACACCCAAAGATATCCCATGAGCAAGCAACAAACAAGACATCCAAAAGGATGCCAATGGAAGGAAGGCATTGAAATCATTCGAGATAGGTCCGTCAAAGAAACAAACCGGCAGATGGTAGTAAAAAACCTCACAAACGAGCTCCAAAAAAACAACATAACAAGCATTAACATAAATCCAAACCCAAAACTCAGATCCAACTGTAGGGGAGTTAGTAAATCCGCATTAGAGTGGCTGGAGGAAGGGCTGATGGCGGGTGATGCAGACAGGGGAGAGGCATGATGAGGGGATCTGACTGAGGAAGGTGATTCTAGATCCAGATGAGCTAAAACCAACACCCAAAAAAGATCCCTATGGCGGAACAGTGGAGGCATGACGTCCATGGCAGCGCAAGTGAAGCGAGATTTGGGAGGATGGGGGATAAATCGCACCAGGCGACGGCAAAAAAGTTTAGAGAAAAACTCTAAATCAGGAAAAAGCACAAAAACCAAAGGAAAGGAAAGTAAGGAAAAGATAAACAAATGGGAAGTGGGAAGGGAGGAGGGTAGAGGAAACCAGAATCTTCCCCCCTCCCAGATCTGGCGACGATGGCTAGGGTTAGAAGAGGGAGAAGAGAGAGGGCAGAGAGAAAACGGCTGGAGATTGAGATACTCGGGACGTCTATTGAGTTTGGTTGCGTTTAGTAACACTTTCCTCCTTACTATAGTTTTCACAGATAAATGGTTAGTTAAAGGTGTCTAAAGATAGATTACAATTCCAACATAAATGCTTAGAAGAGCATGTGTTATTTGGATATGTATTAAATTAGCAAATCTAAATGTTCTCAACTTGGTAAGCAATCTAGGTAACATTTAGTTCAAATTAACAGCATATGTTGACGACTTCAATTTATTTATTTTTAACTTTATCGTCTGTACGTAGCCTATAGTTTCCACCACTATATATACTGTGTGTGGAGGAGAGCAATAAGAAAGAAAGAAAGAAAGAAGATGATCATGTCATCCAGTAGAAATGTAAGTTTGCTATTGATAATTATGTTTATCAATGGATCATTTAAGAGNTTTTTTTTTAATGTTTAGTGGCGTAAATTAAAAAGTGGTGATAGTTGAAGGGGGAGTTGAATTGTATTTTCTCTCTATTTTTCCTTGACTTGGTCTTCCCCTTGGTAATGGAATTAAGGCCTTGTTTGGCAAACAACACAAAATTTCCTCACATTCCACCACACTATTCACTTCATTTTTTTAAAATATATATATATCAAATCATTCATTTTTTTATATCACATCATTTAGTCTTTATTACTATTCAAATAAAAAAAATCACTACAAAGCAAAATTTTTTCGCTTTTCAATACTACTTTTTCATTTTCTCATATCAATCATCATCATTATTATTATTATTATTATTATTAAGGGTGAACAATGTCCTGGATGAACAATGTCGTGGGTGGTTTTTGGTGTTGTTTAACAAACACCACCTAAATATGAGCGGGATCTTCCTCTTAGCAATCTTTCATATTTTTCACTTCTACATTTTCTCATCTCATCTATAAAAAGAAGAAGCCATATTAGATATAGATAAATGGTTAGTTTTTTAGTTTTTTTTTAAGCAAATAAGGAACGGGTACAAGGATTAAAACACCAAATAAAGGGTGGGTTCCCCAACAATACACCCAAATCGAAAATTACAGTGCAAAAAATACACACAAATAGTAGGCAATGGGTCAAAAATGACCCGGGCCTCTCCAGCAGGGCCGCTAAAAGCGGTTTCAAAGCCAAAACTCATCGACACCCAAAGATATCCCACGAGCAAGCAACAAACAAGACATCCAAAAGGATGCCAATGGAAGGAAGGCACTGAAATCATTCGAGATAGGTCCGTCAAAGAAACAAACCAGCAGATGGTAGTAAAAAACCTCACAAACGAGCTCCAAAAAAACAACATAACAAGCATTAACATAAATCCAAACCCAAAACTCATATCCAACTGCAGGGGAGTCAGTAAATCCGCACTAGAGTGGTAGGAGGAGGGGCTAATGGCGGGCGATGCAGATAGGGGAGAGGCATGATGAGGATCTGATTAAGGAAGGTGATTCTAGATCCAGATGAGCTAAAACCAACACCCAAAAAAGATCCCTATGGCAGAACAGTGGAGGCACGACGTCCATGGTAGCGCAAGTGAAGCGAGATTTGGGAGGATGGGGGATAAATCGCACCAGGTGACGGTAAAAAAGTTTAGAGAAAAACTCTAAATCAGGAAAGAGCATAAAAACCAAAGGAAAGGAAAGTAAGGAAAAGATAAACAAAGGGGAAGTGGGAAGGGAGGAGGGAAGAGGAAACCAGAATCTTCCCCCCTCCCAGATCTGGCGACGACAGCTAGGGTTAGAAGAGGGAGAAGAGAGAGGGTAGAGAGAAAAGGGCTGGAGATTGAGATACTCAGGACGTCTATTGAGTTTGGTTGCATTTAGTAACACTTTCCTCCTTACTATAGTTTCCACAGATAAATGGTTAGTTAAAGGTGTCTAAAGATAGATTACAATTCCAACATAAATGCTTAGAAGAGCATGTGTTATTTGGATATGTATTAAATTAGCAAATCTAAATGTTCTCTACTTGGTAAGCAATCTAGGTAACATTTAGTTCAAACTAACAGCATATGTTGACGACTTCAATTTATTTATTTTTAACTTTATCGTCTGTACGTAGCCTATAGTTTCCACCACTATATATACTGTGTGTGGAGGAGAGCAATAAGAAAGAAAGAAAGAAGATGATCATGTCATCCAGTAGAAATGTAAGTTTGCTATTGATAATTATGTTTATCAATGGATCATTTAAGAGTGGCGTTGAAGGCGGCCCATTCCAAAATAACAAAGTGTTCATATCAATAAGAAATGATTTGACGACTGCTCTTACAGTTAATTGTCATTCATCGGAAGATAACATCGGTGCTCAAATTCTCCAACCAAACCAGAAGTTCAGTTTCCATTTTAGACCAAACTTTTCGGGCTCTACAAAATTCGTATGTGATTTTAAGTGGGTCTACAACGACATAAATATAATTCATAACAATCTTATGATTTACAAGAATAAACGGGACAATCATGGGTGCAATGAAAACTGCCTTTGGAGGATTTATCAGACAAATGCAACTCAATATGGCGCCAACAACAAGGCTTATGAAGTCTTTATTTGGTGATTACAAGCAGCCCAAGCAGAGCACTTCTTCATCACCTACCTACCTTTAATATTTGAATATTGAAATAAAGCTTCTCTTTTTTTTTTTCTTTTTAACAAGAAATAAAGGTAATTATTGTTATATTATGTATTGTTAGATTTCTTTATCTTTTATTTTACTCCTCCATGCATTTTCAATCTTATCAAAAGAGTAGATTGTTGCGTATGTGATTGCTATTTCTTTCTTAACTTTGATACCATTTTATCTTGATGCGTGTAAAAGAAGTTTTTCGAGTTATAAGGTAGAGATTTAAATCTTACCCCTCATTCAAGATTAATATATACTTCTCAATGCTTTTGATTTAATATGTATTTGAATTTGACCTGATAGAGTAAAATAGAGATTAAGTTGAGTATTCTTTTAATTTTTTTTTTTTTAAATCTACAACCGCATTTAATAGAATCAAGCGAATAAAACTCTAAGACATTAATTGTCTCATTAATTTGACAATTGGATTGCATGAACTGAGGTTTTGTTTAATAGAGATCTCTTTATTGCATTTTAATTTAGTTTTATTTTCTGCACGCCTCCTGTTTGATATTGGAACTAGGTTAAGATAGGATTAGTTTAGGCACTTTTAAATTAGTTTTTAACGAAACACGATTCTCTGTGGGTTCGACCTCGCACTTGTACAACCGCTCTATTACAAACGACTCGTGCAATTGGCGAGTACAATTAAATTTGTGCAACATATACAAAAAAAAAAAAAAAAAAAAAAAAAAAAAAAAAAAAAAAAAAAAAAAACCTAGAAATCAATACACAAAAGCTGAAGATGAACTTGAAAAAAAAATTCCAAAAATAATACCAAAAAGCATAGACAAAAGCTAGTTTAACCCGAAAAACAAATCCCAAGATAATACCCAAAAGCTCAAGAGATTTAACAGAAAAATTAAAAAAATTAAAAAAAAATTAAATTAAAAAAAAATCAATACCAAAAATACTTCAAGATTCAGAAGATTAAAACAAAAATGAACCAAAATCTCAATTGATGAATTCTTACCGGTGTGCGTAAAAGTTGAAAAACAAATCCCAAAAAACCAATACCTAAAGCTCAAGAGATTAAAGAAAAAGAAAATCAATATCAATAAAATCTTAAGATCCAGAAGATTTAAAAGAAAAATGAACCAAAACAAACCTCAAAACATTCAAACGATTAAGAGAAAAATGAAAAATAAATAAATAAATAAAAATCAATACCAAAAAAACCTCAACAGTTAGAAGATTAAGAAAAAAAATGAATATAGGGATTCATAACACAGGGAACCAAGCACGTGCATTGCACGTGCTGTCCGTACTAGTATATATATATCCTAGATTATAAATTAAAAATATATTAATATATAAATAATACTATATATAACCCTAGGTAAGAATTAACTTGTTTTTTTTATTTTTTTAAAAAAATTACAGGAGCAATTGTAATTTGACACATTAGTAATGAGAATTTTAAATTTTTTTTATTGTTAATTTTTACAAGGAAAAGATTAATTTAGGGAAATATAATTATATATTTATTCTTTTAATAATTATATATTTAGTTTCCTAAGAATACTTAATCAGTTCCCATGTCTTTCTTCATATTCTAGTCCTCTCAAACAATCCTCAAGAGATACCTCAATCGGTTGTGAACCACGCCTTATGAAGCGGATGTCACAGGTTCGAATCCCACCTGTGACGTCCCACATCGCCTGGGTATGGAGATGGAGATGTGCTTATATGTATACTTTCACCCTTAATGACAACAACGCGTTTTAAAGCCGTGATGGTAATGATCCCATCAGAACTCCGCAGTTAAGCGTGCTTCTGCTGGAGTAGTACCAGGATGGGTGACCTCTTGGGAAGTCTGGTTCAGGGGAGCCAAAAGCGGATAATATTGTGTCATTGGGGTGGGATGTTACACCACCCCTACCCTTACGTGGACATGTCAAAAAAAAAAAAAAAAAAAAAAAAAGTCCTCTCAAATAGGTATATATATATGTATATCTTATTACTTAAAAAACATGATCATATATAATCAAGGTTAATTAGTTATGAGTTACTAATATTGATATTATATTAATAAGACAATATAGTTTAATTTCTTCAACCTTATTTTTGGTAATTATCCTTACAGATTTAGTTACTACGTGATCTTTCACTTAATTATCTCCCTGAAGATAGAGTGGAATATATATAGATCCATATATATACATGCATATTGTTTGCTAGTACTTAATTACTTAGGGGTGCTTGTTCCAATACATTGGTGCACTATTTGATCATTATTACCCCAAAAAAATTAGAAGACAATTAACTAATTTTTACCCTACTTTTCAATTTTGTCAGCATTTAACTAGTTTTTATTATTATTGATTTCATACCCAAAGAATCAAATATAGAAACTAGTTAATATATTGATTTCAACCATAGCTAATTACTATACATAGAAATAACCCTAATTATCATGTTTCAATATTTTCATTCAATTACTATATATATACAGTTACTATATTAATATTAATATATAAGTTAATTATCTAATTATAATAACTATATATTCATAATCATATATTACTTTTCTTAATACAAAATAATTTTTGACATTAGTAACGTGTGCAATTTCACACGTTACTAAAAGGTTATTTTTTAAAAAAAAATTAAAAAATATACATATCTAGATTATAAATTAAAAAAAATATTAATATATAAATAATACTATACCCTAATTAGTAATTACTATATATATAAATAGCCCTAATTATCTTGTTTCAATATTTTCATTCAATTACTATCTATATATATAGAGTTACTATATTAATAATTATATTTATAGTTAGATAACTATAGTTATTAAAAACCCTAATTACTATACATATAAATAACCATAATTATCTTATTTCAATATTTTCATTCAATTACTATATATATAGTTACTATATTAATAATTATATATATGGTAATTATCTAATTACAATAACTATATATTAATAATCATATATTACTATTATTATAACAATTATTATTATAAAATAATTTTTGACCATTAGTCACGTGTGAAATTCAACACGTTATTAAATGGTAACGTGTGAAATTTGACAAGTTAGGAAATGTTTTTTTTTTAATAAAAAAAATATTAAAAATAAAACTATATGTACATATATCTAGATTATAAAATAAAAATATATTGATTTATAAATAATACTATACCCTAATTACTATATATATAAATAACCCTAATTATCCTATTTCAATATTTTCATTCAATTGCTATATATATAGTTACTATATTAATAATTCTTTTATAGTTATCTAATTATAGTTATTAATAACCGCAATTACTATACATATAAATAACCCTAATTATCTTGCTTCAATATTTTCATTCAATTACTATATATATATAGTTACTATATTAATAGGGAAAAGTATAAAATGGCCCCCCAAACTACCACACATTTGTAATTTAACCCCCTAAACTACCAACTACTTATAAAATGGATCCTTCCGTTAGATGAAATCGTTAAAATAGACGAAAAACCCAAAACGACGTCGTTTTGGGTGTTAAAATTACTAAAATGCCCATATTATAATAAAAATAAAATATAAAAAACCCCAAACGTCGTCGTTTTGCTGCTCCCCTAAAAAAAAAAAAAAAAAAAAAAAAAAAAAAAATATCCTCTTCTTCCCCTTCCTCCCTCGCGTTCTTTCAATCTTTCCCGCTACAACCTTTCTCTTCAATGACCACTAGAAATGGAGCTCAGCCTGCGAGGCGATTTAGTGGCAGTCAATGTGCAACTTGGTGGCGAGGCCGATCACCACGCTGGCAACGAAGACCACTAGAAATAAGAGGATTTGAACCACTTTTGACAAACCCATGTGCTTCTCTGCGGCTTCATCTCTGTTTCCGATCTTACTGCTCATCCAACCCATTGGGTTAGTTCAAAATCCAAAAATTTGCAATATCTTTGAAATACCTCTGTTTCTCTCTTTGTTTACAGAGCTATTTGAATCCCAGCTTCTTTGGAAGTTATTTGAATTGTTATAGCGTCTTTGAAAGCTGTTTGAATTCTTGAAAAGGCTTTTTGGATTGAACCCCAACTTCTTGAAAATGGTGATCGGATTGAGGTGGTTGATTAATCAAGAACGAACTGTGAAATGCGAAGTAGAATTTTGATCCATTTTAAATTCAAAAACAGTTAGATAGTCAAGAAAATTGGGGTAAAAAAATAGTGAAAAACGAAATAAACTCGACGACGAAAGAGAACGATAGAGAGAGAGACACCGAAATCAAATCGCTTTGATGAAACAAGAAGGGGAAGAAGGGTTGCAGTGGGAAAGATTGAAAGAACACAGGGGAGGAAGGGCAAGAAAGGGATTTTTATTTTTATCTTTTTATTTTTAAGGGTTCAGCAAAACGACGACGTTTTGTTTGGGATTTTTTATATTTTATTTTTTATTATAACATGGGCGTTTTAGTAACTTTAACACCTAGGGTTTTCCGTCTATTTTAACGGTTTCATCTAACGGAGGGGGCCATTTTATAAGTAGTTGGTAGTTTAGAGAGCTACTTTATATCAATTGAAAATTTGGGGGGCTAAATTACAAATGAGTGATAGTTTGGGGGCCATTTTATACTTTTCCCATATTAATATTAATATATATGGTAATTATCAAATTATAATAAATATATATTAATAATCATATATTACTATTATTATTATAACAATTATTATTACAAAATAATTTTTGACCATTAGTAACGTGTGAAATTCCACACCTTAGGAAATGGTATTTTTTAAAAAAAAAATAAAAAAAAAACTAAATGTACATATATCTAGATTATAAATTAAAAATATATTAACTTATAAATAATACTATACCCTAATTACTATACAAATAAATTTCCCTAATTATTCTATTTCAATATTTTCATTCAATTATTATATATATAGTTACTATATAAATAATTATTTTTATAGTTATCTAATTATAGTTATTAATAACCCTAATTACTATAAATATAAATAACCCTAATTAACTTGTTTCAAAATTCTAATTCAATTACTATATATATATATAGTTACTATATTAATATTAATATATATGGTAATTATCTAATTATAATAACTATATACTAATAATCATATATTACTATTATTATTATAAAATAATTTTTGACCATTAGTAACGTGTGATATTTCACACGTTAGGAAATGGTGTTTTTTAATAAAAAAAATATTAAAAATAAAACTATATGTATATATACCTAGATTATAAATTAAAAATATATTAATTTATAATTAATACTATACCCTAATTACTAGATATATAAATAACATTAATTATACTATTTCAATAATTTCATTCAATTACTATATATATAGTTAATATATTAGTAATTATTTGTATAGTTATCTAATTATAGTTATTAATAACCCTAGCGACTATACATATAAATAACCCAAATTATCTTGTTTCAATATTTTAATTAAATTACTATATATATAGTTACTATATTAATATTAATATATATGGTAATTATCTAATTATAATAACTATATATTAATAATCACATATTACAATTATTCTTATAACAATTATTATTATAAAATTATTTTTGACCATTAGTAACGTGTGAAATTCCACACGTTAGGAAATGGTATTTTTTAATAAAAAATATTTAAAAATAAAACTATATGTATATATATCTAGATTTTAAATTAAAAATATATTAATTTATAAATAATAATATACCCTAATTACTATATACAAAAATTTTCCTATTATCCTATTTCAATATTTTCATTCAATTACTGTATATTTATAGTTACTCTATTAATAATTATTTTTATAGTTATCTAATTATAGTTGTTAATAACTCTAATTACTATACATATAAATAACCCTAATTATCTTGTACCAATATTTTAATTCAATTACTATATATATAGATACTATATTAATATTAATATATATGGTAATTATCTAATTATAATAACTATATATTAATAATCGTATATTCCTATTATTATAAAATAATTTCTGAACATTAGAAACGTGTGAAATTTCACACGTTACGAAATGGTAACGTGTGTAATTATACACGTTACCAAATGCTAACGTGTGAAATTCTACACGTTAGGAAATGGTATTTTTTAATTAAAAAATATTAAAAATAAAACTATATTTATATATATCTTGATTAGAAATTAAAAATATATTAATTTATATATAATACTATACCCTAATTACTATACTTATAAATTTCCCTAATTATTTTATTTCAATATTTTCATTCAATTACTATATATATAGTTACTATATTAATAATTATTTTTATAGTTATCTAATTATAGTTACTAATAACCCTAATTACTGTACATATAAATAACCCTAATTATCTTGTTTGAATGTTTTAATTCAATTACTATATATATAGTAACTATATTAATATTAATATCTATGGTAATTATCTAATTATAATAACTATATATTAATAATCACATATTACAATTATTGTTATAACAATTATTATTATAAAATAATTTTTGACCATTAGTAACGTGTAAAATTCCACACGTTAGGAAATGGTATTTTTTAATAAAAAATTATTAAAAATAAAACTATATGCATATATATCTTGATTAGAAATTAAAAATATATTAATTTATATATAATAGTATACCCTAATTACTATACTGATAAATTTCCCTGATTATTCTATTTCAATATTTTCATTCAATTACTATATATATAGTTACTATATTAATAATTATTTTTATAGTTATCTAATTATAGTTACTAATAACCCTAATTACTATACATATAAACAACCCTAATTATCTTGTTTGAATATTTAAATTCAATTACTATATAAATAGTTACTATATTAATATTAATATATATGGTAATTATCTAATTATAATAACTATATATTAATAATCACATATTACAATTATTGTTATAAAAATTATTATTATAAAATTATTTTTGACCATTAGTAACGTGTGAAATTCCACAAGTTTTCACACGTTAGGAAATGGTATTTTTTAATAAAAAATTATTAAAAATAAAACTATATGTATATATATCTAGATTTTAAATTAAAAATATATTAATTTATAAATAATACTATACTATAATTACTATATATTTAAATTTCCCTAATTATCCTATTTGAATATTTTCATTCAATTACTGTAAATTTATAGTTACTCTATTAATAATTATTTTTATAGTTATCTAATTATAGTTATTAATAACCATAATTACCATACATATAAATAACCCTAATTATCTTGTATCAATATTTTAATTCAATTACTATATATATATAGATACTATATTAATATTAATATATATGGTAATTATCTAATTATTATAACTATATATTCGTAATCGTATATTCCTATTATTATTATAAAATAATTTCTGACCATTAGTAAACTGTGAAATTTCACACGTTACTGAATGGTAACGTGTGAAATTATACACGTTACCAAATGCTAACGTGTGAAATTCCACTCATTAGGATATGGTATTTTTTAATAAAAAAAAATTAAAAATAAAACTATATGTGTATATATCTTGATTATAAATTAAAAATATATTAATTTATAAATAATACTACACCCTAATTACTAAATATATAGATAACCCTAATTATCCTCTTTCAATATTTTCATTCAATTACTATATATATACAGTTACCATATTAATAATTATTTTATAGTTATCTAATTATAGTCATTAATAACCCTAATTATCTTGTTTCAATATTTTAGTTCAATTACTATATATATATAGTTACTATATTAATATTAATATATATGGTAATTATCTAAATATAATAACTATATATTAATAAACATATATTACTATTATTATTATAAAATAATTTTTAACCGTTAGTAACGTGTGAAATTTCACACGTTACGAAATGGTATTTTTTAATAAAAAAATATTAAAAATAAAACTATATGTGTATATATCAAGATTAAAAATTAAAAATATATTAATCTATAAATAATACTATACCCTAATTACTCTATATATATAAATAACTTTAATTATCCTATTTCAATATTTTCATTCAATTACTATACATATATAGTTACTATATTAGTAATTATTTTTATAGTTATCTAATTATAGTTCTTAATAACCCCAATTACTATACATATAAATAAGCCCAATTATCTTGTTCCAGTATTTTAATTCAATTAATATATATACGGTTACTATATTAATATTAATATATATGGTAATTATCTAATTATAATAATTATATATTAATAATCATATATTACTATTATTGTTATAACAATTATTATTATAAAATAATTTTTGACCATTAGTAACGTGTGAAATTCAACATGTTAGGAAATGGTATTTTTTAATAAAAAAAATTAAACTATACGTATATATATATCTTGATTTTAAATTAAAAATATATTAATTTATAAATAATACTATACCCTAATTACAATATATATAAATTTCCTTAATTATCCTATTTCAATATTTTCATTCAATTACTGTATATTTATAGTTACTATATTAATAATTATTTTTATACTTATCTAATTATTGTTATTAATAACCCCAATTACTATACATATAAATAACCCTAATTGTCTTGTTTCAATATTTTAATTCAATTACTATATATATATAGTTACTATATTAATATTAATATATATGGTATTTATCTGATTACAATAACTATATATTAATAATCGTATATTCCTATTATTATTATAAAATAATTCTTGACCATTACTAACCTGTAAAATTTGAAACGTTACTAAATGGTAACGTGTGAAATTATACATGTTACCAAGTGCTAACGTGTGAAATTTCACATGTTAGGAAATGATTTTTTTTAATAAAAAAAATTAGAAATAAAACTATATGTATACATATCAAGATTATAAATTAAAAATATATTACTTTATACATAATACTATAACCTAATTACTATATATATAAATAACCCTAATTATCCTATTTCAATATTTTCATTCAATTACTATATATATATAGTTGCTATATTAATAATTATTTTTATAGTTATCTAATTATAGTTATTAATAACCCTAATTATCTTGTTTCAATATTTTCATTCAATTACTATATATATATATATATAGTTACTATATTAATATTAATATATATGGTAAATATCTAATTATAATAACTATATATTAATAATCAGATATTAGTATTATTATTATTTAATAATTTTTGAGCATTTTTCACGTGTGAAATTCCACACGTTAGGAAATGGTATTTTTTTAATAAAAAAATGTTAAAAATAAAACTATATGTATATATATCTAGATTATAATTTAAAAATATATTAATTTATAAATAATACTATACCCTAATTACTATATATATAAATAGCCCTAATTATCCTATTCCAATATTTTCATTCAATTACTATATATATAGTTACTATATTTATAATTATTTTTATAGTTATCTAATTATAGTTATTAATAACCCTAATTACTATACATTTAGATAACCCTAATTATCTTGTTTCAATATTTTCATTCAATTACTATATATGTAGTTACTATATTAGTATTAATATATATGGTAATTATCTAATTACAATAACTATATATTCGTAATCATATATTACTCTTATTATTATAAAATAATTTTTGAGCATTAGTAACGTGTGAAATTCCACACGTTAGGAAATGGTATTTTCTAATAAAAAAATATTAAAAATAAAACTATATGTATATATATCTAGATTATAAATTAAAAATATATTAATTTATAAATAATACTATACCCTAATTACTATACATATAAATTTCCCTAATTATCCTATTTCAATATTTTCATTCAATTACTATATATATATAGTTACTATATTAATAATTATTTTTATAGTTATCTAATTATAGTTACTAATAACCCTAATTACTATACATATAAATAACCCTAATTATCTTGTTTCAATATTTTTATTCAATTACTATATATATAGTTACTTTATTAATATTAATATATATGGTAATGATCTAATTATAATAACTCTATATTAATAATCATATATTACTATTATTATTTTAAAATAATTTTTGACCATTAGTAACGTCTAAACTTTCACACGTTAGGAAATCGTATTTTTTAATAAAAAAATATTAAAAATAAAACTATATGTATATGTATATCTAGATTTTAAATTAAAAATATATTAATTTATAAAGAATTCTATACCCTATTTACTAGATATATAAATTTCCCTAATTATCCTATTCCAATATTTTCATTCAATTACTATATATATATAGTTACTATATTAATAATTATTTTATAGTTAGCTAATTATAGTTATTAATAACCCTAATTACTATACATATAAATAACCCTAATTACCTTGTTTCAATAATTTCATTGAATTATTATATATATAGTAACTATATTAATATTAATATATGTGGTAATTATCTAATTATAATAACTATATATTAATAATCATATATTACTATTATTATGATAAAAAAAATTTTGACCATTAGTAACGTGTGAAATTTCACACGTTACTAAATGTGAACGTGTGAAATTTTACTCGCTAGGAAATGGTTTTTTTTAATAAAAAAATTATTAAAAATAAAACTATATGTATATATCTCTAGATTATAAATTAAAAAGATATTAATTTATAAATAATACTATATCCTAATTACCATATATATAAATAACCCTAATTATCCTATTTCAATATTTTCTTTCAATTACTATATATATAGTTACTATATTAATAATTATTTTTATATTTATCTAATTATTGTTATTAATAACCCTAATTATCTTGTTTCAATATTTTCATTCAATTACTATATATATATAGTTACTATATCCTAATTACCATATATATAAATAACCCTAATTATCCTATTTCAATATTTTCTTTCAATTACTATATATATATAGTTACTATATTAATAATTATTTTTATAGTTATCTAATTATTGTTATTAATAACCCTCATTATCTAGTTTCAATATTTTCATTCAATTACTATATATATATAGTTACTATATTAATATGAATATGTATGGTAATTATCTAGTTATAATAACTATATATTAATAATCATATATTACTATTATTATTTTAACAGCTATTATTATAAAATAATTTTTGACCATTAGTTACGTGTGAAATTCCACACGTTAGGAAATGATATTTTTTAATAAAAAAATATTAAAAATAAAACTATTTGTATATATGTCTTGATTATAAATTAAAAATATATTAATTTATAAATAATACTATACCCTAATTACTATATATAGAAATTTCTTTAATTATCCTATTTCAATATTTTCATTCAATTACTATATATATATAGTTACTATATTTATAATTATTTTTATAGTTATCTAATTATAGTTATTAGTAACCCTAATTACTATAAATATAATTTACCGTAATTATCTTGTTTCAATATTTTAGTTCAATTACTATATATATATAGTTGCTATATTAATATTAATATATATGGTAATTATCTAATTGTAATAACTATATATTAATAATCATATATTACTATTATTATTATAAAATAATTTTTGACCATTAGTAACGTGTGAAATTTCACACATTACTAAATGGTAAATGGTAACGTGTGAAATTTTACATGTTACCAAATGGTAACCTGTGAAATTTCACAAGTTAGGAAATGGTTTTTTTTAATAAAAAAATTATTAAAAATAAAACTATATGTATATATATCTAGATTATAAATTGAAAATATTTTAATTTATAAATAATACTATACCCTAATTACTAAATACATATAAAGGGGTTTGCTAGGGGTTCTCCCCGTACTGTTCTTCTAGCGTTCTCCCAGTCTCACGTAAAACATGATTTAAGAAAAAATAAAATTGTAATACCATTTTTTTGTTAACAGATTAATTTTTATTAGTTAATAGTTAGGTTCTAATGCTTTAAAACTTGTTTTTGGATTCAAAACTAAAACCTAAAGGTGGAAGTTTAACCATTTAGGGATGGTATCACTCAAAATGAATTTGATCATCCTAAATTTGATGCTAATGTCTCAATTTTGGTGCTAATGCCTCACAAATTTGGTGCTAATGCCTCAAATTTGGTGCTAATGCCTAAAAAAATGGTGGTGGAGGCCACTACTATTTTATTTTTTCTTAAATCATATTTTACGTATGGCTAGGAGAACATGAATCCCTAGCATTTTCCATATATAAATAACCCGAATCATTCTATTTCAATATTTTCGTTCAATTACTATATATATAGTTACTGTATTAATAATTATTTTTATAGTTATCTAATTATAGTTATTAATAACCCTAATTACTATACATATAAATAACCCTAACTATCTTGTTTCAATAATTTCATTCAATTACTATATATATACATATATAGTTACTATATTAATATTAATATATATGGTAATTATCTAATTATAATAACTATATATTTATAATCATTTATTACTATTATTATTATAAAATAATTTTTGACCATTAGTAACGTGTGAAATTTCACACGTTACCAAATGGTAACGTGGCACAAATATGCCACGTTAGTAAAAGAATTTTATTTTATTTAATTATTTTTAAATATTGTCAATTCCTAATGTGTTGAATTTGACACGTTAGTGAAAGAATTTTATTTTATTTAATTATCTTTAAATATTTTATATTCCTAACGTGTTGAATTTGACACGTTAGTAATTGCTAACGTGGCAATACGCCACGTTACGAAATGCCATTACTAACGTGTGAGTTTTTAAAATGTTAGTAAAAGGTGACGTGGCAAAAAAAGATGAACGGTAGACACGTTAAGAAAATGCACTTTTTTGTAGTGAGGGTGATGAGCCTCAAAAACTTTGTTATTAAGTTTTTCTAGATTAAAAATATATAACTTAAAAAACCAATGGGCGAATAAATTAAAAAAAAAAAAGTTTTTGGGGATAAATAAATAGGGGGTTTGTTAGGGGTTCTCCCCGTAGTATTCTCCTGACGTTCTCATAGTCTTATGTAGAACATGATTTAAGAGAAAATAAAATTGTAGTACCCTTTTTTTGTTAACCGATTAATTTTTATAAGTTAATAGTTAGGTTCTAATGCTTTAAAATTTGTTTTTGGATTCAAAACTAAAACCTAAGGGTGGAAGGTTAACCCTTTAGGGATAATATCACTCTAAATGGATTTGATCATCCTAAATTTAGTGTTAATACCTCAATTTTGGTACTAATGCCTCAAAATTTATTTTTTCTTAAATCATATTTTACGTAAGACTGGGAGAACGCCAAGAAAACCTACGGGGAGAACTCCTAGCATTTTCCAATAAATAGTTAGTTACTATAGTTGGTCTAAATTACAAATTGTTTAATGTCGTATTAAAGTAAAATCAATGGGCGAATAAAAACAAATTTTTAATAGAATTTGACTCAAATGACTAAATTGTTTTTCTTTTTTGGAATATTTCAAGAACTGTACTTTTGATTTTACTTTAATACAATATGAATAGTCACTATAGTTGACCTAAATTAGTCGCTGTAGTTGGCCTAAATTAGTCAAGATAGGCTTAAATTTTTTATTTAATCCTTTTTTTTTATTTATTTATTCACCCATTGGTTTTTTTGTATTTTTAAAAAATTGCTTGGTTTTGTTTACAATAATTTATGGTAAAATACATTTTACCCTCTGAATTATTCACCAATTTGCACTTTTAACCTAAATGTTTAAAAAGTGACATTTTACCCCCCTAACTTCCAAATTGTTGCAATTTGACCATTTTCACTGTTTTTTTTTTTTTTCCTTCCAAAATGCCCGCATCCCAAGTTTTTAAAAAATAATAAAATAAATAAATTTAAAAACAAAAATTTAAAAATTAAGGGGTGGCTGGCCACCCCAATTGGGCCTAGGGGTAGCTTTGGCCATCCCAGACCGGCCACCCATTAATTTTTATTTGTTTTTTGTTTTTTTTTAAAAAAATTAATGGGGGCATTTTGGAAAAAAAAAAATCATAACTAATCGAATTGCAATAATTTGGAAGTTTGGGGGGGGGGAGGGGGGTTCAAGTATCACGTTTTAAACATTGGAGGTCAAAGTGCAAATGAAAGAATAGTTCAAGAAGGTAAAGTATATTTTTCCTATTATTTTAGAAAAAAATATAAAAAAGCCCTTCCAAACTATCAGACGTTTGCAATATAGCTCTCAATGTTAAAAAAGTAATAAAGTAGCCCCAAAACTACCAAAATCTATCAAAAGGCCACTTATTTTTTTATATTCCTATAACACCCATATTCTTTTAACAAATAAAAGAATTGTAAAAAAACTAAACAATTTTTTAAGGGAAAAATACGTTTTAGCCCCCTCAACTAACACCCATTTACGTTTTAGTCCCCTAAAATATCAAAAGTTGTAAAATGGCCCTCCAACTACCAAACAGTTACGTTTTATCCCCCTCCGTTAGTTTTTGCCGTCAAGTTTGGATGGAAGCATCCAAACTACGTCGTTCTGGATGCTTTGTAACTTGACGGCAAGCATCCAAACTACGTCGTTTTGGATGCTTCCATCCACTTTGACGGCAAAAACTAACGGAGGGGGCTAAAACGTAACTGTTTGGTAGTTAGGAGGGCCATTTAACAACTATTGATAGTTTAGGGGGCTAAAACGTAAATGGGTGTTAGTTGAGGAGGCTAAAACGTATTTTTCCCATTTTTTAAAAATACAAAAATACCAATGGGTTAATAAATACAAATAATAATAATAATAATAATTTTTTGGAATAAATAAATAATTAGTCATTGTAGTTAGTCTAAATTATAAATTGCTTCATGCCATATTAAAGTAAAATCAATGAGCGAATAAAAAAAAAAAAAAAAGAATTTGACTCTAGGGACTACATTGTTTTTTTTTTTTTTTTTTTAATATCTCAAAAACCATACCTTTGATTTTATTTTAATACGACATGAATAATCATTGCAGTTGGCCTAAATCAGTCACTATAGTTGGCATAAATTATTTATTTATTCTAAAAAGCTTTTTTTGTATTTATTTGCCCGTTGATTTTTTTGTATTTTAAAAAAAGTGTTTGGTTTTTTTTACAATTATTTTATTATTTTATTTGTTAAAAGAATATGGGTATTATATGAATATAAAAAAATAAGTAGTATTTTTGATACATTTTGGTAGTTTGGGGACTACTTTATTATCTTTTGAATATTGGAGAACTATATTGCAAATGACTGGTAGTTTAGGAGGCTTTTTTATATTTTTCCAAACAAAGAATGTTATAGTAATTTTGGCAAGAATCAGGGGAGATGAAAGGGGCTACAATCAGATTGTTTTAATCTATCTAGTGAAAATGTATGCTATTTGTGTAACGCTTTATAAATTAATTAACTAATAATTAATTCCACGGTTTATCTCCCAACTTTATCCCTCGCGGGACAAGACTCAGGAACCTCTAGTCCTAAAAAACAGAGAATACTAAATAGCGGAAACAATAAGATTCTATAACCATTAGTCATAACGACCAGAGCATTTACCAAAAATCATCAAGAAAACGAAAATCACACTATACATATTATTGTTATAAGGGATTTATGATGTACCTTAATATGCAAGCATGCATCAATCCCTCAAGTCTTCAACATAACTCAAAAGTACTAGTTACCATGAATACCCGTCTAAGCTTGCAATAAGTACTCCTCAAGTATCTCCCGGATCGAATCCTTCAAAATAATCGGATGTTTCGCGGTATCTATCTTCTACGAAGCTATCTATAATTGTATAGTTGTACATATGAAGAAAACAAAAAGAAATAATACAAGGGTAGGTCTAACAACTTAGTGAGTATAAATGTACATAACGTACCCGTCATTAAATAGTGAACTCAGTTGTTTATAAAGCACATGCAACATTACAAGATGAAAATATTATCATAGATGTAATATAGATATAATATATGCGAATGATCATGAGTAACAGTAATAGTTTAATCGTATGATCTACCCTATATATTACCCTTTCTCAATTGGGTTGTCGTTTTTCCGAGAGACCTGTAATACAATGCTGGTGCCCCTGATATAGTACACTACCGTACATAGCACTAGTAGAACGACCGAGTTCGACCTCGGGTGGCCACACCATTAATGATGTACGTTTTATAGTGACCATCTATTAAGGAATGGCTACTTCTGATCACGAAACCTATAGCGCCCTCATAATTAGCCTTGGCTAACTTAGTAGGGTTACTAGCCATTGCTCCAATTAGACCAATGATTGGTGCCAAATATTGTATATTTGACCCCCTTAACTTATTTTTGTTAAGCCTTTAGCATTGTTAATATTTAACTTTTGTGGTTGTTTTTAGTGTTTTGTGTTGTGCAGGTCCTTACAAGAAAATATGGCCACAAATGAGCAAAATGCACCAAGGGAAGAAATGGATCCCTGCTAAGTGCGTTCGATCGCACTTGGCGCGTTCGAACGCATTCACGGTCGAACGCAGGGGGCACGGTCGAACGCAGGCCTAGTCAGCCTGTAAATCACGCGGTTGCCCTAGCCGGCCCTAGGAGTCCATCGCTTCCAGCTTGCACCGTGATGGTTATTTGCGGTCAAACGTGGAGTGCACGTTCGAACGCATAATTCATCATTGTGTTCGAACGCACTGCCTGCATTCAAACGCAGACTAGTGACCTGTCACTCTATAAATAGGACCCTAAGTCCATTTTGTCGAGAGCTTTTCTTTTGGGCGTGTTTTTAAGAGCAGTTTGCCATTGTAGGCCCTGCTCTGCCATTTTTCTTTGTAACCCTTTATATTATTTAATGCTAATGCTTTATTTTAGTTCATTTATGCTTCCTTATCACATGGGAGGCTAAATCCTCAACTAAGTTTGAGGATGTAGCCTCACCATGGATTTTATGCTTATTGTTTATGTTTAAGTTAATTATTTCCGTTATTTCTTTGTTGTTTAATCGTCTCTCAGTTGGTTTGGTGACAAAACCAAGTGAGATTGCACCGTAGTCGTTTATTCTTGGTTTTTTTCGTCCGATGGATACATTTCATCCTTTGGTTTATGCCCATTTATCCATAGTAGTTTGTGTCTTAACACATTCACTTTGGATCCTTTGGGCCTTAAACCGTTTATGGTTTGTCTTTCGTCAAATGGACGGATTCCTTGAATCCTTCGATAGGCGCAAGAGATAAAGCATTATTTCTAATCGATAGACGGATATGTTAGCTTAGCATTTTCAATTTGCATTCTTGAAATGGTGAGGTGAAAACCTTAGCCTTAGTGTTTAATTTAGTTTACTTTTCTGCATTAAATTAGTTTACATTTTCGTTGTCACCAATCACCCACAACGGAGCTAGGTTAAAGTAACACTGACCTAGACTCAAAGTTAATTTCGTTTAAACAATACACGGTTCCTTGTGGTTTGATCTCGGTACTTACGCAACGCTATACGACCTACGGTTCGTACAATTGCGAGTACCTAAATTTGGTACGACCAAATTTTGGCGCCATTGTCGGGGAGCCATTTAAGTTGTTTTGAATTTAACTTTGCTTTTAGATTAATGTTATTTTTCTACTAGTTTTTATTTTCTGCAATTTCAATACTGTTCATAGTTTATTTTTCGTGTTTTAGTTTATTTTTGTTAATTTTTAGCTTAGTGTTTGGTAGTTTTCGTTTTTGTACAGAGTTTTTGGAAAATCATGCGCCGACAGTGCGGTCGAACACAGTTCCTGGGGTCGAACGTACTTGGGCCTATTCCACTACAAACGCATACCTGCACTCACCTAGCACGCCTTTGCGTGCGAGTGCATGCCCCTGTCAGAACAAAGCAGTGCAGCTCTGCATTCGAACGTACTTCAGTTGCGTTCGAACGCACGTGCACAGACTGCTACATTTGTGTGTATGCGATCAAACGTGCTGACCTACGCTCGAGCGCACCTCTACTTCCAGCATCAACATACCAGAGGCAGTATGTTCTGTTTTTAATTGCTTTGTGTTTTAATTAATTGTTAGACTTATTTTAATTGTTTTAACTGCTTATTTTGAGTATTTTGCTTGCTGTGATTAGCTATGTTTAGTTTATTTTTGCTTTTAGTTGTTTATATAATTTGCATATGTTTTAGTTAGAGGTTTTGTTAGTCTAAATTGTTAGTTGTTTAAATTGTCTTGTTTTGTTAAGTGTTTAGGTTATCTTAGCTAGTTATATTTTCTGTTTCTAATATTGTTTCTGTTTTTACTGCATCTTTTTATATTTGTTTTAGTTTGCTTTGTTTTTATTCACATGTTGTTGATAGGTTATTGTTAAGTAGTTTTTAGTTCATTGCTGTTTTTGCATATCTATTTCTGTTTTTGTTGATTTCATAGTCCCTGTTTTGTTGTTTTTATTCATTTTTGCTTGCTTAGGTTATTGCTTTCTTAGTTTAGTTTGGTTTCTCATTTAGTGTACGCTTGGTCGGCGATCATTGAACTTAGAGTTAACACCTTTAGATCCCGACTTAGAAAGGAATCTTAGGAGATCCCTTAAAGCACGTGCCGAGATGGGAGATAATCAAAGGAATCCATGGGTGGAGGAGCACCAGGATGATCAAAGGAATCCAAGAAGGGAGGAGCATGAGGAATATCAAGATGCAAGAGACGGGAACGGGGAAAATAGACGAGCATACGAGTTGGGTTTCACTACGTCACTCCGAGAATTGTTTGCACCTACTGTGGTCAGTTCCCAGTCGTGCGTAGTGTTACCACCGGCTAATGCAACTCATTATGATCTAAAGCCACACGTGATTCAAATGTTACCATCCTTTTATGGCTTGGACCATGAAAATCCTTATTCCCATGTTAAGAAGTTTAGAAGTATAATTGCTACAACCAAATTCCAAAATTTCTCAGAGGAATCAATCAATCTTAGAATTTTTCATTTCTCCCTTCATGACAGAGCCACTAAGTGGTTGGATTCCTTGGCATCTGGCTCTATTACATCCTGGGAGGAATTGTTGAAGTAGTTCTACCACCGATTTTTCCCAATGTCCAGAGTAAATGAGGCAAGAAAGGAGATCAGTTCTTTTACTCAGGATGAGGACGAGAAGTTCTCGAAATTTTGGGCACGGTTCAAGGATCTGTTAATGAAATGTCCGCCTCACGGTTATGAAAAATGGCGTTTGGTTCAATTATTCTACCAAGGGCTGTCGCAGCCCAACCGTAGTATGATTGAGCTGATGAATTGAGGGGCATTTCTGAACTTAATGAGAGATTTAGCCTATAAAGCATTGGAGAAAATTGCTGCCAACTCACAGGACTGGGATTTCACCAGCTGTCGAGATAAATCTGCCCGAAATCCCAAGAAAAGAGGCATCCTGGAGCTAAAAGTAGAGCAAGAGTTGACTCAAAGGATGGATGCCATTGTCAAGAGACTGGATGCTCTGTGTATGGGAAAACCTGTTAATGCTGTGAACACATTTCCAGTTAATAGTTGTTTTGTCTGTGTTAGTCCTTTGCACCTAGCACAGAATTGTCCATCGATGACAGTTTTTTCTGAGATGGAACAAGTGAACGCTTTTAACAATTTTCAAAAGCATTCAACTAGCCTATATTCTGAGTCTTACAACCCAGGGTGGAGGAACCACCCAAATTTTTCCTGGAAGCAGAACCAGCCCACAAATCAAGGAGGGTTTCCTCCTACATATCAAAATCATGGACGCTCGGCTCAGCAAGCGTCATCTTCCTATCAAGCCCCCGCTCAAGCCCTAGCATCACCGACACAGTCATTAGAAGAGACAATGAGAGAATTCATGAAAATAACTGGTCAATCCATCAGTGACGTTAGACATTCCACTGATGAATGCCTAAAAGTGCTTATTTGAACCTCTTAATTTGCATTCGTTAGGCTCTTAGTATTGTTAATTTCTAATGTTTTGGTTAGTTTTAGTGTTTTAGTGTTTTGCAGGTTATTAAGTTGCATTTGGGGCTAATGCCATCAACTCTGGGGCTTAAGACAGTTCGGGGAGCTTTGACAGCAAATTTGAGTCGAGCGATAATTCGCACCTGATGAGTCCCACCAAAATGACCATATCTGGAGTTGTAGACCTCCGATTGGGGTGATCTTGGTGTCTTTAGAAAGCTAACTCAAAGATCTACAACTTTTTATTTCACATGTGAGGGCTAATTCTGAAGGCAGTGCGTTCGAACGCGCATTTTACGTTCGAACGCACTTGCGCCCATCAAATGCCGAAATTCATGCACGAGTGCGTTCGAACGCACTTAGTGCGAGCGAACGCACCTCATCTGACCTGGCAGCGCAGAAACCCTAAATTTAGCCTATAAATATCCCCCTTTCTCTTGTAAACAAACCCTACGTTTGGAAAACGTTTGGAGGTGCCCCTTGTGGCCTAAATCCTCCCCGTTCATCACTGTAAAACCCTCTAAACGTCATTTTATCATTTATTTTATTTAATGCTTATAGTTGTTTTAATTTAGTCTCTTATTTTCCCTCACTATGGATTTGTTTATATATATTTATGTTTAGTTCGTATTATTTTGTCTTTTAAGATTTATGTTTATTCGTTTCAATGCATTTTAGTGACAAAAGTGTGTTGATTGTTGTCTACAAATCGCCGAACGTCAACACTCGTTGCAACCGGAGATACATCGGATATTCGTCTGTGGACCATTATCCGTTGTGACCTCTTATAACAGTTTTTGCCTCGAGTAGTTTGACAAGATTGTGTAACAACAATATGATATACATATGTACTTTATCGATAGACGGAAATATGAACAATGTGTTAACGCTCAGAGTATGCCTTGTAGCATAAATGTTTAATACATATGAGCTAAGCATGTTTATATGTGAATTAATTTATTGTGAAGTGAATTAGGGACTTTAGTTGTTTTTATTTCTTTATTTTATCGCATTTTAATTTAGATTTATTTTATGCACGCCACATGCTTGACATTGGGACTAAGTTAAGATAGGATTAGTTTGGGCACTTTAAAATTGGTTTTTAACGAAACACGATTCTCTGTGGGTTAGACCTCGCACTTGCACATCCGCTCATATTACAAACGACTCGTGCAATTGGCGAGTACAATAAAATTTGTACATCATCCACCATGGTGAACACCCAGACAATCTCCAAGCTGGAGATCCAAGTGGGACAGTTGGTAAGTCACCTAGGTGAGAGGGACAAGGGAAAGCTCCATAGCCAACCAGTGAACAATCCTAAGGCATGCACTATCGAAAGTTCTTCAACTCAAGAGCATGCACATGCTATTGTTACACTGAGGTCAGGGAGACGAGTGGACAACCTTGTGGCTAATCCAGAGGCAGTTGATGAAGCAGTGCCAGCAACAGACCTTACCGGGCAAGAGGAGACGAAGAGTGACAACAAGGAGAAGAAAGATGCTGAGCCATCTATAGTCACTCCCACTGAGAAGGGCCTTTCGAGGTCATTTGTCCCAAAAGCCCCTTATCCTAAGAGATTGAGAGCGCCAAAGAAGAATGCGCAGTTTGCTGAAATTTTAGAGGTGTTTAAGCAAGTTCAGATAAACATCCCATTCTTGGATGCAATTCAGCAAGTGCCAGCTGTTGTACAAAAATAAATGTACTCGCAAGCGCACGAGTCGTGTGCAATATGGTGGTGTGCAAGTGCGAGGTCGAACTCACAGGGAATTGTATTCTTGAAAGGCCAATTTATGTCTAAGCTAATTTAATCCTAATCTAGTTCCAAAAGAATTTTGATTTGGGGTTTTTGAAAAACTAAAAGACTAAACATAAAATAAAATAAAAACAAAAGATAAAGTACTAAGGATGCAGAATCCACACTCACCAAATCAGAACAACACATACTTCATGTTCATCAATATTAATCCGAAGTTCTCACAAATTAAATCTTATGTATGTTTTACTATGCTTCAAAGAATTTATCAAAACCATCCCATGTATCCATTCCGTGTTCAAATCACAAAAGGAATCCAAATTTAATTGAAACACCAAATGTATCCGAAGAACAAATCACAAGGGATATCCAATTTTTAGGCATATAAAACCAAGCAATCAATTATGTGCAATTATCCTAAATCATCATGTGTATCCTTGAATCACGACAAGATATCCAAGAATCACGACAAGATATCCAAGAATCATTCCACACATTGAAAAGAAGTAAAACAATTAAAATATTAAACTATAAAATCGGATAATAAAGACTTACATAAAAGTAATGTTGTTCTTCAATGGTGAGGCTTCATCCCTAACCTTAGTTGGGGGTTAGCCTGACATAAAAATAATTCCTAAACTACAGAAAAACTAAACTAAAGAGAAGCTGTGAATTTTTGTCTTCAGGCTTGTATATCTTTTCTTAACTGCAAAGAGGTCTATTTATAGGCTTAGAGAAGTCCTAGAAGCCCTAGTAAACCTAGATAATTCGGAGGTCAGTCTCTCAGTCAAAATAGAAGTCTGAAATTCGGATAAGATTCGTTCAAATTTGTGTTTTCATATTGTGAGACCATTTTGGCACAGTAAACGTCCGAATTAGGAAAATCTTATTTCACAATAAATTGTATAATTTTGAACTAGCTTTCCACTACCATTTGAATCACCTCAATACGATATTTGAGCAGAAAATTATGGTCAAAACACTGAAATATATGCAGAATCTGAATTTGAAACCAATCCGAATTTATCTCCATTAAGGGAAATTCCGATTTTATCCCTCCTTTGATTTGGTCAAACTTAACCACATCTTCTAGGTCTTCTCAAAGTATGCTTTATTCCAAGACTTTGCAATTTTCTCCTTTTAAGATACAATTTCTCTTCAGCAACCTACAAAACACTAAAACACAAATCTAACACAAAGCGTTAGATAACAACACAGCTAAAGGATTAACTAATGGAAATTAAGGGGTCCAAATATGTAATATTTAGCTCTTATCACCAGCATATGTGAAATTCTTGAAGGATTTGGTCACAATCAAGAGAAAAACCAATGTCTCGAAGAAGGCTTATCTGACTGAGCAAGTGAGCTCCATCCTACAATGCAAGTTGCCAATTAAATATAAGGACCCTGGGTGTCTGACCATTGCTTGCATGATTGGAATGAGTCAGATCAATAGGGCATTGTTGGATCTGGGGGCAAGTGTGAATCTCCTTCCCTATTCAGTATATTTGAAGTTGGGATTGGGAGAGTTGAAGCCGACCACTGTGACGCTCCAGTTAGCAGATAGGTCACTTAAGAGACCACGGGGAATACTTGAGGATGTGTTGATCAAGGTTGACAAGTTTTATTTTCCTGTGGACTTTATAGTGATAGATACGAAGCCAGTGCACAATGTGGTGAATCAAGTTCCAATGATATTAGGGCGACCTTTCTTAGCTACAACTAACGCCCTAATCAACTGTAGGACGGGAGTGATGAAGATCTCTTTTGAAAATATGACAGTGGAACTCAATATTTTCAACATCAATAGCCAGCCACTTGAGTATGATGAGACCCATCCTATGTGCTTCATTGAAGAAATCACTGATGACTTTGATTTTGAGGACTCGGAGATTGAGTGTTTTACTCAGGATTCTGATGACCTGGACTTAGACAGGCTGATTAGGATAGATTTGCATGAGCCTAGCTTGGAGGACCCTGGCATGGAGTGCTTTGCACCATCTGGAGGTCATTTTGATTTAAGTGAGCCACTACAGTATGATGAGCCGATATGTGAGCTCAGTCTGGAGGATCTGGAATTTGAATGTTTCGCTCAGGTTGGAGGAAACATAGATTGTGGTAGGATACTTGAGCCAACTAAGGAAGTAGTTGAGCCAAGTTTGGAGAATGTTGAGCTGGAGATATTTGCTCAGTTGGGAGATGATCAGTACTTTGATGAAGTAGTTAAGCTACTTACATCCATTATTGATCCCATATCTGAGCTACAGTTGGAGTGTGGGGAAACCATGGATTTAGTTTTCCCCACTATTTATTCCTCTACATTTGAGCCATCTGATTTTATTGTTGAGAGCAAACGGTTTGCTCCCATTCACATGCGGCCAAGGATGCCAAGATTGACCTTGGGAAGGAATGACTATTTTCCTCCTCCATTTTGTGATCATCGGTTGATTAGGATAGCTAGATATTCATTGTTGCATATTGATCATCCCAGCTACGACCATCACCCGTTTGACCTGGGTAAGTTAGTACTTACCTGTCTCAGGACTGCAGTTGCTGTGTCTACCTAGTGTTATAGGTAGCTTGGTCTGTATCACGAGTCTGGCTAAAGACATTAAACTTAGCGCTTGAAGGGAGACACCCCTCATTATGTTTCTTTTTTTTATTTCAGCATTTGTATCTACCGGTCAAATTTGGGGAAGCATTCTTTTATGCTATACCTAAATTGACCCGTCCCTTAGGTTTTGTATTTTCAGTCACATTGTGGACAATGTGACATTTTGAGTTTGGGGATGGAGTAGACGTGTTCTATAAAAATTTTGCTTTGTGTTTGTGTATATTTTTTGTAAATAGTTCAAAAAAAAAAAAAAAGCAACATTTTCTCTACCCCTTTCCCCCATTTTCCCAGCGCCGTACACTCTCTCCTCCCCCTACCTTCGTCCCTCTTCTCCCATACACCACCTAAACACCAGACTGCCACCAGCCTAGGGACTTTCTGCACCACCAGCCTCGTGACGTTTTGGTTATTATTTTTCACACCCCTTTACACTACATTCTTATTTTCTATATCAGCACACTGTGGACAGTGCAAATTTTGAGTTAGGGGGTATTTTTATCATTTGTGCACATTTTGTTTTTAATTATGCATTTTATGTCAATTATGGTTTATTTTCTTTTGTGTGCTTAATTTGATGAACATATGATCATTTTAATTAAGGGAATTTCAATTATGTTACTTTCTTGGTAGTATGAGATATTATAGTTCAATTTGAGTTTCACAAGCACAATTGGCACGTAATTTGTGGGATAAAAATCTGATTTTGGTCATGATAGTTTTGTAAGCTTAAATGCAGTTGGGTAACCCATTGGAAAGACAACCGTGGTTCATTTAAAAAAAAAAAATTATATATATATGTTGATCATTTTGAGCTTTTCACCGAGTAACCGGATCTCTTGCCTCATTAAGCAATGAGTATTCACATAAAAAAGTAAGAAGTTAGACGTGGTTAGCAAAGCTTTGTAGCCTTCTTGACTTGAGTTAGTAGGTCCTTAGGGGTGTTTTTACTCCTAATGCCCTAAAACCTTCTGGTTTGGGAGTCATTGACTTAACGCTTGATACATGAGTCAATTAGAAAGCTTAAGGGAGCTAAGCAATAAATAATAATAAAAAAAAAATTGAAATAAACCTTGGTTATTGTGTCCGATGAGTAGTCTAATGAATTTTGAGTGTCGAAGCATGCATGACTAGAATTAGTTTTGAAATCCCATAATTATGTGTTGAAGTCACTTTCACTAGAATTGATTTGTGTTATCTCATAATGCCATGTTTGTAGCTTGATTGATAATTCCCTAAAAAAATTGTGAAGATGGTGTTTATTTGATTAAGTTTGCTCATGAATAAAACCATAATTGTTATATTGTTGCATTGTTGAAAATAAATTTTTTTTGCAATGTTTGTGGGTATCATTCATGAAAAACCCTCACGAGACTTCACTCGTCCTCTAGGGAACCCCTAGAGGTTTAAAAGGCTTGTTGCATAGGCTAAATGTAACCGTTCTCCCACGAAAGTGGACCTATGTTTGTTTTGTTTTTCATTTTTGTTTTGCTAAGGGACTAGCAAAATGTAAGTTTGGAGGTATTTGATCGGTGCCAAATATTGTATATTTGACCCCCTTAACTTATTTTTGCTAAGCCTTTAGCATTGTTAATATCTAACTTTTGTGGTTGTTTTTAGTGTTTTGTGTTGTGCAGGTCCTTACAACAAAATATGGCCACAAAGAAGCAAAATGCACCAAGGGAAGAAATGGATCCTTGCCAAGTGCGTTCGACCGCACTTGGTGCATTCGACCGCATTTGGTGCGTTCGAACGCACTCACGGTCAAACACAGGGGGCACAGTCGAACGCAAGCCCAGTCAGCCCGCAAATCACGCGGTTACCCTAGCCGGCCCTAGGAGTTCATTGCTTCCAGCTTGCGCCGTGATGGTTATCTACGGTCGAACATGGAGTGCACGTTCGAATGCATAATTCATCATTGCGTTCGAACGCAGACCAGTGACTTGTCAGTCTATAAATAGGACCCTAGGTCCATTTTGTCGAGAGCTTTTCTTTTGGGCGTGTTTTTAAGAGCAGTTTGCCATTGTAGGCCCTGCTCTGCCTTTTTTCTTTGTAAACCTTTATATTATTTAATGCTAATGCTTTATTTTAGTTCATTTATGCTTCCTTATCACATGGAAGGCTAAATCCTCAACTAAGGTTAAGGATGTAGCCTCACCATGGATTTTATGCTTATTGTTTATGTTTGAGTTAATTATTTCCGTTATTTCTTTGTTGCTTAATCGTCTCTCACTTGGTTTGGTGACAAAACCAAGTGAGATTGCATCATAGTTGTTTATTCATGGTTTTTTTACTCCGATGGATACATTCCATCCCTCGGTTTACGCCCATTTATCCATAGTAGTTTGTGTCTTAACACATTCACTTTGGATCCTTTGGGCCTTAAACCATTTATAGTTTGTGTTTCATCAAATGGACGGATTCCTTGAATCCTTTGATAGGCGCAAGAGATAAAGCGTTATTTCTAACCGATAAACGGATATGTTAGCTTAGCATTTTCAATTTGCATTCTTGAAATGATGAGGTGAAAACCTTAGCTTTAGTGTTTAATTTAGTTTACATTTTCGTTGTCACCAATCACCCACAGCAGCTAGGTTAAAGTAACACTGACCTAGACTTAAAGTTAATTTCGTTTAAACAATACACGGTTCCTTGTGGTTCGATTTCGGTACTTGCGCAACGCTATACAAATTACGGTTCGTACAATTGTGAGTACCTAAATTTGGTACTACCAACCAACTTGTGGCTAAATAAGGAATCTCCCCTCTACGTATTATCAGAGTTAGTACATAGGAAAATGAAATAAATCTGAGAAACTATAAATCATTACTAGGACAAGTAAGTTCTTCAAAATTAAGACATGGAGCAACTAAGCAATAATAACAAACTTGAAAATAACATAAGGTCTTCGGTAAGGTTCGTAGAAGTAATTGTACACATTTTGTAAGCCTGGAGGCAAGATTCCTAAAAGGGTAACAACAGTGTAAGTTTAACAACTTAGTGAATAAATCTTACCGATAGATATGACATGAATCTAATTACTAGGAAATAAACATCAGTTTTAGTAAGTAATCCAAAAGGAAGTGTTGTCTCCGTTAGTACACCATATAATAGGGTTTTGGTTTTCAAATAGAAGTGTACTATCGACGGCAATTGCCTAGGTAGTTTAATGCATTAAAACATAGTGCTTTATAAGTCATAACTCTCATGTATGGTCTACCCGAGATTTTACACATTCTTAGTAGGGTTGGCGCTATTTTGATAGACTTGTAATACAACACTGGTGCCCCGGATATTGCACGCTACCGTACATAACACTGGCGGCATGATCAAGTCCAACCTCGGGTGCTCCACATTGCTAATAATGTTCGTCTTATAATAATCGCTCGTTAAGGCTACGTTGGCAATAAAACAATCATTAGATCTAATGCCCATATAACGCACACATTTGATCATATCATAAAGTTCATATAATAAGCCCATTGTCGTTATATTGCACGTACTGGCGATGCCAAATATTGTATAGTTGATCCCCCTTAACTTATGTTTGTTAAGCTCTTAGAGTTGTTAATATCTTATGTTTTTGTATTGTTTTAGTGTTTAGTGTGCTGCAGGTTCGTAACATCAATATGCGGGTTAAAGGGTGAAAAATGACTAAAAAGTGAAGTTTTGGAGTCTCTACCAATGCGCTAGAGTGCACCGAGCTCGACATAGAGATCGATCACGCCTGCGATTGACCCGAGGAACTAGCGACTGAGCGCATGAGCCACGATTGAGCGTACTCCACGTTAGCCGTAATCCCTGCGTTGCCCTAGCCGCCATCACTTCACACTTGCACCGTGGGAATTCTGAGGCAGTTACGTGCGATCGAGTGCACTGCTTGTGATCAAGCGCACCCCTGACCTGGCAACACATTTCATTTTGCTTATAAATAAACCTTGTATATAATTCGTAAACCTCACATTTGGGAGGCGCCTTTAGGGCCTGAAACCCTCTGTTCGCCACTATGTAGCCCTCCTAAACCGTCATTTATTTATATTTCCTTCTATTTAATGATTAGTTGTTGTTATTTTCCGTCTCTCTTTACTATAAGAGGCTAATCTTTAACTAAGGTTGAAGATGAAGCCTCACCATAGATTTACATAATTTTCTTCATGTTTAGTTTAATCTGTCGTTTAGTTTTATGTGTTCGTTTCAATTCGGTTTCCTGACAAAATTGTGTTGATTATTGTTTGCAAATCATTAAACGGCCAATATCCGTTGTGGTTGGTCCGGGGTACATTGGATGATTTTATCGAGTTCAATATCTGTTGTGATCAACGATACATCGGATGATTCGATTTCGATTCAATATCCGTTGTGACCGTTTAACGGTAAACACATCAGATGATTCGCCTAGATTTTATAATAGCAATAGAACATGCATAGTGCTTAATCGATAGGCGGATTTCTAACATGTTAATATGTATCTAGATGTGGTGAGGTGGATTCTAAACCTTAGTGTTTTTTATTTATTTATTTGTTTTTATTGCATTTAATCTAGTTTACATTTAATGCACGCCACATGTTTGATAATTGGGACTAGGTTAAGATAGGGTTAATTTAGGTATTTTAAATTAGTTTTACACAAACCCGATTTTCTGTGGGTTCAACCTCGCACTTGCACAACCACTTTATTGCAAAACGATTTGTGCAATTGACGAGTATCTATTTTTGGTACGATCAGCGTACCATGTCATACAATGTATCTTACATCCAATCATTGAGACAGTTATCAATTGATTTCGAAAGTAAGCATGCTCGTATCATACTCGTGGCCAGTCAGCTGAAATATTCCACGTTTTTAAGAAAAAAGGTTCATAAGTAATTTACTTACCTCGTACGCTTGCGTGAATCCTCCGACATTGCTAAATCCTGCTACAACGGAATATAACACACCATTATACATAATGCTAGAGGATCTTACGAGTAAAGTACTATGCCTTATCCAGAAAAGGTTGCAAGGTGCTAAGATACACGAGAATGGGGCTTAAGGTAGATGCCTAACACCCTAGCCGTACATCTGGGTTCAAGGGCGTACGTCCAGTCAGTGGGTTAAGCATTCTGTTAAGGCTCAAATAGTTATTACATATTCTATAGGCTATTGCATCTTTTCCAGACTAATAAATAAGCACATGCAACGTAAGCAAACATTATGCAACACAAGGAATCAAAAGAAGCTTTTGAAACTATTTTCGAGACATTTCTTGTTTTTGGGTAAAAAGCTTAACACAATCATCTTTGAAAACTCACAACATTAAGGAGGCATTAAAACAGTGGTGAAAGCATAAAGCGGGCAAGAGGTCACCTCAAATTCGGCAAGAATACGAGCTCCTTTCTCTCTCAATCAAAACTCACAAGAACTCAATCTTGGCAGTCTAGGGGCGTGCTGATTAGTGAAATGAATGGTGTGAGAGTAAGAAGGGAATATAGGGTATTTATAGGGGAATGGTGCTACCAACTCTCCAGAAAAGCAGCGAACATCTGCCAAACCCTAGCGTACGTCTAGTACTATTTGCACGGCGGACCAAAGGGTGTAGCGTACATCTAGGTATTATCCAAAGGATTTTTCAAAAAGTAGCGTATGTCCGTGTGGTCCCAGGAAATGTCCATGTACTATTTGCAAAGCGTACATACGGTGGACCCCCGCGTACGTCCACACTAGAAACAAGGGTGTATGTCCACCAACCCTAGTGTATGTTCGCTAAAAAGGGTGATGTTTTAGCCTTAGGTCTCAAGGGGGTTTAGGAATTGCTTTGGCTATTTTATGGGCTTCAGCATCTTTGTTAGAACTTTCTTAACCGTTCTTTTGTAGAAAATATTTAAAATAAAATGATTATTTTTATCGGGGTATTACAAAACTAATGGATCCAAAGCCAACACACAAACATTTGACCATAAAGTTAACTTGTATAGTAAGCCCATGACCGTTATCCCGCACGTACCAGTGTACCATATCATACGATGCAATTAATCTTATCAATCTTTTATATGCATAGTTTTACAAGCCTCATCATTATCTTATTAATCAACATACATTTTCACAAAAGAGAATTCACAGTAATTCCAAAATGTATTTCATGAGAGTTACAAAATATGCATGTTTGATATATATAAAATAAACGTGCAATGCGGAAAAAGTAACAACAAGCATCCATGTGAGTTTGTACTCACCCTGGTTGTAAGGCTCCTCCATAAAATTCTCTTGAGGCGTCATAACCTCGAATACTGAGAAAATACATATTATTAGTTCTAAATATAACTAAAATAAACCTAGAACATGAAAATAAAGGCTATCGGATGATTGGCCAAAGTGGCGTTCCTTAGAACACATCTAACCATACGTCCAAGTCTATGGCTGTACGTCCGCCTAGAAGGCTCGTACATCCAGTCTCGTGGTCATACATTCGCTCAAAGAGTTTCAGATAGAACCTTATTTGGTTCAACCGTCTTCCTATCCTCACAAACTGATTCTAAAGCTATCAAAGGATGCCTAGGACTTCCTATCTCAAAACAATACTTCCATGCAAAAGGAAATATGCTCAATAAGAATTAAACGCTAACACATGCTTAAACCAAGATTGAGGGCATAACTAACGTCAAAATTTTGCACACTCGCATCACTTTATTTATATTTTAACGTCAAAATCTAGTGCAGAGCCAGTATAAATTGCAATGAAATAGTAATTCAAAAAGGTCAAATGTTGAAAATATAAGTTTGAAGGTGTCTTTTCAACAAAAAAAAAAAAAGATGAAAATAAAAGAAAAGGAAACCTCCCTTTTAGAAACTACTCCTAAAGTTTTGTAATTAAATACAAGGAATTCTAGGTTTAAAATGCTAGGAATTTTTAACTTTTTGGCATTTGCTTGGTTACGCTAGCAATTAATAGGAGTCTATGAAAAAAATGCCAAGACTTTAGTGGCACGAGTTTTTGTTTTGTTTCGTTTTTAGCTTTATCATAGTTAGCCCATTGTTTTTTACCCCTATTTACACAATACGTGCATGGAAACTATTTAGAAGTCACTCACATTTATCTTATAAATTATAATGCAACCAAGCATAGTTGACAAACAAACAACATGAGCTTATGAGCAATAATTATGGCATTTTAAAAGTAAAAATGAGGGTGTTAAGGATGAACATAAATTGGATGATACAAAATTTTTGGTGGGGACACCAAAAGAAAATTGAGGCTTAGGATTACGGGATCTTGCATGTTTTAACAAGGTTTTGATGGCAAAGCAAGGTTGGAGGCTTCTCGTATTATCCCCACAGTTCAATATTTGAAGCTAATGTAGGCAAAAAACCATCCTTTGCATGGAGAAATATCCATGGTGAACTAAACATTGTCAATGAAGGACTTTACTGGTAGATTGGCAATGGTCAAAGTTCAAATATGGGGGGACAAATGGATTCTAAAGCCTTCCACATACACGGCCCATTGTTTCCCTAGGTTTCTAACAAGTGACGCTAAGGTAGAGGAGCTTATTGATCCTAATACCGGATGGTGGAACCAAGTATTGCTGGCAAATCTATTTACTATGGAAGAGCAAAACACTATTAATACTATCCCGATCAGCTCTACCAACCAACCGGATAGGCAGATTTGGAGATGTACGGCAACGGTAATTTTTCGGTAAAAAGTGCTTATCATCTCGTAAAAGAAGTGGAACAAAGTGGACAACTAGAAGAGTCCATCTGGTTGGGGACAGTGAAATTTGGCGAATTTTATGGAAATTACCCATCCAAGCTGCGGAAAAGAATTTTATGTAGAGGGCTTGCCACAATCTTCTTCCGATAAAAGATAATCTTTTGAGGAGGAAGATTGTTAAGGAACCATTCTATCCTATTTGTGGTTGAGTTGCAGAAATGGTGTATCATGCATGCACTATAGGAGTGCCCAACAGCAGAGGACATATAGGGGCTAACAAACTTATTTTCCAGAAAAGCTCCTACCTGGGACCTGGTGTCATGCAAGTGGTGGAGAGCATTCTCTAGAAAAATAGGGTAGAGGATTTTGCTTTCTTCGTTTGTTTGGCATGAAAAATCTGGTTTCGGAGGAATACTGTGGTTCATGGGGGAGTTTTACTCATTCGAACTAGTTAACGGAGGAGATTGAAAAATTAAGGGAGCAGTACCTACAACTGCAACGGGGTGGGACTTCCATCTCTTCAGTAGCACCTGCAGAAACGGAGGTGAAATGGGTTCTTCCACCAGTGGATTAGTGTAAGGCAAATTGGGATGTGGCTTTTTTAAAGGATGCAGGCCGTGCCGGTGTAGGAGTAATAGCAAGAGACCACATCGGTCAGGTATTGGCAGCAAGGAGTTTTACAAAAAAGGGAGTGTTGGAACTAAAAATAGGGGAGACAGTTGCTTCATACCATGCTGCCCAACTGTGCAATTTTATGGGACTGCAAAAAGTGATTTTGGAAGGAGATGCCAAGCTTGTCGTGGATGCAGTAAATGCTAAGGACAATAACTGCAGTAATATTAGCATCTGGTGGAGGATACATGTTCAATTTTGCAATCTAATTCACAATGGAAATGTGTTCATTTGAAACGTTCCGCTAACATGGCAACCCGTAGGTTGGCCAAGTTGGCAACAATTGATGTCATTGATAAGTTATGGAATTCGTTAATTTCCGACCGTATTCGTGATGTTATTTTGATAGAGCAAATTGCCCCATCTAGTGATTGATTTTAATGAGAATCCAATTTTATTCAAAATAATAATAATAATAATACTTGAAATTGATTCAATATTTTCAATATAATACTTGGCAAGAATAATTTAATGACTTCATTTTCAAGGTATACTAAAAAAAAGGAACATAACATTTAAGTACAAGGATATAATGTCAATTTAATTATTTTAGTTAAGTGTTGGTAAGGATATAATAAAAAAAGAATGAGAAATAATATTTAAATGCAAGTAGTGAAAGAAATAGATAATCTGTTGGAGAAAATAGAGAAAAAATAGTAGCTAAAGTAGCTAATTGTACCTTTTCAGTAGTTATTCTGACTATTATTGCTGGAGGTGCTCTTATAAACTTGATTGCTTCAAAACGTCCCTTTTGTGAGTTTGTCACTACAAATACACAAATGCTATAATTTTTTTTTTTTTTTTGGGAAATTACACTTTACCCCCCTAAACTATCCACCAATTTTCACTTTTGCCTCCAAAGTTTCAAGTGTGACACTTAACCCTCCAAACTTTCAGATTGTGGCAATTTAACCATTTTGGCCTTTTTATTCCCAAAATGCCCCCATCACATTTTTTTTTAAAAAAAAAAAAAAAACCCAAAAAAAAGAAGAAAAAACCAAAAAAATATATGCTAGGGTGGTTGAACCACCCCATAGGTGATGGCTGGCCACCCCATTTGGCCTGGGGTGGTTCGGCTGCCCCCAGATGGCTGGCCTGGGGTGGCCGAACCACCCCCTAGCCAAACGGAGTGGCCGGCCACCTTGTTTGGCCTTTTCTCTTTTTTTTTTGGATTTTTTTTTTTTTAAAAAAAAAAATGTGATTGGGGCATTTTGGGAATAAATAGGCCAAAGAGGTTAAATTGCCACAATTTGAAAGTTTGAGGGGGTTAAGTGTCGCACTTGAAACTTTGGACAAAAGTGAAAATGGGTGGATAGTTCAGGGGAGGTAAAGTGTAATTTCCCCCTTTTTTTTTGATAATCATTTTTATATAATGAATAGATAAATTAAGTATTTAATTTGTGTGAGATCCGCATGAGTTTACAAATGTAATTATTGATCAATTTAATTTTTAGGGAAAGTATAAAAAAAATCCCCTCAAACTACCAGTCGTTTGCAATATAACCTCCCAATGTTCAAAAGGTAATAAAGTAGCCCTCTAAAAAATGTCACTTATTTTTTTATATGCTTATAATACCCCTATTCTTTTAACAAATAAAATAATACAATAATTCTAAAAAAAAAAAATTAAAATATAAAAATTATTTATTTATTCCAAAAAACTTTTTTTTTGGTATTTATTTGCCCATTGGTTTTTTTTTTTTTTTTTGTATTTTTTAAAAATTGTTTGATTTTTTTTTACAGTTATTTTATTATTTTATTTGTTAAAAGAATATGGGTATTATAGGAATATAAAAAAATAAGTGGCATTTCTAATAAATTTTGGTAGTTTGTGAGCTACTTTATTAACTTTTGAACATTGTGAGCCTATATTGCAAACGGCTGGTAGTTTGAAGGGCCTTTTTTTTTTATATTTTTTCCTAATTTTTAAAAAGAGATGATTAAAAGATAGTTGAACAATTCTCATGTTCTTTTTGGAAATAGAAATATGGGTTAAAATCACTTTACCCCTTGAAGTTTTAGAGGTTTTTTTTTAATTCAAACCCTAGTGTTTAAAAATTGGCAATGTACCCTCCTAATGTATTAAAAAATTTCAATTCAAACCCTTCATAATTCCATTACTAATTTCCGTCGACAGAAATTTTTTTATTTTTATTTTTTTTTAAAAAAAACCATTGAGGGTAATTACGTAATTTCATATATTTCTATCCAATTTGACGAAAATTAGTAACGAAACGTCTAAATCGAAAATTTTTGAAACATTAGAAAAGTACATTGCCAATTTTTAAACATTATGGTTCAAATTAAAAAACCCCTGAAACTGCATAGGAATAAAGTGAAATTAACCCTAAAAATATCATTAAATATTTTTTGCATATTAATTATTAGGCCTATAGACTTATAGTTGTGTTGATAAAATTCTCATATAGGAATATATACTTCTTAATGCTTTTGATTTTAATATGCATTTGAATAAAATTTGACTTGATCAAGTTAAAATAGAGATCAAGTTGAGTACACAAGTCTTTTTATATACTACTGCAGTAAATAGAATGAAGCAATCAAACTCTACCACATTAATGCAGTGGATAATTGGATTGCATTGAGACAGCAGAATTTGAAAAGAAATGCTAATACTCTCAATTTATAGATATTTTGTTTACATTCATTTCTTATGGTGACACATTACACCATGTTTTTCTCAATTTATTGGATATTTAGTTTACATTCATTTCTCATGGTGACACCATGTTTATCAATCTCAATGATGTGTATTCTATAGTCTTCATTGTTGCACTACAAAAAAAAAAAAAAAAAAAAAAAAAAAAAAAAAAACCCGACACTCCAAGGCGTCTTATTTAGGGGAACCAAAAAAACCCGACACTCCAAGGCGTCTTATTTAGGGGAACCAACACCCCTTAAAAAGGGATGTCTGTTCAACAGTAAACCAACGCCATAATAGTGTCAGTTTACTGTTCAACTAACACCCTTTATATGGGTGTTGGTTACACAATTCAAACAGTTGTTTGAATTGATATTTTTTGGCTTTAATCCATTTTATGTAAGAAAAAAAAGTTGAACATAGTTAGATGGAAAGATTCATTTCAGGAGGATGTAGAGGAAATAAAAAATGTTTTTTCATCTACAAGTTTTTTGAAAAAAAATTTTGCTAGCATTCCCAATGGAAAAGCCAAACGGTACTTTTATCTAAATTGGCTAATCAAATTTGTAAAAAACACCACATTGGATTAGCCAAAAAAAAAATGAAAAATGGATATTTTATTAGGTTAGCCAAAAAAAAAAAAAAAAATTGCTACATGTAGCAATACTTTTCTTAGGAGCCATTTCATTTTTTTTTTATTGTTTCTCTCTCATGTTTTCTCTTTTCCCAAATTCTCCTCGGATTTCTCTTCCACATCTCTCTTTTTCTCAAAAGTTGAAAATATGATATTTAGGAAAATGGTTAAATACCTAATACCTCCCTAGGGTTTTAAGACTTTATTTTTTTCTTCCTTTTGGAAATTGACCAAATTAGTCCTTATGGGTTTGAAAAGTGACCAAATTAGTCATTCCGTCAGTTGACCGTTAGTTGACTTAACGTGCTGACACATTGACCAATTAGAAGTTGACACTTGGCACAAGTGGCCACCTAATTAAATTTTTTAATTTTTATTTTTAAAAAATATTCTTTCAAAAAAAAAAAAGGGAAAACAAAAAAATAATTGGGGTGGCCGAAACCACCCCCAATGGTGGTTTGGGGGTGGCCAAAAAGTCCATTCGAATTGCGATTAGCAGCAACAAAAACACCCTTCTCTCCATGGCTGAAAATTTAGGCGATTATATAAATAAGAGAGAGGGGGGGAATTCCATAGACGTGAAGAAAAAATTTATGCATCTGCAATTAGCTGCACAAGCAACAAAGCAGGCTAACAGGGATCCAAAAGGATCCAATTTGATAAAGATTATCGACGTCAGAATCTAGTCTACTCAGATGATCCAATGGACGTCTCTTCCCCAAACCACCATTGCGACACCCCAAATTTTTTGTCTTTTTTTAAAAATATTTTTTCTAAAAAATTAATTAGGTTGTGCCAAGTATCAACTTCTAATTGGTTCATGTGTCAGTCCATTAAGTCAATTAACTGTCAACTGACAGAAGCACTAATGTGGTCACTTTTTAAAACCACAAAGACTAATTTGGTCATTTTGCAAACCCTAGGGAGAAAAAAAATAAAGTCTTGAAACCCCAATGATGTATTAGGTATTTAACCCTTAGGAAAAATACAATCCTTATAAAAAAAAATAATAATAATATCTAAATGATATAGATAAAAATATAATTAATCAAATGTATGAGGCGTTTCAAAATTTATTAGCTAAACTAGATAAAGTGAGTTTTGAGGAGTCATTTTGGATCAAAATTTGGCTTCTCCATTGGGAATGCTCTAAGTAGCTGAATCAATTAAAAAACAAAGCAAGGCTAGAAGCGGTTTACACTCCGCTAAAAGAGCTAAAAATATGTGAAGCTTATCAATTATAACGCATTGTCAATTTTCCCTCATGAACTTTTCAAATTATTGTTTGACTCTATCAAACTACTATTTTCTTTCGAAAACCCCCATTTCATCAGTTAAACTCGTTAACTCAAACGGTTAACGGATCACATGTGCTCCACATGCCATTTTAAAATTTTTTATCCCATTTTTGCCCTTATTTTGGACTGTTGCAAGATGCTTATACCCTCCATTCATGGCTACCTACACATGAAAATATCTTCATGTGTAAAACGATGGAAATGCCATTATATGATAAAAACTACAAATGCCCCTAATAATGTAATGGATTGGACATAAATACCTTGCAATTTAGAACTAACACCTCCCATGTCCCACAATAAAAGTGAAAATGACCCACCGACCCACCCACCTTTCATCTTCTGCAACTGAAAGTTTGAAACCCTAGGAAAAAATTTCTCACTTCAACGCCATCGTCATCTGCAATCAACCCACGCACGCCGTTGCACTAACAAACTTACCAATGAATTTGTAAGTTTACCTTGCAAAAGATATGGTCCTTCCTACACTAATTTTTCATTTTATGAGTTTTATGTTGTTTTTGTAAGAATTTGGGAGAATATTTAACATATACACATCAAAATAGAAATACTAACCTCTAGCCATTGTTGCTTAAGTACTTGAATTGAGTAATCCAGAAAATCAAACTTGAAAGTTTGTTGAATTCACAATCTAGAATCCTCAATTTGCAATTCTAGAACAAATTCTATAACCCTCACAATATGTTGGAGAGTAATAGATAAGAGTTTTTTGCCTATATTTCTCACGTTCATCCTTATGACTAATGGAGAATCACAGGCTTATTTATAGGCCAAGACCCTTATCCAATTAACCTTACGTTGCTTCCTTCCATCAAGGGAGACAACTTTTGGTGAGATGATATATCTTTCCACCTTTAGTAGTTATCTATATATTAATTACCCAAAGGTTTTAGTTTAATAAAAACTCTATTAATATTATATGCTATATACATATAATATATGTGACATGTGTGACACCTTTGGAAGATTTATTCTAACATTCTCCCACTTGGCACACATGACACATCTTTAAAATCATTTGGGTAATTAAAACTAAATATGGCCATAATTAAAAAACTACTCAAGCTTTAACTTCATTAAGAGAGATACAATACATCAATCATAGCGGTTATGTTATTATATTAACATTTCCTTCCATGTATTACAATGTATTAATCTTTCTAAACAAAATCTTTATAAGGTATAAAGCTTTACGAAAAACTTCCAATAAATCATTCTGTGTCTAACTTTATTTATCCTAACGGATAATACATGTGCACAAAAACTTTATAACAATAATTTTATGTCTATAGACCATTAGAGAGAACTAAACACAAAATGAATTAATGAGTCTCATATACTCCACATGACTATATTTCTTTACTGGTAAACTTTTAGTCATGGAATCCGCAATCATTAATTCAATACTTGATAAACACTTCACGTCTCTTAATATTCTCTCTCATAGTGAGATACTTTATATTGATATAGTTACTTCTGCTTCTATTTTCATTATTCTTAGAGAATAATTATAGCAAAAAATCTTTATAGGTTTCGCTATAAAATCGACAATCTCGATACCTTTAATAAAAAAGTCTCAACCTCAATGCCTGTGAACTAAATTCATATTATGCTTTCATAGTAGATGTATCAACTTTAGTTTGCCAACTGCATCTCCATGATATAGCCCCTTAGCAATAAGAAAACATATCATGAAATAGTCTTTCTACTATCTACATATTCAGCAAAAATTTGAATATGAATAACCAATCACCTCTAAACAGTTATCTGTAGTTCTTGGTTTATTTGCAGCTCTTTATCAACCCAGTAATCCTACTGCCAGTCCAATGTTATGTTTAGTGCAGACTTGTGCATACACTAAACTGCCTACTATAGATGCATACAAATGACTTTTAATATGCTCTTTGTTCCAATGCATTTTGGGACACTGATCTTTACTGAATTTATCCCCTTTAATAATATGTGCTACTAAATTCATAGTTCCCTTTATTCTAAATCTCTCCAGAGAAACTTTATGTAGCAAACCTAAATCACTATTTGCAAGCAAAAATTTATCTATATACAAGATTAAAAGAAAGTAATTTTACTCCCATTGACCTTATGGTATAACACTTATTAACAAGGTTCTCAATAAAACCATATGAGGTAATAACCTTGTATAACATTGACGGGAGACCTATCTTAGCCCATAAATAGATTTCCTTAATTTCAAGCATTCTAACTTTTATGTACCTACCATAATGTGCTCATGCACACTTTTGGAGGTGCCTAAGGACTTTCTTGAAAGTTTTTCTGTTAGGGTGCTAGCTGAATCCTTATAGAAACTCATTAAATGTTCCTTAACAACCTTTATAAAATCTTTGGCCTTAAAGTATTCAAGAATAGAATCCTGATACATGTGGTAATATGAGATTTTTGAACTTCAAACTTAGGCAATTATAATATTGCTCCCACTGTTCATGACTAATAATCTCATATGGTGTACTTTACTCTGCTAGTGTGGATGATTCCTCTACATAGAACACCGAATTAAATTCCAAACACCACAAAACTAAAGCACATTTTCTTTTTTTAGTCAGAAAAATTATCACTAGAAAGTATTGGAACATAAAATATCATTAACTGAAGCAGCAAGAATGCATGCAATTACCAAGAAAAATAAGAAACTTTAATGCTATGAAGTAACTTTATTTAAATTAACCAATGTTAATTTAATAGTAAATTCCAACCTACCTGTGGGCAAAGGCTACATCATGTATTACTAAATAACTTTATTAATATGACTAGTAAATTTAAACATTAATAAATAAAAAATTCATGTACCTGTGGGTATAAGAAAATTTTATTTTTAATGCCAAATTTATCATCTTATTCTAATTAAATCATAAAAATAATAACCTCTATTGGGGCAAAGTCATTAAATTTATGAATAAATCACAACATAGATGTTTAATTTTCTTTATGAAGTTCATGTAAATAATCTTTATATGATTATCATTATAAAATTTGGATGCTGTGGCTATTCATAAAAATATTATAATAATCATAACTTCAATAACATCTCATTGCCATATAGATGCCAAAATTCATCTTTGAAATTTTTACAAAAATTTCTTTACCTTATTATCATCATGACTTAGGATGCTGTGGCTATTCCATTGTCACTATGATTTTCACTACTTTATAATGGCACCATAAAACTTCAATCTTTATGTTGATCACAAAATATCCTATAGCATAATATTTTAATAAATATTTATGCTCACGATCACATGGGATATAAATAAGAAACAAAGTGAAGTCTTGCAGAACAGTAAAAAAAAAAAACTCTAAATTGAAGGCTTTATGGTTAAGTCGGCCATTCACTGCCTAGTTGATGTTCGAACCCCCATGCTAACGGAGAGAAAAGAATTTTTCTTTTGCCCTATGGCGTGTGAACACCACGCTCCCAGCACGCGAGTGGCCTGCATCTGGGTAGGGAACTTCATCCCCTACCTTCAGCCGGGTCTTAAAAAAGATCTGGGTCGGGTCTCACCCCATACGGGTCTAAAACGGGTTTTTTCTCATTTTTCATCAAATTTTCACACTGAAACCTGATTTTAAAGCATGATTTTGGTTCAGAATCATCAAATCTTTTGATTTATGGGTTAAGAAACATATGGGTATTCCAAAAATCAATCAAAAGAAATCATTCTATTGAAGAAAATACATGGCCGAAATTTTGTTACGAAGATTTCAAAATTGTTCAAAAATTATTGTGTTTTACACAATCAAACCTCGTAACATTGATCTTTAAAACCACAAAAGAATCATTAAACATTAAACTTCAAAAAATTTGGCCAAACCATACCCATTTTGAAACTTAAAACCCAAAACCAAAGCCAAAAACTCAAATCAAATAAATAAAATATCCATATCTTCTCCGAACACACAAACGTATAATCACTCAAGAAACGATCAACAAATTCATGCTAAACAACATGGCACAGAAGTAGGCTATGATATCACTAATATAAGAATTTGGGAGAATATTTAACATATACACATCAAAATAGAAATACTAACATCTGGCCATTGTTACTTAAGTACTTGAATTAAATAATCCAGAAAATCATACTTGAAAGTTTGTTGAATTCACAATCTAGAATCCTCAATTTGCAATTCTAGAACAAATTCTATAACCCTCACAATATGTTGGAGAGTAATAAATAAGAGTTTTTGGCCTAAATTTCTCACGTTCATTCTTATGACTAATGGAGAATCATAGGCTTATTTATAGGCCAAGACCCATATCCAATTAACCTTAAGTTGCTTCCTTCCATCAAAGGAGACAACTTTTGGTGAGATGATATACCTTTTCACCTTTAGTAGTTATCTATATATTAATTACCCAAAGGTTTTAGTTTAATAAAAACTCTATTACTATTATATGCTATATACATATAATATATGTGACATGTGTGACACCTTTAGAAGATTTATTCTAACAGTTTTTTGCATCCATTTTCTTCTAAAAGTATTAAAAGTTACATAGGATCATAAATGTGCAAAAAATATGCACAAATCCTATTGTTCGGTTGAATGGATAGGAACTGTTGATTACATTTAATTTATGAGTGGTTTGTATGCATGTTCACTCATAGTGACAGTAAAAGTGAGATTAAAAATTTCAAGATGGCATGTTGGGCGTTTGAGTTAACGAGTTTGAATGACGGAATGGGGGTTTTAGGAAGAAAATGGTAGTTTAATAGGGTTAGACAATTAGTTTAAAAGTTTATAGGGGCAAATTTACAATTCGTTATAGTTTATGGGGGAAAAAGATAGTCACCCCTAAAAGTAAAGTAAATAGACAAATGGCTAAGTTCATGTTGGAGATAATTTGTTACGATGCCATTCAATCACCCCTCTTCAATCCCTTTGTGAATGTCATTGCTGAATATTGTCCCGGTTATGAACTACCAAATTCTTTAACTCTCGAATCACGATTGATTCCAGATAGGTCCTATAGTCAGAAAATTTTCTTGAAATATGTCAAATCATGAATTTTAAATATATTAAGATAGAAGGGCAAAACAAGAACATACATATTGATAAATTAATGGTTTCTACTTTGACATGAAAATGCATGTTGCCACTTAAAAAAAAAAAATGCATGTTGCCAACTCCTTACCCTTTTATAATTTTTGCACATCCTTGGATGAGTATATATAACTCTGAAAGGTTTTTAGGAATATTTCCCTTGACTTTTCCCTCATCTCTAGAATCTTTTGCTCATATATTTTTGGCGTTGAAATTGTTATACAAACATTTGATTTCTTCCAATAAATCAAGTTTGTATGCAAAAATTTTGTGTTGTAAAACTCTGTAAATAAAATTTTGCATTGTAAAACTTTTACCAAACAACACAAATCATTTTGTTGTGATTAAGCATTTATAGCTTCTAAGCAACCCCATTTATTGTTTTTTATTTTTTTATATCATGTTATACACATTTTGGATGATTGCCAAAACTTGTGAACTATATATAAATTACAAGAATCTCACAACCAAAAGAATTATAAAAACAAAAACCCTTTACAAATTATATTCTTTATGTTTGTGTATATCTTTGTACCGGATTGTGCCTATTTTTGCACAATCAACAAACAGAAATGGACCTGGCTTGAGAGCTAGCAAGAAAGACTATGGTGATTAAGGTTTCATCACATATTTGCACCAATTGTCACTAGGGTATAAAACTTTGTAATGTTTGATTTTGAGCAAACAATCAGATTATACAAGTGTGTTAATATGGAACACTGTCCATATTGTTTATTTACCAATGGATTTAAAAGACAAATAATTAACATATTAAAAAATATATATATATTTCTTTTTGTAAGTCTCATAGTCTTAGTGCAAAAATTTGCCATGATCTAAATTACTTCTTAGAAACCATCAGTGACTTTTAAGAGAGAATAAAAGGGTGGAAGAGAAAAGCCAAAATTGCTCGAGTTTTGATACTCCATTTGGAGAAGGGTAAGCAGTGTTGAAATGAGAAATTTATGGTTGCCATTGGCGTATCATGTTTGCTCACTTGGAAAACCAAAAAAAGAAGAAGCAAATTTTACTGCATTTATTATAAGTTTTTATTTTTAAAATAAAAAACTAAAAGAAATCTAGTTATGTATATATTGATAAACTATGAATTTTCTCATGATATAAGATTAATATATGTTATGTAAAACTTAAAAGAAATTTTTAAGGGAAAAATAAAAAAAAACCCCCCAAACTACCATATGTTTGCAATATAGCCCCTTAATGTTCAAAACGTTATAAATCAAGTAACCCCCAAACTACCAAAATGTATAAAAAAATAAAAAAAATAAAAAAAATAAAAAAAATCCACTTATTTTTTTATATTCCTATAATACCCCTATTCTTTTAATAAATAAAATAATAAAATAATTGTAAAAAAAAAAAAAAAAACTAAACAATTTTTTACAAATACAAAATATATATATATCCATAGGCTAATAAATACAAAAAAAAAAAAAAGAATAAATAAATATTCTCCCATTGGTTTTTTTTTTTTTTTACAATTCTTTTATTATTTTATTTGTTAAAAGAATAAGGGTATTATAGGAATATAAAAAAAGTGGCATTTTTGATACATTTTGGTATTTCTGGGGCTTTGTGCTCTTCTTGGTTGACCGTGAAGAGCACATTTGTTTATTTCATTCAATTTGTTTATTTCATAAAAGGCAAAAACTTATTACATATTTAATTTTCTTCTAGCTGAATTGCTTCACGGTCAATAACCCCAAACAAATGTGATTTAATTGCTAAAATATCCCCATTAAAACATTTTTCACAAAACTTACAAATAAAAGCATTTTGCAGTTGCTCTGCATACTCCCAAAATGAATCTTTCAATGTTTTCCCTACATGAAATAAATTAAAGCCAAATAAGATCAATTCAACCAAGAAGAGCACAAAAGTCCATTAGTAACGTGTCAATTTTGACACGTTACTAATCCCCCATTTTTTTGTAGTGCCTAGATAATTGGATTGCATGAACAGAGGTTGTGTGTTTAATAGAGATTTCTTTACTTCTCTAAATCTTTGTTTCAATAAGTATTACTGACTTAGTTTCTGTTTATGGGTTTTTTTTGGCCTTTGTGCTCTTCTTGGTTGAATTGATCTTATTTGGGTTTAATTTATTTCATGTAGGGAAAACATTGAAAGATTCATTTTGGGAGTATGCAGAGCAACTGCAAAATGCTTTTATTTGTAAGTTTTGTGAAAAATGTTTTAATGGGGATATTTTAGCATTTAAATCTGTTTGGGGTTATTGACCGTGAAGCAATTCAGCTAGAAGCAAAGCAAGCCCTACAAGAGGTTGACACCCCCACTAAGGGATCTAAAAATGTGCCGGCTTCAAGTAATGTTCTAGAGTGTGAAAGTTTTTCAAGTTCCTTATCATCACATATGCCAAATCTATGTAAGGGACAAGATATGTGTATTTCAAGAACTAAATCACATTTTTCTGGGGTTAGTGATAGTGACAGTGACTATGAGATTCAAATTTGTCTACAAGTACTTGAAGCCGTTCAGTTAGAAGCAAAACAAGCACTATAGGCAATTGACAATCCCACTAAGAGGGCTAAAATTGTGGCTGCGTCAAGTAATGTTCTAGAGTGTGAACGTGTTTCAAGTTCCTCATCGTTACACATGCAAAATCTTTGTAAGAGACAAGATATGAGTATGGTGGATAAACAACTTGCTAAGTTCATCATGTCATAGTGAATTTGTTTGGATGGGATCCAATCACCCCTCTTCAAGGACTTTGTGAATGGTGTTGCTGAACATAGTCCTAGTTATGAATTACCAAGTTCTTTAACTCTCAAATCCCAATTGATTGATTCCATAAAAAAAAAAATCCCGATTGATTCCAGATATCAAGAAAGAAGTTGAGGAATATGTTAACAATGTCATAAAATATTCAGTTAAAATATGTTGTACCTTGATGCACAATATATGGACTAGGAAATCGTCCAATACGTCAATTTTCATATTCGTGGGTATCTTTGCATATACACCAATAGGAGTGGCATGCATGGATCCACCCGATAGAATGCCCTGAGACATTCATTATTTTGAAGAAACTGTGTCTTCCATCATGGAGGTAATTGGGCCTACAAATGTTGTACAACTTATCATTAATAGTGATAATCATGATGATGGTGGTACTGAGCATAACATTGATAATGACAGTCATGACGGCAGTGAGAAGGTAAGTGAGACTAAGGATATGCTTTCTAGAAAGTATCTTTGGATTTACCAAATCCCGTGTGCTACTCGTGGGATTGGATTAGTCTTGAGAAAAATATATAATGTTCCTTTTATGTATAATACAATTGAAGTAGCGAAGTGGATAGTTCTATATATTTACAAGAATAAAGTTAATGTGTCTTTAAGAAGAGTACACAAAAAGAAAGATGTTATTGCTTCCCATTTTGTCCTGCTCACATCACTTTTAGAAGTTGAAAGTGAATTGCAACATTTAGAGGTATGTATTTTAACGTTGTGTAGTGGTTGGGGGAAGCAAATTAGTGGCAAGGAGTTGGCAGAAATTTAAGAGGTGCATAGGAAAATTGTAGCACAAGTTATGAAGCACTATTTTAAGCTCTTTCTTTGGTTCATTGTGATGGCCCAACATCAGGATACTTATATGAGATGATGGAAATGGTACAAGATGCAATTAAGCAATGTTGCGACAACAATTATGTTCTTTATTATGTCATATGCAACATTTTAACTGAAGTTCGAAGTGATATTATTCATTTAATACATGCAGCTATTGCCTTTTTAAATCTTATTTACATGTGGAGTGAGAAATTTAAGGAGAATGTAGAAATGATGGATGGTGTAAGCTATATTTTGGAA
>CM017324.1:32454698-32485356 GCA_006937295.1 Carpinus fangiana
AAGGTTTTTAACAAAGACATTATTGCCCGCTATATCTCTACTCATGATCAACCCTCCGATATTTTTACTAAAGGACTATCCAAGGCTCGGTTCCTTCTTCTTCGCAGCAAGTTGATGATTGCTTCTCTCCCCATCAACTTGAGGGGGGATGTTAACAGTATGATTTCCACATCAGCAGCATCAACTAAAAATGGATGTCAAGTCAATTATGCAGCACATCATGCTGCAGATCATGAAGATCACGTATCAGACCATAAAGTCTTGACAAATATGGCTAAGAAGCTCTACCATGTTAGGAAAGCTTTAAACCAAATAAGCAAGGAAATATTTGACTCTCGTACAGCACCAAGTCATACAAGGAAAGAGCAAACAGAGAGAGATTTTATTCTTCATAAGGAATCTCTACCATCACATTAATAGGAAATGTCTCTCACATGGAAGTTCACAGATTTATGCATTGTAATTAGCAGCTATTCCCTTTTCTTATTCATACAAACCTGTATATAATGGCTTAGCCATCTATTTGTAAATCATTAGAGAAATATACACTTATTTGCTACTGCAATTATTCAAACTCACTATACTGATGATTTTCTCATAAGGTGTTCCCTGAATTCCATAAAATATGCAAAGTTAGACAAATGATTCTTCAAAGCATTTTATCATTCTCAAAATAAAAGATTTTTTGTAGCAGTAGATTGAATTACATCACATGCATATTCTATTCTGTAAAGCAAGAACAAAGCCATTCTTTGGAACAATACAAGAAACAGAGAAATCAATCTTTGCAAGATGAAATTGATGAAATTAAGGTACGTACCTGGGAGCGCATTTGATGCCAAGAAATGGGAATAAAGAAGAGATGAGCCTTATGAGGATCAGTGGTGAGGAAGCGACTCTCCTTGAGATTCTTGAAGAAGTAGGCCTCGCTGCCGTACATCCCCGTCAGCTCCCTCGGCGGCTGAAAGTACGCGCCGGGGTCTCTTTGCCGGTACATGTAGATCTTGAAGTAATTCTCCATTCGATCGTACCCAAAATGGGTCTCCGGAAAGCGAAACACCTCCTCAGGGCCGAAGGCGATACCTGCCAAGCCTTGATGTAGGAATTTATAAATGATGAAGAGGATGACCGCTAGGAGGATCCCGCCGCTGGCACGCCTAAACGGCTGCAACTGCAAGCAACCGGTGATGATCATACGCAGTCTGTATGGCAGATAGTTTAAAACAATGGCACAGAGAGAGCTCATCCTGGCCATGGTTGGGTTTTTTCTTGGATTGATTTTCTCGGGAAAGTAATCAATCGGAGGCTGGGATTTTTGAGCGGGAAAAGAAAGCGTTCGGTTTCTCTGTTGGTTAGGTTCGTTACAAGGATTTGGAAAATGGAGCGGTTGAAATATTTAAAAGAAAACAAGAGTAATTTTTTGGTGGTTGAAATATTTATTTTTTTTGTCCCGGCAATCATTAATAACCGTTATATTTAGTTTTTGTTAAATCTAATTTCAAGTAATAATTAATGATCCATTCAAAAAAAAAAAAAAAAGTAATAATTAATGATCGCATCTTTAATATTTTGTTTCATAGTCAATATTTTGTTTTATTATATTTAATCGAGTATATGGTATTATATTATTTAAAGTTGTTAAATGACGTGACACATATTTATATTTTATGACAACATATATACTGTTAAATTAAAAAATGGTAAGCTTTAATGGTCATAAATGCCATCGATCATCTTCACTTGGCATTACTTATACCGTCATATTTTTAGTACCCCATAAGTATTTTGACTTGCTACAACATAGGATGGTAGTGAAGTTTGGGTGACAAATTGTAATTTTATGCAATAATATTCTCATGTGACAAATTGTCAACTTTAACGACCCAATTATCTGATTGTTGGGAGATAAAGTAGTTATTGAGTTTTTACGAAGAGTACATTAATACATAATTGACATCACTCTAACTCAAAAGTCTAAACTAATGGACTTTGGTCCACGGCTTAGGTATACTAACTACTTTTTTTTTTTCTTCTTCTTTTTATACTTTTTCAATGTGAAATTCAACTCTCACAAATGTACTCATAACAATAATTTATAGGGATGAGTGCAAACGTGGTATTAGTTTGGGGGGCAAACTATAATTTATCCAAAAATTTAATCGAATGAATCGACAACCTACTAGCTTGGAAGGGAATTAAAGTGCAAGCGAAACTTGGCAATCAAAAAATATTTTTCTAAAAATATGATCATTAGTAAAAGAAGAATCTTTGAAAATATAACCTTTGGGAAGAGACGAACTTCTTAAAAATATGACGGTTAAGAAATGACAAATTTTAAAAATAAAAAAGAAAACAAAAAGTTCTTTTTACCACAAGGTTATGTGAAAGAATGTTGGTTTAAAATAACGCGTTTTCAAATAAGTATTTCCTGCTTATTTCTTGAAATCACATAACTTTTCACGTTTTCTTTTAACATAGACTATCGATACAAAATCGTATTGCTCATATCTTGATATTGATCGCAGTCATTCAGACTTTAGAGATGTGGCGCCGCCAGATATCGAACATGACCATGTGAAATGCATCGAATCTGACCGGAGGTGAGTTCCATTGGAAGTACTTCTTGACCTGATTCACAAAGGAAGCAGATTTTCTAAAACAACTGATCATCACTCTCTAAAGATCCCAGCTTTAAAACAATTAAAGAAATAGTAAGTCAGTTTCTAATGCAAGCTGTGAAATTTTACCCTGTGCAAGTTGTTCTTCATTCTGCTGAAATCTGCAGCTTGTATGCCTCTAAGTGTGTCCTTAAGCAAATATACATCCTCGAGTAATATTGAAAATTTATGCCAGTCAAGAATATTATAGAGTGGAATATTCAAATAGTTTGACAAGATAAGTGCAGAGAGACATATAAAAGCAATCAGATGGACACAGTAAAAGTAAACAATCAAGCATGAAAACAAATCTAAATCTGAAATGAAACTATATATATACCATAGTATTAGAAGACTAAGTCAAAGTCTCAAACAGTTTGATTTCTAGAGAAAAAAAGGTAAGACAAATTTATGTAAAACCACTGGATGGGAAGATGATATTACCAGGAACACATCCATGAAGGATGGAGTCTGATATAAGATCAGCATCTTTTGGGAATCCATGAGGGCATATGCAGAACTTTGTCCCATGAATTCTGTCATAATATAGCACATATCCTTCATCAGTATCTACAAGGTTGTTCTGGATGTCAAGTTCAGTGTCATTCTCCCACTGAAGTTGCAGAATGGGTCTTATTTCAGCATTGGGAACGCCTGCGAACAAACTAGGTGTTGTCCTGCAACATTCAAGCAGACAGCAAAGTTTCTATATATTGACATGAAAGAAGTATATATTGACAACAATATTAAGGTCCGTTTGGTTTGTGGAATAGACTATTGGAACGGAATTTGATGAGAAAAATTACCTCGTAGGTGGACACACAAGTCGAATTGGATTCTTCTTAAGAAATGGAACTCCATCAGCAACCCCCACACCATTTTCATGGCATATCACCAAAAAGTGGTCAGCCCCTTCAGTTTTGTTCTAATAGGGGTGCTTTGAGATTAGCCTCTCCACATAATTCTTAACTATAACGGTCATATTCTCATTCGGTGTTTTCTGTATTCACATCAACAAGCAGTAGATTGAATTACATCATCAATATATATATAACAAAAAGAATCTTCAAAGCATAAAATTAACAACACAAGAAATATATATATATATATATATAGGTATGTAGGTACCTGGATTCGCATTTGATGCCAAGAAATGGGAATAAAGAAGACGCGAGCCTCAAGAGGATTAGTGGTGCGGAGGTGACTCTCCTTTACATTCTTGAAGAAGGCCTCGCTGCCATACATCCCCGTCAGCTCTCTCGGCGACTTAAAGTAGCCGCCGGGGTCTCTGTCTCGGTAGATGTAGATCTTCAATTCGCTCTCCATTCGCTCGTAGTCCCGCGTGAAGCTCTCTAGAAAGTCAAACTCCTCGGAGTTGGTGGCGGTACCGGCAGTCGGCGACTTAAAGTAGGCGCTGGGGTCTCTGTCCCGGTAGATGTTGGCCTTCAATTCCCTCTCCATTTTCTCGTAGTCCCTCGTGAAAGTCTCTGGAGAGTCAACCACCTTGGGGTTGGAGGCGATTTCGGCAAAGTCTTGATCACCCCAGTAGCCGTAGGCCTTCATATAGCCGTTAATGACGGTGGGGCAGTCGCGAGCGATGTAGCCGATGACGAAGCTTAGTATAAGGTGTGCGAAACTCCAGCCTGGTTTCTGTGCAGACTCTGGACGGTTGCTTGGCGGCTGTCAAGGAGTGGTGGCACTCGCAGCTTTCCTGCACATGGTTGTTTCTTGGATGGATTTTCTCGGGAAAGTGATCGGAGTTGGAGGGCCAGGATTTTTGAGCGGGAAAATAAAGTATTCGGTTCTTGGTTAGGTTTGTTACAAGAATTGGAAATGGGAGCGGGATATTAAATTGGCTTTATATATAAATCAATCAATGTATGTTCTAGTGGAATCTGGACCGTCGGTAGAAGGCAGCCTTTACAATTCCGCACCTACAATTGGCTGGCAAACTTGATGATAATCTTTTTCAAGCGTTGTGAGCCATTAATTTGATTAAGCTGAACATTATAAACCTACTTGTTCGGACCCCACCAAGACATTTTCATAATTTAGAGTTTAATATTATTGCATGAATGAATATATATTGTTATTTTTAGTACGCGTCAAATACTGGAAAATTTTTGGGAAAAAGAATATTTAGTCCTTAGATTTTCATCTAATTTAGATGTAGTCATTGAGTTTTTAATTTTCAGAATAAGGTCCTTATATTTTGCCTAAATTTAAAATAGGTCCCTTTATCGCTTTACATTGTCAAAGTTAACAATTTACTATATGTCACATGTATCTCATTTGACACATCAATGTCTATACCAACACCCGTATGCAATGTCATGCCAACAAAATCGAAGTATTTTATTACTATTTGTTTGCCTTTTAGGTTATTAGATTTTGCGTTTCTTAAAGTATTATAATTAGAGTTATAGGAACTCCTACAATCCAACCACTAAAAATTGATATATATATATATATATTTAATGATGAGAGAAGAGCATACTTTTCTAATTAGTGTTATTAAAAAAGCATGTTAGAAATCCCTTTTTAGAGGCTGGGTTATAGGAGTTTCAAAGCATCTTAGAAGCGATGTTACTATTCCAAAAACATGTGTTTTTCAGATACTAATTAAAGGACACCTATTACTTTCTTAAAGTATGACTGACAGGAGTTCTTACAATTTAGTTTAAAGGAAATTTTTGTCCACTCGAGAAAACTCCTGACGAACTTGCAAATGCTTCAAGGACGGAATTTGAGATTCCAAAGAACCTTGATGAGTATTGGTTTCTGCCCTATAGGCGTTACATGCATCTGACTAACCGAGTGCTCTGACTAAGTAATGCAAATTTACGTTAAAAACGCAGATTATCTATGCAAAATCGTAATCTTAAACACACCCTAAAATCAAAAGAAAGAGAGCAAAAGAAGTAATGCACATATGCTGCTTGTGGCTTCAGACACCATTATAGGTACCGATTTCTAGTTAGTCTTGATACTGAAGCAGGGAAAAAAAGTAGGAAAAACTTGCAGTCATTCAGACTTCAGAGGATCGAGTGCTGCCAGAGATCGAACATGACCATGTTGAATGCATCGAATTTGAGTGGAGGTGAGTTCCATTGGAAGTGCTTCTGGACGTTGAGCAAGTTTTTATGCAATCTGATGAAATCTGCAGCTCGTACGCCTCTAAGAGTGTCCTCAAGCAAAAATACATCCCCCGCGAATCTTATTGAAAATTTATGCCAGTCAAGAATATCATAGAATGGGAAATTCACATAGTTTGGCCCGACAATTACTGCAGAGAGCCACATAAATTAACTACTTAGAAAAGCAATTAGATGAGAAGCATTATGGACACAATAAAAGTAATCAGTTCTGCAAAAATCAAACAAGAAAAAAAAATCTAAATATTCTACTAAAATGAAAGTACCAGAGTGTTAAAAGAAAACAAATATTCTTGTATCATATGTTTAGAGCTGATTTTCCACAGTAGGTACGAGTTTGCACAAAAGACTTCATTTGGAAGAGACCAAGCATCAAAGACTTGAACGATCATCAGGATATTGTTTTTGTTTTTTACTTGCAAAAGTAACCTAAAAGTGAAAACAAATTTGAGTGTTTTGTATTGTTTGGTTGTTTGTTAATGTTTTTGTGTTGAAAACATAAAACGAAAGAAAGAAAATTTTAACACTACCCTATTTATAAAAATTAGAAAACCCCCTTGTGTAACATTTAACATGTTGCATGAAACCAATTTGATTTCTAGATCGATAGAGAAAAAGTAGTACTGCTCCACTCTCATGAATGATATAGAAATTTGCACAAAAAAGAAGCCCATGGGAAGATGATATTACTAGGAACACAACCATAACGGATGCAATATGCTATAAGGTTTGTATAGCCTGGGAATGCATAAAGGCATACGCAGAACTTTGTGTTATGAACTTTGAAATGAAATAGCAGATATCCTTCAGCAGTATTTGTAGGGTTGTTCTGGATGTCAGCTATTATTTCAGAATTGGGAATGCTTTCCCAAAAACCACTCTTTGTCCTGCAATATTCACCCGGTTTACATTCAAAGAGAGACAGCAAAGTTTCCATTGACATGATATGAAACACTTGTTTGTTGGCAGGGAAGTTATCTCATGTCATGCCAATAAAATGTTTTATAATTTCAACAATCCACGAAAGTGAGCTGACAAACATAATAGAAAAGAAGTTACCTATTAAATGATAGATCTACTTGAGGGAGAGCAATACTCTTGTATGAAGTATAACGAGTATCATAGGTAGCAGGACAGCCTGGACACACAAGTCGAATTGGATTCGTCTTAAGAAATGGAACTTGTTCAACAACCCTCGCACCATTTTCATGGCATATCACAAAAAAGTGGTCAGCACCTTCAGTTTTGTTCCAATAGGGGTACTTCGAGATTAGCCTCTTCACATATTTCTCAACTATAACGGTCATATTCTCAGACGGTGTTCTCTGTATTCCACAACAAATATGCACATCAACAAGCAGTAGATTGAATTACAGCAGGAATCAATTTAATAACATGCATATTCTGTAATCAAGAACAAATTAACTAAGTGATGCCATTCTTTGGAACAATACATAGAAACATACACAAACAGAGAATTAATATGTGCAAAATGAAATCGATGAAATTAATGTACGTACCTGGGTGCGCATTTGATGCCAAGAAATGGGGATAAAGAAGAGGTGAGCCTTAAGAGGATCAGTGGTGAGGAAGCGACTCTCCTTGATGTTCTTGAAGAAGTAGGCCTCGCTCCCGTATATCCCCGTCAGCTCCCTCGGCGACTGAAAGTACGCGCCAGGGTCTCTGTCCCGGTAGATGTAGACCTTCAAGTCCCTCTCCACTCGCTGGTAGTCCCGCATGAAACGCTCCGGAAAGCGAAACACCTCGGAGAAGATACCGGCAGAGTGTCGATGCGAATTGGAGCTGAGAAAGTCGCTAGAGATGAAGCCGATGACGAAGATCGCTAAGGGGAAGATGACAAAGTTGCGGATACAGTCTTCGTAACTCCAGCGGGGTCTGTGTGGAGTCTGTAGAGGGTTGCTTGGCGGCGGCTGTGAAGGAGTGGCAATCACAGCAGCATGGGGAGGGTTTTTCTTGCACATGGTTTGTTTTTTCTTGGATGGATTTTCTCGGGAAAGTGATCAGAGGACCTGGATATTTTTGAGCGGGAAAAGAAAGCGTTCGGTTCTTCTGTTGGTTAAGTTAGTTACAACTTACAAGAAATGGAAATGGGAGAGGGAAATTAAATTGGGTTTTATTTTTTAATATATAAATAAATCAATGCATAGTCTAGTGAAATCTGGACCGTTGGTAGAAAGCCTTCATAATCTTTTTGAAGTGTTGTGAGGCTTTAGATTAGAGTGAATTGTAGTTTAGTAAATTGTATAAAAAAAAAAAAAAAGAAGCATTTTCATTACGACATTCATACTTACTAGCTACGAACTATATTTAATATTTTCATCTCATTCTATTTTATTTTACTGATGTGATAGTATGTAGTAATTATTATTAAAATATATATATAGATATAATAAGACATTAAAATAAAAGTGTAGTATATAATATTATTCTTATAATTATAAGTGACTTTAATTAGCTCTAATTTAGTTTGATTAGCTTTTTAGGTAAGACAAGACTTTATAAAGGATTTTAGTAAACTCTAATTATTTTTTCACTATGAGGCTTTGTTAATTTATTTCGACGTAAAATGTTTTTGTCGAAAATTATTTTCCGAAAATCACAATTATATATATATATATTATGAAAATGTCCAAACCAGGTCTTGGAGGTGTCCTAACTGAGTCTTGCCAGGACCTAACCGGGACCTTGTCAAGACCCAACCAAACCCGTCCAAGACCCCACTGGGACCTGACTAGAACATTTTCGTAATTTAAAGTTTAATATGATCACATGAATATATATTGTTATTTTTCGTAAGCACCAAATACCGGAAAATTTTTTGGATAAATAATATTCAGTCCTTATATTTTCATCTAATTTGGATGTAGTCATTGGGTGTTCAATTTTAAGAATAAGGTCCTTGTGTTTTGCCTAAATTTAAAATATGTCTTTTTATATTCACTTTACAGTCAAAATTAACAATTTATTATTTGTCACGTGTATCTCATTTTGACACATCAACATTTATGCCAACACCCCTATGCAATGTCATGCCAACAAAATCGAAGTCTTTTATTACTATGTGTTTGCTTTTTAGGTTACTAGATTTTTTTGGTTATTTAAGTATTATAATTTGAGTTATAGGAACTCCTACACCCAACTGCTAAAAACTGATATATATTTTTTAAGCACGAGAGAAGAATATACTTTTTCTAATTAGTGTTATTAAAAAAGCATGTTAGAAATCACTTTATAGAGTCTGGGTTATAAGAGTTTTAAAGCATCTTAGAAGCGATGTTGCTATTCAAAAAACATGTGTTTTTCACATACTAATTAAATGACACCTATTACATTTTTAAAGTATGACAGATAGGAGTTTTTACAATTTAGTTTGAGGGAAATTTTTGTCCACTCAAAAGAAAACTCCTGATGAACTTGCAAATGCTTCAAAGACAGAATTTGAGATTCCAAAGAACCTTGATGAGCAAGTATTGGTTTCTACCTTATCAGCGTTACATGCATCGGACTAACCAAGTGTTATGAATAAGTAATGCAACTTTCTGTTAAAAACGCAGATTATCCATGCAAAATTGTAATCTCAAACACACTCTACAAACAAAAGAAAGGGAGCAAAGGAAGTAATGCACATATGCTAGCTGCTTATGGCTTCAGACACCATTATAGGTACCAGTTTCTAGCTAGTCTTGATATTGAAGCATGGAAAAAAAGCAGGAAAAACTTGCAGTCATTCAGACTTCAGAGGAGTGCTGCAGAGATCGAACATGACCATGTTGAGTGCATCAAATCTGAGTGGAGGTGAGTTCCATTGGAAGTTCTTCTGGACGTTGAGCAAGTTTTTTTGCAATCTGGTGAAATCTTTAGCTCGTATGCCTCTAAGAGTGTCCTCAAGCAAATATAGACCCTCCACGAATCTTATTGAAATTTATGCCAGTCAAGAATATCATAGAATGGGAAATTCATGTAGTTTGACATGACAACTGCAGAAAGACACATAAATTAACTACTTAGAAAATAAATTAGATGAGAAGCATTATGGGCACAATAGAAGTAAACAGTCCAGCAAAATCAAACAAATTTGAGTGTTTTGTATTGTTTGGTTGTTTGTTAATGTTTTTGTGTTGAACAGAAAACAAAATAAAGAAAAATTAGAAAACCCCTTGTGTAACATTTAACATGTTGCATGAAACCAATTTGATNCACAAACACATGGTTCACACATCATTAGCAAATTTAACATGTTAAACATACGAACCACATCATCCAGGCATCCAAACACCATTTCACTCAATGTTGGAAAATTGAGACAACACGTGCTTCATAGAGTGCAAAGTGAACTAACAATAAAATCATGGGGTTTCAATTATCCTCCAAAGACGTGTATCCCAAAATTCAAAGGAAAACAATGTGATAAATTAACCAAGGCTTGAATTGAAAGATGCAATTTTTTGTGTAAGCTGTGCAATGCTTGACTCCCTTAAGCTTCTAAATGACCTATGTAACGAGCATTGGGCTAGTGACTCCCAAAGCAGACGGCTTTAGGGCACTAGATGTAGAGACATCCCTAGGGCTTAATTACTCAAGTCAAAAGAGCTACGAAGCCTAAACTAGCCATACAATTTTTTGGAATTTCTCATCTTTTTACGCGAATACTCAATGCTTAATGAGGCACGAGGTCCGGTTACTCAATGAAAGTTCAACTTATTATGAATTTTTTTTAAAAAAATTTTATTACTAGCCAAGGTTTCATCATCACATCGCAAAAACCTAAAAATTTCAAGAAACATTTTTCAAAGTCAAATCTCATACCCCACAGACTCTAATGCTAGTGTGCATGTGAAATATCAATTAAACAAGTGGAGTCTCTCTCTAATCCAACACATGAATCAAAAACTGTGATTTCTAATGATATGCAATGTTCAAACAAGTTAAACACACCAATGACATGCAATCCACAGTTACGATGTAAGTAGTGCCCAATCAACAACATAGCAACAAACAAAAAGAAAAAATTTTATATACAGACAAAAACAAATATATACAGACAAAAATAAAACAAAACAAGAAAATAAACAAACAAAACAGACAAAATGTTTGTCTACACCCCCAAACTTAAATGACACATTGTCCCCAATGTGGCAAGAAATACATTACAGTGGAATGAGGAACCGAGATGTATAAAGTCCAAAGCGTCCCCCAAACTTGAACATCAGAACACCTGTCAAAAACTAACAGCAATCTTCTTCTCAAAGATCAAACATCAAAATGTTAATTGCTATTAGAAACCGAAACAAACAAAAATGACAGGAAATAAAATAACAAAAAGAAAATAAATCAAAAATGCGGTGCAAAAAATAAAAAGGAAAAATACCGCACCTTCCTCGCTCATAAGGGTGTCCAACCAATCCCTTCCATCCTTTCTTCTTTAAAATCTGATACCCCTCTGAAAGGTTGTTCTGCCATCTTATGTAGTTGTCCTTGTTTCGAGGGATCCACTTAGGAACACGGTTCCCAAATTTGTGATCTTTTGTGTGCGATTCCTCAAAGATTTCTACATAAGATGTCTCTTCGAGACATTGAAAAGATGGAATTTGATGTGAATGATATGTCTCGGGAGAGATTGTGACGAAGGAGTGAGCTTCAGTACTCACTTCCTTGTCATTGGGCCAATTTGAAATTGGCGGGGGCTCAATTTGCTCCTGCATTTCTTCTTCCCCATTTTCATTCTGCATCTCAGGAGTGGGATCTAATAAAGCCTTAGCTTGCTCATGTACCATGTCAAGGTCCAAATCAAACTCGAATTGAGCAAAGTGATCGGTGTCAAATATTGTTTATTAGACCCCCCTTGACTTATGTTTGTTAGGCTCTTAGCTGTGTTAATAACTAATGTTTTGTATAATTTTTAGTGTTTTGTGTTGTGCAGGTCATTGCAACAAACATGGCTAGCAAAGGGGAAGAAAGAGGACTTAAAGTGAAGAAGCCCTGCCAAGTGCGTTCGACCGCACTTGGTGCGTTCGAACGCACTCACGGTCGCACGCAGGAGCTGCGGTCGCACGCATGCACAGCCGGCCCAAGCGGTTATCTACGTTCGAACGCAAGGGATCTACGGTCGAACGCACGCCTAGTCAGCCCTAGCCGCCACAGTAGTTATTTGCGCTCGACCGCACGCCCTGCGTTCGATCGCAAATAACTGATGCGTTCGAACGCAGGTAGTGCGTTCGAACGCACTTCAGTGACCTGCCAGCCTATAAATAGGACCCTAGGTCCATTTGGTCGAGAGCTCTACTTTGGGGCGTGTTTTAGAGAGCAATTTGCCACTGTTGGCCTTGCTCTGCCCTTTTCTTTGTATTTATTTACATTAGTTTAATATTAATGCTTTCGTTTTGTTCATTTACGCTTTCCTTGCTTATGGGAGGCTAAATCCTCAACTAAGGTTGAGGATGTAGCCTCACCATGAATGCTATGTTAATTGCTTACATTTAAGTCATTTCATTCCGTTATTTCTTTATGTGCTTAAATCGTTTCTCACTTGGTTTGGTGACAAAACCAAGTGAGATTGCACCGTAGTCGTTTATTTTTGGTTTTTCGTCCGATGGATACATTCTATCATTCGGTTTACGTCCATTTATCCATTGTAGTTAGTGTTAAATCACTTTCACATTGGATCCTTTGGGCCTTAAACCGTTTATGGTTTGTCTTTCGTCAAAGGGATGGATTCCTTTAATCCTTCGATAGGTGCAAGAGATTTAGTCTTATTTCAAAACCGATAGATGGATGTTTTAGCTTAGTGTTTTTAATTAATGTAGTTGAAATGGTGAGGTGAAAACCTCAACCTTGGTACTTTCATTTCGTTTACATTTCCGCTATTATTTACTTTTAAGTTGTCACAATCACCCACTGCGGAGCTAGGTTAAAATAGCACTAACCTAGACTCGAAGTTATTTTCGCACAAAGCAATTTACGGTTCCTTGTGGGTTCGACTCGGTACTTGCATAACCGCTATACGAGCTTCGGTTCGTTCAATTGCGAAGTACCTAAATTTGGTCCGATCACAAAGCTCTCTTCCAAAGGATCCTCCAGACTTGGCTCTTTAAACCTCACAGCTTGATTGAGGAACTTGTCAAGATCCATATCATCTTCAATTTGATCAAGACACTCTCCCGATGGATCCTCAAGACTAGGCTCACTAAAAGTATCAGCATGATCAAGTAACCCGTCCAGGTCTAGGTCATCTTCTTAGGTGAAGTGTTCCATCTCAGGATCCTCTAAACTTAACTCATGCAACACACCATCTTGCACAACTAGCCTATCAAGGTCTAAGTCACAGTCATCTGGGGTGAAACATTCCATCTTAGGGTCCTCTAAGCTAAACTGACTTACAGCATCATCAACAATTTCCTCACTCTTACATGTGATGGTGGCTTGGACATGCTCATGATGAGGATTGCTAGGGCAATCCTCATCAATCATGTACTGCCCTCTAGCCATCTCCTGACTTTGAAGTTCATTTTCCTCAATTTTGTTGAACTCAGCAACTAGATGACCAAGCTGTCCTTCCAACCTTGCAACTGCTTTAGTGTTTGCCATAGTGGCATCTATGATTTCTTGACAAGGTTGGTTAATTGCTTTCCTAAACGCCTCAAGTGCGTCTTCCAATAATGGTTCTTGTGGCACAGGAATGGTGGGTTGGCCGACTAGTTCCATGAATTCCTTAAGAGTTTCTTCCAAAGAAGATTTCTCAGGAGGATAGTCAAATGATGAATGGGAAGAAAAATGGTTGTCGAACTGCGGATAATCAGGATGGTGCAGTTCGTCAACCTGGATAGCAAAATTTTCCGTAGCATGAGCTTGCCATGAAAAATCAGAATGGTTGCTCCAGTCCAGGTTATAAAAATTTGAATCTGATTCAAACCCAGGACTGGAGAAACTGGTGTTCAATTGCTCATATGAAAAATTAGAAAATTGTCCCCAATGAGGACAATCACCTAAACTATGGTAAGGACTCGAGCAGTGTGAACATGGTTCATGTGGGTGAAAATTCGTAGGATTAGGCGTCCTACCACTAGGGAAAACATCAAAATAATTAAACGGAAGACTCATGCTTCACCCAAACAGTTCAAAATATCCCACATGAAACAATTAACAATAAAACAAAAATAAAATAAAATAAACAAAAACTAACAAAAAAAAATTAAACTAAACAAACAACTAATAAATAAACTAAAAAAGATAATAACCTAATTAAAAAAATTAAAAATAAAAACTAACTAAAACTAAAAACAACAAGCAAATAAATAAAACAGGCAGAATAAATAAATAATTAAAGACAAAACAATAATTAAATAAAAAAAATAATACATAAAGCTTAGCTGCCTTGGGTCTGGTGGTGCTGACTGCAGAGATGCACTCGAGCGCAAGTACCATGCGATCGAGTGTACGTGTAAAAATGTAGCAGTCTGCTGCATGTGCGTTCGATCGCAACAAGGGTGCGATCGATCGCACAGGCGCGCTGCCATCTAATCAGTCAGCTACGCTTGCACGCAACTGTGTACTAATCGAGCACAGGCACACGACTGTGCTGTGAATGGCGCAACTGCGCTCGATCACAACAAACGTGCGATCGATCGCAGTTACAGAGTGTAATTTTCCAGCAACTTAGACAAATGCCCAAATCAGCCAAATAAACCTATTCTAAATTTTTTTTTGAATTTTATCTATACAAAAGCACAAAATAAATAAAATAAATGCTGAATTTAAAATAACTAGTAGAAAGATAAAATTAATCTAAGCAAAAAAAATCAATTCAAACAAAACAACGATTCCCCGGCAACGGCGCCAAAATTTGATACGTACAAATTTAATTGTACTCACCAATTGTATGAGTCGTTTGTAATACAGTGGATGTGCAAGTGCGAGTGTCGAACCCACAGAGAATCGGCTTTGCTAAAAATCAATCCTAAATGCCTAAATTAATAATATCTTAACATAGTCCCAAAAGCAAACACATGGTGTGCAGAAAGTTAAACCTAATTAAATTGCAATAAAACAAAGAGAAAAAAATCCTAAGGTCTAGAATCCACCTCACCATATTTAAATACACAGTTAATTAAACATCCGTCTATCGATTAAAACCGATGCATGTTCTAGTGTCACGCTAGTTCATGCATCCTTACGCCTTATACATGTCCTATTGTGCCTATTGAAATAATCAAAACGTCCACCCATTTGAGAAAAGACAAAACATGAACGGTTTAGGTCCAAAGGATCCAAAGTGAAAGTGACTTAACACTAACTACAATGGATAAATGAATGTAACCTGAACGATGAAATGTATCCATCGGACTAAACGCAAAGACTAAACAACTACGGCACAATCGATGCAACTTTGTCACGAAATTAAACCGAAACGAACACACATGGCAAATACTAAACGGATTAGCGTAAAACTAACTATGAAAGCATGTTAAATAAATCCATGGTGAGGCATCATCTTTAACCTTAGTTGAAGATTAGCCTCCCATGCTAAAGGGAGACACAATCAACAAGAAATAAAACAATTAATTAAAGAAATGACGTTTAGGAGTGTTTACAATCAAGAACAATGAGGTTTTAGGCCACTGAGGGTGCCTCAACTCGTCTCCCAAGCGTAAGGTAATAAAAAATGCACCAAATCCTATTTATAGACAAAACTCAACGTGCTGCCATTAGGGGTGCGTTCGAACGCAGGGGATGCATTCGAACACAATGCTGCGTGCGTTCGCTCATGGTGCTGTGCGTTCAGTCGAAGGTATGCCGCCGTGCCACGTGCGTTCGAGAGTAGGCGCTGCGTTCAACCGCATGTCTAAATCCACACAATGACTTTCAATGTGGCTGAAATGACATACCTCCGACTGAAGTCTCTCTACCCCAATAAGAATACCATGTAATTAATATATTACATTTAATAATAAAAACTTATTTATTCTTATCTTCATCTTGTATATTATACATTGATTGATGTGCAGAATTCTGAAAATTGATATCTTCATTGCTGAGAACATTATCAAACTCCAATGCAGGCACAACAAGACGTATTCCATTAAAATTTAAGGTTTCTAATCTGGAAGGTAAGGCTTGATTTTCAACTACATTGTTAGATGAGCTATTCTCTGAACCTATATGACAGAATCTTTCTCTAGAACCTTTAACATAATCTCCTTGGATGCTTTGGGTGGCATTGGCCTCACTAGTAGGCACATCAACAGAACTACTAGGAAGACTTGAACCTGATGCAAATAAATTATTACCAATTGTATTATCATCCGTGGCATTATGGGTAGTTGGATTATCAGATGCTCGACCAGACTTTGCTGCCTCATCTTGTGAGACAACAGAGAAAGAGGACTCTTCCATGACTCGTCTCTCACAATTTCCCACTTCCACAGTATTGTTAAACCTAGATTTTTTATTTTTGTTTTTGTCTTTCCAACTCTTCCTTGCAGCAGTTTGAGCTTTTCCAACAGCCATTTCTCGAGCATGTTCCTGATGAAAGGCTACCAGTTATAAACTATCCAAACGTTTGATGTCACACAATAAACTCCTTGCCGAGGGCCTATGCACCCCCGGGATTTGTCGGAGCGAAGCTCCGGACATCCGGTGCCAAAAAAAAAAAAAAAAGAAGATATATGATCCAAATGAGAACTTAAAGAAAAAAAAAATGGTAACCATTTGAACAGCTGATGTCTCTTTGTAAGACTCCTTCTCCTGAGATCCATTAGGTACCTTTTTGAGATCCATCAAATTTCCCTTCTCTTTATGTGCAATTGCACAATCAAGATCCTGAAATATTATCCGGAACAATCATAACTAAATATTTTCAACGTGTGTCTGTACATAAAAATACTTACTGAACTTGTAAAAGAGTAACATAATATCTTGAGAGATTTGTTTCATGGAAAATCATCTAGAGATGACCTAAGAAAAGGAATTACCTTTTTCATATTTTGGCTCCTCCCTTTTTTCCTACGGCTGCAAGCACTGAGCTTTTCTTTGGATTTATTAGGTAATGACTTCTCAATTCCCTCACCTAGAAGTTCAAGTTTTGTGCAATCAAGTGAAACAACCATAAGAAATCCTCGCATTTTCCTTAGTATACAATCAGAAATGGCACAAACAGATCCCAACGTACTAAAAAATAGTTTCCCTGTATCATACTCTATTTTGACATGATAATATGATCATAATGATATCCTTGAGCACAAGCAAACTACTAAACGCATTGACTACGGAAGTAGACTTCCCAGAAAGAGTTGAGCCAAATTCAGCTTCTACAGTCATACTGGGGAAACTCCTTTGCATTGCCACAGTAAAATTGTATTTCACACGACGATCTGCGCCTGCATTAAACAGCCTGGTCTCATCCTCCAAACCACTAGTTGCTCCCTTCAGAATCTGAGGTATCTGAAAACTTAAAGCATTATCGTCTTTACTTCATTACAAGAATTATCATCTTTACTCGACAAATCATAAGTTGGGATTAACAGATTTGTCTACATTCTAAAGAACCAGTAGCATGCGGAGTACTGTTGTGTGGAAAATGGTGCCTACTGCCTATTATGGTGTTTATGGAGAAAAATGAATGACATGTTTTGAGGACTATAAGAACTTTGAAAACTTCGTATCTTCCAACAGCGGCTTATGTTTCTCCTTTAACAATTAGTTATATTGACTTCCATTAATTTCTTTTTGCTCTTCCTAGTTATGTACCTCTTCTTGTATACTTCATGTGTACTTAAAGGCGCCTTTATGCAGTTAATGATATTTGCCTATCACTAATCCAAAAAAAAAATCTAAATAATTGTGTCAGGTATGATCTAGTCTAACAATCAAGCATTCTGGCAGATGAACAAAATAGACAAGTTAATGGATAAGGCCCATAAATCTGCAATATTCTTTACATATCCGGCACTAATGCAAAACCAGGAAGAAATCTCATCCACCGATTTCAAACATAAGCTATTATCTAACTTACCCTTTCAACTGTGACTTTCTACAAAAGTGATTCACTCTTAGTCATCCATCAAAATCTTAAATTCTCTCCTCAACTAATGCATATTACCAATTACCAAAGCATCCAATGCCTCTATATTTTGGTAGTTAACAAATGCATTCTTATTCCTAGACACCCAAAGTGCCACATTGTACAATATTGAAAAACACTAAACAAATAAACAAAGTTCCTGAGAAAATACCAACGCTTTTGCCGATTTCCCCAACGCCACCGTCAAAACTTTCCTCCTGGTCGTGGCATCCAAATTCGCCCACCAATCCACGCAGCCCTTCTTCCTCCAATACACATTGGCCACCACGCCCGCCACGCTCGCCTTCTTTTTCAACTTCACCCCTCTTCTCCTCCCACCATTACAATTCAACCACGCCAGCCTCAGCGCCACTTCCAACCGATTCACCACAAACGCCTCTAAGCTGTAATACCTTTTCGCCTTCAACCACTCCAATTCCACCCAATCCAATCCCAACTCGCTCTCGTCGCCTCTCAAGAAGCGCCCATTTGATATCCCATCCGTAGCCCCCACAAACCTCTCCAAATCCTCAACCAACTCCTCGTTCACCGTCACCGCATCGACGCTCTCGATCGAGCACGAACACGCGGTGACGTCTTCACCTTCGACGGAGGAGAAGAGCCAAGTCGAGTCGAAGATCAGCCGGTTCGACTCGGCGACGCGGGAGACAAGGCCACATGACTTCCTGAAGCAGAGGGCGGGGAGATCACACGAGGGAGGTCGGGGAGGGCGATGAAGGAGCCGTGGCCGTGGGTGCACAGCTTGCGGAGCATTTGGATGAGGATTTGGACGAACTTGGAATCAACGGCCGTGAGGTGAGCTTGGCGCTGGTGGACTGTGATAGATGAGAACCTTTTGAGAATGGCGGACCTGGTGGGGTTAGGATTAGGGCTTGGGGCATGAGAGTTGGAGTGGGAGCGGTAGAGAGAGATGTGGGAAGTGAACGAGCGATGAGTTGGGTGTGAGTCATGGACGAGTCGGTGAGCGAGTGTTTGGGAGGGAAACTTAATTGGGTTTTGTTTCGATTGGGACATTGTTTTTGCAGGTTGCAGAGACCATGTCAGAAGGAGAGGAAGGCGGAGAAGGAAGTATTGTGAGGGAGTTGCGGGTCGTTGAAAGCGGGTTTATTCGGGCCACTTTGGGGCAGCCCGGATTCGGTTCTTTGCAACGAAATTCTAGGGGTGGCAAAATAGGTACCTATACACAACTCGTTTACGACCCACGGGTACCCATTACATAATTAGCCTATATCCAAACATGACCCGTTTAGCTAAACGGGTAATTGGGTCTGACACGATTATGACACGAAAATAACCGGGTAACCTGACACGATCCGTTTTACCCGTTTAAAATAACTGGGTCCTATCGGCTAAACCCGACACGACCCGTTTAAAAAACTTAAAACACTTTTTTTTTCTTTCTTTTTAAAAAAGTAATAATAATACCAATAACATTGTTAATTTGATTGTTAACAAATTATTAGCTCGTTACTAATACAATAATTAACTAAAAACTTCATTCTCACTTCTAGTGTATGTTATAAGTCCATATGCGTTATAAATTATAATTATACATATATATTGAATAATACAAATGTATAAGATCAATACTTAATCATATGATTGAATGATAATTTAAATATTTAAGCATAGTATTCATGTACAATGATAATGTCATTCGTATAATATCAAATTAAGTAATTAACATTGGATTCAACAATGTGTTAACCACAATTAAATTATTAATGTATTGTTATTGGAATTTATACGATTATATCACATAATTAATTGATCATTAAATCATATGATTATCTAATAATAATTATATAATGGAATTTATAAATTAAGCCAACCAAATTGACCAATTTTACATTTATTCCTAAATTATAATTATACATGTATAATACCAATTTTACACTAGGCTTAGGGTTAGTTTAGTTTATGATTTTTTTTTTTAACTTTTTTTTTTATGTAAAAAAAAAAGTGAACAGTAACCAGGTCTAGCAAGTACCCGCCGGGTCTGGCGGGTACCCGTCAGACCCTCCATTAGCCGGATCTAACAGGTAGACTTGCCAGACACGAAAATTTGCGGGTCTTAAACGGGTAGACCCGATTAAGACCCGAACCCGATTAGCCCAAACCCATTACCTGTTTATTCATGTCGTGTTCGTGTCGTTTTCGCGGGTCGTGTAAAAATTGTCAGCCTTACGAAATTCAATGATTCAATTGAAAGATCATATTGGGCTTTAATATATAAGGCAAACCCAACCCATAACACACAAATAATTGACCCATTAAGATGGCCCAGGCCTACAAGTAGGCCTGCAAACGATCCGAGCCGAGCCGAGCTGAGCCGAGTTCGAGCCGAGCTTGTACAGTAACGAGCCGAGCTCGAGTCGAGCTTGTACAGTAACCGACCCGACCCGAGCCGAGCCGAGCTTGTACAGTAACAAGCCGAGCTCGAGCGAGCTCACGAGCCACTCATGAGCTCGCTCGACTAATTTACAAGCCTAATTTTTCCTATAATTTAAATAAATTTATATTAACTATAAACTTAAAAGATAATTTATATATTTTACTTGTTAATTTTATAATTTATATAGTATAATTATTATATAATATAATTTATCTTTATACTTTACTTATTACTCACTTATTTGTTAAAGTTAAGTTAGTATATGATGTATATCATATATTGTAGATAATTAACATATCATATAAAAATATATATTATAATTGATTAATTTATAAGTATAAAACTAAGTTAAACTAATTTAATTTTATACAATTAATTAATATAACATTGAAGTTTGTATTATTGTATATAATGTCAATTATCATTTGTCACACCTTAAAGAGTAACGTCTATTGATTAAGTGCACATTGTTGACTAACTTTCTAATTGTCACCTATGTTTTTTAATTGCTTAGATTCTTAGAGCCTAGTTACTAAATTTGAGATTATTTTAATATTCATATCAAGTAATGATATAATTTATCTTTATACTTTACTTGATACTTGTTACTTGTTAGTTGTTATTTGTTAAAGTTAAGTTAGTATATGATGTATATCATATATTGTAGATAATTAACATATCATATATAAATATATATTATAATTTATTAATTTATAAGTATAAAACTAAGTTAAACTAATTTAATTTTATGCAATTAATTAATATAATATTTAAGTTTGTATTATTGTATATAATGTCAATTGTTATTTGTCACATCCTAAAGAGATACATTAAAGTCATTTAAGTTTGTATACATTAATGTGATTATAATTTATAAATGATAAGAAATATATTAGTTACTTAATTAATAATAATTTAATCTACTCATTTATGAATGAAATCATGTAGGTTTGGGTCGGGTCGGGTTTTGAGCGGGTCGAGCTCACGAGCCCCCGTCGAGTTTAGTCGGGCGAGCCGAGCTCGGCTCATTTACTAATCGAGCGAGCTTGTACAGTAACGAGCCGGGCTGAACAGTATCGAGCTCGATTTTGACCCGAGCTTAATCTAGCCGAGCTCGAGCGAGCTCACGAGCCAGCTTGGCTAATTTGCAGCCCTACCTACAAGAAATGAAAAGACATTCAAACTATAACTTCTGTCTCCCCCATTGCACTACTTTTTCCTATTTTTTTCGTAGCCCGAAACAACTCTAGGGCTCCATTTGTTTTGACATTAAATAGTTTTCATTGAAAAATATTTTCTGCTGAATACATTTAACAACGTTTAACATGCACACGAAAAATCAATTTTTTATATATATAAAAAACTATATGTAAAAAAAATCCAAGCGAAGGGCCTTTGCATGAATCCCATTATTTCCCTCAAACATAGGGTTATCATTGACCCTCGTGTTATCTTCGAAAGTCTATCCTAATTGGTTTGGATTATTTCAAATTTAATAATGATTTTAAATACCATATCACAATTGGAATGACTCTATGAGAAGTCTTGTCTTCCTTATATCATTACTCCTGGTAGCAAGGTTATTTACCTGATGTAGAACAGCTTCCAACATTCTTCCATGCCTCTATTGTGCTTCCTTTAACCTGTCGGTTTCTCCTTTAGGCTAGTTGGGTAGCACGGGATGATACAAGGAGGAGGGCTAGTAGAGTTTTTTTTTTTTTTAAGAATTATTTCAAATGTGACGTAACTTTTAAAATTACCATTAAATTTAAAATTATCATTACTAAATTTCGATCTATTGATGATTGTAAAAGTGATAGGAGAACTCTAGAAGGACTCGTCCCTATATTCATTACTCGGTTCTCACAACCATGACGTTAGCAATGCGCATATGTTAAACCCTTGCTAAACGCATAAATTGTGATTTTAAAAATCACGCATGAGCTTTTTTTTTGTTTTTAACTTTATCGTACTTAGCCCATAGTTTTTACAACTATTTATACAATGCGTGGAAACCATTTAGAAGTCAATCATATTTTTCTTATAATGCAACCAAGCATGGTTGACAAACAAACAACATGAGCTTATGAGCAATAATTGTGACGTTTTAAAAGTAAAAATGAGGGTGTTAAAGATGAAAGATTGATGCATGTGACAATTTTCCATCTATTTTAATGTTTAAATAACGTTTGATATAATAGCCTATTTGATATGATATGGTAGTTTGACATATCCATTAATGCCACTTTTTTATGTTTGGTAGCGTAAATTAAAAAGTGGTGATAGTTGAAGGAGGAAATGAATTGTATTTTCTCTCTATTTTTCCTTGATTTGGTATTCCCCCTCATAATGGAATTAAATATGAGCGGGATCCTCCTCTTAACAATCTTTCATATTTTTCTCTTCTATATTTTCTCATCTTATCTATAAAAAGAAGAAGCCACATTAGATATAGATAAATGGTTACTTCAAGGTGTCTAAAGAAAGATTACAATTCCAACATACAAGAATCTCACAACCAAAAGAATTATAAAAACAAAAACCCTTTACAAATTATATTCTTTAATTATGTTAATTTGTTTATATCTTTGTAACGGATTATAAAATACTAGATCGACTGAAAGGTATGCTGTACAATTGTTGTGAGGTGCATTTGTATTATAAACCTTGGCTATAATTAATTAGTATTACTTTGATACCATTTTATCTTGATGTGTGTACAAGATTTTTTTCGAGTTATAAGGTAGATATTCAAATCTTACCCCTCATTCAAGAATATATACTTCTCAATGCTTTTGTCCTAAGTTAGAGATTAGGTTGAGTATTTATATTTTTAAGTTTTTTTAATCTACCACTGCATTTAATAGAATCAAGGGAATCAAACTCTAAGATGTTGTGCCCTTGATAATTGGATCGCATGAACAAAGGTTGGGTTTAATAGAGATTTCTTTACTTCTCTAAATCTTTGTTGCATTAGGAGAATATTACTGACTTAGCTTGACCCGACATTTTTTTTTTTTGCCTTTGTGCTCTTCTTGGTTGAATTGATTTTATTTGGCTTTAATTTATTTCATGTAGGAAAAAAATTTAACATGGTTAGAAGTAAAGATTCATTTTGGGAGTATACAGAGGAAATGGAAAATGGTCGTTTTTTATTTGTAAATTTTGTGAAAAATATTTTGTTGCGGGCATTTGTCTTAGGTTAGTGACCGTGAAGCAATTCAGTTAGAAGCAAAACAAGCACTACAAGTGATTTGACACCCCCACTAAGGGATCTAAAAATGTGGCAGAGTCAATTAATGTTGTAGAGTGTGAAAGTTTTTCAAGTAGCTCGTCATCACATATGCCAAATCTATGTAAGGGACAAGATATATGTGTATTTCAAGAACTAAATCACATTTGTTTGGGATTAGTGACAATGAGATTCAAATTTGTCAACAAGACTACAAGTACCTGAAGCCGTTCAATTAGAAGCAAAACAAGCACTACAAGCAATTGACAACAATCCCACTAAGGGATCTAAAAATGTGGCAGCGTCAAGTAATGTTCTAGAGTGTGAAAGTGCTTCAAGTTCCTCATCGTTACATGTGCAAAATCTTTGTAAGGGACAAGATATGGGTATGGTGGATAAACAACTTGCTAAGTATGTTTCTTTGACAACTAATTTAAAATAGTCTAGTTTCTCTATGTATGTCTCATCAATGTTCCTCTTCCCCTCAAAGACTCGTCGCACTTTGGCTTGTGCCTTCTCCATTGCTCTTGGGTTTCATAACAATTATGACATTGCCCATTTTATTGCAGTTGCTGAAGTTTCACTTGCTCCAAAGACAACGTCCTGGAAAAGGATTTTGAACAATAAGAGCATAAACAAAGAATGTTACAGTACTTTTGGCAAGAATCAGGATAGATGAAGGGAGCTACAATCAGATTGTTTTAATCTATCCAGTGAAAATGTATGCTATTTGCTTCTCTAGCTCACCTGCAAAACTTCAACTCTACTTCTTTAATCGTTTCTCTAATGAAGTGGTGCTTAACTGTTGCAATACTTCAACTCTTGTTCAAATATGGGTGCGATCGAAACATTTTGCTACGTGTTGGGGAAGGGGGTTGCCATTCTATATCAATGGTTGAGTGTACAACTTCGGCTCTAAAAATTTTTGGTAAACCTTTTTATCTAGAATTGATTTAACCATCTCTATTATGACTCGGTTCTTCAACATAAGCTTTCATTTGAATCACCAATCCAAAGAAAACCAGTTAATAATCTTTCACATTCTTTTATTTCCTTTCCTCTCATATTTTCAAAATATCAACCAAGAGTATTCCAAGAGATTGAAGTTTGGTAACCTTTAACTTTTTATCTCCGTTTGGATACCTCTTGAAGTATATTCCATTAATTTTACATTTTTTTTTGGTTTTTTTTTAGTAGAATTGAAGGCAATTTTGGCATTTTAAGTCAAAATTTTGCACACTCGCATCACGGATGTAACAACCTTATTTATATTTTAACGTCAAAATCTAGTGGAGATCTAATATAAATTGCAATAAAATAGTAATTCAAAAAGGTCAAATGTTGAAAATATAAGTTTGAAGGTGTCTTTTCAACAGAATAAAAAAAAAAAAAAAAAAAAAAAGAAACCTCCCTCTAGAAAATACTCCTAACGTTTTCTAATTAAATACAAGAAATTCTAGGTTTAATACGCTAGGAATTTTTAATTTCTTGGCATTTGCTTGGTTATGACAGCAATTAATAGGAGCCTATAAAAAAAATGCCAAGACTTTAGTGGCACGAGCATTTTTTGTTTTGTTTTTGTTTTTTTTTTTTTGTTCTCTTGAGCTCTTTATCAATCGGCGATTGTGAAAAAAGAATAGGAGTCCTTTAGCCTTCGGTCAATAGGAGTAATTCTTCCCTGTAGTAGGTCAGTCAGTCTTTAAATGTGTTCCATAGAATAGAAGAGAAAACTTGTATCATAGTGAGCCCATACTTTGTACAACTATTTATACAATGCGTGGAAACCATTTAGAAGTCACTCATATTTCTCGTATAATGCAATCAAGCATACTTAACAAACAAATAACATGAGCTTATAAGCAATAATTATGGCATTTTAAAAGTAAAAATGAGGGTGTTAAGGATGAAAGACAGATGGACATGACAATTTTCCATCTATTTTAACATTTGATATAGTAGCCTATTTGATATGAAATGGTAGTTTGACGTATCCATTAATGCCACTTTTTTAAAAAAATTTAAAATTTTTATTTTATTTTATTTTATTTTTGTAATGTTTAGTGGCGTAAATTAAAAAGTAGTGATAGTTGAAGGGGGAATTGAATTCTATTTTCTCTCTATTTTTCCTTGACTTGGTCTTCCCCTTAATAATGGAATTAAGGCCTTGTTTGGCAAACAACACCAAATTCCCTCAAATTCCCCCACATTCCACCACACTATTTACTTCATTTTTTCGAAAAAAAAAAAGAAAAAAAAATCAAATCATTAACTTTTTATATCACATCATTTACTCTTTATTACTATTCAAATAAAAAAATCACTACAAAACAATTTTTTTTTCACTTTCTAATACCACCTTTTCATTTTCTCATATCAATTATTATTATTATTATTATTTTTTAAGGGTGAATAATGTCCTGGATGAATAGTGTCGTGGGTGGTTTTTGGTGTTGTTTAACAAACATCACCTAAATATGAGCGGGATCTTCCTCTTAACAATCTTTCATATTTTTCACTTCTATATTTTCTCATCTCATCTATAAAAAGAAGAAGCCACATTAGATATAGATAAATGGTTAGTTAAAGGTGTCTAAAGATAGAATACAATTCCAACATAAATGCTTCGAAGAGCATGTGTTATTTGGATATGTATTAAATTAGCAAATCTAAATGTTATCTACTTGGTAAGTAAACTAGGTAACATTTGGTTCAAATTAATAGCATATGTTGACGACTTCAATTTATTTATTTTTAGCTTTACTGTTTGTACGTAGCCTACATTTTCCACCACTATATATACTGTGTGTGGAGGAGAGCAATAAGAAAGAAAAAAAGAAAGGAAGAAGATGATCATGTCATCCAGTAGAAATGTAAGTTTGCTATTGGTAATAATGTTTATTAGTGCATCATTTAAGAGTGGCGTTGAAGGCAAGAAACCATTCCAAAAAAACAAAGTGTCCTTGTCAATAAGAAATGATTTGACAACTGCTCTTACGGTTAACTGTCATTCATCGGAAGATAACATCGGTTCCCAAATTCTCCAAACAAACCAGAAGTTCATTTTCTTCTTTAGACCCAACTTTTGGGGGTCTACAAAATTCGTATGTGATTTTACATGGGTCTACAACAACAAAAATATAATTCATAATAATCTTATGATGTACAAGTATAACCGGGACAATTTGGGGTGTGATCCTAACTGCCTTTGGGGGATTTATCAGACAAATGCAACTCAATATGGCATCGACAACAGAACTTATGAAGTCTTTACTTGGTGACTACTCGCAGTCCAAGCAGAGCACTTCTTCATCACCTACCTACCCTTAATATGTGGAATATTGAAATAAAGCTTTTTTTTTCTTTTAACAAGAAATAAAGCTAATTATTGTTATATTATGTATTGTTAGATTTCTTTATCTTTTATTTTACTCCTCCGTGCATTTTCAATCTTATCAAAAGAGTATATTGTTGTTTTATGTTGCGTATGTGATTGCTATTTCTTTCTTAATTTTGATACCATTTTTTTCGGGTTATAAGGTAGAGATTTAAATCTTACCCCTCATTCAAGATTAATAGATACTTCTCAATGCTTTTGATTTAATATGTATTTGAATTTGACCCGATCAGAGTAAAATAGAGATTAGGTTGAGTATTCTTTCAAATTTTTTTTTTTAATCTACAACTGCATTTAATAAAATCAAGCGACTCAAACTCGAAGACAATAATTGTCTCATTAATTTGATAATTGGATTGCATGAACTGAGGTTGTGTTTAATAGAGATCTCTTTACCACAAGGGGAATTTGGAGGCAAAGATCAAATTCCCCTTGCGGTGGTGGGTGTGGGACTTGAAGACTGACCCAGCAACCTCATGGTCATAAACATTGGCAAGGAACGACCCATTGGTGGAGCAGCGGCATGAAACCATCTGCATTAGGCATTGTTTGGCGAATCGGTGGAGGCTCAGTGGTGTTCTTGCCGATTGAATGGGAAATGAGGTTCTTGCCGATTGAAATGGAGCAAAAGGGGTTTTGATAATGTGTTTTTGTGTTATTGTTATTTGGTGTGATAGGCTAGTTGACAGGTCCCTTACTTATTGGAGGGCGCAAAGAACTTACTTAATGCCATGTTTTTATAGAAGTTATTCTATACAATAAAACTCCATTAGTTTGCTTTTTTATTACACTTTGAATATGAAATTACTTGGCAAGTTTATGACATTCATTTACTTTTTCTAAAATATTCTGTTGTGGATATAAATTATAGATAGAACCACTTAAGCAACTTTTACGTGGAAGATAATTATACCATCAAATCACACAATTATACTTGTAAGTAGAACAAATCAATCACTCTTAACATCTTCCCCACATGAAACAATACACCCGACCATTAATAAGATCCACATCATATATAAATGAGTCTTTCCCATAAAAAGGATGGTGTACATACACACATTTCCTCATCTCTCATGTTCTCTATTCAATTTTCTTAAAGAATTTTTAGTGACATAAACATCATAGTGTCTCCCAAATAACCCAACACGAATTCGACCCTCCAAGTATGATTCGACAGCTATTTTAAAAGAGTGCCAATTATCTGGCCGAGTTCAGACTTAGGGAAGCCTGGTTTCACTCTTTTGGTCCTTTGAGTACCACTCTACAGCCCTCCCAAATCCTTATTCCTCTCTAAACTAAACAAATTTTCCTTAAAAGACATGGAATAATAGTTTGTCATAGAAAATTCAGAGTCCGAGGATGACACTGGTGCGTCTCTAGTGTAAGTGGTGTGTTTGGCAACACACCCTCTTTTTTCTTTTTTATTTTTAAAAGTCAACCTCTTGCAATTGCTTGCCGGCCTTCTTGTTGCTTGACATGTTAATATACGAGTAATTCTAGAAGGTCCACTTGTGTCCTACTAGAATAATGTGGCTATTAAAATCACTCTTTGATTAAAATCTAATAATAATCAATCACAAGTCTAATTGTGATTTTAATAGTTACATCATTCTTAATAGGACACAATTAGGCATTCTAGAATTACTCTTAATATATCATTAAACTGTTTTCATTTGAAGTTAGTCAAGTTGCTAAGAAGCACTATCTCTCATTATTTTATTAGATAATAATTAAACAAATAAATAATTAAGCACCTAAGCCAAAAACCTGTTGAGGAATTATCCCACTTAGCTTGTGGACAAGATCTTGGGTATGTTTATAAGGAATGGGCAATCATCTTTTATGAAACCGGTTTTATGAAATGAGTTAGGCCCACAAATTTCTTTAAAACCTTCAAATCACAGTTGTTAGAGCTGCATGGATCATTTGGGGAAGCCAGCTAGATAAGCAAAAGGAAAAGAAGGGGAGAAAAATCATCCTGATAACCTCTTTAAAATTTAGATTTTTGTGGTGTTTTTGTTATTGCGAAAGATTATGTTCCGTGTTGGATTAGTTTCTTATAAGATTGAGTTTGCTTGAGATGTTTTTTTTTTTTTTTTTTCTTTGTTTCTGAGAAAAGTGGTGCATACGGGCTTAATAATTTTTGTTGGGTTAGATTTGATTTGTGTTTGGAGATTTATGTTCGAGTATTTTGGATCTGTATATGTTAGGTTATTCTAATTTGGAGTTGTCTAGTGTTGGGTACGTTGTGATAGATGTTCAGTTGGTTAGCAACTTTTCTATTCTTCGGTTTGTTCATGACTCTTATTTGTTTCTTTATTCATCAGTTTTTATTATTATTTTATATATATTGACATGGTCTTTTCATCGTGTAATAGGATATGACTATAATGAGGATGATGAGCCTCAAAAACTTTGTTATCAAGTTTATCAAGATTACATATAGGTAGGGGTGTCAACCCGGTCCGGTTTCCCGGTTTTTGGTCAAAACCGGGAACCGGAACCGGAGTACCCCGGTTCCTTGATTTGGGAAACCGGAACCGGAACCGGGACCCCGGTAAAACCGGAGTACCGGTTACCGGCCGGTTCCGGTTGTACCCGGTCCGGTAACCGGTTTTTAAAAAAAATTACTTTTGGGGCTTATTTTAGGTATTGGGCCTAAAATAAGCCCTCTTTTTTTTTTTTCTTTTTTCATAAGTTGGCTATTTTAAAAAAAATATGNAAAAAAAATCCAAAAAAAAAAGAAAAAACCAAATATATATATATGTTGGGGTGGCCGAACCACCCCATAGGCGGTGGCCAACCACCTCATTTGGCTTGGGGTGGTTCGGCCGCCCCCAGACCGACCGGTCTGGGGGAAGCTGAACCACTCCTAGTGGCCAAGGGGGTGGTTTGGCCGCCCTTTTGGCCAAACGCCCAAAAACAAAAATTTGAGCGATTGGCCCAAGGGGCGGCTAAACCACCCCCAGTGGCCTAGGGGGTGGTTCGGCTGCCCCTTGTGAAAAACGCTCAAATTTACGTTTGGCCCAAGGGGAGGCCGATCCACCCCTAGGCCATTGGGGGTGGTTCGGCCGCCCCCAGACGGCCGGCCTGGGGGTGGTCGAACCACCCCCTGGCCAAATGGGGTGGCCGGCCACCCGTTTGGTTTTTTCTTTTTCTTTTTCTTTTTTTGGATTTTCTTTTTTTAAAAAAAAAAAATGTGATGAGGGCATTTTGGGAATAAATAGGCCAAATGTGTCAAATTGCCACAATTTGAAAGTTTGGGGGGGTTAAGTGTCACACTTGAAACTTTGAAGGTAAAAGTGAAAATGGGTGGATAGTTCGAGGGGGTAAAGTGTAATTTCCCCTTAAATATATATATATATAACTTAAAAAACAATGGGCGAATAAAAACAATTTTTTAACAAAATTTGACTCCAATGATTAAATTGTTTTTTTTTTTTTTTGGAATATCTCAAGATCGTACTTTTAATTGTACTTTAATACAACATGAATAGTCACTATAGTTAACCTAAATTAGTCATTGTAGTTGGCCTAAATTAGTCATTGTAGGCTTAAATTATTTACTTATTCCTTTTTTTTTTTGTATCTTTAAAAAATTGTTTGGTTTTGTTTACAATTATTTTAGGGAAAAATACATTTTACCCCCTGAACTACTTACTCATTTGCATTTTTAACCCCCAATGTTTCAAAAACTAAGACTTTACCCCCCCCCCCCCCCCCCC
>CM017324.1:32485490-32535891 GCA_006937295.1 Carpinus fangiana
GGTGGGGGGAGGGGGGGGGGGGGGGGGGGGGTTTCAAGTGTCACGTATTAAACATTGGAGGTCAAAGTGCAAATGAGTGGATAATTCATGTGACGACTCACTTGATAAAAGCATAATTAAAAATTTTTCTTTTAAAACTAATAACCCATAACAAAGCAGATCGTCACTGTGGCATGGAAATACCGCAGTACGCCACGAACCCATGCATTAACCTAATTGACATTATAAGAAGTCTCACATAGCTATAAGCATCATTCATGATTAATCAGAGTTTATATTTTTGCAGCGAAATATAAATAACATTAGACATAACATAACGCATTAGAGCTGACAAATACATCTATGTGAATAAAGCTTACATATCAAATAATGACCATACAACATCTAAGCATATCCGTGAATGCTCTACAAAATAGGGCTAACGACTAATCCAATAATGTCAACCACTGACTCATCCAGACCTTGGACATCCTAGCCCAAATACAAGGCTATAGAATCCTCTTCTACCATCTCTGTACTTGCATCCACAACATCAACAACATCGCCTGCACCCTGAAAACCCGAGATACATGTGGAATTATGAGCCCAACGCCTCTATAAAATAGGGACCTCAACAGTATGGAACTCACTATGCTTTTATCCAAAATAAATTATTGAACTTTATTCACACAATCATATCATATAGCTTAACAATAAAACATATTAAATGTCATCATGCAATGTCTAGCCATAACAATATACATATGTGTTCTGTCCTATACCAGTCACATATGCATACTGATATGCCTAGTATAAAAATCATACAAAACTAATCATCATCATCATACAATCATATGCTATGCATGCTCATGCTCATGCTCATGCCAATCATCTTGTGTTATTTCCATTGTGAGGCTAGCCCTGCGGTAGGAGACTTGTCATTACTACCGGGAGCCATCACCCCGTTTCTCTTTTACATATGAGGCCAACCCTGCGGTAGGAGGCTTGCCATCACTACCGGGAGCTGTCACCCCGTTTCTCGTTATACATGAGGCCAACCCTGCAGTAGGAGGCTTGCCATCACTACCAGGGGTCGTCACCCCGTTTCTCGTTTACATATGAGGCCAACCTTGCAGTAGGAGGCTCGTCATTACTACCAGGAGCCGTCACCCAGTTTCTCATTATCCATAAGGCCAACCCTGCAGTAGGAGGCTTGCCATCACTACCGGGAGTCGTCACCCCGTTTCTCGTTATGCATGAGGCCAACCTAGCGGTAGGAGGCTTGCCATCACTATCAGGGGCCGTCACCCCATTTTTCATTATGCAAGAGGCCAGCCCTGCGGTAGGAGGCTTGCCATCACTACCGGGAGCCATCACCCCATTTCTCGTTATGCATAGAACAACTCGACGGTAGGAGACTTGTCATCACTACCGGAGTTGAACCCCATTTTCATTGCATCGCTCATGCTATGATCATGCTCATGATAACAAAACCTTGAACTCATAATATCATATCTCATATCATGAACATCATATAATCATGCCTTAAACCATGTGAACCATCCAATGCTCATAACAACATAATCATTACATCATCTTGCAAACCCATAAGGCTCATAGAAACATTTCATTAACCATTCATCCAAACATCTCATGAAATATCATTACATAATCATATTACCACCAAAACACTTTACACCAATCATTCATCCATACATCTCATGAAACATCATAAATAGTCATAGTATCTCAAACTCAAACATCATACATCAATCATTCAACCAAAACGTCTTTTATACTTTAAAAATAGTAACCTTTTTGCCCTGTAAGTAAAATACTTACCTTGATTCGCTTAGGTTCTCTTAGTAACCTTGACCCTTTTATGTGCACCTATGCATTTACATAATAAAGACATAGTTAAACTCAACTCAAACTTCACTAAGATACTTAAATCCCACAAGCATCTCTCACTTTCTCACAACTAGGTAGACATCACAACCTTCTTAGAAACAAACATACTTAAAGACTCATTATCTTATAACATTATATATATTTAATCACTAACTCTAGAGGCAAATACATAGACTTTTAAGTTAGGCATTACATGATCGGTGTCAAACATTATATATTGGACCCCCCTAACTTATGTTTGTTAGGGTCTTAATTTTGTTAATATCTCATGTTTTGTGTTATTTTAGTGTTTTAGTGTGTTATAGGTCTTTGGTGCAAATTGTGGTTCAAAGGGACTGAATTAAGCAAAGATGAAAGTTTAGCCTCTGCCAGTGCGATCGAGCGCACTGCACTCGAGCCCAAAGGGCGCGATCGAGCGCATGCCTCGTTAGCCCGTGAAGTCCGCGTCACCATAGCCGCCATCGCTAACTCCCTTGCGCCATGGGATTTCAGAGCAATTATATGCGATCGAGTGCACGGCGATTGAGCACATACGGCAGTGCGGTCGAACGTACTGCATACGATCGAACGCATACAGGCCTGCGATCGAGCGCACCTCCTGCGATCGAGCGCACCCTTGACCTGGCAGCACACTTAATTTTGTCTATAAATAGAACCTCGTTGTTTTCTTTATTTCCTACACTTGGGAGACTGTTTGAGGCGCCCTCAGTGGCTTAAAACCTCTCTGTTCTTCATTGTAAAAACTCCTAAACGTCATTTCTTAATTTATTTCTTGTCGATTATGTTTCCCTTTAGCATGGAAGGCTAATCTTCAACTAAGGCTGAAGATGAAGCCTCACCATTTATTTATGTTCATGTTTTTATGCTTAAGTTTAATGCTTATTCTGTCGTTTAATTTTATGTATATTCGTTTCAATACATTTTAGTGACAAAAGTGTGTTGATTGTTGTTACAAATCATTAAACGTCAACATTCTTTGCAACCGGAGGTACATCGGATGATTCGTCTTCGGACCAATATCCATTGTAACTTTTTGAATAGTGTATGCATCGATTAGTTTGACAAGATTTTGTAATAACAATAGGATATGCATATGTGCTTTATCGTAGATGAAAATATGAACAAAGTGTTAGCGCTCAGAGTATGCCTAGTAGCATAGTCGTTTGTGAGTATGAACTAAGCATGAATTTATGTTCATTAATGTGGTGAGGTGGATTCTAAACCTTAGGCTTTTTATTTATTTGTTTTTATTGTATTTAATTTAGTTTATATTTTACGCACGCTACCTGTTTGATTTTGGAACTAGGTTAAGATAGGGTTAGTTTAGGCATTTAAATTAGTTTTACACAAAACATGATTCTCTGTGGGTTCGACACTCACACTTGCACAACCACTTTATTGCAAAACGATTCGTGCAATTGACGAGTACTTATTTTTGGTACGATCATTACACCTTACCCTTCAATTATTATTATCCTCTAATGCTCATCTATTCATTTATTCTATAACCTTATCATACATACTCTATGTTTATCATCATGCTTACTATTGAAACTCCTTATCATTGTTAAACCATTAAACCCCTCTACTTATTTACTTACTACATACTATATCTCACATTATATACTTATTTACCATCTTATATACATAACATTTATATACTCATGATCATTGCCGTTTGCCCCAATTTATAATACTCACAATACTTACAATAATCATTATGATTCTAATAACACATATTAGAACCTAAACCCTATAAATCAATTTCCACGGACCCATGAAAGTCTAGGGTTAGTTAACACTTTAAATGTAATTAATCCATTTAAACAACATTCTTAGTGTTCACTGTTGTGCCAAATACTACCTAAATTAATAGATAATGTTTAGTACGTTTTACTTGCAAGTGCACAAGGTCAAAAAGTGTAGTAAAGTGCGTAAGTGCAAGATCGATCCCACGGAGATTGTTAATTTTGTTTAGAATTAATTAATTAAAATACCAACTTGTCACGGAATTGATATTTATTAAAAGAAATAGAAATAAATGAAAAGGTAAATAAAAGTGTAGGGCTTTGATATCCACCATTAATTATGCTCAATTAATAAATCAATATGCCAATGCTCTAATCATATTATGAATACCTAATGGTTGCCAACCTAAGGGCATGGTGTATACTCCTTAAGATATTGGTTTCCCTAAGCAACGAATTAGGCATGGTGTATACTCTAACTCTAACTCTTTTCTTTCCTAAAAGATTTAGCATGGTGTATACTAAGTTGTTCTCTAGGAAAGCATATGAACTGTGAAAACCGACAACCAAATTGATCTAACTAACAAGTCCATACCACATGCATAAAATGGCCAATCACATACATATGAGGAATTCAATAAAACAAGCATTAATCAAGTTAAGCAACACAATATGATTATCACAAAGGTGCCAATATTGAAATATTAAATAAACATAATTAGGGTTTCAATCTAGCCCTACTAAAATAATTAGTTACACATAATTAAAATAAAAACCAAAAAGAAAGGGAAAAGAAAGAACCGAAAACCGCTCCTAGAAAGTAGCCTCCAAATTCTCCTCTCTGAAATTGTGTATCTAGTTGTGAGGCTTAGAGGTCTATTTATAGGTTTCAGGAGAGCCCTAGAAACCCTAGTAAACCTAGGAAATTCGGAATTCTATCTCCTAGTCAATTTAGGAGACAATCCTATTACAAATCGGAATAGGATTCGTCCAGAATTGGGCTCCTCTCTTGCGGGGTGATTTTAGCATTACGGCGGTCCGAATTAGGAAAATGCTATTTCACAATGAATTGTAGCCTGTTGAGTCAGCTTTCCAATGCCGTTGGAATCACCTCAATCATATATTTGAACTGAAAGTTATGGCCAAAATACCGATACCTGTTCAGAATCCAAATTTGAATCCAATCCGATTTTAGCTCAAATTTGATAAATTCCGATTTAATCCTTTCCACATCTTCTAGGTCTTCCCAATTTGCCCTTTAAGCTTGGAACATTTCCAGAAACGCTTCCTTTTCTTCCATGACCTACAAAAACATTAGAAAACACAAAAAGGAAATAAAATGGAACAAAATAACAAAAACTAAGAAATTAACAAGTGTAAATTAAGGGCTAAAATATGAATATTTTGGCACTTATCATTCACTTACCAAAAGCCCTAAATTAACTCAACATATATAAATTTAGGGTTTATGCCCATACTTTACCCATATGTAAAATTAGAGTTTCAACCCATTAATTCAATAACCTGAAAAGCCCATTAATCCATTACACCCCAAAAGCCCTAAACTAATTTTAGGAATTAGGCTTCTCATTAAAACTCCACCAATTTTCGGAAATGGAAATACCCAAATCACAATGATTTCAAGCTTAGAATCCAATGGGTAGCACAAAATCTTAAAGAGAAACTAGATATTTCAGCCATATAGCAAAATCCCCAAAATCCTTTTCAATAACCCTAATTTCGAACCCAAATCAAAGCCTCACAAATCCTCACAATTTATAGCTTCCATTCCCACAAGTATAACAAAAATTACAAGAAAAGACTAAAAGTTTTTCCTCACAAGCCCCCATGGCTGGAAATCACCTCCAAGCTTTCTTCTTCTCATTCTTTCTCTTTCCTTCTTCTTTCTTTCTTTCCCACGGCCAGCAGTTCTTACTCTCTCTCTATCACGTTCTCTCTCTCTCATTTGGCCTTGAGTGCGTGTGTGGGTGTGGAGAATGGAGAAGGAGNTCTCTTATACACATCTAGATGTGTATAAGAGACAGGCGTAAGAATGAGGGGGAGGGAAAAGAAAGAACGAAGAAAGAAAAGAGGAATGGGGGGAGGGCTGCACGTGAGACTCAAAATGGCCTAGCCCTTGAACAGTTTTTTTTTTTTTTAAATTACCTTTTGCACCCATGAACTACAACGTATTGGCACTTTTCCCCCATGAACTACTGACAATGATACTTTGCCCCCATGAACTACGATTTTGTGTCCAAAAATCCCTTCCGTCAGTCAAAGCCGTTAACTCAAATAGTCAAAGCGACAATACGTTGTAGTTCATAGGGGCAAAGTGACAATGTATTGTAATTTATAGGGGCAAAGTGAGAATGCGTTGTAATTCATGGGGGCAAAGTGAAGCAAAGTGATGGGTTGACCGTTTGAGTTAACGGCTTTGACTGACGGAATGGGTTTTTGGGCACAAAATGATAGTTCATGGGGGCAAAATAGCATAATTGGCAGTTCATAGGGGAAAGCGCCAAGGCGTTGTAGCTCTTGGGGGCGAAAGGTAGTTTTCCCCTTTTTTTTTTAAACACCTAGGAGATGAAGCATCTCCAATAACCAATAAGAGCTCATGGCATGGGATAAGATTTCCTTTTTATTTAAAACCCCATCTTTTTTATAATTGCAAGATTATCCCACTTCATATTAATTCTATCTTTATTGTCCTCTATAATTCCCCACACTACTTTTATTTATTCAAACTATCTCTTACCATTCCCATAAATTATTTATTACACTATGACTTATTATTACACAAATATTATCATTATTGTTAACCAATCTTGTTTTTATATCAATTATGATAAATTTATTATTATTATATCAATTATTCTAAATCATCCCATGTGCTATTTATTCCATTAATTAATTTAAATTACTATGAGGTTATTAATGATAAACTTAATTATTTTCTCGGGTCTTATAGTTCAAAGGGGTAAAATGTATTTTCTCCATTATTTTATTATTTTAGGAAAAAAAAAATATAAGAAAAGCCTTCCAAACTATCAGTCGTTTGCAATATAGCTCTCAATGTTCAAAAAGTAATAAAGTTGCCCACAAACTAACAAAATCTATCAAAAGGCCACTTTTTTTTTTCTTTTTTTTTTTAAATTTTTTATATTCCTATAATACCCATATTATTTTAACAAATTAAAGAAGGAAGAATGTATAATAACTCCCTAAGTCAACCCTCCAAAATTAAAAACTCTCTAAGTTTTTTTTTTTTTTTTTAGAAACTTTACTCCCTAAGTCAGTGCAAATGAAAATAAAATCCCTGCCATTAATTTTTTGATAACTGCCATTAACTAAGGTTAAACACACCGTTTTACCTTATTAAAATATGAATTTTTTAATTTAATTTTAAAATTTCAATCTAAAAAAAAATGACAAGGGTGGCCAAACCACCCCATAGGGGTGGCCGACCACCCCTTTTTGCCTGGGGGTGATTCATACACCCTCAAACGGTCGAACCACCCAGCCACCCCTTAGGGCCAAACCTTCAAAAAAACATTTAGGGTTTGGCCCTGGGGGGTGGCCAAACCACCTCTAGGCAAAATAGGGTGGCCAGCCACACCTATCATTTTTTTTCTATTTTTTTTTTTAGATTTAAATTTTAAAATTAAATTAAAAAAATAATATTTTAATAAGGTAAAACGGTGCGTTTAGCCCTAGTTAATGGCAGTTATCAAAATATTGATAGTAATGATTTTATTTTCATTTTCATTGACTCAGGGAGTAAATTTTCGAAAAAAAAAAAAAAAAAACGTATGAAGTTTTTAATTTTGGAAGGTTGATTCAGGGAGGTATTATACATTTTCCCATAAAATAATTGTTAAAGAAACTAAACAATTTTTTAAAAATACAAAAAAAAAAAAAAAAAAAAAAATGGGCCAATAAATTAAAAAAAAATGGAATAAATAAATAATTAGTCATGTAGTTAGTCTAAATTAAAATTGCTTCACGTCATATTAAAGTAAAATCAATGAGCAAATAAAAAAAATAAACAGAATTTGACTCCAGGGACTAAAGTGTTTTTTTTTTTTTTTTAATATCTTAATAACCGTACCTTTGATTTTATTTTAATACAACATGAATAGTCACTGCCGTTGGCTTAAATTAGTCACTGTAGTTGGCATAAATTATTTATTTATTCTAAAAAACTTCTTTTTTTTTTTGTATTTATTCGCCCATTGATTTTTTTGTATTTAAAAAAAAAAAATTTGTTTTTTTTACAATTATTTTATTATTTTATTTGTTAAAAGAATAGAGGTATTATAAGAATATAAAAAAAATAAAAAAATAAAATAAAAGTGGCATTTTTTATACATTTTGACAGTTTGGGGGCTACTTTATTATCTTTTGAACATTTGAGGACTATATTTCATACGGCTAGTAGTTTGAGAGGGTTTTTTATATTTTTCCCAACAAAGAATGTTACAGTAATTTTGGCATGAATCAGGGGAGATGAAGAGGGAGCTACAATCAGATTGTTTGAATCTATCTAGTGAAAATGTATACTATTAACGCTCTGGAAATTAATTAATTGGTAATTAACTTCATGATTTATCTTTCAGCCTTTCCCTCGCGGGACAAGACTCAAGAACCTCTACTCCAAAAAACCAGAGGATACTAAATAGCGGCAACAATAAGATTCTATAAACATTAGTCATAACGACCAGAGCATTTATCAAAGATCATCAAGGAAACAAAATTCACACTATACGTATCATCGTTACAAAGGATCTATGATGTACCTTAATATGCAAGTATGCATCAATCCCTTAAGTCTACAGCATAACTTGAAAGTATAAGTTACCATGAGTACCCGCCTAAGCTTGCAATAAGTACTCCTCAAGCATCTCTCGGATCAAATCCTTCAGAATAACCGGATGCTTTGCGTTATCCATCTTCTACTAAACTATCTATAACTATATAGTTGTACATATGAAGAAAACAAAAAGAAATAATACAATGGTATGTCCGACAACTTAGTGAGTATAAATGCACATGATGTACACGTCATTAAATGGTAAACTCAGTTATTTATACAGCACATGCAACATTACGAAATGACAGTTTTATCGTGGTTGTAATATAGATATAATATATACGTATGATCATGAGTAAAAGTAATAGTTCAACCGTATGGTCTACCCGAGATATTAACCTTTCTCAGTTGGGTTGCTGCTATCCTAAGAGACCTATAATACAATGCCGGTGCCCCTGATAATGTACGCTACCATACATAACAATAATGGAATGACCGAGTCCAACCTCGGGTGGCCACACCACTAATAATGTACGTCCTATAGTGATCATCCATTAAAGAATGGCTGCACCTGATCACGAAACCTATAGCACCCCCATAATTAGCTTCGGCTAACTTGGTAGGGTTACTGGCAATTGCTCCAATTAGACCAACTTGTCGCTAAATGAGGAATCTCCCCTTTACGCATTATCAGAGTTAGTACATAGGAAGATGAATTAAATCTAAGAAACTATAAATCATTACCGGGACAAGTAAGTTCTTCAAAATTAAGACATGGAGCAACTAAGCAATAATAACAAACTTGAAAATAACATAAGGTCTTCGATAGGGTTTGTAGCAATAATCGTACACATCTTGCAATCCTAGAGGCAAGATTCCTAAAGGGGTAACAATAGCATAAGTCTAACAACTTAGTGAATAAATATTACAGATATGTATGACATGAATCTAATTACTAGGAAATAAACATGCAGTTTTAGTAAGTAATCCAAAAGGAGGTGTTGTCTCTGTTATTACACCATATAATAGGGTTTTGGTTTTCAAAGAGAAGTGTATTATTAACGGCAATCGCCTAGGTAGTTTATTGCATAAAAACATAGTGCATTATAAGTCATAACTCTCATGTATGGTCAATCCGAGATTTTACCCTTTCTCAGCAGGGTTTGCGCTATCCCAAGGGACCTATAATACAACATTGGTGCCCCGGATATTGTACGCTACCGTACATAATACTAGTGGCACGATCAAGTCTGACCTCGGGTGCCTCACACTGCTAATGATGTCCGTCCTATAATGACCGCTCGTTAAGGCTACGCTGGCAATAAAACAATCATTGGATCCAAGGCCCATATAATACTCACATTTGACCATATCATAAAGTTCATATAATAATCCCATTCCCATTATACTGCACGTACTAGCGTACCATGTCATACAATGTATCTTACATCCAGTTATTAAGAAAGTTACTAGTTAATTACGAAAGTAAGCATGCTCATATCATACTCGTGATCAGTCAACTAAAATATCCCACGTTTTTAAGGAAAAAGGTTCATAAGTAATCTACTTACCTTGTTTGCTCACGTGAATCCTCTGACATTGCTAAATCTTGCTACAACAGAATATAACACACTACTATACGTAATGCTAGTGGATCTTATGAGTAATGTACTATGCCTTATCTAAAAAAGGTTCAAAGGTGCTAAAATGCACAAAAATGAGGCTTAAGGTAGATGCCTAACACCCTAGCCATACATTCAGGCTCTAGGGCATACGTCCAGTCAGTGGATTAAGCATTCCGTTAAGGCTCAAACGGTCCCTAAAGATTCTATAGGATATTGTATCTCTTCTAGACTAATAAATAAGCACATGCAACGTGAGAAAACTTAACATTATACAACACAAGAAATCAAAAGAAGCTTTCGAAACTATTTTCGAAACATTTCTTGTTTTTGGGTAAAAAGCTTAACACAAACATCTTTGAAAACTCACAACATTAAGGAGGCATTAAAACAGTGGTGAAATCATAAAGCGGGCAAGAGGTTACCTTAAAATTGGCAAGAATACGAGCTCCTTTCTCTCTCAATCAAAACTTACAAGAACTCAATCTTGGCAGCCTGGGGCATGCTGATTAGTGAAATGAATGGTGTGAGAGTAAGAAGGGAATATGGGGTATTTATAGGGGAATGGTGCTACCAACTCTCCAAAAAAGTAGCGAACGTCCGCCAAACCCTAGCGTACATCTAGTACTATTTGCACGGCGGTCCAAAGGGTGTAGTATACGTCCAAGTATTATCCAAAGGGTATTCCAAAAAATAGCATACGTCGGTGTGGTCCCAGCGAATGTCCATGTACTATTTACAAAGCGTATGTACGATAGACCCCCTGTGTACATCTGCACTAAAAACAAGGGCGTACATCCACCAACTCTAGTGTACGTCCGCTAAAAAGTGTGATGTTTTAGACTTAGGTCTCAAGGGGGTTTAGGAACTGCTTTGGCTATTTTGTGGGCTTGAGCATCTTTGTTAGAACCTTCCTAACCGTTCTTTTGAAGAAAATCTTTAAAATAAAATGATTATTTTTATCGAGGTATTACAAAACTAATGGATCCAAAGCCCATACACACAAACATTTGACTATAAAGTTAACCTGTATAGTAAGCACATGACTGTTATCCCACACGTACCTGTGTACCATGTCATACGATGCAATTAATCTTATCAGTCTTTTATATGTATAGTTTTACAATCCTCGTCATTATCTTATTAATCAACATATGTTTTCACAAAAGAGAGTTCACAGTAATTCCAAAATGTATTTCATGAGATTTGCAAATATATGCATATTTGATATATATAAAATAGACGTGAAATGCGAAAAAAGTAACAAAAAGCATCCATGTGAGTTTGTACTCACCTAGGTCGTAAGGGTCCTCCATAAAATTCTCTTAAGGCACCATAACCTCAAATACTGAGAAAATACCTATAATTAGTTTTAAATCTAACTAAAACGAACCTAGAATATGAAAATAGAGGCTATCGGACGACTAGCCAAGGTGGTGTTCCTTAGAACACATCTGACCATACGTCAAGGTCTGCGGCCATACATCCACCCAGAAAGTTCGTACATCCGGCCTCGTGGCCATATGTTTGCTCAAAGAGTTTCAGGTAGAACCTCATTTGGTTCAACTATCTTCCTATCCTCCCAAACTAGTTTTAAAGCTATCAAAGGATGCCTAGGACTTCCTATCTCAAAACAATACTTCCATGCAAAAGGAAATATGTTCAACAAGAATTAAACGCTAACACATGCTTAAACCAAGACTGAGGGCATAACTAACGTCAAAATTTTGCACACACGCATCACCTTATTTATATTTTAACTTCAAAATCTAGTGCAAAGCCAGTATAAATGAAATAGTAATTCAAAAAGGTCAAATGTTGAAAATATAAGTTTGAAGGTGTCTATTCTCTTCTATATTTATTTTTAACTTTACCGTCTGTACGTAGCCTATAGTTTCCACCACTATATATACTATGTGTGGAGGAGAGCAATAAAAATGAAAGAAAGAAAGGAAGGAAGAAGATGACCATGTCATCCGATAGAAATGTAAGTTTGCTATTGATAATTATGTTTATGAGTGAATCATTTAAGAGTGGCGTTGAAGGCGGCTTATTCACAAAACAGCGAGTGTTCATGACAGTAAGAAATGATTTGAAGACTGCTCTTACGTTTGGCAGTCGTTCATCAAAAAATAGCCTTGGTACCTGAATTCTCCAAACAAACCAGACGTTCAATTTCAACTTTAAACCCAACTTTTCGGGGACTACAAAATTCGTATGTAATTTTGAATGGGTCAACAACTAAATATATGTAATTCATAACAATTATCTGATTTACTCGTATGATCCAGACTACAAGTTATGCGGTCATCGATGCCTTTTGGGGATTAATCAGGAAAATTTAACTCAATATGATGCCCAAAATAAACTTGTTCATGTCTATTCCTGGTGATTAAAAGTAGTGCAAGCAAAGCACATCTTCATCACCTATCTACCTTAATATGTGAATATTGAAATAAAGCTATTTATTGCTATATTATGTATTGTTGGGCATCTCATATTAAGAAAGTATATGGAAAAAAAAAAAAAGCACTTCATATACATAAGTGGACTCAAGCCTATTAACTTAGGCTTTTGATGTTTCTTTTCCGGGCCCGACATGTATATATATATTGCCTTATAAATGAAATATTTATTTTATTTATCTTCTTTTTTCTTTTAATTGTTTCAAGTTTTCTATTGGAGATATTATCATAATTAGTCAAAGGTAGGAAAGATGAACAAGAAGATAATGCTTGTTTTGTATTTCACCATAGATTTGGCTTGATTGATAGCATGGCTAGTTTATTTTCGTATTTTACTCGAGTTAAGAAGCCCTTAGGGGTGTTTTTACACCTAATGTCCTAAAGCCATCTGGTTTGAGAGTCATTGGCCTAACGCTCGACACATTGGCCAATTAGAAAGCTCAATGGAGCTATTTATGCTCCAACATAAATTGGATGATGCTGAATTTTTTGTGGGGACACCAAAAAAATGAATCCCGTATTCATTGAATGAGTTGGAGTAGAATGGGGACATCAAAAGAAAAATGAGGCTTAGGATTACGGGATCTTGTATGTTTTAACAAGGCTTTGATGGCAAAGCAAGGTTGGAGGCTTCTTACATCCCTAGACATCATCACATCGTGAATCATAAAGGCTAAGTATTATCCCCACAGTTCAATATTGGAAGCTAATGTAGGCAAAAAACCATCCTTTGTGTAGAGAAATATCCATGGTGAACTAAACATTGTCAAAGAAGGACTTTGTTGGCGGATTGGCAATGGTCAAAGTTCAAATATGTGGGGACAAATGGATTCTAAAGCCTTCTACATACACGGCCCATTGTTTCCCCAGGTTTCTAAAAAGTGACGCTAAGGTAGGGGAGCTTATTGATCCTAATACCAGATGGTGGAACCAAGAATTGTTGGCAAATCTATTTACTATGGAAGAGCAAAACACTATTACTACTATCCCGATCAGCTCTACCAACCAACTGGATAGGCAAATTTGGCGATGTACGGCCATGGTATTTTTTCAAAGAAAAGTGCTTATCATCTTGTAAAAGAAGTGAAATGAAGTGGACAACTAGAAGAGTCCATCTGGTTGGGAATAATGAAATTTGGCAAATTTTATGGAAATTACCCATCCAAAATGCGGAAAAGAAATTTATATGGAGGGCTTGCCACAATCTTCTTCCAATAAAGGATAATCTTCTAAGGAGGAAGATTGTTGATGAGTGCTTAATATTGTATATTTGGGCCCCTTAACTTATATTTGTTAAGCTCTTAGCTATGTGTTCGACAAATTTAATTGTACTCGTCAAGTGCACGAGTCGTTATGTAGTGTAGCGGGTGTTCAAGTCCGAGGTCGAATCCCACAGAGAATCGCGTTTTATGTAAAAACCAATTTAAAATTGCCTAAACTAATCCTATCTTAACCTAGTCCCAAAAGCAAACAGTTGGTATGCATAAAAATAAACTAGATTAAAATGCGATAAAATAAATAAATAAAAACGTTAAGGTCCCTAATCTACCTCACCACAATTTAATCAATATATAAACATGCTTAGTCCATACTCAATAACGATTACGCTACTAGGCGTATTCTATTTGCTATTACATTGTTCATATTTTCGTCTATCGATAAAGCACATATGCATATCCTATTGTTGCTACAAAATCTTGTCGAACTAACCAATGCAAACACTGTTTTAAGAGGTCACAACGGATTGGTCCGAAGACGAATCATCCAATGTATCTCCGGTTGCAACAAAAGTCGACGTTTAACGATTTGCAAACAACAATCAACACACTTTTGTCACTAAAATGCATTGAAACGAATAAACATAAAATTAAACGATAGCATAATACGAAGTAAACATGAATATATATGAAAAAATCCATAGTGAAGGGAATAAGAGACTAAATAAAAGCAAAATAAAATATTAAATAAATAAATGACAATTTAGGAGGGCTTTACAGTGAAAAACAGAGGGTTTGAGGCCCTAAGGGTGCCTCCCAAACGTAAGGAAAACTGAATTAGACAAAGTCTTATTTATAGAGAAAATTTAGTGTGCTGCCAGGTCAGGAGTGCGTTCGATCACAACCCTACGTGCGTTCGATCACAACCCTACGTGCGTTCGATCACAACCCTGCGTTTGATCGTCTGACGTGCGTTCGACCGCAGTTGCATCGCAGTGCCGCGTGCGTTCGAGTGTAGGCGTTGCGTTCAATCGCAGTACATTCGATCGCACATAGTGCGGTCGAACGCAAGTAACTACCCACGATGCAAGGTTGAAGCGATGAATGATAGGGCCAGTTAGGGCGACGCGGGAAACGTGGGCTGACGAGGCTTGCGATCGAATGTGGCTTCTGCATTCGACTATAGTGCGTTCGATCGCACCAAGTGTGATCGATCGCACTTGCAGAGGCTAAAGTTCTATCTTTGCTTATTTCTACCCCTTTTAACTACAATTAGCCCCAAGGACCTACAACACACTAAAACAATAAAACAATAAAACAATACAAAATATTAGATATTAACAAAGCAAAGAGCCTAACAAATATAAATTAAGGGGTCCAAATAAGCACTTTTAGGCACTCATCACTGTGTCTTTTTCTAATGTTTTAGTTAGTTTTGGTGTTTTAGTGTTTTGCAGGTTGCTATGTTACATTTGGGGCTAATGCCATTAAATCTAGGGCTTAAAATAGTTCGGGGAGCTTTGGCGGCAAAATTGAGTCGAGCGATGATTTGCACCCAACGAGTCCCACCAAAATGGTCATATCTAGAATTGTAGAACTCCGATTGGGGTGATCTTGGTGTCTTTGGAAAGCTAACTCAAAGATCTACAAAATCATATTTCAAAATATTTGGCCAATTCTAAAGTATGTGCGCTCGAGTGAACATCGAGTGTGATCGAGCGCACTTGTGCCCATCAGATGCAGAAATTCATGCACGAGTGCGATTGAGCGCACCTAAGTGTGATCGAGCGCACTCGGCCTATCTGGCAGCACTAAAACCCTAGAATTAGCATATAAATACTATCGTTTTTATTGTAAACACATTGGGAGGCGCCGTAGAGTCCAAAACTTCAACCTAGAGTCGTTTTTGAGCTTTTCAAACGTTTTTCTTTGTATGTTTTTGTTTCTTTATGATTTCAATGGATTTTTTTATGTCTGTTGTCGTCATGAGAGGCTAAAACCTTCAACTAAGGTTGAAGATGAAGCCTCATCATTGATAAACTCCTTATTTCTCATGTTTTTGTTCGTACAATTCTGAATTTAATATGAAGTATTTTCGTTTCAATCTAGTTATGTGACAAAACTTGTATTCAATGTGGTTTATAGAATTGTTTAAACGTTGGATATTCGTTGTGTTTCATCCAATGGATACATCGAATCTTTTGATTGAAATTGGATATCCATTGTCTTACGTTATTCAAACGGATACATTGGATCTTTTGATCTCAATTGGATATTAGTTGTCTTTCGCAATAGAGTTGGATTCATCGAATCTTTCAATAGGATTTTATAAAAACAATAGAAAATGCTTAGGGTTTAATTTTTTACGAATGTATGAACAAAACATGAGAGTGAGTTTTAATATGATAAGGTGGATTTAGAAAACCTTAGTTCCTTTTAATTATTTAAGCAATTTCGTTTTTACTTAATTTATCTTTTTGCACGACCAACTTCGAACTTCGGAACTATGTTAAGATAGAGCCAGTTTAAATAGAAAAATTGATTTTTACAAAAACACAATTCCCTATGGATCGACCGCGCACTTGCACAAAACTGTACTGCACACGACTCGTGCTATTGCGAGTACTTTTATTTTTGGTACATCAAATTTTGGCCGTTGCTGGGGAATTTGATAGTTTTTGTTGAAATTGATTTTTTGTTTGAATTGATTTTATTTTTCTACTAGTTAGTTAATTATCTTGTTTTTAATTTTAATTTTATTTATTTATTTATTTTGCAATTTTGTTTATTTATTTTTATTTTTGTTTTTGTTTTGATCTGACAAAAAAAGAAAAGAAAAGAAGGTGTTTTTTTTTTGTGTGTGTGTTTTGGTGTTTGCTGTAGAAATCTGAAATTCAGCCTCTGTCGAGTGCGATCGAGCGCAAGCGGGACCAACCTGCACACCTGCGCACGACGATTCCTAGTTCGCGCGAGAGCATAAAGCAGACAAACGCTCGAGCGCAAGCACTAGATACTTGAGCGCACTTAGATCGATCGTAGCTCATTGACGATCGAGCACAGTTACGCTCGATTGCATATGTCCAGCGCTCGAGCGATCAACAGCTAAGCACCACCTTGTTTTTAGTTTTTAGTCTTGTTATTTTTCTTTATTTACTTTTGTGCCTTTTTTTCTTTCATATTTCATTTGAGTTCTTTATTTTTGCTTAGTTAGTTTATTTAGTTTATTTTTATTTTCATTTTTATTTTTATTTTTGCTTAAAAAAAAAACTTTTGTTTGGTGTAGGCTTGGTCGAAGATCCCTGAACTTAGAGTGAATACCCTTAGATCCCGACATTGATAGAACTTTTAGGAGAACTCAAAGAGCAACCGTTGTGAGTGAGATTAGAGGTGAAATAGGAGACCAACAAGAGAACATACCTGAGAATGTGGAGCAACCTATATTCGAGAATGAGAATACAAGAGTGGAAAACGGAGAGCAAGTCAGAGCATGGCACGTGGACTTCACTACATCATTACGGGAATTGTTCGCACCTATTGCGACTAGTTCCCATTCATGTATAGTGTTACCACCCACCAATGCCACCCATTTTGATCTAAATTCGCATGTCATCCAACTCTTACCTTCTTTTCATGGCCTGGATCATGAAAACCCCTATGGGCACGTAAAGAAGTTCAAGGACATTTGCGCCACATTTAAATTCCATAAATTCTCTGATGAATCAGTCCACCTTAGACTCTTCCCTTTCTCCCTTCACAATAGAGCCAAGGCATGGTTGGATTCCAACACGCCCAGGTCTATTGCATCTTGAAAAAGCTTGTTGAGTAAATTTTACAACAAGTTCTTCCAGATGTCGAAGGTAAACGAATACAGAAAAGAGATTAGCTCTTTCACTCAAGAGGAGGATGAGAAATTTTCGGAGAGTTAGGAGAGATTTAAGGATTTGTTGATAAAATGCCCTCCACATGGATATGAGAAGTGGAGACTCGTTCAATTCTTTTACCAAGGGTTGTCTCAGCCAAACCATAGCATGATCAAGTCAATGAACGGGGGGGCATTCTTAAGTTTGATGGGGGATTTGGCTTACAAGGCGATGGACAAGCTGGCCGACAGCTCACAAGTATGGGATTTCACGAGCTGTCGGGATAAATCTGCTCGTGCCCCAAAGAAATGAGGCATCTATGAGTTGAAGGGAGAAACTGAGATGAATATGAAGATAGATGCGCTCACCAAGAGGCTTGATGCTCTTAGCACAGGTCCATCCATCAATGCTGCCCATACTTACACTGTTGATAGTTGTTGCATCTGTGCGAGTCCTATGCACTCAACACATAATTGTCCATCTGCACCGGTTTATTATGAGTACCTGATGGAACAAGTGAACGCTTTCAATGATTACTGAAAGTAGTCTAATGGACCTTTTTTCAAGACTTACAACCCGGGATGGAGGAACCATCCGAATTTTTCTTAGAAACAAAATCAGGGAGGAGCACATCAGAATGCCACAAATCAATATCCTCCTGGATTTCATACACAGCAGCAAAATCAGCCTATTTCTCAAGTGCCTACATCTCCATCAGCTCTGGAAGAAACTATGAAGACATTCATTCAATCGAATGGTCAGCTGATGCAAGCGCTTTAGAAGTCCACAATGATCAATAGTCAGGCTGTACAGGAGGTAAAGAATGCAACTATGGTCAAAACCCAAGCTATCGCAAAGATAGAGAGCCAGATTGGACAAATAGCAAATCATTTGGGTGAGAGAGAAAATGGGACATTCCCAAGCTAGCTCGTGCCCAATCCTAAGGCACCCATAATCGGAAATTCTTCAGATTTTGCACACAGGCATGAACAAGTGCAATCCATTGTTACACTTAGGTCAGGGAGACAAGTGGACAATAAAGTGGGTCAAGAAGAAGAAGACCGTGTTGAGCCACAAGGGAAAGAGAGCGGTGGAGATAAGGGGAAAAAAGTTGAGCCTGCTAGAGCTATACCTAATATTGAGGATCCCCCAAGGTCATTTGTTCCAAAAGCCCCAAACCCATAGAGATTGAGAGCTTCGAAGAAAAATGCACAATTTGCTAAAATTTTGGAGGTGTTTAAGCAGGTTCAGATAAGCATCCCATTTCTGGATGCAATTCAACAACTGCCATCATATGCTAAATTCTTAAAGGTTTTGGTCAAGATCAAGAGGAAGAATAACGTCCCAAAGAAAGCATTCTTGACCAAGCAAGTGAGTTCCATCCTCCAGTGCAAGTTGCCCATTAAGTATAAGGACCCTGGGTGTCCAACCATTTCTTGCAGGATAGGAACTAATCAGATAGAAAGGGCACTGTTGGATCTGGGTGCAAGTGTGAATCTCCTCCCCTATTCAGTTTATCTACAGCTGGGGTTGGGAGAATTGAAGCCCACTTCTATAACATTCCAATTGGCTGACAAATCGGTGAAGAGACCACGGGGAATAATTGAGGACATATTGATCAAAGTTGACAAGTTTTATTTCCCTGTGGACTTCATAATGATAGACACAGAACCGATGCAGAATGTTGGGAGCTAGATTCCAGTTATTTTAGGGCGACCTTTCTTAGCTACGGCTAACGCCCTAATAAACTGCAGGACGGGGGTGATGAAAATCTCATTTGGAAATATGACAGTGGAGCTCAACATATTTGACATCAATAAGCAGCCACTTGATTATGATGAGGTTCACCGGGTGTGTTTGATTGAAGAGATCACTAATGAGGCCAAAAATGAGTCTAGCTTGGAGGATCCTGAGGTGGAGTGTTTTACTTAAGATGAAAATGACCTAGACCTTGATAGGCTACTGGGGCAAGATGGTGTTTTGTATGAGGTTAGCTTGGAGGACCCAGAGATAGAGTATTTTACACCATCTGGAGGTATTCTTGATATTGGTGAGTTACTTTAGCAGACTAGACTTATGCATGAGCATAGTATTGAGGATCCTGAGATGGAGTGTTTTGCTCAGCATGGAGAAGACATGGATTTCAAAGGGTTACTTGAGCCAAGTTTGGAGGACATTGTGCTGGAAAGTTTTGCTCAATTAAGATATGATGTGGATTTTGAGGAATTGGTTGAGCGAGCTGAGCCCATTTTGGATCCCGTTCCTGAGTTACAGGCAGAATGTGGGGAAACCACTGAGTTATCATTCCCCACACCATATTCATCAGCAGTTGAGCTTCCTGAGTTGATTTTTGAGAGTAAATGGATTGGACCCATTCATGTGTGGCCTAAGTGGCCAAGTGTGACTATGGGGAGGAAAAAGGATAACGAGTTGTTCCAAACTCGTGTTCAGAGAGGATGGCCAGGGTGCATTCATAACAACAAGTTGAAGGCCAACACAAGGAAATATCATTTCCCTCCCCCATTCATTGATCCATTGGTGGCACGGTCAGCTGGATATTCTTACTACTATGTGTTTAATGGTTACTCCAGCTACAACCATGTTACTTTGGATCCCGGCAAGCAAGAGAACACCACTCTCACATCTGCTTTTGGTGTGTTTGCCTGTTGTCACATGCTGTCTGGATCATGCAACACACCTGCCATAGAAAGTCTGGTTGAAGACTGTAAACTTAGCGCTTATGGGAGGCAACCCATTGTTCCTTTTAGTTTTTGTTGTCATTTGATTTGGTATTCCTATTTTGTTTTTGTTGTTATTGTGTTTTTCAGGAAATCTATCTACTGTTCAAGTTTGGGGGACCGTTTTCCTACGTTACACCAGACTTACACAGCCCATCCGGTATTGTATCCAAACACATTGGGGACAATGTGTCATTTTAGTTTGGGGGTGGGGTAGACATTACTGTCTTTTGCTTTGTTTAAAAAAAAAAAAAAAATTGCTATGTTGTTGATTGGGCATGACTGAACATCATAACTGTGGATTGCATGTCATTGATGTGTTTAACTTGTTTGAACACTACATATCACTAGAAATCCTTGTGTTTAACTCACATGTTGGTTTAGAGAGACTCCACGTGTTTGATTGATTCTTCACATGCACACTAGCATTAGGGTCTGTGGGGTATGAGATTTAACTTAAAGGGAGTGTGGCTCTAGAGATTTGTAGGTTGATGTGGTGAGGAAAACCTTGGCTTTGAATAAATTCCAAGAAAAAATAATAATAAAACAAAATCATAAGTTGAGCATCTCGTCGAGTAACCGAACCTCTTGCCTCACCAAGTAGTGAGTGTTCGTGTAAAAAGATGAAAAAGTCCAGCTGAGTGATTGTATGGCTAGTTAGGCTTCGTAACTCTTTTTGACTTAAGTAATTAAGCCCTTAGGGATGTCTTTACATTTAGTGCCCTAAAGCCACCTGGTTTGGGAGTCACTGGCCAAATACTCGTTACATAAGTCATTTAGAAGCTTAAGGGAGTCAAGCATTGCATAGCCTACATAATAAATAAATAAAAAATTAAAAAAAAAAATCAAGCCTTGGTTGTTTTCATCATAGTGCAGTCCTATGAATTTTTGGGTGCACATTTTCTTTGAGAATGATTGAAACCACATGACCTTGTGTTGGTTCACTTTTCACTTCTTTGAGCATGTGTTGTCTCAATTCTCCAGCCGTGAGTTGAATGGTGTTTGGATGCCTGGATGATGTGGTTTATATGTTCGACTTATTAAATTTGCTAATGATGTATGAACCATATATTTTTGTGAAAGACATTGTTTGTCAATAACGTAGTGCTAATAAAATGTTTGTGGGTGTCATTCTTGGAAAACCCTCACGAGACTTTACTCGTCCTCTAGGGAATTCCTAGGGGTTTAAAAGGCTTGTTGCATATGCTAAATGCAACCGTTTCTCCCATGACAGAAGACTTATGTTTCTTGTTTTTGGTTGTATTTTTCATTTTGTTTTGCTAAGGGACTAGCAAAATGTAAGTTTTGGGGTATTTGATGAGTGCTTAATATTGTATATTTGGGCCCCTTAACTTATAATTGTTAAGCTCTTAGCTGTGTCTTTTTCTAATGTTTTAGTTAGTTTTGGTGTTTTAGTGTTTTGCAGGTTGCTATGTTGCATTTGGGGCTAATGCCATTAAATCTAGGGCTTAAAACAGTTCGGGGAGCTTTGGCGGCAAAATTGAGTTGAGCAATGATTTGCACCCAACGAGTCTCACCGAAATGGTCATATCTAGCGTTATAGAACTCCAATTGGGGTGATCTTGGTGTCTTTGGAAAGCTAACTCGAAGATATACAAAATCATATTTCACAAGATTTGGCCAATTCTGAAGTATGTGTGCTCGAGCGCACATCAAGTGCGATCAAGCGCACTTGTGCCCATCAGATGCAGAAATTAATGCACGAGTGTGATCGAGCGCACTCGGCTGACCTGGCAGCACTAAAACCCTAGAATTAGCTTATAAATACTATCTTTTTTATTGTAAACACATTGGGAGGCACCGTAGAGTCCAAAACATTGACCTAGAGTCGTTCTTGAGCTTTTCGAACGTTTTTCTTCGTAAGTTTTTGTTTCTTTATGATTTCAATGGATTTGTTTATATCTGTTGTCATCATAAGAGGCTAAAACCTTCAACTAAGGTTGAAGATGAAGCCTCATCATTGATAAACTCCTTATTTCTCATGTTTTTGTTCGTACAGTTCTAAATTTAATATGAAGTATTTTCATTTCAATCTAGTTATGTGACAAAACTTGTATTGATTGTTGTTTATAGAATTGTTTAAACGTTGGATATTCGTTGTGTTTCATCCAGTGGATACATCAAATCTTTTGATTGAAATTGGATATCCATTGTCTTTCGTTGTTCACACGAATACATTGGATCTTTTGATCTCAATTGGATATTCGTTGTCTTTCGCAATAGAGTTGGATTCATCGAATCTTTCAATAGGATTTTATAAAAACAATAGAAAATGCTTAGGGTTTAATTCTTGACAAATGTATGAACAAAACATGAGAGTGAGTTTTAATTTGATAAGGTGGATTCAGAAAACCTTAGTGCCATTTAATTATTTAAGCAATTTCATTTTTACTTAATTTATCTTTTTGCACGACCAACTTCGAACTTCGAAACTAGGTTAAGATAGAGCTAGTTTAAATAGAAAAATTGATTTTTACAAAAACACAATTCCCTGTGGATCGACCTCGCACTTGCACAAAACTGTACTAGACACGACTCGTGCTATTGCGAGTACTTTTATTTTTGGTACATCAATTGTTAAGGAACCATTCTGTCCTATTTGTGGTCAAGTTCCAGAAATGGTGTAACAAGCATGTGCTATGGGAGTGCCCAGCAGCGAAGGATGTATGGGGGCTAACAAACTTATTTTCCAGAAAAGCTCCTCCTTGAGATCGAGTTTCATGCAAGTGGTAGAGAGCATTCTCTAGAAAAATGGGGTAGAGGATTTTGCTTTCTTTGTTTGTTTGGCATGAAAAATCTGGTTTCGGTGGAATATTTTGGTTCATGGGGGAGTTTTACTCATTCGAACCAGTTAACGGAGGAGATTGAAAAATTAAGGGAGGAGTACCTACAATTGCAATGGGGTGGGACTTCCATCTTTTCGGTAGCACTTGTAGAAATAGAGGTGAAATGGGTTCTTCCACCAGTGAATTAGTGTAAGGCAAATTGGGATGTGGCTTTTTTAATGGATGCAGGCTGTGCGGGTGTAGGAGTAATAGTGGGAGACCACATCGGTCAGGTATTGGTAGCAAGGAGTTTTACCAAAAAGGGAGTGTTGGAACCAAAAATAGGGGAGACAGTTGCTTCATACCATGCCGCCCAACTGTGCAATTTTATGGGACTACAAAAAGTGATTTTGGAAGGAGATGCCAAGCTTGTCGTGTGGTGTACCAAATTTGGTACTCGCAATAGCACGAACCGTGGTTCGTATAGTGTTTGGACAAGTACCAAGATCGAATTCACAGAGAACCGTGTATTGTTAACAAATTAATTTTATGTCTAGGTTAGTATTACTTTAACCTAGCTCCAAGTGGGTGATTTTGTGTCAACGGAATTGTAAACTAAGTTAATGCAGTAAAATAAATAAATAAACAGCTAGGGTTAAGGATTTCACCTCACCACTTCAAGAATGCTAATTAAAAACACTAAGCTAAAATAATCTGTCTATCGATTAAAACAACACTTAATCTTTTGTGCCTATCGAAGGATTCAAAGAATCCGTCCCTTCGATGAAAGACAAACCATAAACGATTTAGGCCCAAAGGATCCAAAGTGAATGTGATTTAACACAAACTACAATGGATAAATGGGCGTAAGCCGAAGGATGGAATGTATCCATCGGACGAAAAACTAAGAATAAACGACTACGGCACAATCTTACTTGGATGTGTCACTCAACCAAGTTCAAAACGACAAAGCTCTAATAAAATGACGGAAATAAATAACTTAAGCGTAAATAACAAACATAGAATCAATGGTGAGGCTACATCCTCAACCTTAGTTGAGGATTTAGCCTCCTATGTGCAAAGGAAGCAAGAACAAATTAAAGGAAAGAATTAAACTAAATAAATAATGAAGTGCTACAAATAAATGGGCAGAGCAGGGCCTAAACAGTGGCAAAGGCTCTTAAAAATGAGCCCAAAAACAAGAACTTCTGAAAATTTACACTAAGGATCCTATTAATACAAAATGAGATGCTGCCAAGTCGGAGGGCTGCGCTCGATCGCAGGCTATGTGTTCGATCGCAAGGATGTATGCGATCGATCGTGATCTTCGCGATCGAATGCACGTAACTGCCATGGCGCAAGGCTGGAAGCGATAGAAGCTAGGGCCGGCTAGGGCAACCGCACGAGACACGAGCTGACATAGCTTACGATCGATCTCGCCCATTGCGTTCGACCACAGTGCCCTCGATCGCACCAAGTGCACTCGAGCACACTGGCAGGAACTCCATACTTCTCTTTAAGTCCAACTTGCCCTTTGTAGCCGTGAATTGAATGCAATGACCTGCAACATCAACAAGACACTAAAACAACACAAATGTTAGATATTAACAATGCTAAAGGCTTAACAAACATAAATTAAGGGGACCAAAATAGCACTAAATGGTGCTCATCAAATACCCTCAAACTTATATTTTACTAGTCCCTTAGCAAAACAAAATTAAAAACACTATAAAAACATAGGTCCGCTTTTGTGCGAGAACGGTTGCATTTAGCTTAAACAACAAGCCTTTTAAACCTCTAAGAGTTCCCTAGAGGACAAGTGAAGTCTCGTGAGGGTTTTCTAGGAATGATACCCACAAACATTATACAATCATTTTATTCTCAACAATGCAACAATATAACAATCATGGTTCTTATTCACGAGCAAGCTTAACCAAATAAACATCATCTTCACAATTTTTCAGGGAATCATCAATCAAGCTACAAACATGGCATTATGAGACATCACAGGAATCAATTCTAGTGAAAGTGAATTTTAGCACATAATTATGGGACTTCAAAACTAAACTTAATCATGCATGCTTCGACACTCAGAATTCATTAGACCACCCATCAGACACAATAAACAAGGTTTTTTTTTATTGCTTAGCTCCCTTAAGCTTTCTAATTGACCCATGTATCAAGCATTAAGTCAATGACTCCCAAACCAAAAGGTTTTAGGGCATTAGGTGTAAAGACACCCCCAAGGACCTAGTAACTCGAGTCAAAAAGGCTACGAAGCTTCGCTAACCAAGTCTAACTTCTCACTTTTTTACGCGAACACTCAATGCTTAATGAGGCAAGAGATCCGATTACTAGGTGAAAAGCTCAAAATGATCATCATTTCATTTTTTTTTTTTTTTTTAAACAACCAAGGTTATCTTTCCAATGGGTCACCCAACTGCATCCAAACTTACAAAACCAACATGACTAAACTCAAAATTTATACCCCACAAACTACGTACCAACGTGCTCGTGAAAATCAAATTGAAAATGTAATATCTCATGCTGCCAAAGAAAATAACACAATTTAAAATTCCCTTAATCAAAGTGATCATATGTTCATCAAATTAAGCTCACAAAAGAAAATAAAACCATAATTAAAATAAACTGCATAATTGAAAACAAAATGTGCACAAATAATACCCCCAAACTCAAAATTCGCACTATCCACAGTGTGCGGATATAGAAAATACAAATGTAGTGCAAGGGGTGTAAAAATAACCAACATGTCATGGAGACGTCACGGAGCTGGTGGCAGCCTATCTAAAATGGCCCACAACATGTCCTGGGTGTCGAGCCTGTCCTAGTGTGCATCTCTCTGTATATCCGTAATCTGGAATCGGATGTCCTCCAGGGTGTCCTGCAAAGCATAAAAATCTGCAGCTCTGAGAGTGATCGTCTCTTCATACTTTTCTTCTTCTTCTGGCTGCTCATCATGTTCTACTGCCCTCTCTGGCTCAGCTGCTCTCTCCTGCTCAGCTGCCATCTCAAGAATGTCCATGGGCTCTGGCTCTGGGGCTCTAGGCATGTGGGAACAACTCTGGTTCCACTAGATACAGCCGAAGTGTGGGCTCTCAGTGATTGGCCCATCCGTAGCATTGCCTTTAATCCCCTTCTTTCTAAGTATGTGAGTGATAAGAAAAGGGAAAGGCATACCCCAAGTCTTCGTGTGCTCAGCTACCTGGTGGTGCACTCCTTCCCAGAATTTGTAAATCTGTCTCCATATGATCTCGGGAATGAAGTACCAAAAGCCTCTATGGAACGCATAGAGGGCACTGAGGAACATGTCCCGCCTCTGTGTCTTGTGTCCCAAAGGACACACATTCCTATATAGCACGACGTCAACGAACCAAAGATTCGGAGGAATCTTCGCCTTGCTAGCTACATTCCGGTGCCTATCTGTAAATTGCCCCTCACACATGTCAGAGACGATGTCGTCAATGGTGAGTGTGGAGGGGCAGTCAATCCAAGGTACGTCCAACTCAGGAGGCTCATGGCTACATTTCAGAATAGTCGCTAGTTCGGCTATGGTCACCTCCACGTCTCTGCCGTCGATGGAAGAGACAAGAACTTCTAGCCGGCTGCAATCGTGCCTCAGATGCTTATAAAAAGCCCTGACCAGACATTCATATGAAGTGGAGGTGATGGGCTTGAACAACCTCTTTAATCCTTGGCGTTTCAATTCTTGGACTGCCCACTTTGTAGCTTCGTTCTTGGAGAATTCGTCTTTGATGGTGAACGAAGTCTCCAAGATGAGCTTATGGCTCTCAATAGGGGGTCTGGCAACTATGGAGTGGGTCCCAGAGGACCGGGAAGATGAACCTCCCCCTTTAGGCATGCTGGAAGTTCTTTAGGGCTTTTTACCGAACACCTGGTGGGCACCCCGAAAACAAAAGGTTTGAGAACCCCTTAACAAATCAACCCAACCCCCTGCAAATAATGAAAAACCAACACAACAGACAAGGGGCACAATCTTTGAGTGGAATTGTGCCCTTGAATGATCACAAACGGACGAGAAAAATGAATTTTGGGGAGTAATTGGGTTCGGTGAGAAACAATGGAAGTGGGGAAATAGGGATGAAAATAGGGCTGGCGACAACGCTCTGGCGGCGCGGTGGTAGTGTGGTGATGGCGTGGTGGTGATGGGAGATGATGGGTGGCGGTGGAATGGTGTTTGGGTGTGTGTGGGGGATGAGCGAATAGTGGGGGAGGACTGTACGGCTTAGTGTAGAAATGAGAAGGGAAGAGGGGAAAGTGACCTAAAAAGAGGTCACATGAGGGCTCAGAACGCATGCTATCGAATGTACGTACGTGCGTTCGATCACATTCGTGCTATGTATGTGTGTGAAGTGGGCTCTGCGTTCGAACGTACAGAGTACATTCGATCGCATGTGTGCAGGAGTGTGTGTGAGATGGGGTCCTGCACTCGAACAAACGTGAGTGAGTTTGAACGCAGGCCCGTGTCTACGATCGAACGTACAGGGTACGGTCGATCGCACGGTGCAAAGCAAATTTTTTTTTTTTTACAAAAATTTTTACACACAAAAACCAAAATATTTACACACAAATCTACCCCACCCCTAAACTTAAAATGTCACATCGCCCATAATGTGACCGAATTACAAAACCTAGGGAACAAGTCAATTCAGGTGTAGCATAAAAGAATGCTCCCCCAAATTTGACTGATAGATACAAATGCTAAAAATAAAACAAGAAACATAATGAGGGGTGCCTCCCACAAGCGCTAAGTTTAACGTCTTCAGCCAGACTCGTGATATGGACCAAACTACCTATGACACTAGGTAGACACATCAACTGTAGTACCGAGGATGGTATGCACTATCTTGCCAGGGTTAGATGGGTAATGGTTGTAGCTGGGATAATCGATAATCAAAGAGAAATATCCAACTAGCCCTATCATCAGATGATCACAGAATGAGGGAGTAAAATGATCATTCCTTCCTAAAGTCAATCTCGGCCCTCTTGGCTGCCTATAAATGGGTGCAACCCATTTGCTCTCAACAATAAAATCGGGTGGCTCAAGTGCGGACGAATAAGCAGTGGGGAAAGATAACTCCATGGATTCCCCACACTTCGGCTGTAACTCAGACATGGGATCGAAAATGAATGTAAGTAGCTCAACTACCTCATCAAAGTACTGTGCATCTCCCAAATGAGCAACACTCTCAAGCTCAATGTCCTCCAATCTTGGCTCAACTACTTCCCTAGTTGACTCAAGTAACCTACACACATCTATGTTTCCTCCATCCTGAGCAAAACATTCAAACTCCGGGTCCTCCAAACTAAGCTCATACATCGGCTCATCATGTTGAAATGGCTCACTTAAATCAAACTGACCTACAGATGGTGCAAAGCACTCCATGTCAGGATCCTCCAGGTTGGGCTTATACAGATCATTCTCTTGTCCAATCAGCCTGTTAAAAACTAGGTCATCTTGATCCTGAGTAAATCACTCAAACTCAGGGTCCTCAAAATCAAAATCATCAGTGATTTCTTCAATTAAGCACACCGGACGGATCTCATCATAATCAAGTGGTTGGTTATTGATATTAAAAATGTTAAGCTCCACTGTCATATTCTCGAATGAGATTTTCATCTCCCATCCTACAGTTGATTAGGGCGTTAGCAGTAGCTAAGAAAGGTCGCCCTAAAATCACTGGAATTTGATTCACCACATCATGCACCGGCTCCGTGTCTATCACTATGAAGTCCACAGGGAAATAAAATTTATCAACCTTAATCAACACATCCTCAATTATTCCCCGTGGTCTCTTCATTGACCTGTTAGCCAATTGGAGCGTTACCGTGGTAGGCTTCAATTCTCCCAGTCCCAACCGTAAATACACTGAATAGGGAAGGAGATTCACACTTGCTCCCAGGTCCAACAATGCCCTATTGATCTGACTCACTCCTATCATGCAAGCAATGGTTGGACACCCAGGGTCCTTATACTTGATTGGCATCTTGTACTGGAGGATGGAGCTCACTTGCTCGGTCAAATAAGCTTTCTTCGGGACATTTGTCTTTCTCTTTATTGTGACCAAATCCTTCAAGAATTTTGCATATGATGGCACTTGCTGAATTGCATCCAAGAACGGGATGTTTATCTGAACTTGCTTAAACACCTCTAAAATTTCAGCAAATTGTGCATTCTTCTTTGGCACTTTCAGTCTCTCAGGATAGGGAGCTTTTGGGATAAATGACCTCGGAAGGTCCTTCTCAATGGGAGTGACTGTAGATGGCTTGGCATCTCTCTCATTTTTGTTGTCACTCTCTTTCACCTCTTGCCTAGCAAGGCCTGTAGTTGGCACTGCTTCTTAATCAGCTTCTGGTTCAGCCACATGATTGTCCACTCGTCTCCCTGACCTTAGTGTGACAATCGCATGTGCATGTTCTTGAGTTGAAGAATTTCAGATAGTGCACGCCTTAGGATTGTTCACTGGTTGGCTGGGGAGCTTTCCCTTGTCTCTCTCACCTAGGTGATTTGCCAACTGTCCCACTTGCATCTCCAACTTGGAGATTGCTTGGGTGTTCACCATGGTGGAATGCCTTACGTCACTGATAGATTGACCAATCATTTTCATGAATTCTCTCATTGTCTCTTCTAATGATTGTGTCGATGACGCTGGGGCTTGATAAGATGATGATGCTAGCTGAGCCGAGCATCCTTGGTTCTGATATGTAGGAGGAAATCCTTAAGGATAATGATTTTGAGCATGTGGAGCTCCTCCTTGAGTTGTGGGCTAGTTTTGCTTCCAGGAGAAATTAGGATGGTTCCTCCACCTTGGATTATAAGACTCGAAATATGGGCCACTTGACTGCTTTTGAAAATTGTTGAAGGCGTTCACTTGTTCCATCTCAGAAAATACTGTCATCGATGGACAATTCTGTGCTTGGTGCATAGGACTAGCACAGACCGAACAACTCTCAACTGAAAATGTGTTTGCAGCATTGATGGGTTCTCCTAAACTCAGAGCATCGAGTCTCTTTATAATCGCATATATCCTTAAATTCAACTCTGCTTCACCTTTTAATTTATGGATGCCTCATTTCTTGGGATTTCGGGCTGATTTGTCACGACAACTCGTAAAATCCCACTGTTGTGAGTTGTCGGCCAATTTATCCAAAGCTTTATAAGCTAAATCACCCGCCAGATTCAAAAATGCTCCTCCATTCATCGACTCTATCATACTACGGTTGGGCTGAGATAGCCCTTGGTAGAAGAATTGCACGAGTCACCACTTTTCATAACCATGAGGAGGGCACTTGATAAGCAATTCCTTGAATCGCCCCTAACACTCAGAGAATTTTTTGTCCTCGTCTTGAGTAAAGGAACTGATCTCCTTTCTTGCCTCATTTACTCTGGACATTGGGAAAAATTTGTTGTAGAATTGTTTCAACAATTCTTCCCAGAATGTAATAGACCTAGGAGCGTTGGAATCCAACCACTCCGTGGCTTTATCCTAAAGGGAGAACGAAAAAAATCTAAGGTGGATAGCTTCCTCAGAGAAATTTTGGAATTTGGTGGTGGCACAGATATTTTTGAATTTCTTCACATGGGAATATGGATTTTCATGATCTAAGTCGTAAAAAGATGGTAACATTTGGATGACATGTGACTTTAGATCATAATGGGTTGCATTAGTCGGCAGTAACACTATGCACGAATGGGAACTAGTCGCAACTGGTGCGAAAAGTTCCCGTAATGACGTAGTGAAATCCACGTCATAAGCTTATCTTTGCTCCCCATTCCCAGCTCTTGCATCTTGGAATTCCTCTTGCTCCTCATTCCTTTGATTCTCCTCCATCTCAGCACGTGTTCTAAGGGATCTCCTAAGATTCCTCTCTAAGTCGGGGTCTAAAGGTGTTAACTCTAAATTCAATGATCGCCGACCATGCATACACTAACTAAGAGATTAAACTAAACTAGGAAAACTATAAACTAAGTAAGCAAGAATAAAAACAGCAAAAACAGGGACTATGAAAGCAACAAAAACAATAAATTAACTAAGCATGTATGAATGAAAATAGCAAAACAGGGAACACAAAAATAACAAAAAACAAAATCAGATATGCACAAACTAACAGGAAACAAAACACTAAATTAACAATAAACTACTAAACAATAAACTATAAACACTAAATGATTTAAAACTAAACAACCTTAAGCAAATATTAACAGATACAGGTAAAACAACAACAGAAACAGAAAAATAAAAACGAACTAGCTTAGACAATTAAATAAAAACAAAATATAACAATTTAAACACTAACTATTTAACTAACCAAGCTACTAACCAAAACATATGTGAAATATAAATAAATAAAAACAAAAACAAAAATAAACTAAACACAACTAACCACAGCAAAAAACATACTCAAAATAGGCAATTTAAACAATTAAAATTAATCTAACAATTAATTAAAACGAAAAGAAACTAAAACTGAACATACTGCCTCGGGTATGTTGCTGCAGTTGGCAGAGGTGTGCTCGAGCGCAGGCAGTAAGATCGATCGCATACAAGCAACTATATAGCAGGCTCTGCAAATGAGCTCGATCGCAACAGGGGTGCGATCGAGCGTAACACTGCACTACTTTTCTGTCAGTGATGCGCGCTTGCATGTAGCTGTGTAACGAGCATTCATAGGTATGCGAACATTAAGGAATAGGCTTAACTGTGCTTGATCGCATTAGGTACGATCGATCGCACTATCAGTGCCTGATTTTCCAGAAACTATGAACAGTACCGAAAACTGCCAAACACTTAAGCTAAAAAATTAACAAAAATAAACAAAAATGTAAAAATAAACTATGAACAGAATTAAAATTGCAGAAAATAAAAGCTAGTAGAAAAATAACACTAATCTAAAAGTAAAATTAATCTCAACAACTCAAAATGGTTTCCCAGCAACGGCGCCAAAATTTGGTGTACCAAATTTGGTACTCGCAATAACACGAACCGTGGTTTGTATAGCGTTTGCGCAAGTACCGAGATTGAATCCACAGAGAATTGTGTATTGTTAACAAATTAATTTTATGTCTAGGTTAGTATTACTTTAACCTAGCTCCAAGTGGGTGATTTTGTGTCAACGGAATTGTAAACTAAGTTAATGCAGTAAAATAAACAAATAAACAGCTAAGGTTAAGGATTTCACCTCACCACTTCAAGAATGCTAATTAAAAACACTAAACTAAAATAATCCGTCTATCGATTAAAACAACACTAATCTTTTGCGCCTATCAAAGGATTCAAAGAATCCGTCCCTTTGACGAAAGACAAACCATAAACGATTTAGACTCAAAGAATCCAAAGTGAATGTGATTTAACACAAACTACAATGGATAAATGGGCGTAAGCCGAAGGATGAAAAGTATCCATCAAACGAAAAACTAAGAATAAACGACTACGGCACAATCTTACTTGGTTGTATCACTCAACCAAGTTGGAAACGACAAAGCTCTAATACAATGACAGAAATAAATAACTTAAACGTAAATAACAAACATAGAATCAATGGTGAGGCTACATCCTCAACCTTAGTTGAGGATTTAGCCTCCCATGTGCAAAGGAAGCAAGAACAAATTAAAGGAAAGCATTAAAATAAATAAATAATAAAGTGCTACAAATAAATAGGCAGAGCAGGGCCTAAACAGTGGCGAAGGCTCTCAAAAACGAGCCCAAAAACAAGAACTTCTGAAAATTTACACTAAGGGTCCTATTTATACAAAATGAGATGCTGCCAGTTCGGAGGGCTGCGCTCAATCGCAGGCTATCCGTTCAATCGTAGGGATGTATCCGATCGATCGTGATCTTCGCGATCGAATGCACGTAACTGCCACGGCGCAAGGCTGGAAGCGATGGAAGCTAAGGCCGGCTAGGGCAACCGCACGAGACACGGGCTGACATGGCTTGCGATCGATCTCGCCCATTACGTTTAACCGCAGTGCACTCGATCGCACCAAGTGCACTCAAGAGCACTGGCAGGAACTCCATACTTCTCTTTAAATCCAACTTGCCCTTTGTAGCCGTGAATTGAATGCAATGACCTGCAATATCAACAAGACACTAAAACAACACAAATGTTAGATATTAATAACGCTAAAAGCTTAACAAACATAAATTAAGGAGACCAAAATAGCACTAAATGGCGCTCATCATCGTGGATGCAGTAAATGCTAAGGACAATAACTGGAGTAGTATTAGACATCTGGTGGAGGATACATGTTCGATTTTGCAATCTAATTTACAATGGAAATATGTTCATTTCAAACGTTCCGCTAACATGGCAGCCCATAGGTTGGCCAAGTTGGCAACAATTGATGTTATTGATAAGTTATGGAATTCGTTAATTCCCGACTGTATTCGTGATGTTATTTTGATAGAGCAAATTGCTCCATCCAGTGATTGATTTTAATGAGAATCCAATTTTATTCAAAATAATAATAATAATACCTTTTTTTTATAAGTAATAATAATAATACTTGAAATTGATTCAATACTTTCAATATAATACTTGGCAAGAATAATTTAATGACTTCATTTTCAAGGTATACTATATAAATTACAAGAATCTCACAACCAAAAGAATTATAAAAACAAAAACCCTTTACTAATTATCTTTATGTTTGTTTATATCTTTGTAACGGATTGTGCCTATTTTTGCACAATCAACAAACAGAACATGGATGGACCTGGCTTGAGAGCTAGCAAGAAAGACTATGGTGATTAAGGTTTCATCACAAATTTGCATCGATCGTCACTAGGGTATTCAACTTTGTAATGTTTGATTTTGAGCAAACAATCAGATTATACAAGTGTGTTGGGATGGAATACTGTCCATATTGTTTATTTACCAATGAATTTAAAAGACAAATAATTAACATATTAAAATATATATATATATATTTATATATCTTTTTGTAAGTCTCATAGTCCTCCTAGTGCAAAACTTTGCCATGATCTAAATTACTTCTTAGAAACCATCAGCAACTTTTAAGAGAGAATAAAAGGGTGGAAGAGAAAAGCCAAAATTGCTCGAGTTTTGATACTCCATTGGGAGAAGGGTAAGCAGTGTTGAAATGAAAAATTTATGGTTGTCGTTGGCGTATCATGTTTGCTCACTTGGAAAACCAAAAAAAAAAGCGAATTTTACTGCATTTATTATAAGTTTTTATTTTTAAAACAAAAACTAAATGAAATTTAGCCATGTATATATTGATAAACTATGAATTTTCTCATGATATAAGATTAATATATGTTATGTAAAACTTAAAAGAAATTTTTAAGGGAAAAATAGAAAAAAGCCATCTAAACTATCATCCGTTTGCAATATTACCCTTTAATGTTCAAAAGGTTATAAAGTAGCCCCAAACTATCAAAATGTATAAATTAAAAAGGCCACTTATTTTTTTATATTCCTATAATACCCCTATTGTTTTAACAGATAAAATAATTGTAAAAAAAAAAATTAATAGGCGAATATTTATTTATTCTCAATTTATTATTGTTATTAACTTATTATTATTATTATTATTATTATTATTATTTTGTATTTATCTGATTTGGATGAATACACGGGAAGCCCAAAGACCTGGGTCCGGCTCCTCTCCGGTCCAAAATGGACTGGAGGGGAGCTGATTGATGGCTAGGATCTCTCTTTAGAGATCCTAAGACAATCAACTTGGCATGTGGCGTATTAAAAAATATATATTTTATTATTTTACTTTAAAAAATAAATAAAAAACAAAATAATTAAAAATTAAAAACAAATCTAAAAAAAAACAAAAACAAAAAAAGAGTAGAGAAAAACAAAAACAAATCGGGATTGAAAGAGCCGGTGAAGGAGTTGTACTCGAAACGGCAGAAGAAGTCGTCGTTGCCGACGGCGTCGAGCTGTAGCTCTTGAAGCTGTGGACTGTACACTTGCCCTCGATGGTGTCGGCGCTCTACAGTCGTAATGGTCGGAGAGGAAGACCTCCTTGGAGCCGTGGAACTGCCGCTGGCCGCCGATCGACTCCTCTGGCCGGTAGTACCATCGCACGTAGACCTTCACCTTTATACCTTGGTTTATTGTTCAAGAATGATAAAATGGGTTTGGCTTATTCAGATCCTCTCTCTTTGTGGGCTTTGATTTCTTTGGAGTCAGGGACTGCTCCCTGCATTTGTTTTTCGGCTTTCGGGTTCGAGAAGGAAGAGAGTACTGTTGGGCTATGGGAGTTGGTAGAGGAAGAAGAGGTGACTGTTGTTGATGTTGTTGAGATGGATGGCTGAAGAATATTGAGGCTGAGAGCAGAGGAGAAGGGTGGTGGTGCAGCAAGAGACCCATTATTTTCTTCACTTTTTTTCCTTTTTGGCCCATGGGGGTTGCCGAAGCCCACCATGGTGGCCCTTTGGGAGTGGTTCGGCCACCCCCAAGGGCCATACAAAAAATCTGAAAAAATATATTATTATATTAATTTAATTTTTATTTATTTTTAAACTAAAAAATAATATTTTATTATATTTTAATGGGTAGGACACGTGGCAGTTTAATGGCCTTAGGATTTCTCCTAAGGCCATCCTCACCGTTCACTGGAGGCCTCTCCAGTCCAAAAGGACTGGAGAGGATCCTCTTCCCAAAGACTTCATTTGGCATTGTGCGGCTTCCTTAACTGCACTAGCGCACTCAGGTGAGCAACAAGCCGTTGGTTGAACCAATAGGCCGGGCTCTGGCAGAAGATATATACTACCAGACAACCAATCCTAGCAGAAGACATGTTAGTAGGACAAATCAGCTGTCTTTGACGTAGGTGAAGGCCATTGCCTTTAATAAGCCGAATGTCCTTGTACAACTAATTTGTCTTGTGGCGCTGCTAATCCAATAACGCGATCCGGGGATCTAAGTAGGGTGGCTTTGTTGCCTCTATTTTGATCTATTGTCGAAGCAAAAAGAAAGGGCAATTGTTCTCGAATCAGCAATGCCACATCTGACTCAATCAAAAAGCATTTTAAAAACCTCGAGCTCCCTTCTCCCTTTTGCCAAGGAAAGCCTTGAAAGCAGGAAAGGCAAGCTATTTTAACAACAGGGTTTTCTTTTTTATAATACGACATGAACGATATGACCTTCCAAAATTCAACTGATGAAACCATTCTTCAGCCATACCAGACTAATTCCGTCTACGTCTAATGAGCCTAGTCTAAAGGTTCTAGGGCAAATTCCGTCTATTGCTCCTTACCCTATAGGTTATAGAGACTCTTCCCAATGCCAAGAACTAGGATAAGAAGGAAAGTCTCAACCCTTTGGTACGAAAGTAGGCTATGATTCCCAGAGAGAAAGAAATGGTTTCATGTATATAAAAAGGCTTGGCACCTAGTTATCTTTATTTAAGTCGGCCTTACTCGGGCTAAGTTCAAGCAAAGATAAGTCCTCTAAGCTAAAAGCTTAAGTGATCAACTAGAAGATACCATCTTCCCCAATGAAACTTCTTTACCCGGAGCAGCAACTAAAATAGAAAAGACCGGGTATGCCTAAAAACCTGAAACAGATTCGTGAAAAACAGATAAGAGATACACCCCGGATACCATTTGAACCAGAGCTGAACCATTGACTGATTAAAGGTGCATGGGAAACCTCAAGAATAATTTTTGAGTTTGCTTACTTCTTGATGAATTTATTTTGCACTCGTCCATTAATCTCTCGAGGTCAACAAGAAATAGAATGAGTTTATTTGCTTAAAGTGTGAGATAAACTAAGATGAGGTGTTCTACCTTCTTTTCTCATATATTAGTCTTCAAAGGTACGGTAATATCATGTTAGAAGTTTGGGCAATTAGGTACTGAGATTTGAGGATTTCTATAGAACTATTTTTCAACAATTACCCAAATTCATCAATTTCTCTCTCCCACACAGACATATAATCAATATAACAGAAGTTCTCTAAAACTCTAAAGATAAAATACCAGATCGACTGAAAGGTATGCTTTACAATTGTTGTGAGGTGCATTAGTGTTATAAGCCTTAGCCGGTGCCGGAGGCCTGTTAATTACTGGCTAGTAATGAGATATTTACAAACTTAATTATCAAAAGAGTAAATTGTTGTTTATGTGATTGCTATTTCTTCCTTTAAGTTTTATACCATTTTATCTTGATGCGTTTACAAGAAGTTTTATGATCACAAGATAGAGGTTTTAAAATCTGACATGATTAGAGTAAAATATACAATTGCATTTAATAGAATCATGCAAATCAAACTTAAGACACTAGTGCACTTGATAATTGGATTGCATGAACCAAAATAGGGGTTGTGTTTCAGAGAGATTTCTTCACTGTTCTAAATTTTTGTTGCATTTCGATAATATTATTTAGGTAGCTTGAGCTGACAAAATGCTCATACTCTCAATTTATGGGTAATTTTTTTTTACATTCATTTCTTGTAGTGACACAAACCATGCTTATCAAGAGATGATGTATGTCCTTTTGTGTTCATGATGATTGATTTACCTTTGAGCTCCCCCTTGGTTGAATTGATCTTATTTGGCTTTATTAATTCATTTCATGTAAGAATAAAATTTACACATGGTTAGAAGGAAAGATCCATTTTGGAAGTATATATGCAAATGACTTAAAAAATGGTCGTTTTTCGTGTAATTTTTGTATATATATATATATAGAGGATGCATCTAGACACGCTTATGCAAGCAAGCAATAGGGGGCGCCGGCGAATGACGGAGAAGGAACTCTACACACAACATAGGGTGCAATTTTCTATTTGGTTCCGTGACTATGTAAAATTAATGGGAAACTTCACTTTGGCCCCTAGAACTTCTAAGCAATTTATAAACCTCCCTCGAACATCTCACTTTGGACCCCTAAACTTTCAATTGCTCTCAATGTGAACCCCTCCATCAAATTTTAAACATTACATGACGTTTATACTCCTAACTTTTGTATAAAATTTCAATTTCCAAAACGTTTTTTATTTAAAAACAAAACTAAACAAAAATCAGGGATATTTTGGTCTTTTTTTGTATTTTTAACAGCTAAAATTAACGGAATAGTTCTAATTGAGAGCAATTCAAAGTTCAAGGGTCCAAAATGGGAGATTTTAAAGTTTAAGGGGTGTTCATAAAATCGGGTGAAAGTTCATGAGGTCAAAGTGAGTTTTCCTTAAGAATAATATCATGTGTATATATTAAATTACAAGTTATAGTGTCATGTTAATTTCCTTATCACTACTAAGTATGTATGTGATTTGTTCTTAAAAATTAATGTAGGTCAATTGAATGGACGACCAACACATGAATGAACTGAGTGAGAAGCTTGTATTACATTATAAAGGGTCAATCCAAATCGTCCATGAATATAACGTATACATGCTTAACGACAAGTTATTTCACACTTTAGCACATGATGGAAAGACAACTCAAAACAGCGGCGTGTGCGTGCTGACTGTTAATGATGAAACATACTATGTGAAGCTAACTTGAATAACTGAGGTAGAGTACTACAACACCACTAAGTATGTGATGTTCAAATGTTATTGAGCGGACATAAAAAAAGAATAGAGGATACAAGGAGGACAAATATGAGCTAACTCTCGTAAATTTTAATAACCTTATATACATGAGAGAACAGATTGCTGATAAGCCATATGTATTATCTTCGTAAGTTTTACAAGTATTTTACATCGAAGATAAAATGAACCCAAATTGGGCTTGCGTGGAAAGAACTAAACTCATAAACGTGTACGACGTTGGTCAAGACGAAAGACATGATGATGTATGTACCAACTATCACGAGAGTGAGCCGATTAACTTGAACATTAATCCAAATCCGCACAATGACTTTCAATGTGGCCAAAATGACATACCTCCAATCAAAATGTCTCTACCACAATAAGAATACCATGTAATTAATACATTAATTTTTAATAATAAAAACTTATTTATTCTTATCTTCATCTTGTATATTATACATTGATTGATGTGCAGAATTCTGAATATTGATATCTTCATTGCTGAGAACATTATCAAACTCCAATGCAGGCACGGCAAGAGGTATTCCATTACAATTTAAGGTTTCTAATCTGGAAGGTAAGGTTTGATTTTCAACTACATTCTTAGATAAGCTATTCTCTGAACCTATATGACAGAATCTTTCTCTAGAACCTTTAACATAATCTCCTTGAATGCTTTGGGTGGCACTGGCCTCACTAGTAGGCACATCAACAGCACTACTAGGAAGACTTGAACCTGTTGCAAATAAATTATTACCAATTGAATTATCATCCGTGGCATTATGAGTAGTTGGATTATCAGATGCTCAACCAGACTTTGCTGCCTCATCTTGAGAGACAACAGAGAAAGCGGACTTTTCCATGACTCGTCTCTCAAAATTTTCCACTTCCACAGTATTGTTAAACCTAGATTTTTTATTTTTGTTTTTGTCTTTCCAACTCTTTCTTGCAGCAGTTTGAGCTTTTCCAACAGCCATTTCTCGGGCATGTTCTTGATGAAAGGCTACCAGTAATAAACTATCCAAACGTTTGATGTCGATCACACAATAAACCATTAATAAGATATATGATCCAAATGAGAACTTAAAGAAAAAAAAAATGGTAACCATTTGAACAGCTGATGTCTCTTTGTAAGACTTCTTCTCCAGAGATCCATTAGGTACCTTTTTGAGATCCACCAAATTCCCCTTCTCTTTATGTGCAATTGCACAATCAAGATCCTTAAATATTATCCGGAACAATCATAACTAAATATTTTCAACATGTGTCTGTACATAAAAATACTTGCTGAACTTGTAAAAGAGTAACATAATATCTTGAGAGATTTGTTACATGGAAAATCATCTAGAGATGACCTAAGAAAAGGAATTACCTTTTTCATATTTCGGCTCCTCCCTTTTTTCCTACGGCTGCAAGCACTGAGCTTTTCTTTGGATTTATTAGGTAATGACTTCTCAATTCCCTCACCCAGAAGTTCAAGTTTTGTGCAATCAAGTGAAACAACCATAAGAAATCCTCGCAGTTTCCTTAGTACACAATCAGAAATGGTACAAACAGATCCCAACGTACTAAAAAATAGTTTCCCCGTATCATACTCACTATTTTGACATGATAATATGATCATAATGATATCCTTGAGCACAAGCAAACTACTAAACGCATTGACTACGGAAGTAGACTTCCCAGAAAGTGTAGCAGGGATAATGGTTGAGCAAATTCAGCTTCTACAGTCATACTGGGGAAACTCCTTTGCATTGCCACAGTATAATTGTGTTTCACACGACGATCTGCCCCTGCACTAAACAGCCTGGTCTCATCCTCCAAACCACTAGTTGCTCCCTTCAGAATCTCAGGTATCTGAAAACTTAAAGCATTATCGTCTTTAGTTCATTACAAGAATTATCATCTTTACTCAACAAATCATGCGTTGGGATTAACAGATTTGTCTACATTCTAAAGAACCAGCAACATGCGGAGTGCTGTTGTGTGGAAAATGGTGCATACTGCCTATTATGGTGTTTATGGAGAAAAATGAATGACATGTTTTGAGGACTATGATAACTTTGGGAACTTTGTATCTTCCGACAGCTGTTTATGTTTCTCCTTTAACAATTAGTTATAGTGACTTCCATTTTCTTTTTGCTCCTTCTAGTTAGGTACCTCCTCTTCCTCTTGTATACTCCATGTGTACTTAAAGGCGCCTTTACGCATTTAATGATATTTGCCTATCACTTATCCCAAAAAAAAAAAATCTAAAGAATTGTGTCAGGTATGATCTAGTCTAACAATCAAGCATTCCGCCAGATGAACAAAATAGACAAGTTACTGGATAAGGCCCATAAATCTGCAATATTCTTTACATATCCGGCACTAATGCAAAACCAGGAAGAAATCTCATCCACCCATTTCAAACATAAGCTATTATCTAACTTACCCTTTCAACTGCGACTTTCTACAAAAGTGATTCACTCTTAAATCTTAAATTCTCTCCTCAACTAATGCATATTGCCAAAGCATCCAGTGCCTCTATATTTTGGTAGTTAACAAATGCATTCTTATTCCTATACACCCAAAGTGCCCCATTGTACAATATTGAAAAACACTGAACAAAAAAAAAAGTTCGTGAGAAAATACCAACGCTTTTGCCGATTTCCCCAACGCCACCGTCAAAACTTTCCTCCTGGTTGTGGCATCCAAATTCGCCCACCAATCCACGCAGCCCTTCTTCCTCCAATACACATTGGCCACCACGCCCGCCTTCTCTTTCAACTTCACCCCTTTTCTCCTCCCACCATTACAATTCAACCACGCTAGCCCCAGCGCCACTTCCAACCGATTCACCACAAACGCCTCTAAGCTGTAATACCCTTTCGCCTTCAACCACTCCAATTCCACCCAATCCGATCCCAACTCGCTCTTGTCGCCTCTCAAGAAGCTCCCATTCTATATCCCATCCATAGCCCCCACAAACCTCTCCAAGTCCTCAACCAACTCCTCGCTCACTGTCACCGCATCGACGCTCTCGATCGAGCACGAACACGCGGTGACGTCTTCGCCTTTGGCGGAGGAGAAGAGCCGAGTCGAGTCGAAGATCAGCCGGTTCGACTCGGCGACGCGGGAGACGAGGCCACGTGACTTCCTGAAGCAGAGGGCAGGGAGATCACGTGAGGGGAGGTCGGGGAGGGCGATGAAGGAGCCATGGCCGTGGGTGCGCAGCTTGCGGAGCATTTGGATGAGGATTTGGACGAACTTGGAATCAACGGCCGTGACGTGAGCTTGGCGCTGGTGGACTGTGAGAGATGAGAACCATTTGAGAATGGCGGACCTGTTGGGGTTAGGATTAGGGCTTGGGGCATGAGAGTTAGAGTGGGAGTGGTAGAGAGAGATGTGGGAAGTGAGCGAGTCGAAGAGTTGGGTGTGAGTCATGGACGAGTCGGTGAGCGAGTGTTTGGGAGGGAAACTTAATTGGGTTTTGTTTTGATTGGGACAATGTTTTTGCAGGTTGCAGAGACCATGTCAGAAGGAGAGGAAGGTGGAGGAGGAAGAAATGTGAGGGAGTTGCGGGTCGTTGAAAGCGGGTTTATTCGGGCCACTTTGGGGCAACCCGGATTCGGTTCTTTGCAACCAAATTCAATGATTCAATTGAAAGATCATATTGGGCTTTCATATATAAGGCAGACCCAAACCCATAACACAAATAATTGACCCATTAAGATGGCCCAGGCCTACAAAAATGAAAAGACATTCAAACTATAACTTCTCTGTCTCCCCCATTGCACTACTTTTTCCTGTTTTTTTGGTAACCCGAAACAACTCCAGGGCTCTATTTGTTTTGACATTAAATAGTTTTCATTGAAAAATATTTTTTAAAGTCATTTTCCCTAAAAATATTTTTTGCTGAATACATTTAACAACGTTTAATGTGCGCACGAAAATCAATTTTTTTTATATATAATAAAAATCCAAGCGAAGGGCCCTTGCATGGATCCCATTATTTCCCTCAAACATAGGGTTATCATTGACCCTCTTGTTATCTTCGAAAGTCAATCCTAATTGGTTTGGATTATTTCAAATTTAATAGTGATTTTAAATACCATATCACATTTGGAATGACTCTATGAAAACTCTAGTCTTCCTTATATCATTACTCCTGGTAGCAAGATTATTTACCTGATGTAGATCAGCTTCCAACATTCCTTCATGCCTCTATTGCGCTTCCTTTAACTTGTCGGTTTCTCCTTTGGGCTAGTTGGGTAGCACAGGATGATACAAGGAGGAGGACTAGTAGAGTTTTTTTTTTAAGAATTATTTCAAATGTGACGTAACTTTGAAAATTACCATTAAATTTAAGATTATCATTACTAAATTTCAATCTATTGATGATTGTAAAAGCAATAGAACTCTAGAAGGACTCTTGTCCTTATATTCATTACTCGGTTCTCACAACCATGACGTTAGCAATGCGCATATGTTAAACCCTTGCTAAACACTTTAATTTTGATTTTAAAAATTACATTTTTAAATCGTATATTTTAAAATCGTTAGTTTTCCTACTTGTACAACAAATGTGCGTGCTTTTATTGCCAAATTTGTTAACTTTTTTTAACAGGATCCTTGGCTATGCCCGTTCTGCAAAGGCCCTCAAAAATCTCTTTCTCACATTATGTTTGAGTGCTCCTTTGCAAAGATTTTGTGGATAAGCTCTCCTTGGCCCCTTCTTACTAATGCTTTTTGTGAGCAGCCATTTGCAGATTGGATTGTGGATATTTTGAAGTCTCATCTGATGCTTGTAATTCCCATTCAGGAAGTCGTAAGTTCCAAGTTCAAGCAGCCATCACCATGGGCCATATATGGTTTTCCAGGAGCCAGCTTGTCCATCAAGCCGCTAATCCTTCCCCTAGGCAGTCCCTCATTCAGATTGCTTCTACCACAACAAATCATTGTAAAGCTTGGACAGATTCCACAGTGTGTTCCATTTGGTCTCCACCTTAGCTAGGTTCTACCAAGGCTAATTTTGATGTAGCTTTGTCTTTAGATTTTGCAATGGCTGCTACGGTGGTTAGTGATTCAAATGGTAACATCATTGATGCTGCTACTAGGTGAAGCTCATGCAACCCTTTTGGCAGTTCAAACTGTAGCTTCATGCGATGCTTACTCTCTCATCCTTGAAGGGGATGACCTCAATGTAATCCTTGCTATTCAACAATCTGAGCTGTATACGGGTTGAAATTTTTCTTATGTTGTTTATGATATTTTCCTGTATTTGCTTTCTTTCTAAGCTAGAAAGCTAAAAAACTTTCTATGAGTGCTAAATATAAAGCACATTGTTTGGCTAAATAGGCTGCTTCTTACCTAATGTTTGGAAGCATTCCCATAAGATCAACCATTCTTTCTTCCTTACAGATCAAGAGCCAATAACCTTTTCCCATTTCAATTAGAAAAAAAATCAAAAAAATCAAAAGACATTCTAAATACAAACCCTAAACTCTCATTCTCCCACGTTTGCTACACTTTTTCCTTATTTTCTAGTAATCCGAAACAACACTGCGCGGTTGATATTGTGTTTTGTTGTGTTGCTGAACAAGTTTTGCAATTTCATCTACTCGTTGGTTATGTTGTGTTGTGCTAGTCTAGTTAGTGTCTTCTTCTACCAAATGATGTACATTCAAAAGTCTGCGTGATAATGGTTTTAAAAGTGTTTTTTTTTTTTTTTTTTACTTACCTCGTTTGCTTACATGAATCCTTTAGCATTGCTAAATCTTGCTACAACGGAATATAACACACCATTATACGTAATGCTAGAGGATCTTACGAGTAAAGTACTATGCCTTATCTAAAAAAGGTTCAAAGGTGCTAAAATACACGAAAATGAGGCTTAAGGTAGATGCCTAACACCCTAGCCATACATTCGGACTCTAGGGCGTACGTCCAATCAGTGGGTTAAGCATTCCATTAAGGCTCAAACGGTCCCTAAAGATTCTATAGGATATTGCATCTCTTCTAGACTAATAAATAAGCACATACAACGTAAAAAAACTTAACATTATGTAACACAAGAAATCAAAAGAAGCTTTCGAAACATTTCTTGTTTTTGGGTAAAAAGCTTAACACAAACATCTTTGAAAACTCACAACATAAAGGCATTAAAACAGTGGTGAAATCATAAAGCAGGCAAGAGGTTACCTCAAAATTGGCAAGAATACGAGCTCCTTTCTCTCCCAATCAAAACTCACAAGAACTCAATCTTGGCAGCCTGGGGCATGCTGATTAGTGAAATGAAAGGTGTGAGAGTAAGAAGGGAATATGGGGTATTTATAAGGGAAGGGTGTGACCAACTCTCCAGAAAAGTAGTGAATGTCCGCCAAACTCTAGCGTATATTTAGTACTATTTGCATGGTGGTCCAAAGGGTGTAGCGTAAGTCCAAGTATTATCCAAAGGGTATTCCAAAAAATAGTGTACGTCCGTGTGGTCCTAGCGAATGTCCATGTATTATTTGCAAAGGGTATGTACAGTGTGTACGTCTGCATTAGAAACAAGGGCGTACGTCCACCAACTCTAATGTACGTCCGCTAAAAAGTGTGGCGTTTTAGACTTAGGTCTCAAAAGGGTTTAGGAACTGCTTTAACTATTTTGTGGGCTTGAGCATCTTTGTTAGAACCTTCCTAACCGTTCTTTTGAAGAAAATCTTTAAAATAAAATGATTATTTTTATGGGGGTAATACAAAACTAATGGATCAAAAGCCCACAAATACAAACATTTGACTATAAAGTTAACTTATATAGTAAGCCCATGACTGTTATCTCACACGTACCTGTGTACCATGTCATACGATACAATTAATCTTATTAGTCTTTTATATGCATAGTTTTACAATCTTCATCATTATCTTATTAATCAACATATGTTTTTACAAAAGAGAGTTCACAATAATTCCAAAATGTATTTCAAGAGATTTGCAAATATATGCATGTTTGATATATATATATATAAAATAGACGTGCAATGCAAAAAAAGTACCAACAAGCATCCATGTGAGTTTGTACTCACCCAGGTTGTAAGACTCCTCCATAAAATTCTCTTGAGGCACCATAACCTCGAATACTAAGAAAATACCTATTATTAGCTTTAAATCTAACTAAAACGAACCTAGAATATGAATACAGAGGCTATTAGACGATTGGACAAGGTGGTGTTCGCTAAAACACATCTAACCATACGTCCAGGTTGGCGACCATACGTACGCCCAGAAAGCTCGTACATCTGGTCTCGTGGCCGTACGTTCGCTCAAAGAGTTTCAGGTAGAACCTCATTTGGTTCAACTGTCTTCCTATCCTCCCAAACTAGTTCCAAAGCTATCAAAGGATGCCTAGGACTTCCTATCTCAAAACAATACTTCCGTGCAAAAGGAAATATGTTCAACAAGAATTAAACGCTAACCCATGCTTAAACCAAGATTGAGGGCATAACTAACGTCAAAATTTTGGATACTTGCATCACCTTATTTATATTTTAACTTCAAAATCCAGTGCAGAGCCAGTATAAATTGCAATGAAATAGTAATTCAAAAAGGTCAAATGTTGAAAATATAAGTTTGAAGGTGTCTTTTCAACAAAAAAAAAAAAGATGAAAAGAAAAGAGAAGGAAACCTCCTTTAGAAACTACTCCTAAAGTTTTGTAATTAAATACAAGGAATTCTAGGTTTAAAATGCTAGGAATTTTTAATTTTTTGGCATTTGCTTGGTTACGCCAGCAATTAATAGGGGTCTATGAAGAAAGTGCCAAGACTTTAGTGGCACGAGTTTTTTTAGTTTTGTTTTTAACTTTATCATAGTTAGCCCATTGTTTTTACCCCCATTTATACAATGCATGCATGGAAACTATTTAGAAATCACTCACATTTCTCTTATAAATTATAATGCAACCAAGCATAATTGACAAACAAACAACATGAGCTTATGAGCAATAATTATGGCATTTTAAATGTAAAAATGAGGGTGTTAAGGATGAAAGGCAGATGTACGCGACAATTTTCCATCTATTTTAACGTTTGAATAACGTTTGATATAATTGCCTATTTGATATGAGATGGTAGTTTGACGTATCCATTAATGCCCCTTTTTTTTATGTTTAGTGGTGCAAATTAAAAGGTGGTGATAGTTGAAGGGGGAATTGAATTGTATTTTCTCTCTATTTTTCCTTGACTTGGTCTTCCCCTTAATAATGGAATTAAATATGAAGTGGGATCCTCCTCTTAAAAATCTTTCATATTTTTCTCTTCTATATTTTCTCATTTAGATATAGATAAATGGTTAGTTAAAGGTGTCTAAAGATAGATTACAATTCCAACATACATGCGTATAATAGCATATGTGTTATTTGGATATGTATTAAATTAGCAAATCTAAATGTTATCTACTTGAACAATATCTACTTGGTAAGTAAACTAGGTAACATTTGGTTCATATTAATAGCATATGTTGACGACTTCAATTTGTTTATTTTTAATTTTACAGTTTGTAGCCTATAGTTTCCACCACTATATATATTGTGTGTGTGGAGGAGAGCAACAAAAAAGAAAGAAATAAAGGAAGAAGATGATCATGTCATCCGGTACAAAAGTAAGTTTGCTATTGATAATTATGTTTATGAGTGAATCATTTAAGAGTGGCGTTGAAGGCGGCATATTCGAAAAAAAGCGAGTGTTCATGACAGTAAGAAATGATTTGAAGACTGATCTTACGCTTGCCTGTCATTCATCGGAAGATAGCCTTGGTACCCGAATTCTCCAAACAAACCAAACGCTCGATTTCAACTTTAAACCCAACTTTTTGGGGACTACAAAATTCGTATGTAATTTTGTATGGGTCAACAACGCAAAATATGTAATTCATAACAATTATCTGATTTACGCGTATGATCCGGACTACAAGTTATGCGGTCATCGATGCCTTTTGGGGATTGATCAGGACAATATAACTCAATATGACGCCCAAAATAAACTTGTTCATGTCTATTCCTGGTGATTAAAAGCAGGGCAAGCAGAGCACATCTTCATTACCTATCTACCTTAATATGTGAATATTGAAATAAAGTTATTTATTGCTATATTATATATTGTTGGCAGTCCTATATTGAGAAAGTATATGGAAAAAGAAGAAGAAGAAGAAGAAGAAGAAAAAGAAGAAGAAGTACTTAATATACATAAGTGGACCCAAGCCTATTAATTTAGGCTTTTGGTGTTTCTTTTCCGGGCCTGACATGTATATATATATTGCCTTATAAATGAATTATTTATTTTATTTATTTTTTCTTTTAATTGTTTCAAGTTTTCTATGTGAGATATTATCATAATTAGTCAAAGGTAGGAAAGATGAACAAGAAGATAATGCTTGTTTTGTATTTCACCATAGATTTGGCTTGATTGATAGCATGGCTAGCTTATCTTCGTATTTGACTCGATTTAGTAAGCCCTTAGGGGTGTTTTTACACCTAATGTCTTAAAACCATCTAGTTTAGAAGTCATTGGTCTAACGCTCGATACATGGGCCAATTAGAAAGCTCAATGAAGTTATTTATGCTCCAACATAAATTGGATGATGCAGAATTTTTGGTGGGGACACCAAAAGAAAATTGAGGCTTAGGATTACGGGATCTTGTATGTTTTAAAAAGGCTTTGATGGCAAAGCAAGGTTGGAGGCTTCTCACATCCCTAGACATCATCACATCGCGGATCCTAAAGGCTAAGTATTATCCCCACGGTTCAATATTTGAAGCTAATGTAGGCAAAAAAACCATCCTTTGCGTGGAGAAATATCCATGGTGAACTAAACATTGTCAAAGAAGGACTTTGCTGGCAGATTGGCAATGGTCAAAGTTCAAATATGGGGGGACAAATGGATTCTAAAGCCTTCCACATACACGGCCCATTGTTTCCCTAGGTTTCTAACAAGTGACGCTAAGGTAGAGGAGCTTATTGATCCTACTACCGGATGGTGGAACCAAGTATTGCTAGCAAATCTATTTACTATGGAAGAGCAAAACACTATTAATACTATCCCGATCAGCTCTACCAACCAACCGGATAGGCAGATTTGGCGATGTACGGCAACGGTAATTTTTCGGTGAAAAGTGCTGATCATCTCGTAAAAGAAGTGGAACGAAGTGGACAACTAGAAGAGTCCATCTGGTTGGGGATAGTGAAATTTGGCGAATTTTATGGAAATTACCCATCCAAGCCGTGGAAAAGAATTTTATGTGGAGGGCTTGCCACAATCTTCTTCCGATAAAGGATAATCTTCTGAAGAGGAAGATTGTTAAGGAACCATTATGTCCTATTTGTGGTCGAGTTGTAGAAATGGTGTATCATGCATGCGCTATGGGAGTGCCCAGCAGGGGAGGACGTATGGGGGCTAACAAACTTATTTTCCAGAAAAGCTCCTGCCTGGGATCTGGTGTCATGCAAGTGGTAGAGAGCATTCTCTAGAAAATGGGGTAGAGGATTTTGCTTTCTTCGTTTATTTGGCATGAAAAATCTGGTTTGGGAGGAAAACTGTGGTTCATGGGGGAGTTTTACTCATTCGAACCAGTTAACGGAGGAGATTGAAAAATTAAGGGAGGAGTACCTACAGCTGCAATGGGGTGGGACTTCCATCTCTTCAGTAGCACTTGCAGAAACGGAGGTGAAATGGGTTCTTCCACCAGTGGATTAGTGTAAGGCAAATTGGGATGTGGCTTTTTTAAAGGATGCAGGTTGTGCGAGTCTAGGAGTAATAGCGGGAGACCACATCGATCAGGGTTTGGCAGCAAGGAGTTTTACAAAAAAGGGAGTGTTGGAACCAAAAATAGGGGAGACAATTGCTTCACACCATGCCGCCCAACTGTGCAATTTTATGGGACTGCAAAAAGTGATTTTGAAAGGAGATGCCAAGCTTGTCGTGGATGCAGTAAATGCCAAGGACAATAACTGTAGTAGTATTAGACATCGGGTGGAGGATACATGTTCGATTTTGCAATCTAATTCACAATGGAAATGTGATCATTTGAAACGTTCTGCTAACATGGCAGCCCGTAGGTTGGCCAAGTTGGCAACAATTGATGTCATTGATAAGTTATGGAATTCGTTAATTCCCGACTGTATTCGTGATGTTATTTTGATAGAGTAAATTGCCCCATCCAGTGATTGATTTTAATAAGAATCCAATTTTATTCAAAATAATAATAATAATAATACTTGAAATTGATTCAATATTTTCAATATAATACTTGGCAAGAATAATTTAATGACTTCATTTTCAAGGTATACTAAAAAAAAAGAACATAACATTTAAGTACAAGGATATAATGTCAATTTAATTATTTTTGTTAAGTGTTGGTAAGGATATAATAAAAAAAGAATGAGAAATAATATTTAAATGCAAGTAGTGAAAGAAATAGATAATCTGTTGGAGAAAATAGAGAAAAAATAGTAGCTAAAGTAGATAATTGTACTTTTTCAGTAGCTATTCTAACTATTATTGCTGGAGGTGCTCTTATAAACTCGATTGCTTAAAAACGTCACTTTTGTGAGTTTGTCACTACAAATACACAAATGCTATAATTTTTTTTTTTTTTTTGGGAAATTACACTTCACCCCCCTAAACTATCCACCCATTTTCACTTTTGCCTCCAAAGTTTCAAGTGTGATACTTAACCCCTCCCCCCC
>CM017324.1:32535899-32589269 GCA_006937295.1 Carpinus fangiana
TTTTTATTCCCAAAATGCCCCCATCACTTTTTTTTTTTAAAAAAAAAAAATCAAAAAAAAAAGAAGAAAAAACCAAAAAAATATATAAATATATGCTGGGGTGGTTCGGCGACCCCCAGGCCGGCTGGTCTAGGGTCGGCCGAACCACCCCCAGTGGCCCAGGGGGTGGTTCAGCCGCCCCTTGGGCCAAACGCCCAAAAACCGAAAATTTGAGCGATTGGCCCAAGTGGTGGCCGAACCACCCCTTGGGCCACAGGGGGTGGTTCGACCACCCCCAGATGGCTGGCCTGGGGGTGGCTGAACCACCCCCTGGCCAAACGGAGTGGCCAGCCACCTTGTTTGGCCTTTTCTTTTTTTTAAAAAAAAAAAAAAAAAATGTGGTGGGGGCATTTTGGGAATAAATAGGCCAAATGGGTTAAATTGCCACAATTTGAAAGTTTGGGGGGGTTAAGTGTCACACTTGAAACTTTGGAAGCAAAAGTGAAAATTGGTGGATAGTTCAGGGGGGTAAAGTGTAATTTCCTTTCTTTCTTTTTTTTTGACAGTCATTTTTATATAATGAATAGATAAATTAAGTATTTAATTTGTGTGAGATCCACATGAGTTTACAAATGTAATTATTGATCAATTTAATTTTTAGGGAAAAGTATAAAAAAAGCCCCTCAAACTCTAATCGTTTGCAATATAGCATCCTAATGTTGAAAAGGTAATAAAGTAGCCCTCTAAAAAATGCCACTTATTTTTTTATATGCTTATAATACCCCTATTCTTTTAAAAAATAAAATAATAAAATAATTATAAAAAAACAATTCTTTTAAAAATATAAAATTTATTTATTTATTCCAAAAAACTTCTTCTTTTTTTTTTGTATTTATTTGCCCATTGGTTTTTTTTTTTTTTGTATTTTTTAAAAATTGTTTGATTTTTTTACAATTATTTTATTATTTTATTTGTTAAAAGAATATGGGTATTATAGGAATATAAAAAAATAAGTGGGATTTATAATACATTTTTATAGTTTGTGGGATACTTTATTAACTTTGAACATTGTGAGCCTATATTGCAAACGGCTAGTAGCTTGAGGGGCTTTTTTTTATATTTTTTCTTAATTTTTAAAAAGAGATGATTAAAAGATAGTTGAACAATTCTCATGTTCTTTTTGGAAATAGAAATATGGGTTAAAATCACTTTACCCCTTGAAGTTTTAAGGGTTTTTCAATTCAAACACAATGTTTAAAAATTGGCAATGTACCCTCCTAATATATCAAAAAAATTCAATTCAAACCCTCCATAATTCCATTACTAATTTTTGTTGACAGAAGTTTTTTTTTTTAAAAAAAAAAAAACCATTTGAGGGTAATTATGTAATTTCATATATTTCTATCCAATTTGACAAAAATTAGTAACGAAACGTCTAAATTGAAATTTTTTGAAACATTAGAAGGGTACATTGCCAATTTTTAAATATTAGGGTTCGAATTGAAAAACCCCTAAAACTTCATAGGAATAAAGTGAATTTAACCCTAAAAATATCATTAAATATTTTTTGAATATTAATTATTAGGCCTATAGACTTATAGTTGTGTTGATAAAATTCTCATATAGGAATATATGCTTCTTAATGCTTTTGATTTTAATATGCATTTGAATAAAATTTGACTTGATCAAGTTAAAATAGAGATCAAGTTGAGTACACAAGTCTTTTTATATACTACTGCAGTAAATAGAATGAAGCAATCAAACTCTACCACATTAATGCAGTTGATAATTGGATTGCATTGAGACAACAGAATTTGAAAAAAAATGCTAATACTCTCAATTTATAGATATTTTGTTTACATTCATTTCTTATGGTGACACATTACACCATGTTTATCTCAATTTATGGATATTTTGTTTACATTCATTTCTTATGGTGACACCATGTTTATCAATTTCAATGATGTGTATTCTATAGTCTTCATTGTTGCACAACAACAACAACAAAAGACACTTCAAGGCGTCTTATTTAGGGGAACCGACACCCCTTAAAAAGGGATGTCTGTTCAACAGTAAACCAACGCCATAATAGTGTCGGTTTACTGTTCAACTGACACCCTTTATAGGGGTGTCGGTTACACAATTCAAACAATTGTTTGAATTGATATTTTTTGGCTTTAATCCATTTTATGTAAGAAAAAAAAGTTGAACATAGTTAGATGGAAAGATTCATTTCAGGAGGATGTAGAGGAAATAAAAAATGTTTTTTCTTCTACAAGTTTTGTGAAAAAAAATTTTGCTAGTATTCCCAATGGAAAAGCCAAACGGTACTTTTATCTAAATTGGCTAATCAAATTTGTAAAAAACCACTATATTGGATTAGCCAAAAAATAAAAAAATGCAAAATGGATATTTTATTAGGTTAGCAAAAAAAAATTGCTACATGTAGCAGTACTTTTCTTAGGAGCCATTTCATTTTTTTTATTGTTTCTCTCCCATGTTTTCTCTTTTCCCAAATTCTCATGGGATTTCTCTTTTCCCAAATTCTCTTGGGATTTCTCTTCCACATCTCTTTTTTTATCAAAAGTTGAAAAATATGATATTTAGAAAAATACAATCCTTATAAAAAAAAATAAAAATAATAATAATATTTAAATGATATAGATAAAAATATAATTAATCAGATGTATGAGGCGCTTCAAAATTTATTAACTAAACTAGATAAAGTGAGTTTTGAGGAGTCATTTTGGATAAAAATTTGGCTTCTCCATTGGGAATGTTCTAAGTAGCTGAAACAATTCAGTTAAGAAACAAAACAAGGCTAGAAGCAGTTTACACTCCCGCTAAAAGAGCTAAAAATATGTGAGGCCCATCAACTATAACGCATTGTCAATTTGCCCTCAAGAACTTTTAAAATTATTGTTTGACTCTATCAAACTACCATTTTCTTTCGAAAACCCCCATTATATCAGTTAAACTCGTTAACTCAAACAGTTAACGGATCACATGTGCTCCATATGCCATTTTAAAATTTCTAAATTCATAGCATGCAATAAATTATGCTTTCATAGTAGATGTATCAACTTTAGTTTGCCAACTGCATCTCCATGGTATATTCCCTTAGCAATAAGAAAACATATCATGAAATAGTCTTTCTACTATCTACATATTCAGCAAAAATGTGAATATGAATAACCAATCACCTCTAAACAGTTATATGTAGTTCTTGGTTTATTTGCAGCTCTTTATCAACCCAATAATCCTACTGCCAGTCCAATATTATGTTTAGTGCAGACTTGTGCATACACTAAATTGCCTACTATAGATGCATACAAATGACTTTTAATATGCTCTTTGTTCCAATGCATTTTGGGACACTGATCTTTACTAAATTTATCCCCTTTAATAATAGGTGCTACTAAATCCATAGTTCTCTTTATTCTGAATCTCTCCAGAGAAACTTTATGTAGCAAACCTAAATCACTATTTGTAAGCAAAAATTTATCTATATACAGGATTAAAAGAAAGTAACTTTATTCCCACTGACCTTATGGTATAACACTTATTAATAAGGTTCTCAATAAAACCATATGAGGTAATAACCTTGTATAACATTGACGGGAGACCTATCTTAGCCCATAAATAGATTTCCTTAATTTGCAAGCATTCCAACTTTTATGTACCTACCATAATGTGCTCATGCACACTTTTGGAGGTGCCTAAGGATTTTCTTGAAAGTTTTTCTGTTAGGGTGTCGGCTGAATCCTTGTAGAAACTCACTAAATGTTCCTTAACAACCTTTATAAAATCTTTGGCCTTAAAGTATTCAAGAATTGAATCCTGATACATGTAGTAATATGAGATTTTTGAACATCAAACTTAGGCAATTATAATATTGATCCCACTGTTCATGACTAATAATCTCATCTGATGTACTTTATTATGCTCGTGTGGATGATTCCTCTACATAGAACACCAAAGTAAATTCCAAACACCACAAAACTAAAGCACATTTTCTTTTTTAGTCAGAAAAATTGTCACTAGAAAGTATTGGAACATAAAATACCATTAATTGAAGCAGAAGGAATGCATGCAATTACCAAGAAAAATAAGATACTTTAATGCTATGAAGTAACTTTATTTAAATTAACTAATGTTAATTTAATAGTAAATTACAACCTACCTGTGGGCAAAAGCTACATCATGTATTACTAAATAACTTTATTAATAAGACTAGTAAATTTAAACATTAATAAATAAAAATTTCTTGTACATGTGGTATAAGAAAATTTTATTTTTAATGCCAAATTTATCATCTTATTCTAATTAAATCATAAGAATAATAACCTCTATTGGGGCAAAGTCATTAAATTTATGAATAAATCACAACATAAATGTTTAATTTTCTTTATGAAGTTCATGTAAATAATCTTTATATGATTATCATTATAAAATTCGGATGCTGTGGCTATTCCTAAAAATATTCTAATAATCATAATTTCAATAACATCTAATTGCCATATAATGCTAAAATTCATCTTTGAAATTTTTACAAAAATTTCTTTACCTTATTATCATCACGACTTAGGATGCTGTGGCAATTCCACTGTCACTTCGATTTTCACTACTTTATAAAGGCACCATAAAACTTCAATCTTTTTGTTGATCACAAAATATCCTATAGCTATAGCATAATATTTTAATAAATATTTATGCTCACGATCACATGGGATATAAACAAGAAACAAAGTGAAGTCTTGCAGAACAGTAAAAAAAAAAAACTCTAAATTGAAGGCTTTATGGTTAAGTCGGCCATTCACTGCCTAGTTAATGTTCGAACCCCCCTGCTGACGGAGAAGAACGAATTTTTCTTTTGCCCTATGGCGCGTGAACACCATGCGCCGAGTACGCGAGTGGGCCTGCATCCGGGTAGGGAACTTCATCCCCTACCTTCAGCCGGGTCTTAAAAACAGATATGTGTCGGGTCTCACCCCATACGGGTCTAAAACGGGTTTTTCTCATTTTTCATCAAATTTTCACACTGAATCCCGATTTTAAAGCATGATTTTGGTTCAGAATCATCAAATCTTTTGATTTATGTGTTAAGAATCATATGGGTATTCCAAAAATCAATCAAAAGAAATCATTCTATTGAAGAAAATACATGGCCGAAATTTTGTTACGAAGATTTCAAAATTGTTCAAAAATTATTGTGTTTTACACAATCAAACCTCGTAACATTGATCTTTAAAACCACAAAAGAATCATTAAACATTCAACTTCAAAAAATTCGGCCAAACCATACCCATTTTGAAACTTAAAACCCAAAACCAAAGCCAAAAACTCAAATCAGATAAATAAAATATCCATATCTTCTCCGAACACACAAACGTACAATCACTCAAGAAACGATCAACAAATTCATACTAAACAACATGGCACAGAAGTAGGCTCTGATACCACTAATGTAAGAATTTGGGAGAATATTTAACATATACACATCAAAATAGAAATACTAACCTCCGGCCATTATTGTTTAAGTACTTGAATTAAGTAATCCAGAAAATCAGACTTGAAAGTTTGTTGAATTCACAATCTAGAATCCTAAATTTGCAATTCTAGAACAAATTCTATAACCCTCACAATATGTTTGAGAGTAATAGATAAATCATTCTTATGACTAATGGAGAATCATAGGCTTATTTATAGGCCAAAATCCTTATCCAATTAACCTTACGTTGCTTCATTCTATCAAGGAAGACAACTTTTGGTGAGATGATATACCTTTTCACCTTTAGTAATTATCTATATATTAATTACCCAAAGGTTTTAGTTTAATAAAAACTCTATTAATATTATATTCTATATACATATAATATATGTGACATGTGTGACACCTTTAGAAGATTTATTCTAACAGTTTTTTGCATCCATTTTCTTCTAAAAGTATTAAAAGTTACATAGGATCATAAATGTGCAAAAAATATGCTCAAATCCCATTGTTCGGTTGAATGGATAGAAACTGTTGATTACATTTAATTTATGAGTGGTTTGTATGCATGTTCACTCATAGTGACAGTAAAAGTGGGATTAAAAATTTCAAGATGGCATGTGGGGCAAATGTGATGTGTTGACTGTTTGAGTTAACGAGTTTGAATGACGGAATGGGGGTTTTGGGAAGAAAATGGTAGTTTAATAGGGTTAGACAGTTAGTTTAAAAGTTTATAGGGGCAAATTGACAATTCGTTATAGTTGATGGGAGAAAAAAGGTAGTCACCCCTAAAAGTAAAGTAAATAGACAATTGGCTAAGTTCATGTTGGAGATAATTTGTTACGATGCCATTCAATCACCCCTCTTCAATCCCTTTGTGAATGTCATTGCTGAATATTGTCCCGGTTATGAACTACCAAATTCTTTAACTCTCGAATCACGATTGATTCCAGATAGGTCCTATAGTCAAAAAAATTTCTTGAAATATGTCAAATCATGAATTTTAAATATATTAAGATAGAAGGGCAAAACAAGAACATACATATTGATAAATTAATGGTTTCTACTCTGACATGAAAATTCATGTTGCCACTTAAAAAAAAAATGCATGTTGCCAACTCCTTAGCCTTTTATAATTTTTGCACATCCTTGGATGAGTATATATAACTCTGAAAGGTTTTTAGGAATATTTCCCTTGACTTTTCCCTCATCTCTACAATCTTTTGCTCATATTTTCTTGCGTTGAATTTGTTATACAAACATTTGATTTCTTCCAATAAATCAAGTTTGTATGTAAAAATTTTGTGTTGTAAAACTCTGTAAATAAAATTTTGCATTGTAAAACTTTTACCAAACAACACAGATCATTTTGGTGTGATTAAGCATTTATAGCTTCTAAGCAACCACATTTATTGTTTTTTATTTTTTTATATCATGTTATACACATTTTGGATGATTGCCAAAACTTGTGAACTATATATAAATTACAAGAATCTCACAACCAAAAGAATTATAAAAACAAAAACCCTTTACAAATTATATTCTTTATGTTTGTGTATATCTTTGTACTGGATTGTGCCTATTTTTGCACAATCAACAAACAGAAATGGACCTGGCTTGAGAGCTAGCAAGAAAGACTATGGTGATTAAGGTTTCATCACAAATTTGCATCAATAGTCACTAGGGTATAAAACTTTGTAATGTTTGATTTTGAGCAAACAATCAGATTATACAAGTGTGTTGGGATGGAACACTGTCCATATTGTTTATTTACCAATGGATTTAAAAGACAAATAATTAACATATTAAAATATATATATTTCTTTTTGTAAGTCTCATGGTCCTAGTGCAAAACTTTGCCATGATCTAAATTACTTCTTAGAAACCATCAGTGACTTTTAAGAGAGAATAAAAGCGTGGAAGAGAAAAGCCAAAATTGCTCGAGTTTTGATACTCCATTTGGAGAAGGGTAAGCAGTGTTGAAATGAGAAATTTATGGTTGCCGTTGGCGTATCATGTTTGCTCACTTGGAAAACCAAAAAGAAAAAAAAAATGCGAAATTTATTGCATTTTTTATAAGTTTCTATTTTTAAAATCAAAAACTAAAAGAAATCTAGTTATGTATATATTGATCAACTATGAATTTTCTCATGATAAAAGATTAATATATGTTATGTAAAACTTAAAAGAAATTTTTAAGGGAAAAATATAAAAAAGCCCCCCCAAACTACCATCTGTTTGCAATATACTCCCTTAATGTTCAAAAGGTTATAAATTAAGTAGCCCCCAAACTACCAAAATGTATAATAAAATAAAATAAAATAAAATAAAAGCCACTTATTTTTTTATATTCCTATAATACCCCTATTCTTTTAATAAATAAAATAATAAAATAATTGTAAAAAAAAAAAAAACTAAACAATTTTTTTACAAATAAAAAAAAAATCTATAGGCTAATAAATACAAAAGAAAAAAGAAGAATAAATAAATATTCTCGCAATGGTTTTTTTTTTTTTTTTTACAATTCTTTTATTATTTTATTTGTTAAAAGAATAGGGGTATTATAGGAATATAAAAAAAAGTGGCATTTTTTATACATTTTGGTATTTCTGGGGCTACTTTATAACATTTTGAACATTAGAAGGCTATATTGCAAACGGTTGGTAGTTTAGGGGTTTTTTTTTATATATATATTTTTTCCAATTTTTAACTTGACTGATGTATGTCAAATTCATCGATATTCGTTACATTTTTATTAATTAATTGTTTGTTTTCTAATAAACATAGTAAGCCTATGTTCGTAAAAGAATTAGTATCTCTAACATTTCTCGAGATAAATCTAAGATTGTTTCAGAGCAACAATTACAATATATTTATAGGTCAACATCCAATTTGGGTGTGTTTATGCTGGGTCAAGCTTGGGTCAGCCCATCAACAAGATCCATCCTTGCACTACAAAAAAAAAGGGTTTTAGTGTTGGTTTTTTTAGTGTCGGTTTTCTAAACCGACACTAATATATGCAAAATAGTGTCGGTTTTTGCAAAACCGACATTATTGGAAAAATGGTGTCGGTTTTAACAAAACCGACACCTTTTGTTTCAATAGTGTCGGTTTTGCAAAAACCGACACTATTTAATAGTGTCGGTTTTAACAAAACCGACACCCCTTTAAAAAAAGGTGTCGGTTTAACAGTAACCGACACTATTTAAAAGTGTCGGTTACTGTTAAACCGACACTCCTTTGAAAAAAATTAAAACCCCCGCCTCTCTCATCCAGCTCCCCGCCTCTCTGTTCTTTTTGTCTCTCTCTCAAGAATTTCTTCTCCTTTCTTCTCTGTTCTTTTCGTCTCTCTCTCAAGAATTTCTTCTCCTTTCTTCTCTGTTCTTTTGGTTGGGTTTCGTCTCTCTGTCTCCCGCATGACTTTTCTTTTCTTTTTGTCTCTATCTCAGCTCTCTGTCTCCCAAGCCTACTCCAAAAAACCCCACTGAGAGAAAAACCCAGAAACCATTGCCCCTTCCCGGCTCCCCAAGGCGCTCTTCAGTCTTCAAGGTATTTTATTTTTTCTTTTTCTTTTTGTTCTTTAGAATATATATGTTTGGTTGGTGGGAAAATAAGGAAAGGAACAGAAAGTGAAACAAAGCTTTTGTCCTTTTGGTTGGGTTTCTTGGAATGAGTAAAAAGTTGAAGAGAAAGAGAGAGAAGTACAGAGCTTTCTAATGCTCGTGGCCCTCTAAAATTGAATATAAATTTCTCATCTCTTTATCATCCTTTTTTATGCTATACTGGGTTTCATTTATTTTAATCTCTGAAAAAAATGTTTAAGATCGCAGATTCAAATGCTGATTTGTTGTATTCAAATGCAGATTCAAATGCTCTTGTGGGTTTCTTCATATTTTGTGGTTTACCCTTTCATTGATTACTGAGAAAATGAAGGAAAAGAAAAGAGAAGGACCGTGCCGACGAGATCTCCCAGATTCAAATGCTCTTGTGGGTTTCTTCATTGTCGACGAGATCTCCCTCCTCACCGTCAACTCCTCCTCCTCTCTGGTCAGCTCTCCCTCTCTCTCCCTCTATGAGTTCTCGATTCTTTAGATTTCTAGTTGAGGGATGTGAATTGATTGGTGCTCTGTTTGGTTTCCAAATGTAAGAGAATTAAAAATTTACTTCCACATTTTGGCACAACTATTCGGTTTCACTCGGTAACTCTTATTGCTATTTGAATTTCTTTCTTCTAGTTTTGTCTGGAAAGATCTTATACAAGTTGATGAATTCTCTGTTTGGTTGTTGATCGTATCAAAAGTAATACTTGCAAGTGTACGAATCGTGTGCAATAAAGTGCGCGTGAAAATGCGAGGTCGAACCACAGAGAACGGCGTTTTGTAAATAAAAACTAATACAATTCCTAAATTAAACGTATCTTAACCTAGTCCCAAAGAGGGTTGATTTCGAACAATTAAAAAGTGCAGAAATAAAATTAAACTGAAAACTATTGGGATAAAAGTAACTAAGGTTAAAGACGAACCTCACCCAATAAGAATAAGCTAAATACATTAAACACTCATTTTCCGTTCTTTAAACATTAAACCCTTCAACACACTCTATTGTAGTAATTGACACAAGTCAAACCGAATAATGTGTTTACCGTTAAGGAGCTACAACGAGTTTTGATTATGGATAAAATCATCCACTGTATCCTTGGATCACAGTGGATATTGAATCACAACCAAACACTTGTTGTGCACCCGGCTTGGAACACATCACCGGACGACTATCAATGCATCAACACACACAACCATTCAATTATTTGTCACAGAAATTGAATGACGAATGCGGAATTGAATAACGGAAAATAAGCATAAAATATAAAAGCACGAAATTTAAACTAAGGGTGAGGCTTCATCTTCAACCTAAGTTGAAGATTCTAGCCACCCATTGAACAATAAAACATAAAAGAATTGAAATAATGCATTAAAATTAACTGTAAAATAAAAGTTTACAACTGAAAAGGGGCGGAGCAATGCAAATAGTAGCAAAATGCTCTCAAAAACGCCCCAAAGGAATTGTGTTTTCGACCAAATGGCCTTGGGTCCTATTTATAGGCTACAGAAACCTACGAGTGCGTTCGAACGCAGGAGGTGCGTTCGAACGTACTACTGAGTTGTGCGTTCGATCGCACACAGTGCGTTCGACCGCAGAAAACCATAACGGCGCAGCGCTGAAGCGATGGACTCCTAGGGCACCCGCGCGATACGCGGGCTGACGGGGACTGCGATCGACCGCGTCCCTGCGTTCGACCGTGAGTGCGTTCGAACGCACCAAGTGCGGTCGAACGCACTTGGCAGGGGTCCAATTCTTCACTTAGTGTCTTTTTGCTCTCTTGTGGCCAACTTTTGTTGTAAAGACCTGCACAACTCAAAAACACTAAAAACACCAAAAATATTAGAAATTAACAAAACTAAAGGCTTAACAAATATAAGTTAAAGGGGTCAAATATACACAATTTGACACTGATCAGTTGTTAAGAAGACGAAAGCAAAAAAGAAAAAAAAAAACGTGAATCTTGTCAGCCTTTTTTTGGGGGGGTGGGTGGGGTGGGTTAAAGTTTGAATTTGAAATCTGAGTTCTCGATTCTTCTGATTTCTAGTTGAGGAGTGTGAATTGATTAATGCTCTTACAAACGGAGCACTAATCTGGTGGGGTTAAAGTTTGGATTTCTAATATATATATTTTTCTTACATTTTCTTAGAAAATATATATATATATTTTTTTAAAAAAATAATAATTTAGTTACGGTTTTTTAAAAAACCGTCACCTTTTAAAAGGTGTCGGTTCAACAGTATTACTGTTCAACCGACACCTTTTAAAAGGTGACGGTTTTGGAAAACCGACACTAATTAGTGTCGGTTTTGCCTAAACCGTCACTAATTAATATTTCCCTACCCCTAATTAGTGTCTCTTTAAAACCGACACTATTAAACCGACACTATTGAATTAGTGTCGGTTTTTAGCTCTAAACCGACACTAAAAAACCAACACTAAATCCCTTTTTTTTTGTAGTGTTGGAAAGCCCATTAGGTCTATCCATGTGAATATGTGATCACATACCAAAATTAAAATGCTATGAAAACATATAAGATTTTTCTAAATATTAGCTATATACTAAATTTAAATAATAAATAAAATTCAAAAAATTCTAACCTACCAAGTTGACAGGTTAGAATTTTCTAACCTTTGAAATTGCCAAGTCAAAGGTCAGAAAATTTTGACCTACCTAATTTAACAAGTCAGAAAATTCTGACTTACCAAATTAGTAAGTTAGAATTTGTTGACCTTTTAAATTAACACGTCACAATTTTCTAATGTGTTAAAATGACACGTCAAAAATTTTTGACATGTTAAATTTGAAATGTCAAAAAAAAAAAAAAAAAATTCTAACGTGCCATTTAATGGAGCGTCAGAAATTTCTGACATTGCAAAAATCATGTTACTGTAGACACGTCAAAAAATGCATGTTTTTTTGTAGTGTGGTAACGTCTTCAAGGAGTAGCTCAATCAGCTGGGACACGCCTCATGAAACAGAAGTCACTGGTTTAAATTCCTCTCCCCCAGTTTTATTTGATAGTATGAAGCTACGATTTTGCTCTTGTTTTTTGTTTGTCATAATTAAATCAAGTCGGGTTATTTTTTCCTTTCATCAAGTAAAATTATAATTGTGCCCTTAATGAATCACCGATGTTATTGATTTGGTTAAAGTTGTCATAATTAAATTAGATTTTGATTTGTGTTTGGAGACTTTTGTTGAGTATTTCGACTTTGGAGTTGTCATGGATGTTTAGTTGGTTAACAGTCTGTTCTTCGGTTTATTGTGAATGACATAATTTTACGACAACCATTTCTTGACTCTTATTTGTTTCTTTATTCATCAGTTAACAAAGTTTTTGTGACATCATCTATTCCTTTAAAAAAATAATAAGCTTGAGGGCTATTATAGCTAATAAGGGTGGTTGGACCACCACAGCACCATTATTGGGGTGGTCTGACCATCCCAAATGCTTGATAGGGTAGCCAACCATCTCTAAAATAGTTTGAAGTTTGTTAGTTGCCCCCAAAGCAACCAGGGAAGATGGCCGATCATCCCCAACATGCTTGAAGGTGGTTCGATTGCCCCGTTAATATTTTTTTGTGGGTGATCAACCACTGCTAAAGCACCTGGCTGTTAGGGGTGGTTGACCACCTCGAAACATGCTTATGCGTAGTTAGGCAACTTCATCGCTTTTTTTGGGGTGTTAACTTCTTGAGCCTCTAATTTGTTTTTGTCTTGGAGATTCTGACCACTTAGAGGTGTGTCTTTGTACGATATTGCATAGTTTCATGAAGTGTATTCAGCAAGAAGAAAGGAAATTCTTAGCCCTTGGTAAATTTTTAAAATTTTTTATTTTTAAAATATAACTAAATATTATCTAAAGATAATTCCTTTTCATACTGCAAGTTATTTTTTCCCCTCTTATTTTTGACGAAATATAACTATAACTATTTAATTTTGTCATGTATATTTACTAGAATATATTTTTTCCCTTCTGTAATTTATATACAGCTTGGAAACGTTAATAAAATGGAATTAATTGGCAGCAGTTACAATACCATTACGATGCATTAATCTTAATATATTTTGACTGATTAAAGGTGCAAGGGAAACCTCAAGAATAATTTTTGAGTTTGCTTACTTCTTGATGAATTTATTTTGCACTCGTCCGTTAATCTCTCGAAGTCAACAAGAAATAGAATGAGTTTATTTGCTGAATGTGTGAGATAAACTAAAATGAGGTGTTCTACCTTCTTTTCTCATTAACAAACAAGGCCAGAGTACTACAACACCACTTAGTATGTGATATTCAAATGTAACTGAGTGGACATGAAAAAGAATAGGGAATACAAGAAGGACGAATATAGGCTAACGCTCGTAAATTTTAATAACCTTATATGCATGGGAGAAGATATTACTGATGAGCCGTATGTATTATCTTCGTAAGTTTCACAAATATTTTACATCGAAGATAAAATGAACTCAAATTGGGCTTGCGTGGTAAGGACTAGACCCATAAACATGTACGACGTTAGTTAGGACAAAAGACTTGATGATGCATGTACCAACTACCATGAGAGTGAGCCGATTAACTTGAACATTAATCCGAATCTGCACAATGACTTTCAATGTGGCCGAAATGACATACCTCCGATCGAAGCGTCTCTACCTCAAGAAGAATACCATGTAATTAATACATTAATTTTTAATAATAAAATCTTATTAATTTATTCTTATCTTCATCTTGTATATTATACATTGATTAATGTGCAGAATTCTGAAAATTGGTATCTTCATTGCTGAGAACATTATCAAACTCCAATGCAGGCACGGCAGGAGGTATTCCATTAAAATTTAAGGTTTCTAATCTGGAAGGTAAGGTTTGATTTTCAACTACATTCTTAGATAAGCTATTCTCTGAACCTATATGACAGAATCTTTCTCTAGAACCTTTAACATAATCTCCTTGAATGCTTTGGGTGCCACTGGCCTCACTAGTAGGCACATCAACAGAACTACTAGGAAGACTTGAACCTGATGCAAATAAATCATTACCAGTTGTATTATCATCCGTGGCATTATGAGTAGTTGGATTATCAGATGCTTGACCAGACTTTGCTCCCTCATCTTGACAGACAACAGAGAAAGAGGACTCTTCCATGACTCGTCTCTCAAAATTTCCCACTTCCACAGTATTGTTAAAACACTTGAACCATCCCAAAACACTTGAACCATCCCTAAAATAGTTTGTTAGTTGCCCCCAAAGCAACCAAGGGAGATGGCCGATCATCCCCGACATGCTTGAAGGTGGTTCAATAGCCCCGTTACTATTTTTTTTTGCGGGTGATCAACCACTCCTAAGGCACCTGGCTGTTAGGGGTGGTTGACTACCTCGAAACATGCTTATGAGTAACTCAGCAACTCCTTCGCCTTTTTTGGGGTGTTAACTTTTTGAGCCTTTAATTTCTTTTTGTCTTGGAGATTCTGATCACTTAGAGGTGTGCCTTTGTACGATATTACATAGTTTCATCAAGTGTATTCAGCAAGAAGAAAGGGAATTCTTAGCCCTTGGTAAATTTTTTAATTTTTTTTTTATTTTTAAAATATAACTAGATATTACCTAAAGATAATGCCTTTTCATACTGCAAGTTATTTTTTCCCCTCTTATTTTTTTTACGAAATATAACTATAACTATTTAATTTTGTCATTTATATTTACTAGAATATAGTTTTTCCCTTCGGTAAATTATATACATCTTGGAAACATTAATAGAATGGAATTAATTGGTCCCCAAGAGGTAGCTCAATTAGCTGAGACCACGCCTAATAAAGTGGATGTCACTAATTCGAGTCCCCCTCTCCCCCTCTTGTATGGATATGTCAAAAAAAAAAAAATGGAATTAATTGGCAGCAGTTACAATACCATTACTATGCATTAATCATAATATATTTTGACTGATTAAAGGTGCATGGGAAACCTCAAGAATAATTTTTGAGTTTGCTTACTTCTTGATGAATTTATTTTGCACTCGTCCATTAATCTCTCGAAGTTAACAAGAAATAGAATGAGTTTATTTGCTTAGTGTGAGATAAACTAAGATGAGGTGTTCTACCTTCTTTTCTCATTAGTCTTCAAAGGTATGATAATATCATGTTAGAAGTTTGGGGAATTAGGTACTGAGATTTGAGGATTTCTATAGAACTATTATTCAACAATTACTCAAATTCATCAATTTCTCTCTCTCACACACACATATAAGTTATATTCTCTAAAACTCTAAAGATGAAATACCAGATCGACTAAAAGGTATGCTTTACAATTGTTGTGAGGTGCATTAGTATTATAAGCCTTAGCTGATGCTGGAGGCCTCTTAATTACTGGGTAGTAATGAGATATTTACAAACTTAATTGTCAAAAGAGTAAATTGTTGTTTATGTGATTGCTATTTCTTCCTTTAAGTTTTATACCATTTTATCTTGATGCGTTTACAAGAAGTTTTATGATCACAAGATAGAGGTTTTAAAATTTGACATGATTAGAGTAAAATATACAACTGCATTAAATAGAATCATGCAAATCAAACTTAAGACATTAGTGCACTTGATAATTGGATTGCATGAACCAAAATAGGAGTTGTGTTTTAGAGAGATTTCTTCACTACTCTAAATTTTTGTTGCATTTCGATAATATTATTTAGGCAACTTGAGCTGACAATATGCTCATACTCTCAATTCATGGGTAATTTTTTTTACATTCATTTCTTGTAGTGACACACACCATATTTATTAAGAGATATGTATGTTCTATTGTGTTCATGATTATTGATTTGCTTTGTGCTCCCCCTTGGTTGAATTGAACTTATTTGGCTTTATTAATTCATTTCATGTAGGAAGAAAATTTGAACATGGTTAGAAGGAAAGATCCATTTTGGAAGTATATATTTTTAGGGTATTTCAAGAATTAAATCACATTTGTCTGGGGTTAGAGGCCATGATATTCAAATTTGTGAAAACATACTTGAAACAATTGAGTCACAAGCCCGAGATGTAGGCCCTCCCACTAAGATCGAGAGCTAAAAATGTGGTAGCATCAAATAGTATTCTTGAGGGTGTGAGTATTTCAGGTTCATCATCATTACATATGCTCAATCTATATGAGGGACAAGATAAGAGTACAATGGATCAACAATTGGTTAAGTTCCTTATGTTGAAGGGAATTTGTCATGGTGCAATTGAATCACCATTCTTCATAAACTTTGTTAATGGCGTTGCTGAACATGGTCCTGTCAAACTAACACAATATTGTTTAACTATCGAATCAGAGTTGACGCCAAATATCAAGAAAGGATTTGAGGAATATGTTGAAAATGTCATAAATGAGTCAAGTAAAACAGGTTGTACCTTAATGTACAAAAGACGGGATTGCGAGGAATTGGTCTTGGAGATCTTTGCATACACACGAATTGGAATGGTGTGCATCAAGACACCCATGCCTTCCAGCGTTGATTGTCATTCTAAAACAACCTTGTCCTCTATTTTGAAGCCTATTAAGCCTACAAATGTTGTACAATTGATCATTAACGGTGATGATGAGTTCGATAATGATGAGATATATAATATACTTTGCCACAAGTATCCTGGGATTTACCGTACCCAATGTCCTACTAGTGAAATTGAATTTCTTCGGAAAGAAATATATGATATTCCTGTTGTGTGGCGTACAATTGCAGTAGCAAAGTGGATTGTTTTATACATTTACAAGTATAAAGTTAATGTGTTTTTAAGAGGGGGACACAAAAAAGATGATTTTTTTTTTTATTTCAGAGTTTTCAATCTCATACAACTTTTAGAAATTGAAAGCGAATTGCTCTGAAAGTATCTATTGGAACGTTGTCTAATGAATGGGGGAAGCCGTGGCAAAATTTATAAAAGAGACAAAGTTTATTGATTATACTATACCACATGAAAGACTCAAACGTGTTCAGAACTGAAGCCATGTTGATGCTTAAAACATACCATCCTCGTGAGTTCTGTAATTCTTTTTTTTTTTTGTAAAACTTATATATTTACGTTATTCTTTTGAAGTGTGCAGGAATATGGAAGGAATATTATGGCACTCATCTCCCTGTATTACAAAAATATGTCATTCGAATCTTGAGTCAACCTTATAGTTCTTCAATATGCCGAGATATCAGTTGGGCATAAAGAACAATGATAAATATCTACTCCAATCTCACAAAACAAAATCAATTATCTACTCTCCCATCCATGAGTTTGACTCATATACCACTCCACCAAAAAGGCTAGCTCATCACTGCATATATATTTAAAATGAAGAAATTAAGTAACTAGCTTTAAGTATATATTTTTTTGTTCAAGTAGGATTCATTTAAGAAATACCAAAATACCAATTGGTTTTTGTTCTTTCAGTTTCTCCCCTCTTCCTTCAAACTTGTTATAAATCACTCTCCCACCTTGGGAAATTACATGAGATCTTATAGATTGAACAACCCACAAAAATCACTAAGCAAAACCCAGATGAGAGGGCAAACCTCATTTTGAGGGCAACAAGAAATTCTTCCCAATTAGTAATTGGACCTGAATCCATTAACCATTGATACCAAGTTAGGGCTTTTCCTTGCATGAGGAAATTAAGAGGCAATGGAAACCTTATGGTTTTCTAGAGTCTGACAATAGGAGAAAAATTGTTGGGCACTAGGTCTCCAGTTAGTGGGATGGTTCCTTCAAAACTGAGGAAAATTAAAGCGAAGCTAGGGTCCTTGCATGTATTCCACCACCATTTCCCTCAAACAGAGGGTTATCATTGACCCTCGTGTTATCTTCGTAAGTCTCTCCTGATTGGTTTGGATTATTTTGACTAACATTTTGGACCGTAGTATCATAACTCGTACTAGAGTAATAATATAAGGAATATTATAATCTTCATAGTCATCCTAAATCTAATATAACTTTTAAAGTTACCATTGAATTTAAGATTATTATTAAATTTTAATCCATTGATGATTTTAGGAGCAACATAAGAACTCTAGAAGGACTCATGTCCTTATTTTATTACTCAGTTCTCACAGCCATGACGTTAGCAATGCGCATCTGTTAGTTGAGGACGACCTTTATCTTTCAGATTATGGGCTTAAGAGTGCGTTTGTCAATGCGATTTTAAAAACAAAAAATGCGATTTTAAACCAAATTATAGAATATTGATTGTTTGGCAATGTATTTTTAAAAAATTGGGATTTGAAAAAGCAAATTGCAAGTAAGGAGGTATTTTTTAGAAAATGCAACATTTTAAAATGTAGAGTGTTATTTTACTAAACGCTTTAACTATTATTTTAAAAATCACATTTTCAAATAGCATATTTTGAAATCGTTAGTTTTTAAATTACTTTTCAAAATCGGAATCCTACACAGATGATAAGTGTCTTTGTAATTAATTATAAATAAATAAATAAGAAGTATAAGGCAGACCCAAACCCATAATACAAATAATTGACCCATTAAAATAGCCCACGTTCAGTCCCGAGCAAACACTGATTTCCTACTCGTACAAGAAATCAAATCAAAAGACATTCTAAGTACAAACTAACTCTCCTTCTCCTTTTTCCTTATTTTCTGGTAATCCGAAACAACACCGCAGTCCCAAACTTTGAGCGACGAAAGCTTTCAGTCTTTCACACAATGCTAGAGAGAAAGAGGCAGCGTGGATCGTTTGGGGAAGCCGAAGAAGTAGAAGGAAAAGAAGGGGAGAAAAATCTTCAAGGTAATCTCTTTCCGCTTTAGATTTTTGTGGTGTTCTTATTGTTGTATAATATTATGGGTGTTTGGTTTAATTTTTGATAAGATTTGAGTTTGCTTTTGAGATGGTTTTCGGTTGCGAGCCGAGAACCAAATATTCCACGAAGATGAATTTGGGGATGGATATCTATAGAACTATTTTTCAACAATTACCCAAATTCATCAATTTCTCTCTCTCAACACACACATATATATATATAACAAAGTTCAGATTAAATACTAGATCGACTGCAAGGTATGCTGTACAATTTTTGTGAGGTGCATTAGTATTATAAACCTTAGCTATAATTAATTAGTATTACAATTGGAGGCCTGTTAACTAGGTAGTAATGAGATTTTTGTTTTGTTTTTGTTTTTGTTTTTTTTTTTTTTGGTTTTTTTTTGGTTTTGTTTTCTTGTTTGATCTTTTATTGTACTCCTCCGTGCTTTTACAAACTTATCAAGAGAGTAAATTGTTGTTTTATGTTGTGTATGTGATTGCTATTTCTTTCTTAACTTTGATACCATTTTATCTTGATGTGTCTACAAGAAGTTTTTCGATTTATAAGATAGAGATTTAAATCTTACCCCTCATTCAAGATTAATATATACTTCTCAATGCTTTTGATTTAATATGTATTTGAATTTGACCTTATCAGAGTAAAATAGAGATTAGGTTGAGTATTCTTGTTTTTAATTTAATTTTTTTTTTTAATCTACAACCGCATTTAATAGAATCAAGCAAAGCAAACTCTACGACATTGTGCCCTCACTACAAAAAATCATTTTTTTAGTAACTGATCATTAGTAACGTTTTAAAACACCTAAAACGTTACTAAATGATGGTAACGTGCCATTGGTACGTTTTTGGCACATTACTAAACCACAAGTTGTTAATGAGAATTTAATAACGTTTCAACAGTGCTATGTTACCAAATAGTAACGCTTGGAAAAAATGACACGTTACTCCGTTGGTAACGTTTCAAATTTTCAAACGTTACTAAAGCTTAAATAATAATTTTTTTAAAAAAAAAAAATCTGAGCTCTGTATTTTGAGCTCCCTCGTGAGAATCCAGTGCTTTGGCGACGAAGAATATGAACAAACTCTTCCTTCCCAAGATTCCTCATCTGCAAGAAAAGAAGAAATCAATCAATATGAAACACAAAAACTCACAAAATTTGCAGCAATTAGCACTAGAACCCAAAGAACTCGTCAGCAAAAATCAAAAACCATTCAGTAACCCTTAAAACCCATTATAAACAACTCAACCATCGGTCACAAAATAAAGCTAAACTTAGCTATCAAAGCCATAAAAATCATAGGGAAGATTATTTCAATAAACCTATAACCCAGTAAATTCACAAACATCCATGAATTCAAAATCAGAATCAAAATCGTCACTTTACTATATCAATAACAAACAAATATTTAGTCAAAATTGACAATAAACAAAGAGAAGACCATCCTCGAGTTACAACAAGAAAGTACCACAAATTTCAGGGCTTGGGTTTCAAGGTTTGATGTCCATGATGCTCTTGACCTTGGAAGCGTAAAGGGAATAGACGATGGCCTGTCTCTTTGCAATCTCGAGCTGGCCCTTGCTGTCAGAGAAGGCTGAGGCGAGCGCGTCCCGTTCCGTCAGGGTCCCGTTCTGGCGAAACCCCTAGACGGTTCTAGGCCAGAGTTTGCAAATATGGCGGAAAAAGAAAAAAGGAAGGAGGGAAAAGCTTGAAGAAAAAGAAAGAAGGAGGGGAAAGCTTTGCTAGCTAGTGCCTGCGTGCGGAAGGAGGAAAAAAAGAAATTACTGTAGCTAATTAATTTAATGCGTGCAGGGGGATGGCGCTAGCTGCAGGATGGAACGCACGGTTGCATGGCTCGAGGGGGAGGGTTTTTCAAACGTATAAAATATATAATAAGTTGGTAACGTTTGAAAACTCAAACGTTATCAAATTTTCAATAAAAATAATTAAAAATAAAAAATAAATTATATAATATAAAAATATATAAAATATATAATAAATTTTTATTTTTGGTAACATTTGAAAATTTAAATATTACCAAATTTTCAATAAAAAATAATAAAAAATAAATTATATAATATAAAAATATATAAAATATATAATAAGTTTTATTTTTGGTAACGTTTGAATTTTTAACACATTACCAAATGTATATTTTTTCAAAATTTTTTTAAACTGTCCATTAGTGACACATTACTAATCCCCCATTTTTTTGTAATGCCTTGATAATTGGATTGCATGAACAGAGGTTGTGTGTTTAATAGAGATTTCTTTACTTCTCTAAATCTTTGTTTGATTAGGAAAATATTACTGACTTAGCTTGACCTGACAATGATAATAGTTTCTGTTTATGGGTTTTTTTTGCCTTTGTGCTCTTCTTGGTTGAATTGATCTTATTTGGCTTTAATTTATTTCATGTAGGGAAAACATTGAAAGATTCATTTTGGGAGTATGCAGAGCAACTGCAAAATGGTTTTATTTGTAAGTTTTGTGAAAAAGGTTTTAATGGGGATATTTTAGCAATTAAATCACATTTGTTTGAGGTTATTGACCGTGAAGCAATTCAGCTAGAAGCAAAGCAAGCCCTACAATAGGTTGACACCCCCACTAAGGGATCTAAAAATGTGCCGGCTTCAAGTAATGTTCTAGAGTGTGAAAGTTTTCAAGCTCCTTATCATCGCATATGCCAAATCTATGTAAGGGACAAGATATGTGTATTTCAAGAACTAAACCACATTTGTCTGAGGTTAGTGATAGTGACAGTGACTATGAGATTCAAATTTGTCTGCAAGTACCTGAAGCCGTTCAGTTAGAAGGAAAACAAGCACTACAGGCAATTGACAATCCCACTAAGAGAGCTAAAAATGTGGCTGCGTCAAGTAATGTTCTAGAGTGTGAATGTGTTTCAAGTTCCTCATCGTTACACATGCAAAATCTTTGTAAGGGACAAGATATGAGTATGGTGGATAAATAACTTGCTAAGTTCATCATGTCATCGGGAATTTGTTTGGATGCGATCCAATCACCCCTCTTCAAGGACTTTGTGAATGGTGTTGCTGAACATGGTCCTAGTTATGAATTACCAAGTTCTTTAACTCTCAAATCCCGATTGATTCCAAATATCAAGAAAGAAGTCGAGGAATATGTTAGCAATGTCATAAAATATTCAGTAAAACATGTTGTACCTTGATGTACAATATATGGACTAGGAAATCGTCCAATACGTCAATTTTCATCTTCATGGGTATCTTTGCATATACACCAATAGGAGTGGCATGCATGGATCCACCCGATAGAATGCCCTGAGACATTCGTTATTTTGAAGAAATTGTGTCTTCCATCATGGAGGTAATTGGGCCTACAAATGTTGTACAACTTATCATTAATAGTGATAATCATGATGATGGTGGTACTGAGCATAACATGGATAATGACATCATGGCGACAGTGAGAAGGTAAGTGAGACTAAGTATATTGTTTCTAGAAAGTATTATTGGATTTACCAAACCCCGTGTGCTACTCGTGGGATTGGATTACTCTTGAGAAAAATATATAATGTTCCTTTTATGTATAATACAATTGAAGTAGCGAAGTGGATAGTTCTATATATTTACATGAATAAAGTTAATGTGTCTTTAAGAAGAGTACACAAAAAGAAAGATGTTATTGCTTCCCATTTTGTCATACTCACATCACTTTTAGAAGTTGAAAGTGAATTGCAACATTTAGATGTATGTATTTTAACGTTGTGTAGTGGTTGGGGGAAGCAAATTAGTGGCAAGGAGTTGGCAGAAATTTTAAGAGGTGCATAGGAAAATTGTAGCACAAGTTATGAAGCACTATTTTAAGCTCTTTCTTTGGTTCATTGTGATGGCCCAACATCAGGATACTTATATGAGATGATGGAAATGGTACAAGATGCAATTAAGCAATGTTGCGACAACAATTATGTCCTTTATTATGTCATATGCAACATTTTAACTGAAGTTCGAAGTGATATTATTCATTTAATACATGCAGCTATTGCCTTTCTAAATCTTATTTACATGTGGAGTGAGAAATTTAAGGAGAATGTAGAAATGATGGATGGTGTAAGCTATATTTTGGAAAATTTAGTTGCAGTGGAAGAGAAGGAAGCTTTTATGAACCAAGTACAACTGTACCGCATGAAAGACTCAAACCTGTTCACAGCTAGCTGAAGCTATGATGATGCTAGAAACATCTCATCCTCGTGAGTTCAGTAGGATCTCCGCTGCTAATAACAAGAGCATAAGAAATCATATCTTCAAAACCGTACCTGATTGGTGGCTCGATAGTGTGTCTAGGTCTGTTTGTGGTTATACTGTGATGCTGCTCAATTCCTGAAGTAGAAGTCTCTGTACCCTGAGAAGTGTTCTCCTGTACAGGAGTCTCTAACTCCACCTGCACCACCTGCTTATCACTGCTACTGCTTTATGGCATCTGCAGCTCTTTACCCTGAGTACTCTTCAACATGGAATTTTCGTCAAATACCGCGTCTCTACTGATCACCGCCTTGTTTGCCGTCGCATCCCAAAACTTGTAACCTTTAACCCCTTTCCCATATCCGAGAAAGACACATTGTCTAGACTTTGGATCAAGTTTTGACCGTTCTTCACTAGGTATGTGCACATAGGCTGGACAACCAAATACTCTCAAACCAGAGTAATCTACCTCATTACCTGTCCACACCTCCTCTGCAACTTTCCCATCTAGTGTTACCCTCGGTGACCTGTTTATCAAGTAGCATGCCATACTCACTGCGTCTGCCCAAAAAATCTTTGCAAGTCCAGCATTCAACCTGAGACATCGTGCTTTCTCTGCAATCGACCTATTCATCCTTTCCGCCACACCATTTTGCTGTGGTGTCTTGCGAACTATGAAATGTCTCTTTATACCATGCTGCTCACAAAAATCCCTGAACTCATCGTTTGTGTACTCAATGCCATTATCTGTCTTAAGGCACTTAACCTTTTTCCCAATCTAGTTCTCCACTTCAGCTTTCCACAACTTGAACTTGGCAAACGTTTCTGATTTGTACCGCATGAAGTAAACCCAAACATTTCTGGAAAAGTCATCAATAAAGATGATGAAATACATATGTCCTCCCCGTGACGCCGTTCTCACTGGTCCCCATACATCAGAATGAACATAGTCCATAATGCCCTCTGTCTTGTGAGTGGCTATCTTGAATTGTACACGATTCTGCTTCCCCAGAACACAGAACTTATAAAAATCAAGTTTGCACGTCTTGATACCCTTCAATAGATTTTTCTTATGAAGCTCTAACACGCCCCGCTCACTCATATGACCTAACCGCATATGCCACAAAACAGTACAATCAAATTCAGACTCTACAGACGCAATTCCACCTACAACTGTACTTCCTAACAGTTTATAGATATTCTTTGAATTTATCTGTCCCTTCATCACTACCATTGCATCCTTAGTTACTTTCATTACTCCATCTACAGACTTATAACCATAATCGTTTGAATCTAAGGTGCCTAATGAAATTAAATTCTTTTCCACTTCTGGTACATGTCTAACATCACATAACGTTCTAACCACACCATCAAACATTTTAATTCTAATATTACATATGCCAGTAATTTTGCAATGTGCACCATTACCCATAGTAACTATACCAGAATTAACTGACCTGTAGGTGTCAAACCAATCTCTATTGGGCGTCACGTGAAATGAACATGCTGAATCCAGAATCCAAGAATCCACAGCTGCTCTGAAGTAGATGCAACAGAAAGCATATCACCATCAGCATCGTCTGAATTGTCTTCCACTACGTTCGCAGATTTTGAGGAACCTTCATTCTCGTTGTCCTTGTTCTTTTTCTGGTCTGGACAATCCCGTTTCTTGTGTCCTTTCTTTCTACACTTGTAGCAATTGATGTCCTTCCTCTTCCTGGACTTTGACCGTGAATTCTTGCCTTTTGAATCACCCCTGTTATTGCTTCTTCCACGCTCATAGTTACCCTTTACAACTAGCCATTCTCCTTGAGAATTTTCATCAATATTTTTCTTCCTTTGATGAAAAGCCAACAGGGCTCTTGTAACATTCTCCAACTCCAAGGTCTCCTTCCCCCATGTCAGAGTTGTAACCAAATTCTCATATGTAGAAGAAGTTGGAAGTGAATTCAACAGCATCAACGCCTTGTCTTCATCTTCAAACTTCACATCAACCCTCTTCAAATCGCCAATTATCTGATTGAATACATTGATGTGTTGGCTCAGATCCGAGCCCTCTGCCATCTTCAAGCCGTACAACCGCTGCTTTAGATAGAGCTTGTTCGTCGACGACTTTGATATATTCCGACTTTCCAATTTCAACCAAACTGCCGCCGAAGATTCTTCATCCATGACATGATACATCACGTCATCTCCTAGACAAAGCCGAATAGTAGCCACCGCTTTCGCCTCAAGTTCCTTCCAATCTATGTCAGCCATCCCTTCTAGTTTTGTCCCATATAGCGCCTTCACCATTTCTTGTTGCACCAACAAATTCTTGACACGTCTCTGCCATAACCCGAAATTTTCGGATCCATCGAACTTCATCACGTCGAACTTTGCAGAAGATGTGTCAATCCCAGCCATCGTATGATTAGGCTCTGATACCAATTGTTGTAACCGCGCACAATTATGATGAACAATATATAGAATCGAAAAGAGAGAGATCAAGAGAGAGAGAGACAGATTTAACGTGGTTCGGCAATTTTCCTACCTTCACAGAGAGGCGGCTATTATTCTGATTATAATTTAGGTTTACATCAATGAGATATATATATATAGTAAAACACCCAAAACCTACGTGTACGGACGTGTATAGGACCCGTATGGATTCCGTACGAACCTGTACGAATTTCGTACGAAAACTGTACGGAATCCCTAAAATACCCCCATACACGCCCCCGCACCCCCACAACCTAATCGTCCCCCCACAAACTTAAATACGCCTATAGGCCAGTAGACTCCCGCTCCGTGAACGTCGCTATTGCAACATTCACTACGTTCCCGTCTACTTGGCCCTCCACTGGTGTTAATATAAGCCACTAACTCCAACAATATATATATTTAGGCCAAAGAGAACAGAGAAAAATGTAACATCAAAATAAAAAGCGAAGAAATTGATACCAACCTCTCAGGATTGCCCAAGTTGTTTGCCTCCATTTTCTTCTATATTCTTGCTCTCTCTTCTATCTGCGAGTGAAGGGATTTTGGTGAACTGGTTGTTGGAGTTGCTATTTTCGATTTAGACATTGGCTTTATCAGTGGCGGAACCAGGAATTTAGTAATATATGGTCCGAACAATATATATTACGTTATACCATTAATGAGTCGTAACTAAATAAAAATGTTACATGTCTATAAAATCAATTAAAAACAACTTCAAATATTCTGGTTACAAAAGTGTTCTAATTTGCAATAGATATGAACAACGACAAAAAATAATAAAAAAGTTACAAACAAGAACTTTATATTTTCTTCAAATAATGCTCAACGGCGGTCTTTTATGGAATAAAAGTCATCCATTATCATCTTTGTAGTGAACTCCTTAGCAATTTCTTTCTCAATATAAACTATTAATGATCCGCAAGAAACTCATCTTTGATTTTACTATGTAATTTAGTTTTTACAAATTTCATCGCAGAAAAAGCTCGCTCAGTAGTAACAGTAGAAACATGAAAAATTAACACTAGACGAATCAACATGTCAATCAAATTATAAATCTTTGACTTTCTCGGAATTGCTAATCCTATGCCTAACTCAAGTAAAGTTAACACTTTTCTGACTATAATGTAGTCGATCTCATCAATTACTTATGATTTTACTTAAGATTTCATGATAAACTATGATTTAATATAATATTATAATATTATATATACGAAACACAATTCTGTTAATTTTCCCCTAGATCGAAAGCAATAGGATAGAGAAAATTGACTTTGTCAATCACAAAAAGGTGCAGTGTACGTATGGCTCTCAAATGTCCATTTGTGTGACTCTTAAATCACCCAGTACGTTGGTTGTCGAACGAAAGCTGAAGCTTGCACCTTTAAGAGCCACACAAATGATCAGTACCTTTCCTCACAAACAGGGCCGGCCCAATGTATTTGGGTGCCTTTGGCAAAATTTTGGAGTTTAGTCTTATTTTTTTAATATTTAAATATTAATAAAATAATATTTATTTTAATAATAATATTATTATTATTCAGGTTAGTAATATGTTCATTGTTGTTTAATGACTTTTAAGATTTTTCATTAGCTAGTTGTATTTTATTAGGGTCATAAATATTTGTAACAATAGAGTTAGAGATATCAATAATATTTTCATTATCTTCTAATAAAATAATTCTTTTTGATGAATTTATTATTCATTTATAAGTTTTTCACCTAAATTATCATCAATATTTTGTTTATTGCTAATAACAAATTTATTTATTTAAAGCTCTATTTGAGATTTAATCGGTTTTTCTATTTTTCTCTCTTTTTTTTTTTTAAAAAAAAAAAAGTATTTCATATCTATGAGCATATTTTCTAGTATACATGTTTGATTAAAAATATTAACAAATTAAACAAATATGATTTATAAAAAAAAAATATTTGGATTATAATAAAATAAATTACAAAAATATAATAATAAAACTTGTCTGAAAATTGGTAAGATGTATTGCAGAGGAGGAGAGGAAGAGAAGAAAAGGAAGAAGAGAGAGAGAGAGAGAGAGAGAGAGAGGCCAATATTCCTCATTTTTTGATAAAAATTAATTATGCTCTCTCTCCTTTGCTACAGAGGAGAGAGAGAGGGGGATTAAAAAGACAAAATAATAATAATAATGTGGCATATTTGTTTTTTTGTTGGGTTAATTGGTTTTATTTTACAATGGACTTATTATATTGGGGCCTTATTTTAGACGCCCTAAGTTTCTATGGGAAAAATTTTTGGGCTTTATTTAAAAAAAAAAAAATGAGCCTTAAGTTAAAAAAAAGGGCCTTATTAAAAGTTTTTGGGGTCTTATTAACAAATATTTTGGGCCTTATTTATTGGGGGCCCTAGGCAACGGCCTAAGTGGCCTAGCCATTGGGCCAGCCCTGGACCCACAAACCACTTCGTTTAACTGAATATTACCCATCGTCTTCTTCTCAGGAATCTTCTTCCAAAATATTACCCATCGTCTTCTCTAATTCTCCATACAACAGAGCCGACAACCTGCCAATCCAGAAGCCTTGACAGGAAAACAAGACGCCGCTCGCACCACCTCCGTGAAGGACAAGATCTTCCCACCCAACTAGTATAATATATATAATTGGTAACATTTTCAGGAAAATTGCTTTGTCTTTAGGGGGATTAGTTTAAAATTTTGCAAGGTCCAATAAATGTATAATATATATAAAATATATTTTGTAAGAGTTTAAATTTTTTTTGGAGGGTCCAGGGTGCCCCCAACGTTGCACGTAGGTCCGCCCCCGGGCTTTATATATAGTGGCCGGCATGCGTATTAAACGGGCATTCCACATTTTTTATTATTCTTTTTTTCTAATTCAGTATTAAACCGCCATTCCACATTCTTAATTATTATTTTTTTCTAATTTAATTATTCGTAATAGATGAGTAAGATTGCAATCTGCATTGGAGGTCAACCACCCTCACACGGACCGAATACCATTTTATAATGTTGTTTTCTGTACAAGAATTTTTATTTTTAGTGGTATAAGATGTTTTATGAGTCGTATAAGGTAGAGGTCTTACCCCTCATATAGGAATGTATACTTCTTAATGCTTTTGGTTTTAATAGGGATTTGGATAAAATTTGACTTGATCAAGGTAAAATACAAATTAGGTTAAGTACACAAGCTTTTTTTTAATATATATTACTGGTAAATAGAATCAAGCAATCAAACTCTAAGACATTAGTAGATCATCACTTATCCTACAAGTTTAATATGATATGAAGATGTAAATTTAATTACTTAATCAGTACTTTAATATTTATCCTCAAGTGTGAACTCAAACTCTTTTTTTAATAGATAATACCTAACACGTGAAATATTTAATTGAAATTAGAGGTTAATTGATGGATTTAAGGTTCGGACTCAAGACCACTGGCTCTTAATCTTTGATACCATATTAAATTACAACATATCCTAAAAGCTTAAGGTACTGAGTTCAAACCTTGACTATGTTAATTCATCTATCATTTCAATTAAATATTTCACGTGTTGCGTCTTATATATTAAAAAGGAGTTTGAGCCCACACGTGATTGGGAGCTTTAAAGTATAAATTAAATAACTAAATTTATCTCTTCTTATCAACTTAAACTTTTAGGATAAGTGGTAATTTAACTTAATATCAGAGTCGGAGGTCCAGAGTTCAAATCTTAAATTTGTCAATTCACCCTTATTTCAATTAAATAGTTCACATGTTAGACCCCACCTATTAAAATAAAGTTTAAGCCTACACATGAAAATAAGTGTTAAAGTAATGATTTTAAATGCAGAATAATAAAATATGCAATTGTACGGATTTAATTGTAATCACAAATATATTAAATATACTCTAACATACCTCAAACTCAAGGCGGAAAGCTCGAGTTTGGCAGGAATAATGTTCTTCTTCTTTTTTGGTGTGTGTATTGGAGATGACAACAGTCCATGGGCCGGAGATGATAGGCAGAAGCACACTAGAGTCGATGGCGGCCAGCAATGGTACCTAGAGTTGGGCCTTTAACAACAATGGGCCGAGAATCTTCAAAATATGGCCAACTATGGGCCAAGAGCCAACAAATGGCTAAAATGTGCCTTAAATGGGCATGAGTTTCCAAACTACACCACAAGGCCAAAAATTAGGCAAACAAAGGGCCAGAAAGATGGGGCCAATTATGGGCCATAAATAGGACCAGGTCTTCAAAAAACACCACAAAGGCCAAATAATTGGGCCAACAAAAGGCCGAAAGATTGGCAACTTTGCCTCTCTTTTTTTTTCCACAAGGATGAAATCAACCTAATACAAAATTTCAAAATGAGTGAAATTAGGGTTTTTGTGACATTCTAGCTAGATGTCTCTTGATTAGGACTTTATGTGCTGACAATAGGCTCTCTAGTATTGTGTGTAACCCTAAACTATGTTTCATTGTAGCAGGAACTCGAGATGTTTGAGGATTTGAGAGAGCATACGAAGTAAGTAAATACTTAAAATTGTTTTCAATAAAAACATGCGATATGTCACTTGACTGCGCATGCGTATGTTATAAGCATAATTACTTTTCAAACAACTAGGTAAATGCCTTAATAACTAAATAATAAGATGCATCACATGACATGGTATATCGATACGTGAGGTATAATGACCATGGGATTACTATATAAACTTGATTTTATGGTAAAATGTGTGTATGTTATGTGAGCCTTGGATCCAATGGTTATTTGTGACTTGCGAAGACATGTTTGATTGGCGGGTCATTATAGGACGTATATCATTAGTAGCGTAGATCATCCGATGCCGGACTCAGTCAGGCTAATTGTGTTATGGATGATAGCGTACAATATTCAGGGTACCAATATTGTATTACAAATTCCTCAAAACAACACCAATCCTGCTGAGAAGATGTAATATCTCGAGTAAACCATGTATAATAGTTATGACCTATTATGACATTAGTTTCCTACATTAAAACTAGGGGTGTAAAAAAAAAACCAGGGAACCGAAAAACCGGGAAACCGGGGTCCCGGTTCCGGTTTGGAAAAACCAAAAACCGGGTACCCCGGTTCCAGTACCCGGTTTTTGGTACCCGGTCTTTACCGGGTTACCGGGAACCGGGTTAAATATATATATTTTATTTTTTTTAGTTAGGGCTTTACATTTTAGTTTTTTGGTTTGTTTACATATTTGTTTTTACTTTTTATTGTTTTAAAGTTTTCTTTATGTACCTAATTGAAAATGATTTTTAGGGTATTTTAAAAAATTGAATTTTTATTTCTAAGGCCCATATAGGCAAAAACATTGATTTTTTTTAGGATTTTTGGGCTTTTTTATTTTTTAATTATTTGGAACAATTACAACAAATCCCCTTTAATATGGACAAAAATACTAATACATTTTTTTAAAAAAATAACCAACTTATGAAAAAAAAAAAAAAGGGGGCTTATTTTAGGCCCAACACCTAAAATAAGCCCAAAAAGTAATTTTTTTAAAAAACCAGTTACCGGACCGGGTACAACCAGAACCGGCCGGGAACCGGGACCCCAGTGGTTCCGGTTTCCCAAAACAAGGAACCGGAGTACCCTGGTTCCGGTTCCCGATTTTGGCCAAAAACCGGGAAACCGGACCGAGTTGAAACCCCTAATTAAAACTTAAAGGCGATTGTCATTGAGATTACACCTACACTTATAAAAGACCAAAGTTCTTTTGAGGTATAAACAGAGGAATAAAAGCAAAATAAAACATTAAATAAATAAATGACAATTTATGAGGACTTTACAGTGGAAAACAAAGGGTTTGAAGCTCTAGGGGCGCCTCCCAAACGTGAAAATCACGAAAATACAAAGGGTCCTATTTATAGACAAAATAAAATGTGCTGCCAGGTCAGGAATGCGTTCGATCGCACCCCCTGCGATCGATCGCATCCCTGCGTGCGTTCGATCGTGGTGATATACGTTCGACCGCAAATGCATCAAGTGCCGCGTGTGCTCGATCATCAGAGTTGCGTTCGATTGCACAGCTTGCGATCGATCGCAAATAACTACCCACGGCGCAATGAGAAAACGATGAAGGCTAGGGCCGGCTAGGGCAACCGCGTGGGACGCGGGCTGACGAGGCTTGCGCTTGATCGTAGGTCTTGCGACCGACCGTAGTGCGTTCGATCGCACCAAGTGCGATCGATCGCACTTGCAGAGGTTAAAGTTCTATCTTTGCTTATTTTCGCCCCTTTGAACCACAATTCGCACCAAGGACCTACAACACACTAAAACAATACAAAATATTAGATATTAACAAAGCTAAGAGCCTAACAAATATAAATTAAGGGGTCCAAATAAACACTTTTAGGCACTCATCAGTAACACCTAATTTGCTTTTAAAAATATAAGTTTACTTCCGCATATAACGAAAGCTCATTTCATACTCAATTGTGAGATATACTTACTGAGTCTTAAACTTACATAGTATTTGTGGCTTGTCGGGTTATTTGTTTTAAGGGACTTATAAAAGGGAGAAACCAAGAGTTTGTTTTGCAATACCAGGTTTGATTGGAATGACTATTTTTTATTAGAGGCTCCAAGTCTATGATTGATGGTAATACATGCATACTTTATGATTTTTAGATATCTCAAATTTGTTATTTACACATTCTGCTTACATTGACTCTAAGTATGTTAGATGGGCGATCCCTTTAGTTAGTTATCAGTTAATTGAACTTAATGAATTAGCAGTAATTCTACTAAAATGATCAAGGTCTATTAGGTGTTACACGTGGTCCTTAACCAATTGAATTATCTATTGTAATCACAAATATATTAAATATACTCTAACATACCTCAAACTCAAGGTGGAAAGCTCGAGTTTGGCAGGATTAATGTTGTTCTTCTTCTTTTTTGGTGTGTGTATTGGAGATGACAACAGTCCATGGGCCGGAGATGATGGGCAGAAGCACACTAGAGTCGATGGTGGCCAGCAATGGTGACTAGAGTTGGGCCTTTAACAACAATGGGCCGAGAATCTTCAAAATATGGCCAGCTATGGGCCAAGAGCCAACAAAGGGCTAAATATGCCTTAAATGGGCATGAGTTTCCAAACTATACCACAAGGCCAAAAATTAGGCAAACAAAGGGCCAGAAAGATGGGGCCAATTATGGGCCATAAATAGGACCAGGTCTTCAAAAAAACACCACAAAGGCCAAATAATTGGGCCAACAAAAGGCCGAAAGATTGGCAACTTTGCCTCTTTTTTTTTCCACAAGGATGAAATCAACCTAATACAAAATTTCAAAATGAGTGAAATTAGGGTTTTTGTGACATTCTAGCTAGATGTCTCTCGATTAGGACTTTATGTGCTGACAATAGGCTCTCTAGTATTGTGTGTAACCCTAAACTATGTTTCATTGTAGCAGGAACTCGAGATGTTTGAGGATTTGAGAGAGCATACGAAGTAAGTAAATACTTAAAACTGTTTTCAATAAAAACATGCAATATGTCAGTTGACTGCGCATGCGTATGTTATGAGCGTAATTACTTTTCATACAACTAGGTAAATACCTTAATAACTAAATAATAAGATGCATCGCATGACATGGTATACCAATACGTGAGGTATAATGACCATGGGATTACTGTATAAACTTGATTCTATAGTCAAATGTGTGTATGTTATGTGAGCCTTGGATCCAATGGTTATTTGTGACTGGCGAAGACATGTTTGATTGGTTGGTCATTATAGGACGTATATCATTAGTGGCGTAGATCATCCAATACCGGACTCAGTCAGGCTAATTGTGTTATGGATGATAGAGTACAATATTCAGGGTACCAATATTGTATTACAAGTCCCTCAAAACAACACAAATCCTGCTGAGAAGATGTAATATCTCGAGTAAACCATGTATAATAGTTATGACATATTATGACATTAGTTTCCTACATTAAAACTTAAAGGCGATTGTCATTGAGATTACACCTACACTTCTAAAAAACCAAAGTTCTTTTGAGGTATAATAACAAAGGTAACAGCTAATTTGCTTGTAAAAATATAAGTTTACTTCCGCATATAACGAAAGCTCATTTCATACTCAACTGTGAGATATACTTACTGAGTCTTAAACTTACATAGTATTTGTGGCTTGTCGGGTTATTTGTTTTAAGGGACTTATAAAAGGGAGAAACCAAGAGTCTGTTTTGCAATACCAGGTTTGATTGGAATGACTATTTTTGACTAGAGGCTCCAAGTCTATGATTGATGGTAATACATGCATACTTTATGATTTTTAGATATCTCAAATTTGTTATTTACACATTCTGCTTACATTGAACTTAATGAATTACCAGTAATCCTACTAAAATGATCAAGGTCTGTTAGGTATTACACGTGGTCCTTAACCAATTGAATTATTTACTGGGAACCATTATATACTTTTTTATTCATACAAGAAGGTGAAATTTGTGAAAAATGCATCCATACAAAATGACTAAACTAAACCCACATTTGCATTTGATACCAACACAAAATGATTTATACCATAAGGTCTGGAAGGCTGGAAGCAGCGCAATTGTCTCCGTCATGGTAATCCACGCCTAACAGAGGAACATGTTACTCGGATTAAATGGGAGGCTAGGACAAAGATTATTGATAGTGCTTTTATCGATGGCAAAAGTTAGAAATAATTTTTTCTTTTTTTCTTTTTTTAAAAACTTCATTTTCAAGCTTTTTTGAAGATGTCGTTTTTTTTTAATAAAAAAAAAAAGCAAAAGAAGTTAGAAAGTATTTTTGAAGTTTCTTATCAAACAAGCTCATTTTTGTATGATAATTTTTTATATGGTAAAAACAATTTTTAAGTTCCTTAACGCAATCTTAAACAGATCTTTATTAAACTTGTAGCACAAATTTTCAATTAATTGGCATATAAAGTTCTTAAAATTTAAAGTGGAATACACTTGGTTGAGCAATTCTAAAAGTAAGACTTTTGTTATTCTTTTGTACCTCCAAAAGTGAGTGTGACTTTTAAAATTGCTATTGAATCAAAATTCAATAATGATCAATTTAAAATCTAATAATAATTTTAAAAGTCTCATTACTTTAATGGGAGAAAGGAAGAACAAAAGTCTTACTTTTTTTTTTCGTCTCTTTGGAAATTACAATATGGTAAAACTCCATTAATTTGCTGTTTGATTACTCTTTGCATCTCAAATTACTTGACAAGTCTGTCCCCTTCATTTACTTTTTGTAAAATATTTTGTTGCAGATATAAATTAGGGGTAACTTCATTTAACCTCCTAAAATATTACACATTTTGCAAACATTCATTTAATGTTTAAAGTCTTTCACTTTGATGTATATATTAAACTTTTATTTCGTTCCAGTTACCCCTCTTTCATTAGATATTGGGGTTAAATGAGACGGTAGAAATGATAAAAAGACTTTTATATCCCTAAAATTTTGCACCCATCCGTTAAGATTTAATAAAAAATCCTAATGAATAGGCTAATTGGAACAAAGTAAAAGTTCAATATACTAAAGTAAAATACTTTAAACATTAAATGATTGTTTGCAAAAAGCGCAATATTTTAAGAATAAGTACAATTACTCTTATGAATTATAGATAGAACCACTTAAACAACTTTTACATGGAAGATAATCGTGGCATCAAATTACACAATTATGCTTGTAATCTGGACAAATCGATCACCCTCATGGCCATTAATATGATCCACATGGTAAATCATGCCCTATAAAAAAAAATTACATCTTATTGGAATTGAGTCTTTCCAATAAAGAAGGGTATACCGCAAGGCGTACACACGGTCTCTCACCTCCCTCGTTTTTTATTCAATTTTCTTAGAGAATTTTTATTCGTACGTACGTTCTCTCAATTAAATTTTCTTAAAAGAAATTTTATTGACTTAAGCATCATCTCATCATAGTGTCTCCCATCCCAAGAGACCAACGGATTTTCGATAAACGTTTTTTCTGTTTTGCAAATAACCCATCACGAATTCGACAGTCCAAATCTGATTCAGCGAGCATTCACAGCATATACTTTAAAGCTGCTTTCCTTCCTTATATATAGAGAAAATCTAAAAAATATTACAAAGACTCATTTACAGCAGCTTTTATATATTTTCCTTATAAATTAAGATTGTTGAGTTCATCTATAACAATTTATATTGTTTATTATAATCATAAAAGGACATTTTCTCTCCTCTTACACCTTACACAAAATAAATTAATATGAAAAAATATATATATTTTAATGTTATAGGAAAACATAAAGGAAAGTTATTATAGATTGTATTTAAATAGGGAAGCAAAAATTAGTTTTATTTCCTAATTTTTTTTTTCTTGTGCTGGTGGTTTAGGGAAGCTGGTTTCACTCTTTTGGTCTCTCTAGTTCAAATTAATTGAATAATATCTAATTAATTATAGTGGATGAGTATTTTTATTATTTTACTTGTTGAGGGAACAAAAATACCATTCAAATAAAATAGAGTAAACCTAATTCTAAATCAAGAATCACCCTACTTGGCCTACTCACACGTGCAGTGTGAATGACATCCCACTGGTCCATGCTGCACTGAAACTGAAAGAAGGATACAAACACAATTAATATTAAAAAAAAGAAAAAAAAAAAAAGAGATGATAAACTTACAAATCTCCACCTAGGGCTTGAGTATTACCGCAATACAAATCACAAACAAATAAAGGTAGATTGTCTACCAGAAGTTTCTTTAATTGTTTGCAATATCTGGTTTGAGAGAAAGGGAATCCAACTAAGAAACAACTCTCTTTCTGAGAGAAGCGGAATTGGCGGTCAAAACACATCGAACTCTGATCCAATGGCCACCGGCGATCAACTTTCTTTAAGTGTTTTTCTATTCATTTTCATTCTTTTCTGGGCGACCAAACAAAGGTTAAAGCTGTAATAATCGAGATAAAGAAATTGAGAGAGGTAGACCGCTTATGACTGAGATGCTGTTGGTGGGCCGGTGGCAGTGATGGTCGATCTGTGTAGAGCTCGACTGGAATTGGACTAGTCAGATCGGCAGCGCTAGCTAGACCGGGTAATGGCGAAGGTAAACGGTGAGAGAGAAGAGCTGTTGACATGGAGCACAAACGACTTTAATTAAATGACGTGCAAGTCTAACATGTCCGGTTGGCAGTGAGTATTCAAATAAACAATGTGTCATCATTTGATTAGATTTGACATAACACACTAACAAATTTTATTAAAAATTTGCAGTAATTGTCATTTCACCCTCACAAACTACGCGACTATCATTTACTCTATAAATTATCATTTCATCACCAAAAACTCATAATCGTCTGTCAAAGACATTAAACATGATAGTCAACGTGTTATGTGAGTAAACAGTATTGTAAATAGTGTCATTGATTGACAGAACAGTACATTTGACCGTTCAACTTAACGGCATTGCCTGACAGAAGGAGAGTTTGAGTAACAAAACAGTATTTTGATAAGGTCATAATATAAAGTTGGTAGTTCATGTAGATAAATGGTAATCATGTGGTAGGTCGTAGGAGGAAAGAATAATTACCCCTAAAAATTTTGATAGAAGTTTGAGATTAAGAATTTGTTTATGGACAAAAACTACCGACCTACTTCAATAACTGCTAAGTGTAATCTCACATTTATTTTATTTAATATTTTTAATATTTATTACAATTTTACTAACGTAGGAGCTTAACCATTAATTTTTAAGAAACTTAAATATATTAAATGACACTTGTTACTTATTGAAACAGGTTAGAGAAAATTTCCTCTGACCCGTTTGGAAAATATTCATCCTTTATTTTATTTTTTTCGCTTATTACTGGAAATTTCAGCTAATTTTTATACAACAAAAAGCCAATTATAAATCAGTGTAAAAAGAAAGACTTTTTTTTTTAATCCTAAGCTTATATGCATTTTACAAAAGACCAAGAAAGCGTGCCTCCACTTAGTTTCACCCAAGCTTCATTCAGGTCATGGATAGATCACTCAGGTTCATGTCCATAAGCAGTGACAATTGACCTATGAAGACTCGCTTTCGCTACGGCTCCGGTAGGTTCCCTTAACCAAGCTAATGCCTATAAGTCACAGGCTCATTCTTCAACACGCACGCGGTCAAAGCCCAGGGCTCATCCCTCTGCTTGAGAGCTTAGAGCACTCACTGTAAACTCTTCAAACTCACTTTTTGATTATTTTGAAGATCCAATTTAACAAAAATGGCTTAAAATATCACTTTTCAACCTCTCTATTTTAACAAAAAAATTAACACTATAAATAGTAAACCTTTAAACTTAAAAATTACTATTCACTCTCTATTCATTAAACAACTATATTTTCTCTCTTTCTTTTTCCTTTTCATTTCTCTCATTTTTTTTCTTTTCATTTCTCTCTCCTTTTTCATTTTCATTTCTCTATCCTTTTTTCTTTGCTAATATAAGACAAAGTAAAAAATATGACCGTTAAAAAAATTACAAATTTTTAAAAATATTACCGTTATAATAATACAAATATTCGTAAAATAAACCATTAGGAAAATATAAACATTCAAAAATATAAAAGTTAGAGAAAGAATAAACAAGTATTTTAAAAAGAATATTTTAATGAAATAGTGAAAGTGAATTGTTAAAGTAGAGATGCTGAAATGTGTACTCTAAAAAAATGAGTTATTTTTTAAGAGTAAAATTTGAAGAGGCTATTGTGGATGCTCTTACAATTTCATGTTCTATTTCACTCTCCATGCGGTTCTTTTCACCCTTCCCTCACGGCGATACTTTCCTATCAGTCACCCAAGAATATTTAGCCTTAGAAGGTGGTCCTTATTGATTCACATCAGATTCCATGTGCCCCATGCTACGAGACTGCCAGCGAACACCCAGAAAGCGTGCAGAAAATGGCCGGCTAAAGTTGACCTTTGAGTTTTTTTGGGGCGTTGACTTCTAATCCTTTATTTGTCTCTTGGCGAGCCTGGCAGCTCAGACGTGTGCATGTTTACGAGATTCCATAGTTTCATCAAGACGATTCAACAAGAAGAAAGGGAGTTCTTAGCGCTTGGTATATATCTCTCTCCAAATTTTTTTTTTGCAAAATGTCAAATTTTTTGTTACCTGTCCATAATTGTTGAAGTACTCTACGAAACGCTGCTAGAGATTTTAGTTTTGTATTCTTTTTCTTTTTCTTTCAAAATAATGAAAATATACTTATATATTATCTAAGATTATGCCTTTTTCATATATACTGCAAGTTATTTTTTCCCTCCTTTTATTTTAGCAGAATATAACCATAACTAGATCATTTGTGTGTATGTATATTTACTAGATTATAGTTGTCCCCGTAGGTAAATAATATACAGCTTAATTGGAAATAATAAGACGCCATTTTATCTAGACGTGTGTACAATAAGTTTTATGAGTAGAGATTAAAATCTTTCCCTCATATATATTATACTTCTCAATGCTTTTGATTTTAATATGCATTTGAATAAAATTTTACCTCATCAAAGTAAAATAGTGATCGGGTGGAGTACACAAGGGTTTTTTTTTTTTTTTTTTTTTTCACAACTACGTTTAATATATAGAATCAAGTGAATCAAAGACATTAGTGCACTTAGTAATTGGATTGTTTGCACTTAGTAATTGGTCATGGGTCACGGCCAGACCACGGCTAGCAGCTCCGTTGGTCTTCTTCTCTGCCTCTCTCTCTCTCTTATTGTGTCTGTCCCTCTCCCAACTCTCTCTCTCAGTGGCTGACCAGATCCAAGCTGGCCGTGGGTCCTTCCTTCTTCGTTTTTCCTTCTCTTCTTTCTCTTCCTTCTTCGTTCTTCCGGCTTCCCCCACATTAAACGAGAAAAATCTAGTGTTTTGGTTCTACACAAGTTTTTTGCAATTTTTTTGCTTTATGTGAGGTGGCTTACTTCTATTGGGTGGCAAAAAACCTCCCCTTTACGCCACAACTGAACGGAAGATATTCCCTAAACAATTTGCTAAGTTCATCATCTCAAATAGAATTACGTATTGTGCCCTTAAATCACCTCTCTTCAAGGACTTTGTGAAGGTGTTGCTGAACATGGCCCCGATTATGAACTACCAAGTTCTTTAACTCTCGAATCACGCCTGATCCCATATATCAAGAAAGAAGTTGAGGAATACGTTGAAAATGTCATAAAATATTCAAGTAAATTAGGTTGTACCTTGATTGATAACAATATGTCAAGTTGCGGCTTGGATATCTTTGCATATACACCAGTAGGAATGGTGTGCCTAGATCTACCCAACAGCTTCATCGGAGACCCCGATAGTTACCATGATATCATGTCTTCCATCATAGAGTTAATTGTGCCTATAAATGTTGTACAATTTATCATTTATGATGACTGCAAAGATAAAGCTAATTCAATTAAGTATATGTTTTGCAGAGAGTATCCTTGGATTTACCAGACCCCATGTGCTGCTAAAGAGATTGATTTTCTCTTGAAAAAAATATACGATGTTCCTTTTGTGTCTAATACAATTGCAGTAGCGAGGGGGATAGCTTTATATATTTACAAGCATAAAGTTAATGTGTCGTTAAGAATGGTACACGGAAAGAAAGATTTTATTGCTTCCGATTTTATCATGGTCGATTTTGTTGTTGTGAATCTTTTCAAGCTCATATCACTTTTAGAAGTTGAAAGTTAATTGCAAGATTTGCAGGTATCTATTGCAACATTGTCTAGTGATTAGGTGAAGACACTTAATGACAAGCAGGTGGCAAAACTTTTCAGTGATGCAATCTTTATTGATTATATTATTTGTTGCAAGGAATTTTGGAGTCTAGAGAAAATGGTAGCACAAGTTATGCAACCACTATTTCAAGCTCTTTGTTTGGTTCGTTGTGATTGCCCAACATCGGGATACTTATATGAGATGATGAAAATGGTATAAGATGCACTTGAGCAATGTTGTAGCAGTAATAATGCCATTTATGATGTTATATGGAAACTTTTAAATGAAGCTCAAAGTAAAATTATTCATCCAATACATGCAATTGCTGCCTTTTTAAATCCTATTTACATGTGTAGTGAGAAATTTAAGGAGAATGATGAAATGATAGGTGGTGTAAACTGTAACGCTCCGAGAATTAATTAACTGGTAATGAATTTTACGGTTCGTCTCCCAGCCATATTCCACTCCGAACAAGACTCAGGGACATTTACTCCTAAAAAACAGAGGATACTAAGCAGCGAAAGTAATTAAGTTGTATAACCATTGAATCATACAACCAGAGCATCTAGCCAAAGATCATCAAAGCAGCGGAAATCACACTATATATATAACATCATTACAAGGGATCTATATTAAACCTTAATATGCAAGCATGCATCAAGTCCTAATGTCTACAACATAACTTAAAAGTACTAGTTACCATGAGTATCACTTAAGCTTGCAATAAGTCCTCAAGCATCTCCCGAATCGAATCTTCCACAATAACCGGATGCTTTGCAGTAACCACTATCTATAATAGCATAGTCGAACATATGGAGAAAAAAAGGAAATTATACAAAGGTAAGTCCGACGACTTAGTGAGTATAAATACACATGACGTACCCATTATTAATTTGTGGATTCAACTATTTATAAAACACATACAACATTATAAAATGACAGTTTATCATGCAGGTGATATATATATATATATATAGAGAGAGAGAGAGAGAAAGAGAGTAACAGTCATAGTTCAACAATATGGTTTATCCGAGATATTACCCATTCTCAGTAGGGTTGACGTTGTCCCGAGGGACCTGTAGTACAATGCCGGTGCCCCATCCATTGCACAGCATACCATATGTAACACTAACGGCATGATGGAGTCTGACCTTGGGTGGCCCATACTGCTAATGACGTCCGTCTTATAGTGACCATCCATTGGGAATGGCTGCATCTTGGTTACAAAACTATTGGATCCAAAGCCCCCCCCCCCCCACACACACACATTGACCATAAAATTAACCCGTATAATAAGCTCATGACCATTATACCGCACGTACCGGCGTACCATTTCATACAATACAATTTGTCTTATCAGTATTTTACATGCACATTTTTACAAGTCTCATTATTATCTTATTAATCAACACACGTTTTCACAAAAGAGAGTTCCCAGTAATTCCAAAATGTATTTCATGAGAGTTGCAAAATATGCATGTTTGATATATATAAAATAGGCGTGCAATGCAAAAAAAGTAACAACAAGCATCCATGTGAGTTTGTATTCACCTGGGTCGTAAATCTCTTCCATGTAATTTCCCTTGAGGTTCTATAACCTTGAATACTAAGAAAAGATATATCATTAGTTCTATTTATATTAAAGCAACTTTAGAACAAGGAAACAAGAGCTACGAGACGACTGATGAAAATAAGGTTTCATTGTCACACTCTGGTCGTACGTCCGGGCTCGGGGCCAAACGTCTGATCACAAGACTATAAGTCCGCTCCGACGTCTTTCAGAGGGAACCTCATTTTCTCTTCACTGTCCACCTATTCTGACTCCTAAGGCCATCACAGACTTCCTAAGGCCTTCTAACTCATATCGAAAACTCCATGCAAAGTAACAATGCTAAGCTTAACAAAACGCTAGTGATGAGTGCCTAAAAGTGCTTATTTGAACCCCTTAATTTACATTTGTTAGGCTCTTAGTTTTGTTAATATCTAATATTTTATTTTGTTTTAGTGTTTTAGTGTGTTGTAGGTCTTTGGTACAAAAGGTGGCTTAAATGAGAGAAATGAAGCAAAGAATGAGTCAAGCTCCTGGAAGTACGATCAATCGCATATGGTGCGATCGAACGCAATGCGGTTGATCGCAAGACCTACGTTTGAACGCAGGTCCAGTCAACCCGCGTTTCTCGCGTTGCCCTAGCCGGCCCTATCGTTCATTGCTTCAACCTTGCGCCATGGGCAGTTATTTGCGATTGAACGCACTGCGGTTAAACGCAGCGCCTACTCTCGATCGCACGCGGCACGGTGATGCGCCTGCGACTGAAAGCACAGCACACGATCGAACACACGCTGGACTGTGATCGATCGCACCCCCTGCGTTCGAACGCAACCCTGACCTGGCAGCACACTAAATTTTGTCTATAAATAGGACTTTGTGTATTTCGTATTTTGGACGTTTGGGAGGCGCCCTATGGCCTCAAACCCTATGTTTTTCACTGTAAATCCCTCATAAACTGTCATTTATTTATTTAATGTATTATTTTTCTTTTATTCAGTCTCTTATTCCCTTCATTATAGATTTGTTTACATATATTCATGTTTAGTTCATATTATTTTGTCATTTCATTTTATGTTTATTCGTTTCAATGCATTTTAATGACAAAAGTGTGTTGATTGTTGTTTGCAAATCGTTAAACGTTGACTTTCGCTGCAACCGAAGATACATCGGATGATTCGTCTTCGGACCAATATCCGTTGTGACCTCTTAACAGTATTTACGTTGGTTAATTCGACAAAATTTTATAGCAACAATAGGATATACATATGTGTTTTATCGATAGACGGAAATATGAACAATGTAATAGCAAATAGAATACGCCAAGTAGCGTAATCGTTATTGAATATGAGCTAAGCATGTTTATTTGTTAATTAATTTATGGTGAAATGGATTAGGGACTGTAGTCGTTTTTATTTCTTTATTTTATTGCATTTTAAATTAGTTTTATTTTCTGCACGCCAACTGTTTGACATTGGAACTAGGTTAAGATAGGATTAGTTTAGGCACTTTAAAATTAGTTTTTAACGAAACACGATTCTCTATAGGTTTGACCTCGCACTTGCACATCCGTTATATTACAAACGACTAGTGCAATTGGTGAGTACAATTAAATTTGTACATCAAATTTTGGCGTCGTTGTCGGGGAATCGTTGTTTTGTTTAAATTGATTTTTTTTGCTTAAATTAGTTTTATTTTTCTACTAGTTATTTTAATTGTGCATTTGTTTTATTTGTTTTCGTGTTTTTGTATAGAAAAAAATCCAAAAAAATTAGTGTTTGGCTAATTTTCTTAGTTTTTCTAGTTTCTGGAAAATCAGGCACTGATAGTGCGATCAATCGCACCTAGTTGTGATCGAATGCACTTGAGCCTATTCCTTCAGTCGCATACCTGCGCTCGCCTTATACGCATCTACGTGCAAGCGCGCACCTCTGACAGACCGCAGTGCGCCGTTGCAAATGAACGCACCTCAGTTGCAATCGAACGCAAGACCACAGACTGCTACATTTCTTCATATTTGCATGTCTGCAATCGATCGCGGTGTCCTACGTTCGAGCGCACCTCAGCTGGCTGCACCAACAAACCCGAGGCAATGTATGTGTCCTTTTTTCATTTATTTTATTTTATTTTATTATTATTTTGTCTGTTATTATTTAATTATTTGACTTGTTTTTATTTATTTACTTGTTGTTGTTAGTTTTGTTTAGTTTAATTTAATTTTTATTTATTTAATTAGTTTATTGTTTTGTTAATTTGTTGTTTAGTTATTTATTTAGTTTGTTAGTTTTTGTTTATTTTTGTATATTGTTATTGTTTCATGTGAGATATTTTGAACTGTTTGAGTGAAGTATGAGTCAGTCTTCCGTTTAATTATTTTGATGTTTCCCCTAGTGGTAGGTCGCCTAATCCTACAAATTTGCACCCACATGAACCATGTTCACACTGCTCCAGCCCTTACCATAGTTTAGGTGATTGTCCACTTTGGGGACAATTTTCTAATTTTTCAAATGAGCAGTTGAACACCAATTTCTCCAGTCCTGGGTTTGAAGCAGATTCAAATTTTTACAACCCAGACTGGAGCAACCATTCTAATTTTTCGTGACATGATCATGCTACGGAAAATTTTGCTCCCCAAGTTAACGAACTGCACCACCCTGAATATCCGCAATTCGACAATCAATTTTCTTCCCATTCATCATATGACTACCCTCTTCCTAAGCAATCTTCTTTGGAAGAAACCCTTAAGAAATTCATGTAACTAGTCGGCCAACCCACCATTCCTGCGTCACAAGAACCATCATTAGAAGACGCATTTGAGGAATTTAGGAAAACAGTCGACCAACCTTGTCAAGAAATCATAGATGCCACTATGACAAACATTGAATCAGTTGCAAGGTTTGAAGGACAACTTGGTCATCTGGTCGCTGAATTCAACAGAATTGAGGAAGAGGAACTTCAAAGTCAGGAAATGACAAGAAGGCAGTACATGATTGATAAGGATTGCCCCAGTGATCCTTATCATGAGCATATCCAAACCACCACCACACCAGTTAGTGAGGAAAAAGCTGTCAGCAAGGTGGAAGAGAAGGAAGAGCAAATTGAGCCCCCGCCAATTCCAATTCTTTCCAACGACAAAAAAGTGAGTACTGAAGCTCACTCATTTGTCACAATCCCTCTCGAGACATATCTTGCACCTCAAGTTTCATCTTTTCAATGTCTCGAAGAACCATCTTACGTTGAGATCTTCAAGGAATCACACACAGAAGATCACAAATCTAGGAACCGCATTCCTAAGTGGATTCCTCGAAATAAAGTCAAGTACATAAGATGGCGAAACATCCTTCCAGAGGAGTATCAAATTTTAAAGAAGAAAGGATGGAAGGGATTGGTTGGACACCCATACAAGCGAGGAAGGTGCGGTATGTTTTCTTTTTTATTTTCCGCACTTTAATTGTTGTCACTTTCTTTTTGTTATTGTATTATTATTTTTTTTTGTTTCTAACAGCAATTAACCTTTTGATTTTTTATATTTGAGAAAAAGATTGCTGTTAGTTTTTGACAGTTGTTATGATGTTCAAGTTCGGGGGACACCTTGGACTTTGCACATTTTGGTTCATCATCCCACTGTATAGTATTTCTTACCACATTGGGGACAATGTGTCATTTAAGTTTGAGGGTGTGGACAAACATTCTGTCTGTCTTTTTATTTGTTTATTTACTTGTTTTGTTTTGTTTTTGTCTGTATATAATTTTTTTTTCTTTTTGCTTGTTGCTATGTTGTTTAATGGGCACGACATACATCATAACTGTAGATTACATGTCATTGGTGTATTTAACTTGTTTGAACATTGCATATCATTAGAAATCTCAATTTTTTATTCATGTGTTGGATTAGAGAGACTCTACTTATTTGATCGATATTTTACATGCACACTAGCATTAGGATCCGTAAGGTATGAAATTTGACTTTGAAGTGTGTGTCTTAAGATTTTTAGGTTTGCGATGTGATGATGAAAACCTTGGTTGTTAATAAAAAAAAAATATATAAAAAAAATCAGAAAATCAGAATAAGTCGAGCTTTTCATTGAGTAACCGAACCTCTTGTCTAGCCAAGCAATGAGTGTTCGCGTTAAAAGATGAGAAATTTCAGCTAAAAAATTGTATAGCTAGTTTAGGCTCCATAGCTCTTTTGACTTGAGTAATTAAGTCCTAAGGATGTCTCTACATCTAGTGCCCTAAAGCCGTCTGGCCTGGGAGTCACTGGCTCAACGCTCGTTACATAGATCATTTAGAAGCTTAAGGGAGTTAAGTATGGCACAGCCTACACAAAAAAAAATTTGCATCTTTCAATTCAAGCCTTGGTTGTATTTATCACATTGTTCTCCTTTGAATTTTGGGATACACATCTTTGAAGGGTAATTGAAACCCCATGATCTTGTTGTTAGTTCACTTTGCACTTTATGGAGCACGTGTTGTCTCAATTTTCCAACCTTGAGTGAAAGGATGTTTGGATGCCTGGATGATGTGGTTCATATGTTTAACATGTTAAATTTGCTAATGATGTATGAATCATGTGTTTGTGCAAAGGGCTTTGTCCATTAATAACATAGTGCCAAATAATTGTTTGTGGGTATCATTCCTGAAAAACTCTCACGAAACTTCACTCGTTCACTAGGGATGCCTAGTGGTTTAAAAAGGCTTGTTGCATACGCTAAATGCAATCGTTTCTCCCACGAAAGCGGATTTATGTTTCTTGTTTTTAATTGTGTTTTTCATTTTGTTTTGCTAAGGGACTAGCAAAATGCAAGTTTGGGGATATTTGATGAGTGCCTAAAAGTGCTTATTTGAACCCTTTAATTTACATTCGTTAGGCTCTTAGTTTTGTTAATATCTAACGTTTTATTTTGTTTTACTGTTTTAGTGTGTTGTAGATCTTTGGTGCAAAAGGTGGCTCAAAGAGAAGAAATGAAGCAAAGAATGAGTCAAGCCCCTGGAAGTACGATCATGTGCAATCGAACGCACTGCGGTCAAACGCAAGACCTACGTTCGAACACAGGTCCAGTCAGCTCGGGTTTCTCGCGTTGCCCTAGCCGGCCCTATCGTTCATCGCTTCAACCTTGCGCCGTGGGCAGTTATTTGCAATCGAAAGCACTGCAGTTGAACGCAGCGCCTACTCTCGATCGCACGCGGCACGGCGATGCGCCTGCGACTGAAGGCACAGCACACGATCGAACGCACGTTGGACTGCGACTGGTAGCACACTAAATTTTGTCTATAAATAGGACTTTGTGTATTTCGTATTTGCGATCGATCGCAACCCTGACCTAGTAGCACACTAAATTTTGTCTATAAATAGGACTTTGTGTATTTCATATTTTGGACGTTTGGGAGGTGCCCCTAGGGCCTCAACCCTCTGTTTTCCACTGTAAATCCCTCATAAACTGTCATTTATTTATTTAATGTATTATTTTGCTTTTACTCAGTCTCTTATTTCCTTCATTATAGATTTGTTTACATATATTCATGTTTAGTTCGTATTATTCTGTCATTTCATTTTATATTTATTCGTTTCAATGCATTTTAGTGACAAAAGTGTGTTGATTGTTGTTTGCAAATCGTTAAACATCGACTTTCGCTGCAACCGGAGATACATCGGATGATTCGTCTTCGGATCAATATCCGTTGTGACCTCTTAACAGTGTTTGCGTTGGTTAGTTCGACAAGATTTTGTAGCAACAATAGGATATGCATATGTGTTTTATCGATAGACGAAAATATGAACAATGCAATAGCAAATAGAATATGCCAAGTAGCGTAATCGTTATTGAATATGAGCTAAACATGTTTATTTGTTAATTAATTTGTGGTGAGGTGGATTAGGGACTGTAGTCGTTTTTATTTCTTTATTTTATTGTATTTTAAACTAGTTTTATTTTCTGCACGCCAACTGTTTGACATTAGAACTAAGTTAAGATAAGATTAGTTTAGGCACTTTAAAATTAGTTTTTAATGAAACACGATTTTCTGTAGGTTCGACCTCGCACTTGCACATCCGTTATATTACAAACGACTCGTGTAATTGGCGAATACAATTAAATTTGTACATCAGCTAGCCTAAGTAAGATTTAAGACGCAACTATACTACCATTAGCTACAACAAAACAACAATCGAGCAGCATAACGACGTATTAAAAGGTAAGGAGTCAAACGTTACCTCCTTAAAGCAAAACCTCAAGAGTTTCTCCTCCGGCAGCACCAAAACACTTAAAACACTCACAAAATGGTTTTTAGGCAGCATGAGGGCGAAGAGAGGGGTTTATGGGCGGAATTAGTGTAAAATGGGTGAAGGGGTGATGGGGTATTTATAGGGCCAAAAAGCAACGGACGTCTGGTCCAAAGGGGCGTACGTCCGATGGTATTACATAGCGGTCCAAAGGCTGTCTTGTACGTCTAGGTATTAACCAGCGATCAATCCAAAAAGTAGCGTACATCCGGTACTTTTAAGCGTACGTTCGCTGTATTATTCACAGAATACAGTGTACTATCGGTCACCGTATGTCTGGTGGTCCCCCCCGCATACGTCCGCACTAAAGACAGGAGCGTACGTCCGGTGGTCCCGTGTACGTCCGCTACTACAGACAACAGCGTACGTCCAATGTTCACGCATACGTCCGCACAAAAGTCAGGAGCGTATGTCCGCCTAACCTAGCGTACGTTCGGTTCAGAAGTTCAATTCTCTAAAATGCCATTTTGATAGATCCTAGTGACCCAAAGTCTAAATTAACTCTCTAACTAAGCTACTTAAGCTTAGTTAATTATTTGGGTCACTACATAAACTATATAGTAGAACATTTAGTTGCAGTGGAAAAGAAAAAACTTTTAAAGACAAAGAACAACTATACCACATGAAAGACTCAAGCTTGTTCACAGATGATGCCATGAAGATGCTGAAAACATCTCATCCTCGTGACTTTAGTAAATTATGTTTCTTTAGTTAGTAAAACTTATATATATTTTTGTTGTTCTTTTAAATTGTGCAGGAATATGGTGGGAATCTTGTGGAAATGATCTCCCTGTATTACAAAAATATGCTATTCGGATCTTGAGTCAACCTTGTAGTTCCTTAATATGCAAGCGACATGAGTGTCATGACAGAGCAGAGGATTCGATATTTATAGTGAATACAATGATGATGGAAAGGTATAAATCTCTAGGAACACAAATGTTACAACCAATCATTCTTGACGAACTTGGTGAAGAAGCTGCTGATGTTAATTATCAACTATTTTGGGACGATGAGGATTGTGATGATTTATTTGATCATGCTGATGACATATTAAAGGATCCAACTGGTTCATGGTTGGATCGGCGGCCCACGAAGCCAATCGAATCGTCAAAATAAAAAAAATAAAAACTATGACCTTTTTGTTTGTAGCATTTGTAAAGACAAAAATGTTTTTATTTTTCTTTTAAAAAGCAACTCAAATGGAGAGTATGACTGCATTCAATAAATCATTTAGATGGATTTTTCAGCTTCGATTTAAATCAGCTGCATGGTTGTTGAGATCCTACAGGAGTCCATTGCCCATTTGAATTCTTTTTAAGGTTAAATACTCTATTAGTCCCTAGGGTTTGGAAACTATAGTTTTTCCTTCTTAGGGTTTAGAAAATGATTAAATTAGTCCTTGTGGTTTTGAAAAGTGACCAAATTAATTCTTCCATCAATTGACTTAACGGAGTAACACGTGACCACTTAATTACATTTTTTATTTTTTTAAAAAAAAAACAACAACAACAACAATAAAAAACTGGGAGTGGCCAAGCCTCCCCTTGGTGCCCCAAGGGGAGGCTTGGCCACTTGGTTTTTTTTTTCTCTTTTTTTTTTTTTTTTTGAAAAAATATTTTTATTGAATTTTTTTTTTTTAAAAAAAAAAAATTTAGGTGGCCATGTGTCAACTTCTAATTAGTTCACATGTCACTATATTAAGTCAACTAATGGTCAACTGATATAATGATTAATTTGGTCACTTTCCAAACTCTAAGGAGGAAAAAAAATAAAATTTCCAAATCCTAGGGACTAATGGAGTATTTAATCCTTCTTTTTATCAATATACAATCTATTTTGCATTGTTCAATAACTTCAACTGTAATATTTGGGAAAAATTATCGGCAAGATCTAGTCCTATACTCCTATTATTTCATTTTCTTCCTTTTTTGTGCTGAAATGTCAAAAAAAAAAAAAAAAAAAAAGGTTTGTGATTATAAAAAAAAAAAAAAAAGAAGGAAATTTTAATCTTCACCGTCCATATTCATTAATTGGAAATGTCCTATTACTTGTAATAGGTGGCAAGCCAAACTCTATGCACGGATCACAACCAATCCATTTTGGTCGAATTAGGTAAGAAATTATTTTATTAAAGTTAGGAACTTTTGGTTTTTAAGGTTTGCCAATCATTATTCTTTGACCTAGGGTAAGTTATTGAAATTAAGGCATTTTTCTAATACCCCAATCATGTAACTAGGGTAATGAGTTTGTGACCGCTGGAATTGAAAAAAATGCTAATACTCTCAATTTATGGGTATTTTGTTTACATTTATTTCTTGTGGGGACACATTGACACCATGTAGTCTTCATTGCTGCTCCCCTTGTTTTTTTTTTTTCTTTTCTTTTTTCTAATTGTAAAGAGGGGGGAGGGGCGACCAGTGTAGATTTCCCCCCCTGGGCGTGACCATAGGGGCCCTCCCTTGCCATGGAATGTCCGGTTTGAGCCATAGCTACTGCCTAAACGGCGAGCCCGTCACCACAGCACCACTGAGAATGCGAGTTGGTAAAGCCTAGAGTTGGACACGCACTACTACCGCAAGCGGGTTCGAACTCGCGCCCCTGGAGGGGGGGATTGGCCCGGCTGCTTGACCAACTCGACTACCACCTCAGTGGCCAGCTCCCCTTGTTTGAATTGATGTTATTTGGCTTTAATCCATTTTATGTCGGAAAAAAAGTTGAACATAGTTAGAAGGAAAAATTCATTTTAGGAGGATGAAGAGGAAATAGAAATTGTTTTTTCATCTACAAGTTTTGCGAAAAAAGAAAGAAAGAAAAAAATTGTTGAGGGTATATCAAGAATTAAATCATGTTTGTCTAAAATTTTTTGTCGTCATATTCAAATTTGTCTGTAAGCTAGTAGATCAAACAATTCAATAACAAACAAAACAAGTCTAGAAGCAATCGACACTCCCACTAAAAATGCTAAAAATGTGTGAGGATAAGATAAAGGTAAAGTGGATAGACAATTGGCTAAGTTCATGTTAGAGAAATTTTTTTTTGATGACATTCAATCACTCCTCTTCAATTTCTTTGTGAATGTCGTTGCTGAACATGGTCCCGGTTATGAACTACATATCAAAGCTCCCAAGAATATGCATGTTGCCAACTTCTTATCCTTTTATAATTTTTGCACATCCTCCGGTGAGTATATATAACTTTATAAGGTTTTTAGAAATATTTTCATTTTTCCCTCCTCTCTTGAATCTTTTGCTCATGATTTTCTTGCATTGAAATTGTTACACGGACATTTGATTTCCTCCAATAAATCAAGTTTGGATGTAAAAATTTTGCATTGTAAAATTCTGCAAATAAAATTTTGCATTATAAAACTTTACCCAAACAACACAAATTATTTAGTTGTGATTAACTGGAACACATTTATAGTTTATAAGCAGGCGCATTTTTTGTTTTTTTTAGATCATGCCATACACATTTTGGATGACTACCAAAAGTTGTGAATCGTATATAAATCACAAGAATCTCACAACCAAATGAATTATAAAAAAAAAAAAAAAAAAAAGCCCTTCACATATTATATTCTCTGTTTTTATTTATATTTTTGTTACTGATTATGCCTATTTTTGCGCAATCAAACTAGACTGTGGATACTTGCAAAACACAGAATTTGAATGGAGCTAGTTTGAGAGATAGCAAGAAAGACTATGGTGATTAAGGTTTCACAAATTTTTAATCATCACAAATTTGTATCAATGGTGAGTAGGGTGTTCAACTGTGCAGAGTTTGATTTTGAGCAAACAATCAGATTATACAAGTGTGTTGCGATGGAACACTATCCATATTGTTTACCAATGGATTTAAAAGACAAATAATTAACATATTAAAAAATATCTTTCTTTTTTTTTTCTTTGTATGTATGTATGTAGGAAATATACCATTAAGAAATAGTATAAGCTTTATTTATTTCAAATTGTTTTTTCTTTTTGTAAGTCTCATAGTCCTAGTAAAACAAAAAAAACAAACAAACAAAAATAAGAAATTTGTTGAACTGGTTGTAGCAGCTACTTCTTCATTGGGTACTTGCTATAAGCCTATAAATATACTTCGTGTTATACATTTTCTTTGAAGTTCATGATGCTAAAACAATATCAACAATGACAAACAAAGTCATCCTATTGATACGGGCGTACTACAAAAACATAACATACAACACAATAACATTATCGATGAAGCAATCCGGCCATTTCACTGATTTGAAGATGATTTTTGAGATGAAAGCACATTGCGAAAATACTGTCAAAAATGCTGGTTATATCATTTTACGGTAAAAATTTGTGAGTGTCATAGGTATTCATACCGTGCCAGAAACCGTTCTAATAAAAACAAAATCCTACATAAAGGTGGAATTTGGAATTCTTACTTTAGATTTTTATACCCGCTTCATATTGGTAGACGTATAATGCTTTAAGTGATTAATATTTTTATTTATTTATTAAATAACTCACATTAAAAAAAAAAAAAAAAAAAAAAAAAAAACTTAAAAAATGTCGTATCAACCAATAAAAAAAAAATAAGGAAAAGAAAAACGTAAAATGAAAATTAACATTTGTGTAAATGGTACCAACAAGGAAAATAGGGTGAAGTCATTGGGGACTCCAACTTCCAAGCAGCGGTGATTTTTTATTCTTGGCTAAAGAATAAAAAATAAATAAAAGATTCGCAAATAATGCAAGTCAATAATTAGGTTTTTAGGCTCAGTTTGTAGATGGAACGGGCTGGGAACCGTATTGTAGTTACACTGTAACTACAGTGCGATTTGAAATTATAGCTGCAGTGTATGTTAGGTTAACTATGAGTTTTTCCAAAAACAAAAGAGAGCTGCTACGCATCCCGAATATTTTCCCGAATTTTATTTCCCGACTGACGTGGAACGAACGTGGCTGCCTCGAAATGAAACCCTCTCTCCCTCTCCCTTTCTCCCTCTTGCTCTTTCTCCCTCTCAACCTCTTATCAGAAACTCACTCTCTCTCTCCCTCTCTGCCTCTCTAAATCAAAAATCACAAGAAACCCTCTCCTCTCCCTCTCCCGCTCTCCATCCCTCGCTCACCCTCTCTCTCACTACGGCCAACGGCCACCTCCGCCGCTTGCCGTATCTCTCACTCCGGCGCAAGGGTTCTGGCCACAGCGAAGAAGAACAGGCCTTGCTCCCCCTCCGTCGTTCCTGTCTCT
>CM017324.1:32589536-32658597 GCA_006937295.1 Carpinus fangiana
TTTTTTTTTTTTCTACAGCTTTTCCTGTTTTGAGAGATTCTGGGCAGTTTTTCCTGTTTTTGGGATCCAACCCAAATGGGGTTGTGGGTGTTACAAGTTGTGGCAGTTTTCTTTTGAATGTTGATTGTTTTGTGATATTTATCTGTGTAGAGTGGGTTGTTGTTTGGACGACTAATAATGATCGAAAAAACACGAGCTTCATGCTTGATGTTAATTAGTTTTCTGTTTGTGTATGCTAATTAATTGTATCTGCAATGTTATCTGTCAGGATCTCTTGTATTTGTGAAGTTGGACCAATGATGAATGCAAACAATCATGAAGCTCTTGACCTTCATTTTGGCTCTCCAATTGGTTGGATAAATGCTTGTGTGAAAAGAAAGCTTGAAGTAATGGATAAAGTTGGAGCATGTCCGATTAAAAAGCTGGTTTTGCAGTAGTCTACTGGTACTTGTAAGGTTGCAGCCATGGAGGGATTGAAGACCTTGAAGTTTTGGCACTATGAATTCATATTTTGATCATTGTTGTTGTAAAGTTGGTTAAAAAGTCTGTCATATGCAACTACTAACATTTGCTGGAAATCTGATTATTTTGCTATTGAATACATCATACATGGATTTTGTAACTCTGAAAATTTGTATACATCATTAACAGTTAATATACTTCAAATCCATGTTATTGCGAGTCTTTGATATTTAAAGGCAGGCATATTTGATTTGAGCCACAAGAGTCAGGTTCAACCATGGGTTCAGTTATTAGGACTCACCAAAAAGCTTAAGAAATTCCAGAAAGCATTTTAACCAAATTTATTGATCACTAACGCGCCTCATCAAAACCAACAATTGAATAAAACAAAAAATAAAAAATAAAGCTACACATAAATATTGAATGTCTAATAACACAATAAAAAGTATCAGCACAATTTAGAGACACAATAGCTGAAATCACCTTTCACTAGAAGGTTAAAAACTGCAACCAAGAAAGTTATGGATCGCTATTTTAAATGAAAAAAAAAAAAAAAATCAAGACTTGTAGAACTTTAAATATAATTAATAAATCTTCTTCTATATTCTAGCCATGAATGTTACATTTGCTTCTCTTGAAGCATAACTACAAAACAAGAAAGAGAAGCAAATCTACAAAACAGGAATACAAACTGAAACCGTAGAGTTTCAAGGATCAAAATAGGAATAAAAACTATAGAGTTTCAAGGTATTCATAACAGTAAAGTATCAATGATCAACATAGGAATACAAGGATCAAAAATCAAAATAGGAATACAAACCGTAGAGTTTTAAGGTATTCCTAACAGTGGAGTATCAAGGATCAAAATAGGAATACAAACTGCAACTTGCTATTGTCGTTTCTTCGCCTTCGTTAATTTTAACTTTCTAACAACCTTTTCTACAATGGATTGCTTTCGTGTTGACGATGGCTTTCCTTTACTTTTTGCAACTAAAGGACTCCGCAACTTATTACATTTCTTATCCCTCCCATCAATTGCTTCATTACAAATTGAATATGCACCTGGAATGTGAGGAGAAGGTGCACTACTCAAACTGCTTCCACACCTTAACCCATTACAAAGCAATTCCTCCTTTAACTTACGTACACAAACCTTCATTGTCATATAGGTTTCATTGCAATCTGATGCAAGAAATGCTACTTCAGAAAAATCATTACATAAATCATCATATTTTTGTGCTTTAGGATTGCCACTCAAATCGTCATAACTACTTTTAACGAAAGTATATTTTTGTTTCAAGTCCTTCCTCCATCGGTCAAGAATATATTTTGATGGCAACTCTTTCACATCTTTCACCAAGGTAAGAACAATAAGGGCATGCCTGCATATGATTCCTCTAAATTCAAACAATCTACAAGTGCATTTTACCTCACATTCAGTGTCATTAAAGTAAACACAATATTTTACTTCTTTTGTGAAGTCACCATTAACTCTTACACGATCAATAACTTCATATGTAGAAATCGCACCTTCGCATTTTAGTAAAGATGGCAAACACATCATGAATCCCCTAAACTCCTCTTGAACTTCTTTGAACTTTTCATTTGTGTAAATAGCTTGAAGTTGATGCTCAATAGAATGAAGAGTTATAAGTGGAAACATTTTATTGTACGAACCAAAATCAGCTAGACGCTCGTTCTCCACCATTCTCATTAAAGCATTGTCATAATCTCCAACAAATTTCTTCAACGGAGTCTTTGGTCCCACATAACCATCAAAAAATGCATTCATACTCTCACTTCGTTGTGTGGTAGACATTCCGGCCCAAAATGTACCTTTCACATATGCCGGTACCCATTGATGCCGCTCATCATATAATTGACATAACCATGCATTCTCTTGAAGATTATATCTCTCAACTACTTGTTGCCATCTTATTTCAAATTCATCACACGTCAAAGAGTCATATACGCAATTTAATAGAGCACCCTTAAAGTTTTCATATTGAGAGTAAGATCCAAGCTTATGCGGAACTTTGCTCATTATATGCCATAAACAAAATCTATGTTTGGCTCTTGGAAATACTCTCCTAATTGCAGCTTGCATAGCTCTATCTTGATCAGTTATAATTGCATTTGGAGCTCGGTCTGATATGCATTTCAACCATGTTTCGAACAACCACACAAAAGTATCGGTATTCTCATTTGATAGTAACCCACACCCAAAAAGTATGGATTGACCATGGTGATTTACTCCAACAAAAGGTGCAAATGGCATCTTGTATTTATTAGTCAAGTATGTAGTGTCAAATGTTATGACATCTCCAAAAGATTCATATGCTGCCCTACTCCGTGCATCTGCCCAAAACACATTTTTCAAACGGCTATCTTCATCAAGGTCTATGACATAGAAGAAGCGGTCATTTTTTTGTTGCATTCTCATTAAATAGTTACGTAATGCTTCGGCATCTCCTTCTCCAAGTAACTCATTCCTTACTTTATTAATATAATTCCGAACATCTTTCTCTCCAAATGGAAGATTCTCATATCCACCCGCTTCAATAGCAAGAGCTTTGTAATTTTTACTCGGACGGACTCCAGCATCATCTAGTTGTTCAATCTTTCTTTTCACATGAGAATTTAACTTCTTATGACATCTAAAATATTTTGCCTTACTTGGGCTTACTACATGAGTGTGTTCAAGCACGACCCTAGACAATGTAAATCTTCCATCTAGACTTACTTTTGCATTGATCTTTGCCTTGCACCCCATTCTCTCCATTGGTTTTGGCTTAACGATATTAGATGCTTTGCTTTTTGACTTGCCCTCACGAAGACATGCAATAGTGAAGTACCTTACCTTTCCATCATCTCCAAGTCTACGAGATCTTTTTGTCACACCAAAACCTACTTGCTTGGCATATTGCTTATAATATGAAAAAACCTCTTCTTCAGAATCAAACATCATACCAACTGTTGGTTCTTCAACCATTTGATTTCCAAGAATAGTTACATCTAAACAAAGTTAAAAGAAAACAATTAACATAAGTTTAACAAATCATATAATACAAACAAATTGTTTTTTTAACTAACCAATTTGAGGGCCAAGAGGAGGGTCAAGAGCTTCGTTGTTGCTCACATTCATCATTACACGAGATCCTAACGTGATGGAGATAAATTAACTCTTTAACTTTTGTGCTAAAAGAACCTTTCTACCAAAGAAACAAAAGTCAAACAATGTTCATTAGTTCTAAGCACCAAGGTTGTTAACCCTTTAACATTCTTCAATCAAGTCAATCCACAATCAACATTTAAAAAAAAAAAAAAAACACTTTTATACACCAACACAATTGACAAAGCTAAATAGTTGTTCCATTCAAAAATCCAAGATTAAAAAAAAAAAAAAAAACTTCCATTCAATATACAATTAAAAAAAAAATTGTTAAAAAAAAAAACTTTTATACACCAAAATGATTGCCCTATGCAAGAAAGCAAAAAAATTGTTCCATTCAAAAATCCAATCCAAGATTAAAAAAAAAAAAAAAAAAACTTTCATTCAATATACGATTAAAAAAAAAAATTTGTTAAAAAAAAAAACTTTTATACACCAAAATGATTGCCCTATACAAGGAAGCAAAATAACTGTTTCATTCAAAAATCTAAGATTAACAAAAAAAAAAAAAAAAAAAAAAACTTCCATTCAAAAAAAAAAAAAACTTCCATTCAATATACGATTAAAAAAAATTGTTCAGAAAAAAAAATACCTCAGTGGTGGAATAGCATGGGCCGGCAGAATGTTATGGAGCGCAATGGCATGGGCTGGCAGAATGTTACAGAGGGCAGGGACTCTTTGGTGGGAACGTGGGAGGGAAAACTTTTGGGGCGAAATGGAAAGGAGGGAATCTGAGAGGGCATCTATTTCTTTTTTTCTTTTATGGAACTTTTGTCATCTTGTGCAACCTTTGTGGGCCATTTATTTTCAGTATCTGTGGCCATTCTTTTTTTCTTTTAACCAACGTGGCTGAAGCCACGTTGGCTCCAGATCATTCGGGAAGCTGAATTCGGGAAAAGTATCGGGATACCAGGCATTTCCCAAACAAAATTATCACTAGCTCACCCGCTGCACAGGCTACACCTTTTCCAAAAGTGCCTATACCCCATCACGTTTAAAGAGCACATGAGCAAGCACGCATAGTCTTGTCTTGTGGGCTTCGGGATCACCATTTTTTTTTCTGTCAAGTCACGTGATTCGAGGACCCTTTATTAGTTTCTCACAAACACTCTAGACCTTGTTTGCCAATGGATGGGATTGAATTTGTAAAATCCGAAAAAAAAAACTTCTCAAAATCAACTTTAATATTTTTATTTTTTATACCACATCAATCACTTTTTATCACTTTTCAAATAAAAAAATCACTACAAAACAAAAAATTTTATTTTTTTATACAAAACATTCTTACTTTTTTCTTCATATCAATCAAATTTATTACAATACCAATCCACTTCTTCCAATCCAATCCCTTCCCAAACACAGCCCTACGGCTGGTATCTCCAATGGCATGTCTACAAATTCCAAGATAATGCAGCCGTTCTCATGCTAAATTCACACAATTCTAATCATTGCCCTATTTTCTTTTTGGTAATTATTATTTTTATATATTTATGTATATTTATCTCATAGGAGGAGGATCATTATGTATCATCATCAGAATCTTTCCTTGTGATTTTTTTAATAAAAATTATGACTCTCTCCGGTTAAAATGAATGGAATAAATTCAGTTAGATTGAATATGTATTTATTGTCTCTTGAAAAATGTGAAAAGATAATAATATTTTTTTATTATAATTAACTAAATATTATTCGGTTCAAATAAATTAGAGAATATTATGCTCAATTTGATAGAGAGAAGGATTATATCTAATTGAATTTAACTGAAAATAAATCAATCCCTTTTAAATAAAGGGTAAAATTGTTTAAAAAATTATAAAATGATAATTTTGTCCTTTCTAAATGAAGGGATCAATTTCTCTCCAAATAAATTTAACTAGAAAGGATCCCTTTCCAGTTAGTTAGATTATATAGGTATTTTTTGTCTCCTCAAAAAGTAAAAAGACAAAAATATCATTCCACTATAATTAATTAAATATTATCCAATTCAAATGAACTAAAAAAAATCATGTTCCGTTTGATAGGGAGAAGGATCATTTCCAGTTAAATTCAACTAAAAAGGAATTGGTCCCTTTTAAATGAAGGGTACAATTATTAAAAAATTATAAAATGATAATTTTGTCATTTCTAAATGAAGGGATCAATTTCTCTCTAGATAAATTTAACTAGAGAGGATCCTTTTCCATTTGATAGTACTTATTTTGCTTTATATTATTTTTTCAATACATATTAGAAAAGCTTGAAGTTACCTACTTGAACATGTCATTTGCAGCTGTGTACAATGACAACTACGTTCACATTTGGGCATTGGTGTTAACATTTTACAAAATAAAACTCGATAATATATATATGTTAATGAGTGGCATGCCCATTGGGTGGCCAAGCGCCATTCCCCGCCACTTTTGGGGTGGCTAGGAAGACCCAACTTCAAAAACACAAACGAATATATAGATTTGAGAACTTGAAATGAAATATAATTTTATTTGTCTGCCTTAAACAATGACTCATTTAAACTCCAACAAGTTTTCTTACTCTTTCCGGTGAGAGAGGGCGATCTGTGGTGAGGTGGAGAAAACCATTGTCATAGGCGATAAATGTTCTTCGACCGAGCAATGTGACTTCATTGGTGCTTACATTTCATCTCATGAATCACACGGTTTTTAAAAGGAAGGAAAAATAGTTAGTGTAGTTGGACCAGCTTCAAAAATATGGGTAAAATTGTCATTTTAACATTTTTTTGAACAATTTTGTCCCTTCTTTTTAATGAACCAGCTCCTCTCCCGTCCATTTATATTTGGACAAAGTTTTATTCCAAACTGAGTTAAAAGAATTTTTTTCAACATAATTTATAAAAGTGACATATGTCTTTTGAATATGTAAGATACACATTTTTTTAATAGTAAGGACAAAGTTGAAATAAATTTTAGGGTAAAGTTCACTTAACACCCCAATGACAATCTACCCCTCAAACTATTAATTTCGACAATTTACCTCTCAAACTATCAAAACAATGATAATGTACTCCCACTTTTAACAAAATGACAAAATTAACCCTATAGAATTTTCAATAAGACAAAAATACCCTTAAAATTTTGAAAAGAAAATTCAATTTTAGTATTTTGTTTTTATTTTAGCAAGGGTAATTTTGTCATTTTATTAAAATTAAGGGTACATTGTCATTGTTTTGGTAGTTTTGGGAATAAATTGTCGCAATTGATAGTTTGGAGGATATATTATCATTGGGGTGATAGTCTGAGGAGATTAAGTAGATTTTACCCTAAATTTTATTAAAAACTTTTGTGCACATATTATTAAAAAAAATAGACATATATCACTTTTATAAATTAAGTTAAAAAAAACTCATTCAACTCAGTTTGAAAGAAAACTTTGTCTTTTATAATTTCCTTTATTTGAGTGTATGATATTTGTTACTGAAATATTAAAACTAAATGTTAAAATATTATTATATTACCATAATTGTTATAGGAGTTGCTCTAGATTCATTGGTTTTATTTGCAGAGTTGGTGTTTTTTTTTATGAATAATTTGGCACTTTTTTTTTTTTTTTGTTGACATGAATAATTTTGCACTTGGTAACATGATATTGACATTATGAAACACATAAAATAAATAATAAACCGTTAATTTTAATAATAAAACGAGGGAAAAAGAAAAAGAAAAAAAGAAGAGTTTATTTGAAATTCCAGGCTTTCAGCAAATGACTAAATTTAAATAAGACAAGAACTTAAACTAAATAATTTTTTTTTTTTTTTTTTCTGACATAAGGTTAGGATGTGGACCTTTCAAGGCTAGATGTGGGGTTGATAAAAAGATATGGTATAAAATGATATGGTGACGTGGAGGGAAATTCAGGCTGGCAGTTATCTTCTATGTCCTACTTAACAAAAGATTTGAAGAAGAGAACACATCAGATCAATCAATCAATCAGATGGACTATCGCACCATACGTTCCGGCGGTACTTAAATGATATCTTCCATTACGATCTATTTCTTAGGTAACACGTGTCCTGCTTTCTTTAATTTTTGTTGAATAAAATGAAAAATTCAAATGCAAGCATAAATGTAGGAATCCTGTTCGTGTGTAAGAGCATTCACAATGGATGAACTAATTTTTTATGTAAAATAGCTCATCAAAACTCAATTTATCTAGTTTATCTAATAACTTTTTAAGGACCTCTTACATTCGATTAGTTATATTTTTATCTATATAATTTAATTTTANTTTTTTTTTTTTGGTTGACATGAATAATTTTGCACTTGGTAACATGATATTGACATTATGAAACACATAAAATAAATAATAAACCGTTAATTTTAATAATAAAACGAGGGGGGAAAAAGAAGAAAAAGAAGAAGAGTTTATTTTAATAAGTTCTTGTCTTATTTAATAATAAATTTAAATAAGACAAGAACTTAAACTAAATATATATATATATTTTTTTTTTTTCTGACATAAGGTTAGGATGTGGACCTTTCAAGGCTAGGATGTGGGGTCGATAAAAAGATGTGGTATCCGTATAATATGGGGACGTGGAGGGGAATTCAGTCTCGTACTTAACAAAAAGAAGAGAACACATTTGATCAATCAATCGATCGAATGGACCATCGCACCATACAGCCCGGCGGTACTTAAATGAAATCTTCCATTACGATCTATTTCTTAGGTAACACGTGTCCTGCTTTCTTTAATTTTTGTTGAATAAAATGAAAAATTCAAATGCAAGCATAAATGTAGGAATCCTGTTCGTGTGTAAGAAGATAGGTCGTGGAAAGGCATAAATATAAGGTTGTATGGATAATTTTAATTAGATCAATTTANACGTGGAGAAAATGTAGGAAAATAGCTCTTTCAATATTACCGCTACATGTAACTTTTTTTTTAGCTCATTTAACAAAAAATTTATTCTGCATTTTTTTTAGCTTATCCAATGCAGATGGTATTTTATCAATTTAAAGAGCTATTTTAGATAAAAATGACATTTAGCTCTTCCATTGTGAATGCTCTAAGAAGATAAGTCGTGGAAAGGCATAAATATAAGGTTGTATGGATAATTTTAATTAGATCAATTTAATTAAATTGGTTAAATTATTTAATTTTAATTATTTTAAATTTTTATTAAGTTTGTGTCAAGTTTATTAGTCATATAAAAAATTAATAGTTATTATGTCACTTGTCAAATTTGAGTTGTGTCGAGGTATTGGTATAAGACTATATAGGTCAACCTTAATATAATTTTTTTTTGGACATGTCCGTACAAGAGGGGAGAGGGGAGATTCGAACTAGTGACCTCCGCTTTATTAGGCATGATCCCAACAAATTTAACTATCTCTTGGAGATTTAACACGACATATTTAATTAAATAGATCAGACTCTCTAACTCTAACTCTTAAATTTTGTATTAAGTTCGTATAAAATTTATGAGGTATCAAACCCCCCCCCCCCCAATAAGTAAATATAACTAGCTGCATTTACCAAATTTGGGATTGACGAAGTTTCTTGTTCGGAGTTTTAATATTTTGTTTTATTGAAAGGATATATTTGTGCGAGTTAAAAGTCAATAATGTCATTAGTCATTTTGGTTTCTACCTTTAAATACCTACATAACCAGAAATGGCGGTCCACTTATGTCATTATTGATTTTGGTTGTAAGAGTTATAGCATTATTTATTTTTATGGTAAATGAAAAAATAAAAAACACAAAATAAAAAAGGACAAAACAATAAGCAACATGCTTAAATCATCCAAGTAACTTCAACTAGACTCGTCTACTTCAATCAAACTGTAGTTAACAATATTAGATTATAATGTTTTTCTCTGAACTGGCCAGAAGAATTATTAAATTGACATATTTTAAAAATGCACATAAAGAATCACATGCTCTAATTACAAATGGTAGTTTAATATATTAAATTTTTAAAAATAAGATATATATATATTGTAGTTTTTGACCACACCTAAGCCAAATCCAATAAGAAAAACTTTATCCTATAAATCATTACATCAAATATATATATATAGGAAAATAATTTTAATTGATTATGATGCTTTGGTCAGATACGTCCAATCTATTATTCACAGAGGCTAACATAACATGGGTTGAATTTCTACATCTATTCAGCTTAATGGAATGAAGTAAATGTGATCAAATGATTATAAAGTGTAGCATTAATTTTATTTTTTTCAACTTAAAAAAAAATAAAGAAGATCTTTTTCAAGGTTGACAATCTTGTAAACCCTAACATTAACAACAGCATGGGACCCTAATGGATAGGCTGTTTGACTGGCCGGCTAGTTAGCTACCTTTTTGCCACTTCACATGAATGTGATTAGAGTGACTAGTCAAATTGTAGAGAGGAAAGCGTAGGGGTAGCTCTCCCACTTCCCTTCCTTCGTTCATAACACTAGCAGTCTGACCTCAGGTGATTTTGGGGTTTTTTTTTTTAATTATTATTATTAAAAAAATAAAATCAAAAGGTAGTTTAATTCTTTTAGGCATTTTTGTTGAAAGTTAATGAATAAAACTAATAGAGAGAGTAAATTGATTGAAATTGAAGGTTTAAAAGTATAAATTAAGAGTTTTTAAATTTTGTGGGGTCTTTTCAAAACGTGAAATTTTTCCTAAATTAAAATATGTTTTTTTTTTTTTTTTCTAATTGAAATTAAAATATGTTAAAACTCTATTAGTTGACTCACTTTTTGATAACTCTTTGCATCTTAATTTACTTGGCAGGTTTGTGCTCTTCATTTACTTTTCCATCTCTTATTCATCTTTCATCTATTTTTATTTTATTTTTTAAAACCAATGATTGGATCTGTTTTCCTAAATGTGTACAATGGGTATAGGAGATAGACAAACAACATTTTTCTTTACTTTTTGTAAAATATTTTACAAATATAAATTATAGATAGAACAGCTTAAGCAACTTTTACATGAAAGGTATCATGCTAACAAATCACACAATTACGTTCATTAGGAAAACAGATCAGTCACGCTCAAGATTTTCTCAACATGAAAATTATAGATCATCATGTCCAATAATATGAACCACGTGATAAATCACGTCTTAAAAGGAAAATTATGCCTCATTGGTATCAATGCTACCATTGGATAGGAACCTCTCCCATAAAAAGGTACATAAGACATTCTCTCATCTCCTACATTTTTTATTCAATTTTCAAAACGGATTTTTAATGATAATTTCCTTTGTTTTGCAAGTAACCGTGGCAAATTTGACTTTGCAAAAATCTGATTGGGTAGTCATTTTAAAATTGTCCCACATATCATAAATGTTTTGTTTTGACATGTTAAATTTATTTTCTAAAGAAATTAGAGGGAAAGGGACCGTCGGACAAAGGTCTTGACATGTTAAATTGCCATTAAAAGAAATGACAGAATTTTTCTTCAAATTGAGTTGAAGGAATTTCCTTCAACCTAATATATAAAAATAATATGTGTTTATTTTTTTAATAACATGTGAGATACACATAAGTTTTTAGTAAAATTTATTTCAACTTTGTCCTTACTATTAAAAAATATATGCATCTCATATGTTCAAATTAATGACATATGCCATTTTTATAGACTAACTTCTAACCGAGTTTAGAGGAAAAGAAATGTTATAGAAATTAAGGACATAATTTTCTTTTAAACTGGGTTATCCAATCTATAAAAATGACATGTATCATTTGAACATGTGATATGTACATATTTTTTTAATAGTAGAGACAAAGTTTGAATAGATATATTAAAAACTCATGTGCATCTTACATGTTATTCAAAAAAAGGACATATGTCTTTTTTATACACTGAGTTGGAAGAAATTCTTTTAACCTAGTTTGAAGGAAAACTCTATTCATAAATTAAATATTAAGAAATGAGTACAAATTAATGTGAAGCTCATTTACTTATATTCATAATTTTTTTTTTTTGATTAATTATTGTAATTATTTCAATGACTAAGCTTTATATCAAGTTAATGCCAACCTCTTGGTAAAAAAAAATAGTACCCATTTAATTTCGCCGCTAAACGGTTTCATTTGATAAATAAATGAAGCTCTCTGTCATTCTTTTATTAATAAATAAATAAGCATCTAAAAGACAAGGTCTTGTCCATCTAAAAGCTTTCACACACTAATACAAAGCTTTGTTGACAAGCTAAGAGAGAGAGATGGCGGAATAGAGAAAGAGAGGGTCGTGGATCGTTTGCGGAAGGCAAAGAAGAAAAAGGAAAAGAAAGGAGAAATTTTTCGAGGTAAGCTCTTTAAAGTTTATATTTTTGTGTTGTTCTTAGGGTTGTGGAATATTATGCTTAGTGTTGGGTTAATTTTTGATAAAATTTTAGTTTGCTGTGGTTTTTGGTTGCTGAGAAGTGTGGTAGGGAGAAGTTTTGCCAGCCTTGATTTTTGTTGGGTTAGATTTTGATTTGTGTTTGGAGATTTTTGTTGAGTATGTCGACTTTGGAGTTGTCATGAATGTTTAGTTGGTTAACATTTTGTCTGTTCTTTGGTTTATTGTGCATGACATAATTTTACGACAACTACTTCTTGATTCTTATTTATTTATTTATTCATATATATATATATATATATATTAGTCTACCCAAGGTCAAAAACCTGGCTCTGGTATGGTACATGGGGGAGAAAAAAGATGCGATTTTGTAATAGGCTTGATTCACCATCTATAACAAACAGGATAAGATCATGCGCTAAGAAAGTATGAGAGTGAGAAGGCTCAAGGCTGGGAGGGAAGCTTTCTCTATTCCTTTATAGTTTATACAATAATAGGCTTGAGGGTTGTTATAGCTAATTAGGGTGGTGGGAACACCATGGCACTGTTATTAGGGTGGTCCGACCATCTCAAAACACTTGATAGGGTAGCTAGTAGCTGACCATCCCTAAAATAGTTTGAAGTTTGTCAGTTGCCCCCAAAGCAACCAGTGAAGATGGCCGATCATCCCCAACATGCTTGAGGGTGGATTGACAACCCCATTACTTTTTTTGTGGGTGGGCAACCACTCCTAAAGTACTTGTTGGGGGTGGCTGACCAAAACATGATTAGGAGTAGTTTGGGTACTCATCACTTTTTTGGGGGTGTTAACTTTTTGAGCATTTAATTTGTTTGTCTTGGAGATTCTGACCACTTAGAGGTGTGCCTTTGTACGACATTACATAGTTTCATCAAGTGTATTCAACAAGAAGAAAGGGAATTCTTAGCCATTGGTATCTCCCTGTCTAAGAATTCATTTTTCAAAATGATAAATCTTTTGTTTTTTGTACATAATTGTTGAAGTACTCTACGATTAATCCGCTGTTTGAGATTTTAGTTTTTAAATTTTTTATTTTTAAAATATAACTAGAAATTTTCTAAAGATTATGCCGTTTCCTTCTGCAAGTTATTCTCCCCCCCCCTTTTCTTATTTTGGCGGAATATAACTATAACTATAACTATTTAATTTATGTGTTGAGTTGTCATGTATATTCACTAGAATATAGTTTTTCCCTTCGGTAAATTTTATACAGCTTGGAAATGTTCCCTTAAAAAAATACAATGGAAGAATATAGATTAATTGGCAGCAGTACTTACAATACCATTACGATGCATTAATCTTAACATATTTTGACTGATTAAAGGTGCTTTTAACCATTTCGATGCATTTATCTCTGGGAAACCTCAAAAATGATTTTTCAGTTTGCTTATCAATTTCTTGATGAATTTCTTTTGCATTCGTCCTTTAATCTCTCGAAGTCAACAAAAAATAGAATAAGTTTATTTGCTTAAAGTGTGAGATAAACTAAGATGAGGTGTTCTACCTTCTTTTCTCATCAGTGTTCAAAGATATGGTAATATCATGTTAGAAGTTTGGGGAATTAGGCACTGAGATTTGAGGATTTCTATAGAACTATTTTTCAACAATTACCCAAATTCATCAATTTCTCTCTCTCACGCACACATATAATCAATATAACAACAGTTCTCTAAACTCTAAAGATAAAATACTAGATCAACTGAAAGGTATATATGCTGTACAATTGTTGTGAGGTGCATTAGTATTATAAGCCTTAGCCAGTGCTGGAGGCCTGTTAATTACTGGGTAGTAATGAGATTTTTGCAAACTTATCAAAAGAGTAAATTGTTGTTTATGTGATTGCTATTTCTTTCTTTAAGTTTTATACCATTTTATCTTGATGCGTGTACAAGAAGTTTTATGATTAGAAGATAGAGGTTTTAAAATTTGACAAGATTAGGGTAAAATATACAACTGCATTTAATAGAATCATGCAAATCAAACTTAAGACATTAGTGTACTTGATAATTGGATTGCATGAACCAAAATAAGTGTTGTGTTTAAGAGAGATTTCTTCATTGCTCTAAATTTTTGTTGCATTTGGATAATATTATTTAGGTAGCTTGAGCTGACAAAATGCTAATGCTATGGGTAATTTTTTTGCATTCATTTCTTATACTAGTGACACACACCATGTTTATCAAGAGATGATGTATATATGTTCTATTGTGTTCATTATGATTGATTTGCCTTTGTGCTCCTATTGGTTGAATTGATCTTATTTGGCTTCAATTCATTTCATGTAGGAAAACAATTGAACATGGGTAGAGGGAAAGATCCATTTTGGAACTATGCAAAGGACTTAAAAAATGGTCGTTTTTCCTGTAACTTTTGTAATCAAGATTTTGCTGGGGGTAACTCAAGGATTAAAGCACATTTGTCTGGGGTTAGAGGCCGTGATATTCAAATTTGTGATAAAGTACCTGAAACAATTCAATCACAAGCCCGAGATGCAGTCCCTCCCACTAAAAAAGCTAAAAATATGGTAGCATCAAGTAATATTCTTATGGGTGAGTGTATTTCAAGTTCTTCATCGGGACAAGATAAGATTACAGTGGATCAACAATTGGTTAAGTTCCTTGTGTCAGAGGGAATTCATCCTAGTGCAATTGAATCACCCTTCTTCATAAACTTTGTTAATGGTGTTGTTGAACATGGTCCCAGTTACAAACTACCACATTCTCTCACTATCACATCAGAGTTGACACCAAATATCAAGAAAGAAGTTGATGAATACATTGAAAATGTCATGAAGGAATCGATTAAAACAGGTTGTACCTTGATGTACAAAATACGGTATTGTAAGAAATTGCTCGTGGACATTTATGCATATACACCAATTGGAGTGGTGTGCATCAAGACACTCATGAAGCCTTCCAGCATGAATGTAGTCAAATTTCTTCGTTCTGAAACAACCTTGTCTTCTGTCATGGAGTTTATTGAGACTACAAATATTGTACAATTTATAATTGATGATGAGGATGATAAGTTCGAGCCAACTAAGGATATGTGTTGCCGTAAGTATCCTTTGATTTACTGGACCCGAAGCATTGCTAATGATATTCAATTGCTCTATGAAGAAATATATCATATTCTTGTTGTTCAGCATACAATTGAAGTAGCAAAGTGGATTGTTTTATATATTTACAAGTATAAGGTTAATGTGGTGTTAAGAGGGGTACACAAAAAAGATGATTTCATTGCTTCCGATGTTTTCAAGCTCATGGCACTTTTAGAAGTTGAAAGTGAATTGCAAACTCTGGAGGTATCGATTGGAACGTTGTCTAATGAATGGGGTAAGCCACTTAATGACCCACAGGTAGCAAAATTTTTGCAAGAGACAAAGTTTATTGATTATGTTATTCATTCCAAAGATTTTTGGAGACGAGGGAAAGTGGTAGCAAAAGTTATGCAAACACTATTTCAAGCTCACTGTTTGGTTCATTTTGATGCCCCAACAATAGGATACTTGTATGAGATGATGGAAAGAGTACAAAATGCAGTTGAACAATGTCGTGAGAGCTATGACATCCCTTATGATGATATATGGGAACTTTTTGAAATGGTTAGAAGTAGAATTATTCATCCAATACATGCAGCTGCTGCCTTTTTAAATCCTATTTACTTGTGTGGTGAGAAATTTATGGAGAATGATGAAATGAAGAAGGGTGTAAATGATCATATTCTGGAACATATAGTTGGAGTGGAAGAGAAGGAAGCTTTCAAGAGGCAAGAAGAACTATACTGCATCAAAGACTCAAATGTATTCACAGTTGAAGCCATGCAGGAGCTTAAAAAATACCATCCCCGTGAGTTGAGTTAATTATGTTTCTTTTTGTTGGTAAAATTTATATATTTATGTTATTATTTTGAGTTGTGCAGGAATATGGTGGAAACGTTATGGCAATCATCTCCCTGTACTACAAAAGTATGCCATTCGGATCTTGAGTCAACCTTGCAGTTCTTCAATATGCCGGGGATATCAGTTGGACAGCGATACCGATGATACATTTAAGAAGAATACAAAGATGATGGGAAGGTGTAAATCCCTGGAAGCACAATCGACAAAGCCAATCATTTTCGACGAACTGGGTGATGTTTCTGATGATGCTTATAATTGGGAAAATGAAGAATATTTGTTATCTTATGCGCCTACCAGTTTAATCGAGGACATAATAAATGATAAGATACTAAATGATCCAACTTGTTCAAAGTTTGAAAAGCTGTTTGAGGACTTGAAAATGTTGCGCTGGAAGTCGAAAATGTCGTCTCGTCTGAGGAGTACGTGAATCGAATCATCGAAGGACTATTTTTAGGCTGTTTGAAGCATTAAATTTGACAAAAATGTTTTTCTTTCTATTTTATCATTTGTCACTTAATGTGATAAAGTGATGTTTTGTAGTCAATCAATATTATCTCCTACTAGGTTTACATTTTCTACTGTATTTCGATTGACTTATAATTTACTAGGTTTCTTGTGAATGTGTATGTTTTTTTTTTGGCACTACAAATACAATTGAATGTTTTTGTACAAAACAAATCGTCTTATGTTTCTTAGCATATATAGTTTCATGGACCGGCAAGGACAGCGTGGAATGTTGGCGTTTCTAAAATTTGGATGGAAGAAATCCTTGAAATTATTCATGATGTTGTACTTTTAGAGCAATCTGCTCTTGGTGTTTAGAGCTTTATGCTTCTTTTTTTTTTTCTTTTTTTCTTTTTTTTTTCGGCTCTAGATGTTTTTTCTCTCAAGTTTATTTTGAATAAAATCAGTATTTATTAAAAAAAAAAAAAGTTAATGCTTGTTATGAAAATAAAATTGTTCGAATTTGTAAATAGCTATAATTATTTTAAATGTTCCATGGAATATAAAACACAATCGACATTATTCATGGCCAATATAATAAATAAAATAAAGGCTCAAAAAATGGCAAGTATTTATCATAGTGCTTACTTTTATGTATAGCTTCCCTTCACGCTAACCAAGTCAAACTCCACATAATTCATTTTATTTTTAATTTCTAGCTTGATATAAATTAGGCATTTGAATTTAGGGCATTGAACAGTAATGATGCCAACAGCTCAAAAAAATAAATAACTAATGATGCCAAAATTTAATTTTAGATGAATTTGTTAGTCTCCATTTAGGATTGAGATCCCATAAAATTTTCTTTAATATAAATTTCAGTTGTTCATCTTATCTAAGCGTCTAAAATAAACTATGTTTCAATATTTAATGAATAAACATGGCTTATTAAATTCCTTGACAGTAGCCTCCTCATTAAAATAAGTCATGCTCCACAAATTGTCTCCCCTCGATCATACACGTCTTCCAAGTTTGCAAAGTAGTTGCCCTTCCCCTTGTGATTGGCGGTGTCATAGAAAGAAATCTGAGCTCTACTACCAACTAATGCAGTGTATGCTTATGATGAACTAGAATTAATAGCAAGTAGAAGGAATTATTATGATTGTGAGACTATCAGCAAATTAAAGAAATCTTCTTAAAACAATAAATGCTATCTAGGGTTTAAGGGAAATTTATAAAGAAACTCAACTCCGAACACTTTTATTCAAGAATAACCAAAATATGATCAAAACTACGTTCTCAGGGTTATAAGTATTTATTTATAGCCTTAAGAATCCTAAACCTAATAGAAATAAAAAAAAAAAAAAAAAATACAGTTGGTTTTGTAAAACTACGCTGGCTGTCAGAATGGGTCATAATGCCATTTGGAAGGGTAGAGGAAAAAAGCAGTAAATATGCAAAAATAATATAGGCGTCCAAACTTGCAACAGACGAACCCTAGACGAGGACTCTCGGGTTGGGGCTCTGTCTGAACGTTTGTTAGACGAACTCCAGATGAGGACTCTCAGGTTGAGTCTCGTTCGGACGTGCGGCAGACGAGCTTCAGATGAAGCTCTCACGATCACAAGCGTCTGAACAGATGCTCTCCTCGTCTGGACGGGCTTCGGCTTCCTTGCGTATTTGTGCTCTAGTCTTGACTTTTCTAGGTGCTTCCACACTCACATCTACTTAGGTCTTCTTCATGTAATCCGAAGCACTTCGATCTTCATCACCGAACCACCCCAAGGGCCACGTGGTGGCTTCGGCCACCCCAGACTGGCCCTTGGGCCATGGGGTTAGTTCAATCACCCCCAAAGGCCATCGTTATAATTTGTTTTTTGTTTTGTATTTGGCCCTAGGGGGTGGCCCCACCCGGGCCACCCCCTAGGGCAAAAATGGGGTGGTTTGGCCACCCTTATGGCAAGAATGGGGATGGCTATTTTTTTTTTATTATTATTTTGTGTTTTAATTATTTCTAAAACTTTAAGTAACATTATATTATTTTGGGGAAACTTCACTTACCCACTTTGAACTTTCACTATTTTACTTACACTCCTTGAACTTTCACGATTTTTGCAAATACCCCCAATGTTCAAAATCTCTCACTTAGATGTATTAAACTTTGATTTTCTCTCACTTTTCCCATTTCGTACAGAAAATACCAATTTTACCCTTGACTACAAAACTACACCGTTCCCAAAACGATGCAATTTTAGTTTTAGAGTCAAGGGTAAAATTGGCATTCCATTAGGATTTTTTGTACGGAAGGGGCAAAGTGAGATAAAACCAAACTTTGATAAACCTAAGTGAGAGGTTTTGAACATTAGGGGGGTATTTGCAAAAGTGGCCAAAGTTCAGGGGGGGTAAGTGAAGTTTCTCCTCCTTTTTTTTTTTATGGGTAAAGTCCACTTAATCCTCTCAAACTACCACCCCAACGACAATCTACCCCTCAAACTATCAATTACGACAATTTACCCCCTAAACTATCAAAACAATAACAATGTACCCCCCAATGCTAGCAAAATGACCAAATTACCCTTATAGAATTTTCAATAAGACAAAAATACCCTTAAAATTTTGAATAAAATAAAATAAAATAAAATATTGTTTTTATTTTAGTAAGGGTAATTTCATCATTTTTTTAAAAAAAAATTGGAGGTACATTGTCATTGTTTCGGTAGTTTAGGGGGTAAATTGTCACAATTGATAGTTTGGGGGTTAGATTGTCATTGCGATGGTAGTTTGAGGGGGTTAAGTAGACTTTACTCTTTTTTTATTGAGAAAACACATGGCATATTTGTGGTTCTAGGATTTCTTTAACTAGTTATTAACTAGATACCTGAGAATAACTTCAATGTGGTCTTTGCACAAAACTCCTATTTTGTGCACATCATTCAGTAATTACCACATCAGCATAACACATAATAATAAGATAAATACAACTACACCAGATTATTGAGATAAAAAATAAAACAATTAATTAATGAGAAAACCGGTTGGTTGGGTAGCGGGTTAAGCCAGACCCATGGGTCTGGTCGTTTTCTCTATCGCCGAAGCTCCTTTTTTCGGCCTTTAGGGTAATAAAATCCCTAAATGGTTCACTTTTCACTTCTAGGTTTTAGTTTTGAATCTAAAAATGAATTTTGAGGCATTAGAATCTGGTTTTGAGGCAGGTCACAACGGTTTTAGGTGGGTTTTGCGGTGGGACATGGCAAAACCCACGACTGGGGTGGCCGGCGAGCCACCCCAGGCCATGGGGTAGCCGCGCGACCCACCCCAGGCCATTGGGTGGCCGGCGCCACCCCACGTGGTCTACGAAGGCAGTGTGAGGCGGCGGCGCTGGTGTCCGGCTGAGGCAAGTAGTGGTTCAAATGTTTGTAAGAGAAATAATCTAGTGTTTTGCTCACATATTTTTTTTGCAATTTTCTTTTAATGATGATGTGTCAAACTCTGAGTAGATTGCACAAAACCCTTGTTTTGTGCAACGACCACACAGAAGACGCTCTCCTAGATACCCTCCAATCCAAAATAGATGGGATCCTTTTCCGAACCCACCAGGGTCATTGCCCCGTTGAATTATTTTTATAGATATACAATCAATTTTGCGTATTTCAATAAGTTTTAAGTGTAATATTTGGGTGAAATTATGAGCAAGAGCAAGTCCTATTATGAATTTTCTAATGTTATAATTTTTGTTGGGATATCGATGTGGACCCAACCATGAGTGCTATTTTAGTTTCTCAAACCACACTAAATCACTAAATGTCATTTCACTCGTTATTAATTGTTTTTCTGACCCGAAATATATATATATATATATATAAGAGATAAAAATATCCTTATAAACTCGAAAAAATAAAAAGATAATTACTTTTTGCCCTCATGAATTACAACGTTTTGATACTTTCTCTTCATGAATTATAAACTGTGACACGTGACCTCATCAAACTACTATCTTATGATAAAAAGTCTTATTTCGTTAGTCAAATGGATTAAAATTGACAGTCAACGGTCATGTGCAAGTCATATGCCATTTTAGTTTTTTTCTTCTATTTTTGCCCTTACTTCAGATTGAGAAAACAACGCTTATACCCTCCTAAACCCTAATCCAACACATGAAAATAATTCTGAAGTGAGGAAAAAAGTGGAAGAAAAAAAAAAATGGCACATGACTTGTACATGACCGTTGACCGTTAATTTTAACTCATTTGACTGACAGAATGAGGCTTTTTGCTAGACCTAACAAAACATGACACGACCTGCCAACCCAACACGAACACGATATGAAGTTACCAGGTTTGGGTTTACCCTAAACGGGTCAACCCGTCGGTGACCCGTAAAACCCGTTTACAAATTTTATATATATATGTATGTATGTATGTTTTGTTTATGTTTGTAATGATGGAAATTATGGAATATTTTTTCTAACTTTGATTTTGCTATCTCTTTCTTAATATGGTTTTATATTAGCTTAATTGGTAAGTGATTTTGTGTTATGAGTATAATTGATATTGATTCATCTGAGTGATATTATTAATATTGAATATCAATAAAATTAGACTTACATCACTTTTCGGGTCAAACAGGTTGGGTTAGTGTGTTAAACGGGTTAACAGGTCGATACAATAACATGTTAATTTAATCATGCTATGTTTGGGTGTGGGGTTTTCACCTGTTTAGCAAACGGGTCGTATATGGGTTAGGGCTAAACAGGTGGCGGGTCATAACGAGTCGTAAATGGGTCGACCCGCCAACCCATTTTGCCAAATCTACTTTTTGCTATAAGATAATAGTTTGATGGGATCAGATGTCATAGTTAGTAGTTCATGTGAGAAAGCTAAGTGCCAATATGTTGTAATTCATGAGGGCAAAATGTAATTATCCCAAAAATTAAGATTTTTTTTTTTTTTTTTTTTTTTCAAAAAAGAAAATTGAAAACGATTTTTTTAAAAAGAAAATTTTTAATCTTTTTAAAATGGAAATTTTTATTACAAGGAAATTTTGTTTTTTTTGTTTTTTGTCTTAAAAAAGAATATTTTTATTTTTATTTTTAAAAAAAAAAACGGAATTTTTATTTTTAAAAAATTGAAAATTTTAATTTTTTTCTTATAAAAAAGAATTTTTTAGATTTTTAAATTTGGGCACCGCTTGATTTTTATTTTTATTATTATTATTTTTCAGTTTTAGGTTTTTTCTAGAAGTTTTGATATTTTTTCTTTTATTTTACTAAGGGTAGTTTCGTCATTGGGGATGACATTGTCACAATTGAAAATTTAAGGGGGACATTATCAATTTGGTGATAATTTGAGGGGGTATGAACATTCCAAAAAAAAGAAGAAGAAAATTTGAGGGTATTTTGGTATTTTTCATACCTACTATTAGGCTTTAATGGCAAATCTTAATGGAATGGGTAGATTGCATTAAATTAAAAAGTTCAATGGGTGAAATTGAGAGTTTTTTAATTTTAGGAAATATTCTCAAAACGCATGAAAATTCAGGGAGCCTTTGTGAAATTAACCAAAAAAATAAAAGCCTAATACAGTTGAAGCAATTATTTATAGAAGAAAGTTCCCTAAAACTAATCATTTTCATGTTGACAAACAGATTTCAGTAGTTAATTTGTTATTTAAACCCTTGAAGATCTTTTAATATTAACAGATTGTCTTTCACAAGCAGCATAATATCCAGCTTTTAATCATTTTCAGAAGATATTATATATATACTTAAATCAAAGCTCATCTTTGTTCTTTATAGTAAAGCTAAAATTAGACATTAATGTGACACTTCCCTTTTGTCCTCTGAATCGATTCATGGAAGAAGTAGATGCACGGATAATAACTTAGAAGTAATCAAAACACAGTAAAAAATCTGGACTCACCAGTATATATAGAAAGAGGAAAAACAAAAAAAAACAAAAATGCATGAAATTTGAGTCATTAATTTGCCCAATTAATTTACCATCTCGTAGAACTTATGTTGTAATCATCGAGATCAAGGATAATATCCAAGTACATGTAGAATTGCTGGAGCTGATCTAATTAGTTTCCTCTGTATTCAGAAACCACTTATTGAGACGCTCGGATGCCTTTTTAACCTATAATATAATCAAGTAATTTGTCATTATATTGCATCTTATGGGCCTTAAATTAATTAACACCAAATATGAGAATGCAGGACAATTAGAAAGTGAAGTGAAGGTATATATATATATATATACACGGATTTTCAGTAATTTTTGTTTTGATCCTAGCAATTTGGGTAAAAAATGTGAAAAAGTTTTTGTCGGATTCACTTGCCCTAGCACGTGAGTGGGTTGCCCAAGATTTGTTTGGACAGGTAGATTCATACGAGTTCTCTCATATTTATGGTAAAAATTTAATGTTGTTGCATCTAAGAGTGAAAATAATGCCACATTTTTTATTACTCGGCACCATCTATACCGTTAGATATAACAATATTAAATTATAGTCATAAAATAACTCTTTTTTTGTACTTAAAATAAATTGAGAGAATCATGTGATCAAGAAATAATTTAAATAATTATTACAACTTCACTTATGTACTTCAACGTACCTGGTCATCCCAATCGAGTCTCCATATGACAATGGAAAGCACAAATGTTTGCATCAGCACTCCGGCTAACAACCCAATCCACAAGCCCTACAAATTTAAATAAACAAAAATGAAGTTAAAGCATATAATAGTAGAAAACAAAGTTTAGCATGTGCATACGATGAGTCTTTCGTGGACAAGATTTCATTTTATTTTATATAATTTTGTCTACATGATATTATGTACACCGTTATGTTAGATACAACAAATTAAAATTTTAATCATAAAATGACTATTTTTCATTTTATTTGACATGGAGAGGATCGAATTCCATAGAAGCCAGCAGCTTTCCCACATATCTACAAATCACGGTCTCTAGAGCCAAACCCTTTCTTTGCCACTAGGACAGGTGATCAAAATGGTTTCATATCTGAACATGAATATAGTAGCATTTATTCGGGTTTAGTCAAAACTTGACCAAATCTTACCAAAAAAAACTCTTGAGAATTGATTGAAACTGTCATGTCAACATTGTGATTTCGATCCTAAGACCTTTCACTCACCAAATCGCTTGGGAGTAATATAATTAGTAGTGTGATGATTTGATATTCTGTAAATGTGGAGTAATGAGTTCTTACCTTTGCTTGAAGATCGGCCACATAACCAAGCAACAAAGCCAGTGGTACGCCAAAAACATAATAGGAGCCAATGTTAATGAAGGCAACAGTACCTTGAAAACCAGCACCTATTGCCACACCTGATGACAAGAACCTAGACGTGAGTCTTTGATCAAAACATGAGTTTGTGTTTTGAGATGAATAATACTGTTACCTGATAGAACTGGTTGAACACTATTTAGCAAGATTGAGAAAGCAAGTAAAGTAGAGAGACTTGAAACTTCTTCTGCAATCTCTTCATTACTTGTAAAAATGTATGAAATTTGTTTCCCAAAAGCTAAACAAAGGGCGAAAAAAATCACTCCAATGCAAATTGATACACCGAGGACAACTTTGATGGAAAATTTTGCAGCTTTAGCATTTCCTTTCCCGAGCTCATTCGATACACGCACACTGTGCGTTCAAATTACATAATAAGAGCCATAAATTTGGAGGAATGGCGTCAAAATTGAATATTAATTCATCAATAATTTAATAATAATTATAAAAAATAAAAAATAAAAGCCTTACCATGCAGAACCTAAGAATCCGAGGCATATCATAAATTCCCATGCACAGATATTGAGGCTACAAAAAGAGGTTAAAAGTTGAAGAATCTCTCAAGTAAATTGAATAGTAAAAGAATATATATATATATATATATATATGGAAACTAATAGAAATCTTACCAGATGGAGAAAGCTGAGATAGCCACGGTTGCATTTGTCAAATATCCGGCGAACAGAACTAGGACAGAATTGTACCAGAGCTCTAAACTATTGAAGATAAAATAAAATTCAATAAATGTTTATAAAGTGTTCCATGTGCAACAAGGAATGGCATAAAATTAAAAAGATAAGATCTATTTGGATAAAGATCTTTGGATTTTTTTTAGTCGAAGATCTAAGGATATATCATCTAATTATAAATTAGAGTACATGGATTTGAGGGATGCAGAACATTTTTAGTTAATATATTGAAATCTATTGGAAAATCTTTATGCATGGTTGGAACAGATATTACTAACACAACTAGTTAAGAGGTTTATGAAAACATGGATTTCAGCATAAACAACGAATCATTTGAGGCTACTAGTCATATTAATGTCATGCATCAAGTTTAATCAGATCCTCTTTGGTTCTTTTTAATGGTAGATGATCACCTACAATTCAACTATAAAGAACGTTCATCTCCAATTAATTTAACTTTTTTTTATTAAAAAAAAAAAAAAACCGATTTTTTTATAGTTGAACCATAGTTGCCTAGTTGGTCATGTTCCATTCGAAAGAGGATGAGACAAGGGCTGTATTACATAATGACCACTCTCCCTTTGAGTTTTCAAAGCGAAGAATTTCTCTAATGAATAGAAAATGTCTTGAAGTTTGTATTAAAAAAGTAGTAGGTAAGTAGAATATTTGATGCTCTAAAAAATTCAAGAAACATGTTCCTAGCTTATTGGCTAGAGAATGTCATGCTATACATTATGAAATAGAATCCTTTCAATTTCATGATCGGAATTTAAAGTTATTGACACTTTAAATAATGTGAATCATGTGCACCTAACAAGGAAGAAACACAGGCAAGTGAAATCAATAAAGATGAACAAAACCTGGAATTACCAAAGCATGACGCCAGAGGATATTGAGAGCTTTATTACCGGCAATATATCATGGAAGGCAGCTTTTGTGAATCCTTTCCACGTATTTGGGCACCAACCTCCGAAGACGTACACATACTCTCCGAACACCATTAGCCAACTGGATATGCAGTAAGCACCCATGGCACCAGCAACCTCCAAGTCAAGTATTTCAACGAATACCCAAGACAGGAGAAGATGAATAACAAACGAGGAAGCAGACAGACATCCGACAATCATGTTCTTCAGCTGCGCTTGTAAGAACATCTGGATAGTCAAGGCAAAAACATAGGAGTAGATAATACCAATCATCCATAAGGCGATAGGTCCAGATTCTACTGCTATCTCTTCATCCTCGCCAAATAGTCTAAAGAGGGGGGTTGTGAAGACAAAGAGAGGGATCATTATTGTTGCTGTTGTAACATCAACTATCCATGATCTTTGCAAGTAAATACCCATCATGTGGTATTGTCTGGCTCCAAATGCTTGCCCACATAATGTCTCAGTCGCACTTGACATGCCCAACTTCAAAAAACATATAAAGAGAAAGACACAGATTAATAAAACTAGAAACAAAAATAATTGTTTCTGTATAATTAATGTTATTTAGCATACCCCATAATATAAATTTACTAAATATCATTTCTCATTTACTATTAAATATTAGAGAATGATATATATATAGGTCCAAGAGAATTGACCAGATCCTTTGAGAGGGAATTCTTGTTATTTGATTGAACGGAGTATTTCATTGGGCCGTACCAAGATTGAAGTAGTTCTTAGGTTCCTTTAAACGACATAAATTTTAAAAAGTTACGGAATTCTGTCATTAATTTATGAATTTTTGGTAGTGCATTTACATTATGGTTTATCCTAAATGCAATATGCTCTGTTTCCGATCAATGTCTTAGTGTCAACAAGTGTGTAGGCAAATGGTGTGAAGTGGCCGTACCAATATGCTCTGTTTCTCTCTGCTTTTGCTGCAGAGAGGGCTGCTGAGCAGTTTTGTCTCATCATCTTCTCGAGTTGAGCCGTCTTTATATGATATTATGTGGATTGCTTAGCAGGGCCAATGCAGAGTCAGACCGAGTAACAGCACTACTCTGTTTTTCGCAACAAAGGCTTGATGCTAGGGTGCTTCGAGTGCCTAGAGCGTGAGATTAGATATACTATAGGACTTTTTTTTTTTTTTTTCTCTGTATTTAAAAATTATTTAATTTAAATAATATATATTTATTTATATTATAAAAAAATGAAACCCATGACTCGGCCGTTGCTGAGTCGTGTGTCAGATTGATAGTAATTTTTTTTTTAAAAAAAAAAATTTTAACGGGAGTATTAATTTTGGGTATTTTGGCATCCTAACGGAAGGGCGACATTGTAAATTTTTTAAAATTTGAATACACTAAACTAAATTAAGAGCTTTCGAATTTTAGGAAAATGATTGCAAAAATTATGAAAGTTTAGAAAGTAATTTAATAAGGAAGACTTTGTTCATCTTTCATCTACTTAAAGATAATATGACTTTTAAAATTATCATTAAATTTAAAATTGATTCTTAATTTTTGATCTAATGGTAATTTAAAAGCTACATTAATTTTTTTTTTTTTTTTTGACATGTTCATATAAAGGAAGAGGAAAAGAGATTCGAATTAATGACCTCTATTTTATAAAATGTGGTTTACAACTAATTGAACTACCATTTAAAAACAAACTACATCAATTTTAAAAAGATAAAAAATAACAAAAATCTTTTTATAGCATTACCCAAGTTTAAAAGAGTCATTTAAAAGAGTTAAATGACGTTTCCTTTATTATTTGTTAGGACAGTCTAGTGGAGCCAAGGTCAATTCCATCACGGTGGTTTGTACAAAAGGTTAGAATAAAATAGTAAATTTTGATGAAATTATAATTGTAAAAGAGATGAGATTACTTTTAAAAGGTTTATTGATGGTTGGGGGGTAAGGGATTAGAACATTACAAGACTTGTCACTTGTCATGCATGACATTCCAAAAGCAAATAGTTTTTTTATTGATTAGGAAATTTTTTGTATTGCACCAAACAATTGTAAAGGCTTATGTGAGGGATGACATCAGAACCATTAAAAAGGTTAATTATTCATCAAAGTTTGAACAATTATTAGGGTTGGATTTTTTCAACAAAATAGTAATTATAGCATTATTGTAATTACGATGCAATTGCTAAAACTTAAACAGAAGACCCATTAACCTAGCTAGCTTTTGATGCCAAGTTTGTCGCAATCAATTAGCACTGTTTCTTGTACTAGTTAACAACAAAGTCACATGACTCACATGGCTTGTAAGACCCATTACCCTAGCTAATAAGCCTAATATGTGCTTTCCTTACCCCCCAAGATGATAATAAATATTACTGCCGGCTAAAAGATAGGCACGGCTACATCAATTTAGTGGGATGGGTCAATAATTCTCATTATTTCATTTGATATTGATACTATTAATTTTATGGTCATAATTTTAATATTGACATGCCTTTTAAAAAACTTAAATAATGTAGTATTATGTACATCTTTATAAAGATACACAAACTTTAAATTATAATCGTGAAATAAATATTATTAATTTAAAATGAAATGCAAAGGGCCCATATTTTCAATTGGATGAACGGAGTGAAATGAGAGTGTAATATATAAAATTTCTCAAAAGATAGGGAACCAGAGAAACAATATGCAAAATTTTGAGGAAAAAAATGCAATTTTGTCATAAAACAATGTAAAACATATTTAAGAGCTTACCAGAATCCCAGTCGAGAATCGCAAAATGAGACTTTGTACAAGTGCATAAGCAGCAAGATCCAGTTCACTAACATGCCCAATGAAACTTTGTGTCACCACTATCATTCCAAAAGAAGTCACTCTAGCCAATATGGCAGGAAATGCTATCCTCCATATAATTTTTAATTCCTTCCATATCCTTTGTTTAAGATTACTTTCCTCTTGCCCTTCTAATCCAAGAAGCCTTTCCTCCACTCCGTTGTCCATTCTTCTGCAAAAAGAACGTGAAAATATTGAACCAATTGAGTAGACTTGGATTTTCATGTTCTTATACCAACGAAACTATTTTATAAAACTAGTGATGCTATTTAGTAGACTAGTGTACAAGTAACATATAATTTGATGATCTGATAGTAAGAATTAGGCATTGGATCGACACTTGTAAATTAATAAAAATAATGATTAAGGGATGATTTTCACTCTCACGTCATCTCAGTTGTATGTTAGTCATATAACAGTTTACCAAATAGTGTTACTATAAATTCAATTAGTCCTATTTTATCCATATACATAGTAGGATTATCAATTTTTGAGATGACCTACGAACCCAAGACAAACCTAATATGAAATTAAAGAATTAAGAGGTAATGAGTCTGACTCGTTTAATTAGATAGGTTAAGCTAAGGCTGACCTATATAATGTTATACCTATGCCTTGACACAACTCAAACTCGACATGTGATATAATAGCTGACAATTTTTTACATAATCCGCGAACCCAAGATTAACCTAATACAAAATTAGAGGAAAGGTTGAGAATGAAATATTCTCCAACTAGTCTGAAAGAAATATCATTCAACCCATTTAAAATAGTACCAAGTGTCTATAAACATTTAAAAGGCACATTAAATTCTTGACGTCATCAATAGCAGTTTACTAATTTAGGCTAAATTTAATGTGTCTTTTAAATATTTATAGACACTTAGCACTATTTTAAATGGATTGGATAATATTTCCTCCCGACTGTTTTGGAGGAAATTTCTACCCGTCCTGTTTTATACCTATTGATTGACACAACTCAAACCCGACACACGAACACATATTATCACCCCTAATATATATATATAGACATTGAAAAAGAAAAAATTAGACCTCTCTCTCCCTTGAGGAATAGAAATTGATTAGTTATTTTGCTTTTCTCCATAACAAAAAATATCAAAGTTTGTATTCATAAACCGAGTAATACCAGAAAAAGGATTAGAGTCTTTCTTGTATTCTCCTAAATGTAACATAACTTTTAAAATTATTAATAACGTCACATTTAAAAAAATCTCTAATCTTCTTTAAAAAAACACACAAAAAGACACTCTAATCTTTTTTTTTAGGCTAAAGTTTACTTAACCTACTCAATAATAATCTACTCTCCAAACTATCAATTACGATAACTTACCTTTAAGCTATCAAAACAATGACAATGTACCCACAATGCTAACAAAATAACGAAATTATCCCTATAGAATTTTCAATAAGACCACGCACACTTAATTAAACAAAAAAGGTGATGTGGTGTACAATCACAGAGTTTTGTTAAAAAAATGTAAAACAAATAAAAAAATAAAAACACTTTTAAAAAAAAAAAATAGAGCATTTTGCTCTAACACAACAATATCACAAATATAAATACAAATTTGTTTAACGGTTACTTTAGCTAAACCATGCGCATTAGAATTAACTTCTCTACTAATATGATTTCTAATTGTTGTTCAAAAAAAAAAAAAAAAAAAACAAAAAAAAAAACAAAAAAAACAAAAACTTTTAAAAGGAAAGATAAAAATAATAGTTTAGTGAAGAAATAATATATTTTCTGGCTCTTCCTTCCATGCAGCTCATACTTTTTCGTACTTTAAAGGGATAAAAACACACTTTTTGCCCAAATTTTTTCTTTTTTTTTAAAAAAATAAAATAAAAATTATGAAGCAATAACATCCTGTGTAGTCTTTTTTATTTGATTTTTTTTTATAAAAAAAAATATTGATATTTTTCTTCATAAAAAATTGTCTTTTTTTTTTTTAAAAAAAAAGTCATTATTATGAAAAAAAATACATTTTTTTAATAAAAAAAATACCAAATAAAAAAGACTACATAGGATGTCATTGCTTCAAAATTTTTATTTATTTTTTTAAATGACCATATAAGAAAAAAAGTTAGGCTAAAATTGTACCAAAAAATTATACCTTTATCATTTCTAAAAAATTATAATGGCCTTTTGGAATGTTCATAGCACCTATCCAAAGACCCGTTAATGTTACTATTAAATAAGTCAACGAGCCACTTGAGTTTCACACATTTTAAATTTAAATACATACCATACTTATAATAACTTCGATACTCTGGCAGATATTCTATCCCAAAAACTTCTTTGTATACTTTTTTTTTTTGGATAAATAATTTCTTGGTAATTATTGAATAATAAAGCCATGGATTGCCTCAAAACTGATACTTCATATTATCCAATATATACATGTCAGTTGACTTGTACTTTACAAACTTGGCATCTTCAATATTTAGTTAACCTTATTTAAATACCAAAACAATACAAAAACCAAGGAAAGAGATAGAGACCAAAGGAAAGCCATCACTCTCCTCAGAAAATAACAAAAGGAAACAAATATAGAAAACCAATAAAAAGTTTCATCTACCCTTCAGCAGGCTGGTAGTTGAAAGTTGAAATAGCTAATAAACCAATGGATTCAGTAATTGATTAAAAAAAAAAAAAAAACCACGGATGCCAAAGGAAAGCCATATATATAACACTACTGACAGAAAAGAACAAGAGGACAAAAGAAACAAAGAAAATGAATAAAAAGCTAATAATCCAACTGCCCTTCAGCAGTTGAAAATTGAATAAAGATATAATAATTTTAAAAAAAAATGACTTTCTCTCTTGTGGTTGTTCCTTTCTATTCTGTGGTTTGGACTTCTGCCACAGGTAAGCATTGAAACCTAATAGTACACAACCTACTCTATGTCAGCATCTTCATCAAATGACCAATCCATCCTGTCTCAACCTACTCTATGTCAGTATATATATAAAATTAGTGCAACATGTTGAAGTAAAAGAAGAGAGCTAGAGATATATATATAAATAGGTAAACTTCTTCGTTTATATGGGAAGAGGGAGAATAGTTAAGATAGCTTGCCTTGGCCTTCTGAGAGTTGATAGCTTTGGAGCACAGATGCCTTCTCAGTGAACCCAACTTCTGAGAGATAGAGATAGAGATAGAGAGAGAGAGAGAGAGTGATGCGAAGAGAGATATATATAGTTGGGAAGATGGAGCCAATTTGTCTATAAAGAGACGGGTCAAACAAATCGTCTAGGGGCTCAGCTGCTAAGCCTTGAGAGCTCTTGAGTAGAGAGAGAGAAAGAGAGATGAACTTTAATTACTTTGTCGTTTGCAAAAGCTGCTCTCTGAGAATTGGAAAAGACTACATGGATCATTTTTGTACTCGCGAACTTTGCCTACAACTCATCATTAGATTTTAAGTAGATTTTATAATAGATTCTAATAATAGGTCAAAAAGTGTGTACCTACGTTTATTTTCGCGTAAAATATTTTTTGTCGTAAAATATTTAAAAAAATTTATTTTATAGAAAAATATTTTATGATAAATACATTTTTACTGTTTAGGCGAACACAAAAAATCATAAATATTTTTTTATATTCATAACATAAAAATACTAATATATAATAATTTAAAAAATAAAATATAAAAATGCCCACCCGGGATATGACTAGAACTCGCCCGGGACTTGACCGAGACCCAACAGGGACCTTGACGGGACCTATGCGGAACGTGACTATGACCCATCCAAGACCTCGCCTAGACCGCCCTGAACTTGCCTGGGACCTGTTAGGACCTGCTCGGGACCTAACCTGGACCCTCCAGGGACCTCGTCGAGACCTGACTGGGTCCCACCCTGGACTTGCCCTGAATTTGACTGGGACCCACCTTGGACTTGCCTGAGACTTGGTAAGGTCCTGGCGGGACCCGGTCGGGTCCTAAAGGGGTCTCGGGCGGGTCCTAGTCAAGTCTAGGCCGGGTCTTGGGCAGGTCCAGGACAAGTCCTGGGTGGGACCTGATTAAGTCCCGGCAGGGTCCCGGGCAGGTCTCAAGTGGGACGTGGTGGGGTCCTAGGTAGGTCCGAGCGAGGTCCCAATCAAGTTCCGGAGTGGTCCTGGTCAAGTTCCAATCAAATCCTAGGTGGGTCCAGACGGGATCCTAAGCAGGTCCTGGTCAGGTCCCAACGAGGTCCCGAGCGGGTCCTGGTCAAGTTCCGAGTAGGTCTCACATGAGTCCCAGGCAGGTGTTGGGCGGTTCCCAGTCAAATTCATGCAAGGGTCCTTGTAATGATTCAAATTATTAACTAGGCGTAAGTAGTTTAGTTGGGGGAGTTCATTTGGGTTTTGGGTTACTAAGGATACTAGAGGGGTATAAAAATAAAACTGATTTTTTATAGTTGAACCGGAGTTGGTCATGTTCCATTCAAAGAGGATGAGACAAGGGCTATGTTAAGCCCACTCACCCTTTTAAGTTTTCAAAGCAAAGAATGTCTCTAATAAATAGAAAATGTCTTGAAGTTTGTATTAAAAAAGTAGTAGGTAAAGCATAATATTTGATGCTCTGAAAAATGCTCTAAAAAATTCAAGAAACGTGTTCCTAGCTCGTTATGAAATAGAATCCTTTCAATGTCATGATCGGAATTTAAAGTTATTGACACTTAAAATAATGTGAATCATGTGCACCTAACAAGCAAGAAACACAGGCAAGTGAAATCAATAAAGATGAACAAAACCTGGAATTACCAAAGCATGACGCCAGAGGATATTGAGAGCTTTATTACCGGCAATATATCATAGAAGGCAGCTTTTGTGAATCCTTTCCACGTATCTGGGCACCAACCTCCGAAGACGTACGCATGCTCTCCGAACACCATTAGCCAACTGGATATGCAGTAAGCACCCATGGCACCAACAACCACCAAGTCAAGTATTTCAACGATTATCCAAGACAGGAGAAGATGAATAACAAACGAGGAAGCAGACAGACATCCGATAATCAGGTTCTTCAGCTGCGCTTGTAAGAACATCTGGATGGTCAAGGCAAAAACAAAGGAGTAGATAATACCAATCATCCATAAGGCGATAGGTCCAGATTCTACTGCTATCTCTTCATCCTCGCCAAATAGTCTAAAGAGGGGGGTTGTGAAGACAAAGAGAGGGATTATAATTGTTGCTGTTGTAATATCAACTATCCATGATCTTTGCAAGTAAATACCCATCATGTGGTATTGTCTGGCTCCAAATGCTTGCCCACATAATGTCTCAGTCGCACTTGACATGCCCAACTTCAAACAACATATAAAGAGAAAGACAAAGATTAATAAAACTAGAAACAAAAATAATTGTTTCTGTATAATTAATGTTATTTAGCATACCCTATAATATAAATTTACTAAATATCATTTCTCATTTACTTTTAGATATTAGAGAATGATATATATATAAATATAGGTCCAAGAGAATAGACCAGATCCTTTGAGAGGGAATTCTTGTTATTTGATTGAAAGAGTATTTCATTGGGCAGTACCAAGATTCAAGTAGTTCTTAGGTTCCTTCAAACGACATATATTTTAAAAAGTTAAGGAATTCTGTCATTAATTCATGAATTTTTTGTAGTGCATTTAGATTATGGTTTTATCCTAAATGCAATATGCTCTGTTTCCGATCAATGTCTTAGTGTCAACAAGTGTGTAGGCAAATAGTGTGAAGTGGCGGTACCAATATGCTCTGTTTCTCTCTGCTTTTGCTGCAGAGAGAGCTGCTGAGCAATTTTGTCTCATCATCTTCTCGAGTTGAGCCGTCTTTATATGATATTATGTGGATTGCTTAGTAGGGCTGATGCAGAGTCAGACCGAGTAACAGCACCACTCTGTTTTACGCAACAAAGGCTTGATGCTAGGGTGCTTCGAGTGCCTAGAGCGTGAGATTAGATATACTATAGGTGAAATGTCCTTTTTCTCCCTGTATTTAAAAATTATTTAATTTAAATAATAATATATTTTTTTTAAAAAAAAAAAAAAATTGAAACCCATGGCTCCACCGTAGCTGAGTCTTGTGTCAGATTGACAGTAAATTTTTTTAAAAAAATCTAAACAGGAGTATTTTAGGTATTTTGGCTTCCTAACGAAGGGGCAACATTGTAAATTTTTTAAAATTTGAATATGCTAAACTAAATTGAGAGCTTTTAAATTTTAATAAAGTAATTGCAAAAATTATGAAATTTTAGAGAGTAATTTAATAAGGAAGACTTTGTTAATCTTTTATCTGATGTGACTTTTAAAATTATCATTAAATTTAAAATTAATTCTTAATTTTTGATCGAATAGTAATTTAGAAGTTACATCAATTTTTATTTTATTTTATTTTTTTGACATATTTACACAAGGGAAGGGAAAAAAATTCAAATTAATGACTTCTATTTCATAAAGTATGGTTCACGACTACTTTTTGAAAAAAAGCAATATCAATTTTAAAAGTACAAATAATTACAAGTTTTCTTTATAGCATTATTAAAATTTAAAAGAGTTAAATGACGTTTCCTTTATTATTTGTTAGGACAGTCCGGTGGAGCCAAGGTCGATTTCATCACAGTGGTTTGTGAAAGGGGTTAGAATAAAGTATTAACTTTTGATTCTAAAAAGGTTTATAATGGTGGGGTGAAGGGATTAGAACACGACAAGACTTGTCATGCATGACATTCCAAAAGCAAATAGTTTTTTATTGATTAGGAAATTATTCTGATTACCTAATGGTTTTATGTAATGCACCAAACAGTCGTAATGGCTTATGTGAGGGATGAAGGGATGAAGGGATTAGAACACGACAAGACTTGTCATGCATGACATTCCAAAAGCAAATAGTTTTTTATTGATTAGGAAATTATTCTGATTACCTAATGGTTTTATGTAATGCACCAAACAGTCGTAATGGCTTATGTGAGGGATGACAGCAGAACCATTAAAAAGGTTAATTATTCATCAAAGTTTGAACAATTATTAGGATTTTTTCAACAAAATAGTTATTATAGCATTATTGTAATTACGATGCAATTGCAATAACTTAAACAGAAGACCCATTAACCTAGCTAGCTTTTAAAGCCAAGTTTGTCGCAATCAATTAGCACTGTTTCTTGTACTAGTTAACAACAAATTCACATGACTCACATGGCTTGTAAGACCCATTACCCTAGCTAATATGTGCTTTCCTGACCCCCTAAGATGATAATAGATATTATTACCGTCTAAAAGATAGGCACCGCTACATCAATTCAGTGGGATGGGATCATGGGACAATAATTCTCTTTATTTCATTTGATATTGATATGGTCATAATTTTAATATTGACATGTCTTTAAAAAAAAAATATTAATAATGTATTATCACGTACATTTTTATAAAGATACACAAACTTTAAATTATAATCATGAAATGAATATTATCAATTTAAAATGAAATGTAGAGGATCCATATTTTCAATTGGATGATCAAAGTGAAATGGGGTGTAATATGTAAAAATTTTCAAAACATAGGGAACCAGAGAAACAATATGCAAAATCTTGAGGATAAATATGCAATTTGTCATAAAAGAATGTAAAACATATTTAAGAGCTTACCAGAATCCCGTTTGAGAATCGCAAAATGAGACTTTGTACAAGTGCATAAGCAGCAAGATCCAGTTCACTAACATGCCCAATGAAGCTTTGTGTCACCACTATCATTCCAAAAGAAGTCACTCTAGCCAATATGGCAGGAAATGCTATCCTCCACATAATTTTTAATTCCGCCCATATCCTTTGTTTAAGATTACCTTCCTCTTGCTGTTCTAATCCAAGAAGCATTTCCCTTGACGAAATTACCCCGATAGAATTTTCAATAGGACAAAAATACCCTTAAAAATTTGAAAAAAAAAATTAGTATTTTTGTTTTCATTTTAGCAAGGATAATTTCATTATTTTGTTAAAATTGAGAGTACATTCTCATTGTTTCTATAGTTGGGGTTAAATTATCACAATTAATAGTTAAGAGATAAATTAGTAAAATTACTATTGGGGTGGTAATTTAAGGGTAAATGACTTTACCCTTATTTTTAGCAATACTCTTGAAAGTCAAGAGTATAAATTAATGTAAACATTGGAAGGACCGGGGAGACCACATAAATTTTGGATCTACAGGGCTGTCGGCTCCGAGAAACTTGCGTCCCTCATGACACAGCGTCAGCATGTATATAATATACAGTTAATAGTTCTAAGCAAGAATTAGGCCAAAAAAAAAAAACAAAAAAAGTATATTTCTAAGCAATTAATGTCTCATTTTATTTTTTATTTTTAAAAAATCTCATTTATTGTAGAAAGAAACAGACAAGTTGTACGCGACCTTGTAATTGTGTCTGTTCGATCTGTTAGCATTCAAGCCGGCCGGCGACTGCCTCGCTGTCTTACATGTCATTTAGTAATTTATTAAGAAAAATGTTTTAAGGTATTATATATATATTATTAGAACGAATAATGATGTAAGAAATACTAGAGTTTTCTTAAAATCATCTCAAATGTGATGTGATTTTCAACCAATAGATTAAAATTCAATAATAATAATGTAAAATTAAATGGTGATTTTAAATGTCACATCACGATTGAAATGACTCTAGAAAGACTCTAATCTTCCTTATATCATTACTCTATTAGAACTCTTGATAAAATTATGTAAATCATACCATGCACACTTATTTAATTACCCAAATACCACGCACACTTAATTAAACAAAAAAGGTGATGTGGTGTATAACCAGAGAGTTTTGTTAAAAAAATGTAAAACAAATAAAAAAATAAAAACACTTTAAAAAAAAATAGAGCATTTTGCTCTAACACAACAATATCACAAATATAAATACAAATTTGTTTAACGGTTACTTTAGCTAAACCATGCGCATTAGAATTAACTTCTCTACTAATATGATTTCTAATTGTTGTTCAGAAAAAAAAAATTAAAATTAAAATTAAAAGGAAAGATAAAAGTAATAGTTTAGTGAAGAAATAATATATTTTCTGGCTCTTCCTTCCATGCAGCTCATACTTTTTCATATTTTAAAGGGATAAAAAAACACACTTTTTGCCCAAATTCTTTATTTATTTTTTTTTAAAAAAAAACAAAATAAAAAATTATGAAGCAATAATATTCTATGTGGTATTTTTTATTTGATATTTTTTATAAGAAAATGATATTTTTCTTCATAAAAATTGTCATTTTTTTAAATAGTCATTATTATGAAGAAAAATACTTTTTTTTTTAAAAAAAATACCAAATAAAAGAAGGTCACATAGGATGTTATTACTTTAGAATTTTTTATATATTTTTTTTAAATGACCATATAAAAAAAAAGTTAGGCCAAAATTGTACCAAAAAACTGTATCTTTATCATTTCTAAAAAAATATAATAGCCTTTTGGAATGTTCATAGCACCTATCCAAAGACCTGTTACCGCTACTATTAATAAGTCAGTCAACGAACCACTTGAGTTTTACACATTTTAAATTTAAATACATACCATACTTTTAATAACTTCGATACTCTGGCAAATATTCTATCTCAAAAACTTCTTTGTATACTTTTTTTTTTTGGGATAAATAATTTCTTGGTAATTATTGAATAATAAAGCCATGGATTGCCTCAAAACTGATACTTCATATTATCCAATATATACATGTCAGTTGATTTGTACTTTACAAACTTGGCATCTTCAATATTTAGTTAACCTTATTTAAATACCAAAACAATACAAAAACCAAGGAAAGAGATAGAGACCAAAGGAAAGCCATCACTCTCATCAGAAAATAACAAAAGGAAACAAATATAGAAAACCAATAAAAAGTTCCATCTACCCTTCAGCAGGCTGGTAGTTGAAAGTTGAAATAGCTAATAAACCAATGGATTCAGTAATTGATTAAAAAAAAACCAAGGATGCCAAAGGAAAGCCATATATATAACACTACTGACAGAAAAGAACGAGAGGACAAAAGAAACAAAGAAAGTGAATAAAAAGCTAATAATCCAACTGCCCTTCAGCAGTTGAAAATTGAATTAAGATATAATAATTTTAAAAAAAATGACTTTCTCTCTTATGGTTGTTCCTTTCTATTCTGTGGTTTGGACTTCTGCCACGGGTAAGCATTGAAACCTAATAGTACACAACCTACTCTATGTCAGCATCTTCATCAAATGACCAATCCATCCCGTCTCAACCTACCGGGAAACGGGATAGAACTCTCATTTTATTGGGTTAATGTTACTGTATTTGTTCAGCACTGTATAGCTTTTTTTTTTTCTTTTTTTCTTTTTTCTTTCTTTTATTTTTAATTGATATTGTCACATCATCAATGAATGTAAGATAAGGAATTTCCTCCCATTATCTTCCTAAAGGTAAATAGTTGAAAAAGAACAATCATGCACACAACTATAGCTTGATTAAACGGCTGATTAACATGTCAACTCGGCAAATACATGAGTCTATGAAGCTTTTGGTGATCCTAGTAAATCAGTGTTGGGGAGTACTTGAGTGTGTAACAAGCAAAGTGTTGTCTAATTAAGGTTAGTTTGGTAGCTTGTGCTCTTGTGATAAGGATTCACAAAAGCAAACAGTATATATATAAAATTAGTGCAACATGTTGAAGTAAAAGAAGAGAGCTAGAGATATATATATAAATAGGTAAACTTCTTCGTTTATATGAGAAGAGGGAGAATAGTTAAGATAGCTTGCCTTGGCCTTCTGAGAGTAGATAGCTTTGGAGCACCGATGCCTTCTCAGTGAACCCAACTTCTGAGCGATAGAGATAGAGAGAGAGAGAGAGTGATGCGAAGAGAGATATATATAGTTGGGAAGATGGAGCCAATTTGTCTACAAAGAGACGGGTCAAACAAATCGTCTAGGGGCTCAGCTGCTAAGCCTTGAGAGCTCTAGAGAGAGAGAAAGACAGAGATGAACTTTAATTACTTTGTCGTTTGTAAAAGTTGCTCTATGAGAATTGGAAAAGACTACATGGATCATTTTCATACTCGTGAACGTTGCCTACAACTCATCATTAGATTTTAAATAGATTTAATAATAGTTTCTAATAATAGGTCAAAAAGTGTGTATTTTTTTTTTTCACATGACTACACATGAGGTTATTGGGGGATTTTTATTTCATTAAACGTGATCTCAACTAATTAAGTTATCTTTTAAGGATTAAAAAAAATATATATTGTGTATTTAAAACAACCTGATTTTTTTTAATTTATTTGAATCGAAGAATATTTAATTAATTATATTTGAGTAAAATTTTTACCTGATGAGAATTCAGGTAATGACTTCAGGTGATGACTTCAGGCTTCCATCTGATGAGAATTCGTTGCTTAGCCCAAGTTCACAGGTTCATCGTACCGAGAAGACCTTTGGTCTAAATGTCACCCTCAGTCATGAAATCTCTTTTCAACTGCATTCAGAACATCCTACTGCCGACCGTATTTCTTATGGCTTTGTGGGCTTGGAGCCCTCTAATCACACTCTTGCACTGAGGGAGCAAGATTTAGCGAAAAGAATTTCGACTTGTGGGAGGCTTTCTTGCGATGAGGTGCAGATATTAGATAAAAATCTGCAAAGAAAGTTGGATGACGGCGTCTTCTTCCTTTGGTGCGTTAGATGGTGTTTTGATCCAGGCAAGAATCATTATTGGGCAGTTGAGAAGAAGGGAGGAAGAAGAAAGTCTGCAATTGTTCAATAAAGTAAGGCTGCGTTTGGGGAGAAGGATCAAGATGTGAATAATTGATAGGAGGGAAAGAAGTGTGGTGGAAAGAAGTGGCTGGACACTTGGCACGTTCTGCGTGGTGAGAAGAGTAAATAATGCTTGGCAATTGGATGAAACGCTGCTGGTTGGGATATATGAGGAATAAGAAGGAAGGCTCTTTTGGGCTGCAAAATTAGTTGTTATAGAATGATATATATTTTTTTTTGGGTTTGTTTTGTAATAGCATGAATATTGAAGTAGGCTTGTCTTTTCAAATTCCACCTTGTGGGCAAGGTGTTTTAAAGGGGGATCGTATGTTAGGTATCTCATAAAGGCCTGGCGCTAATGGGCTGTTACAGTATGGTTGTAATAGTTAGGCTTGTTAGTTAGTTGCTGGTTGGGCTTATTGTTGTAACTGATAGGATTGTTAGTACTTGATTAAATAAGTTGTTAGGCTGATTGCATATATAAGGCAATCAGCGTGAGTGTATGAGTTACGTTTTGACTAAGCTGTTTTGCTGAAAAACGTCTGGAGATTCTTGAGTATCTCGAAGACTCAAATATACCTTTGGTTTAGACCAATTCCTGTCCATTTCTATTTCTAATATCTCTTTCCATTTCAATCCATTCAATATATCCATTCTAAATACACAAATTCATACACAAATCCAGAGAGTTCCTTACACTTTTCTTTTTGTAGCGTTGATAAAGACAAAAATGTTTTTCTTTCTGTTTTATAATTTTTTTGGGATGCTTTTTGTATCTTAATGTGATAAAATGATGTTTTCTGATTATTATCTCCAGCTAGTTTTACATTTTCCAATGTGTTTCGATTAACTTATAATTTATTAGATTTGTTGTGATTGTAATTTTTTTTTCTTAGCATATATAGTTTTGTAAGTTAATAATGCTCTTTATGAAAGTGAGATTACTTGAATTTGTGACTCACTTATAATTATTTTGGATCAGTCCTTTGCTTTTAAAGGGGCAAAACTGTCATTTACTTATTTTGTACAGTTTTACCCCTCTAAAAACAATGAACCGGCTCCTCTCTATTTCTTAGATCCTATCTTCAATAATTCATTTAGATGAATTTGTCGGTTTCCATTTATAATTGCCATGCTTGTTGAGAAACTATCAGGGTCAATTGCCCAGTTGAATTCTTTTTATCAATATATAATCAATTTTGCATGGTCCAATAACTTTAACAGTAATATTTGGGCCAAATTATAAGCAAAAGCCCATCCTATTATTCAATTTCTAATGTTATGATTTTTGTTGGGATGTAATGATTCACGAGCATCTGACCAACTAACGGGCATCGCATTTTTCTCCAAAACAAAAAATAAAAAAGGGGCATCGCTTTTGTCACTACAAATATAAACATTTAAAAAAAAAAAAAAATTTACATATTTGCCCCAGTGGGAGAATAATTCGAATTAGTGACTACTGTTGCATAAAGCGTGATCTCCAACCGATTGAACTACCCCTTAAAGACAATGACACTACCACTCCCCTAAACACTATTCATTTCATGTTTTCAAAAAAATCAAAATCAAAACATTTTCATTTTTTACTACTATTTAAATAAAAAAACTCACTATAAAACAAAATTTTTTCATTTTTTAATACAATTTTTTTTTTTTCATTTTTCTATACCAATCATTATTTATTTTATAAAAACATGAATGAACAGTGCCTTGTTGTTCAACAAACTGGGCCAATATTCTGATGTTCTTTCTAGAAAAAGAACTATCATTAAATAATTTTTTGTAGATTAATTATTAGGCCTATATTCTGATAAAATAGATGTATAGTTGGTGTTGAGTCGTATTTTTCATTAAGGACAGACATGTTGCATCCATTCATAAAGACATTGTCATGAACATAATAGATCTCATATATTTATGGATAGGTAAGGTGAACTTAGAGATCTATTTTATCCCTTATTTAGGAATTAACTTGTTATTTTATTAAGGTTATTTTAACCAACGTTTTTCCTTTTCCTTTTTTTTTTTACTTGTCCACACAAGAGAATGAGGAGAAAGAATTCAAACTAATAACCTCCATTTCATAAGGCGTAGTATACACCCATTTGAGCTACTCATTGAGAATGTAACATTCTTCCATTTATAATAAAAGCTATTAATTTTTCTTAGCAATTTTACTTGCCAAACATATCATCAAATCTTTAATGAGTATACTATTTTTAGCACATGCTATGATGCTGCATCTTATCAAAATTGATAGGTTAATTACATTTTGCTCCCTTACTACCGTCCTATTTGTATTTACAATTCTTAAACTACAAGTCATTGCAACTCGTTTCCTTGAATTACCATTTTATTATGGATTTGTCCTCTTGTCAAATTTGTAGTTAAAATTATGTCTCACAAGTAACATTTGACTGTTTATTTTTTCAAAAATATCGTTTAGTCATGTTAAAATTTGGGTGTTAGTTTGATGTAAAATAATATTGGCTTTTCAAAATAACCCCATTTGGGAGATAGTAAATTACAAAAATATTCCAATATAATTTAAAATTATTAATCAAACTATCTGTTCATATGAAATGACAATAATAATGCCCATACTATCCTTATTGTAAAGGTACCATCTAAAGGAATATATATATATTTGCTTTTTTCTTAATGATTTTCTTTTGCATTCATCCATTCGAAGTCAATAAGAAATAGAATGGGTTTATGTGCTTAAAGATTGGCAGAATACGCATTTGTTTTATATTGTGTATGCATTTTATCTTGATGTGTGTACACGATTTTTTTTAGTGGTACAATAACTTTAGGAGTCATAAGGTAAAGGTTTAAATCTTACCCCTTATATAGGAATATAATAATATATACTTCTTAATGCTTTTGATTTTAATATACATTTGAAATTTTTTTTTGTCATGATGCCATTCAAGCACTTTGTGAATGCCATTGCCGACATAGTCTGATTATGAAGTACTGAGTTAACTCTCGAGTCAATCATGGCTGATGCCAGACAAAGATGTTGATGCTAGATATGGATGGATTCATAAAATCTTTCCAAAATGGGCCAAACTAGAAATTTATTAAGATAGAGAGGACAAAACATGAATATACATATTGATAAATTAACGGTTTCTACCCTATGATAGGAATATGCATGTTGCCAACTCCTTATCCTTTTATAATTTCTTCACATTCTTCGGTGGGTATATATAGCTATTTAGAAATATTTTCCTTGACTTTTCCCTCCTCTCTTGAATCTTTTCCCATAATTTTCTTGCATTGAAATTATTATACAAACATTTGGTTTTCTCCAATAAAAATCAAGTTTATAATTAAAAAATTTGCGTTGTAAGACTATGCAAACAAAATTTTGCGTTGTAAAACTTTCACCAAACATATTTATGAAATTACTAGATATTTTTTTGAGTAGGTTGGAAATATACAATTAAGAAATAATATAAGCTTTGTTTGTTTCAAAATGGTTTTCGGAGTCTCACATATCAATTAATGTCTATCCCAATGTGTTCTCATATACTAATAAGCACTCTTTTTTTTTTCTTTTTTTTTAATATCTAACAACAAATGTGGTAGCAAATTGATGCGCCAAAGAAAGGTTGCTTGCTCAACATAAGCTTAGTTTTCTATGTTTTCTTTCACAAAGTTTTTCTATAGAACAAAATCTTTATAAAGACAATAAAATATAGATAGACCGAAAATGATATTTTTAATGGCATTTAGTTGTGGCTAATGATAGATTTTGGTTGTTTAAGGTTTTGAGTATAAAATGATTATTATTATTATTTTTCTGGTGATGCCCTACGTACATATCGTGCAATTGGGACATAACTGCCTTGGCTGCAGGCTGATGGCTGACCTAGCTAATCGTGTCGCCGCCTATTTTGGCCCTTAGTTTCTCTTGTTTGAAGCACATGCTTTAGGGCAGCAGTAAGCTTGAAGAAGTACTCATAAGCAGATTTGTGAGGCTCCTCTAAGTTGGGAGGCAGTGGCAGCCTTCTACCTCAGGAGCCATCCGTCCACATCATCTGGCAACAGAACAGTCCGAGAAGGTTTCTGAGATGAAGAGACCGATGGCAGCGGTTGAGGTCTGAGATAGAGAAAGAAATAATGCGGAAGATAATTTTTTATTCTTGAATAAATTACAAGATATTGCGCAGGTCAAAATATAGGCCTACGAGCAGTTACAAAACTATTCTTGAATTGTCAATTACATAATATCTCTTTAAATGAGATATTTCCTGTTGAGATGATATTGGAGCTGTACTCAATATTATATCTGCACAGTATTGATGATTGTTTCCTATTATGGCACTACTTTCCTTGCACCGAATGCCTAGTGAGTTGGTGATGATATCTTTAGGAAAATATCTCTTTAATGCCTACAGCTCACACCTTTACACAGCTTTCACGGCACGTTTCCTTCCCTTGATCAACGTCAACTATTTCATTTGTTTCCTTTGTCTGAATATGATTTACATCCCCCTGCAAACTCATAGGGAGTGGAGAGACCTTGAGTTTGTCCCGTAACAAGAGAAATCGTGGAGTGGTAAGGCCCTTAGTAAAAACATCTGCAAGTTGATCAACTGTAGGGATATAACGGGCAGTGAGATCATGATTGACAATTTTTTCCCGAATAAAATGATAATCAAGTTCAACATGTTTTGTCCTTGCATGGAAGACCGGATTAGAGGCAAGAGCAAGAGCCCCAAGATTATCAACCCATAAAGTTGGAGGAGCAGATAGCAAGATATTCATTTCTTTAAACAACATGCGAATCCAATATAATTCTGCAGCAATGATGGCTATAGTGAGCGAGCAACCATAGGTTGCTTTTTAGCGGTCCAGGAAACTAAACAAGGGCCCAAGAAAATTCCATACCCTGTTGTTGACCGGCGATCATCAGGGCTACTAGCCCAATTTGAATCACCAAACCCATTTAGTTGCAATGATCCCTTTGTATAATGAAGACCATGAGTAATTGTGGACTTAAGATACTGTAAGACCCTCTTGGCAGCAGTGAAGTGTTGAGTTGTAGGGGCATGAAGAAACTGACAAAGTTGATAATCTTCGCCGGAGAGTCATGATTGTGGTTAATAGATGTTGGCTTTGTGAGTCAGATGGGGAGTCGGTGGATCATCTTCTTCTTCATTGCGGAGTGGTGAATGCCTTGTGGAATGCTATTTTCAGTTGGTATGGGTTGTGTTGGGTTATGCCTAGATCAGTTAGGGAGTTGTTTGCCTGCTGGTGGATGGGTGCTTGCACGAGGAGTGCGGTGGTTTGGAAGATGATTCCTTTATGTCTTATGTGGTGTATTTGAAGGGAACGTAATGTTAGATGCTTTAAAGACTCGGCGAGGTCTTTCGAGGAAATTCTCCATTATTTTCTTTTTACACTTTACACTTGGACGGCCGATTGGCTTACCCCGGCTTCTAATTAGTTTCCTGGGTTTCCTTTCTCGCTTCTCTTCTCCCCCCTAGGCTTTCCCTTGTATACGTCCTATGTACTATGGGTTGTGCCCCTCTACGCTTTATAATATATTTTGGCTTATCAAAAAAAAAAAAAGAATTCATTTTTCAAAATGATAAATCTTTTGTTTCTTGTACATAATTGTTGAATTACTCTACGAAACCGCTGTTTGAGATTTTAGTTTTTTTTTAAAAAAAAATTTAATTTTTAAAATATGACTAGGTATTATCTAATGGTTATGCCTTTTCATTTCATACTACAAGTTATTTTCCCCCCTCTTATTTTAGCAAGAATATAACTATAACTATTTAATTTATGTGTTGAGTTGTCATTTATATTTACCAGAATATAGTTTTTCCCTTTGGTAAATTATATACAGCTTGGAAATGTACGCTCCCTTAAAAAAATAGAATGGAAGAATAAAAATTAATTAACAGCAGTTACAATACCATTACGATGCATTAATCTTAATATATTTTGACTGATTAAAGATGCATGGGAAACCTCAGAAATAATTTTTCAGTTGCTTATTTCTTGATGAATTTATTTTGCATTCGTCCATTAATGTGTGAGATCTGCAAAAGATGCATTTGCTTGCAAAAACTAAGATGGGGTGTTCTACCTTCTTTTCTCATTAGTCTTCTAAGATCTAGTAATAGACTAATAGTACATCATGTTAGAAGTTGTACGTAGAACCAAATCTGGCACAAAGATGAATTTGGGAAATTATCAGTACAACTAACGAATTTAGGAAATTATCTATAGAACTAACTTCAGCAAGTAGTCAGTCGTATAGAGATTGTTATATATATATTACAAAAGTTTTCTAAACTCTAAAGATAGAATATTAGATAGACGAAAAGGTATGCCTTGATGAGGAATAATCCCATATTGCCTATATACAAGATCTTGGGCATGTTTATAAGGAGTGGGCAACCCTCTCCTATTAAATCGGTTTTATAAGATGAGTTAAGCCCATGGATTTTTTTATGGTATCAAAGCTTACCACAAGACAAATGGGCCAAGGAATGTGTTGAGAAATAATCTTACATTACTTGTGGACAAGATCTTGGGCATGTTTATAAGGAGTGAGCAACTCTCTCATGTTGAACCGATTTTATAAGATGAGTTAGGCCATAAATTTTTTCATGTTGTACAATTTTTGTGAGGTGCATTAGTATTATAAGCCTTAGCTGGTGCTGGAGGCTTGTTAATTACTAGGTAGTAATGAGATATTTACCAACTTACTTATCAAAAGAGTAAATTGTTGTTTATGTGATTGCTATTTCTTTCTTTTAAGTTTTATACCATTTTATCTTGATGCGTGTACAAGTTTTATGAGTTACAAAATAGATTTTTTAAAATTTGACATGGTTAGAGTAAAATGTACAACTGCATTTAATAGAATTATGCAAATCAAACTCAAGACATTAGTGCACTTGATAATTGGATTGCATGAACCAAAATAGGGGTTGTGTTTCAGAGAGATTCTAAATTTTGTTGCATTTGGAGAATATTATTTAGGTAGCTTGGGCTGAAAAAATGCTAATACTCCCAATTTATGAGTAATTTTTTTACATTCATCTTTTGTAGTGACACACACCATGTTTATCAAGAGATATGTATGTTCTATTGTGTTTATGATGATTGATTTGCCTTTGTACTCGTCTTGGTTGAATTGATCTTATTTGGCTTTAATTCATTTCATGTAGGAAAAAAATTGAACATGGTTAGAAGGAAAGATCCATTTTGGGAGTATGCGAAGGACTTAAAAAATGGTCGTTTTACCTGTAATTTTTGTGATCGAAATTTTGCTGGGGGTAATACAAGAATTAAAGCACATTTGTCTGGGATTAGAGGCCAAGATATTCAAATTTGTGAAAAAGTACCTGAAACAATTCAGTTACAAGCTCGAGATGCAGTCCCTCCCTCTAAGAGAGCAAAAAATGTGGCAGCATCAAATAATACTCTTGAGGGTAAGAGTATTTTAGGTTCATCATCATTACATATGCCCAAACTATGTGAGGGACAAGATAAGAGTACAATGGATCACTTGGCTAAGTTTTTCATGAGTGAGGGAATTGATCCTATAATAATTGATTCACCATTCTTCGTAAACTATATTAATGGCGTTGCTAAACATGGTCTTGGTTATAAAATACCATATTGGTTCACTATCAAATCACAGTTGATGCCAAATATCATGAAAGAAGTCCAGGAATACATTGAAAATGTCATGAAGGAGTCAATTAAAACAGGTTGTACCTTGATGTACAAAAGACGGTGGGATTGTAACAAATTGCTTCTGGACATCTATGCATTTACACCAATTGGAGTGGTGTACATCAAGGCACTCAAGCCTTCCAACTTGAATGTAGTCGAATTTCTTTGTTCTGAAACAACCTTGTCTTAATATGGAGTTTATTGAGTCTACAAATGTTGTACAATTTATCATAAATGATAATGGTGACTATATATGATGAGTTCAAGCCAACTAAGGATATGTGTTGTGATAAGTATCCTTGGATTTACTGGACTCAATGTGCTGCTTTGGGTTTTCATATTGAAATTCTCGACGATTTACTAATTGGTAATCCCTTTGTGTGGTGTACAATTAGAGTAGCGAAGTTGATTGCTATATATATTTACAAGTATAAAGCTCGTGTGTTGTTAAAATGGGTACACAAAAAGGGTGGTTTTATTGCTTCCGATCTTTTCATCCTCACTTCACTTTTAGAAGTTGAAAGTGAATTGCAAACTTTGCAGCAATCTATTGGAACGTTGACTAATGAATGGGGGAAGCCACTTAATGACCCGCATGTGGCAAGATTTATGCAAGAGACAAAGCTTATTGATTATGCTATTCGTTCTGAAGAATTTTGGGGACGAGTGAAAATGGTAGCACAAGTTTTTGATACAATAAATCAAGCTTATTATTTGCTTCATTTGGATGGCCTAACATTAGGATACTTATATGAGATGATAGAAAGAGTACAAGATGCACTTGAAGAGAGCAATGCCATTATTTGTGATGAAATACGGGAATTTTTTGAACAATTTCGAAGTGATATTATTCATCCACTACATGCAGCAGCTGCTTTTTTAAATCCTATTTACATGTGTAGTGAGAAATTTAAAGAGACTGATGAAATAAAGAATGGTGTAAATCATATTCTGGAACATTTAGTTGCAGTGGACGAGAAGGGAGCTTTCAAGAAGCAAGAAGAACTATACCGCATGAAAGACTCAAATGTGTTCACAGCTAAAGCCATGCAGAAGCTTAAAAAATATCATCCTCGTAAGTTCAGTAAATTCTATTTCTTTTGGTTGGTAAAATTTATATATTTATGTTATTATCTTGAATTGTGTAGGAATATGGTGGAAACGTTATGGCAATTGTCTCCCTATATTACAAAAATATGCCATTCGGATCTTGAGTCAACCTTGTAATTCTTTAAAAATATGGGATGGATATCAGTTGGACGTGAAGGACGGTGATCATTCTTTGTTTATGGTGAATACATTGATGATGGAAATGTACAAATCCCTAGAAGGACAATTCACAAAGCCAATCATTTTTGATCAACTGGGTGAAGTTTCTGATTATGGTTATGATTGGGAAATTGAAGACTCTTTATTATCTGATGTGCGTAGTGTTAGAATACAAGAACCCATGCTGCCATGCTCCAGACGCCCGTGCTGCCCATGCCCTGCCAACCCACGTGCTGCCCTCTTCAACCCATGCTGCCCAGACAAGCTAGCCGCACTCCCCTCTCTCCATGTTTTATGGCTCCATGTTTTCATGCAGCTTTTCCTCTTTTGTCTTCCTCTTTTCCAGCTTTTGAGGAACTTATGTTTTATGTATTGTATCCATGTGATACCAGTTGTTCTGTCTGAAACTCTTGTAAACCGGTGTGTAAAACGACTCCATGAGTTTCACTATAAATAAGATCATCTCCTCTGTCATTTGGTAAGTTAACCAAATCAGAGTTCCCTAAATTCTATCACGTAGCAGTTCAATCGATCACATAATAAATGATGACATGCTAAATGATCCAATTGATTGTTCAAAGCTGAATGCGATGTTGGATCCGTATTATGAGGAGTGAACTATTACTTTCTGGTTGAAGCATTAAATTTGACAAAAATGTTCTTTTTATTTTATTATTTGTTGCAGATGTGTTGTGTCACTTAATGTGATAAAATGATGTTTTCTAATCGATCGATGTTCTCTCCTACAAGGTTTACAATATTTTCTATGTATTCCGATTGACATAATTTACTAGGCTTGTTGTGAATGTGTATGTTTTTTATTTTTGGCACTACAAATACGGTTGAATGTTTTTGTACAAAAACAAATCGACTTGTGTTTCTAAGCATAGTTTCGAAAGTTGATGCTCGTTAGTCGTTATGAAAATAAAACTATTCGAATTTGTAAATAGCTATAATTATTGTAAAGTGTTCCATAGAATATAAAACACAATCCACATCACTCATTACCACTGTAGAGCTGTAAATGAGCAAAGTTCGGGTGAGCCAGTGCTGTCTAAGCTCGTCTCATTTAAAAATTTCATGAGCTTGAACTTGAGCCAAGCTTGTGTTGAGCTCCAAAATTTAAGCTTGACTCACCAAGGAAAATTCCTTGTGCAAGCCGAGCTCGAGCTCGCCTAGTAGGCCAGTCGAGCCGGCTTAGTTAATTCAAACTTAAAAAAAAAAAAAAAAAAAAAAAAAAACTAAACTATCTTGGCTCAGTAAGAAAGGCTTGCATCCTTTTTTTATATAGTACTTGGGTGAAAAAGATTTTTTGCTTTTTTTGTGTGGGACAACCGGACAAATTAACTATTATTGTGAGAGATGTGTTCTTGATTTTATTTTATTGGCGTGAGACACTTATAAGCAAACAAATACAAGGAAAATAAAAAAGAGTTTACTCTTAACACTTGATAGTAGCAAAAAAATGTTTAATATACAGGGCTAATATTGCTAATATAAGAAATTGACTTTGATAAAAAAAATAAAATAAAAATTATTATATATACATAGTGGTGGGCAAATTAACCGTTACCGATTAACTGACCGATTATTGATATTAACCGAACCGATATAACCATTACCAATAGTTATCTGTCGGTAATCAGTTAAAAAATTTATACCGGTAACCTTATCAGTCGGTTAAAATTTTATTTTCGGTTAACTGATATGACCGATAAGCATTTTTAATTTTTAATTTTTATATATAACTTACTTAATAACTCTACTGAAACCAAAACGACGTCGTTTTGGTTTCACTATATAACACTTATAATTCCCTCTTTCTCCTAACCCTAACCCACAAAATCCCTCACTTTCAAGTCTGCAACCCGCACGCCGCAGCAGCTAGCAGCCCGTCGCCTCCCGCACCCGCAGTAGCCAGCAGCCTGAGGCCTAACTGGCACCCACCTGGTCTGGGTTCACTTCACTCTCTTTAGGTATACCGTATACCCCTTTGGAATCCCACATACCATGTTTGTTTTTTTTTTTTCCTTTTCGTTGGAATTTTGGGGTAAATGGTTGAGCTTTAAAGTTTAAGCCTTTAATGGGTCATGAAATGGGATTGCTTGATAGTCAGTCATTGCTGGACGATGATGCAGCAATTCAAGTGGCTGACCTTCAATGGAAGAGAATGCTGGAGGATTTGTCCAAGAAAGGCAAGTTGAGGAACTGTCTTGCCGTCTGCGACGTCTCCGGCAGCATGTTCGGGACCCCTTGGGAAGTCTTTGTTGCAATGGGGTTGTTGGTTTCCTATCTGAGCGAAGAGCCGTGGAAAGGGAAGGTTATTACGTTTAGCGAATCACCTCAGCTTCATATAATTCAGGGCGATGATCTTCAATCGAAGATGAAGTTTGCGGAGGATTCAATAGGCTTTTCGAACACCAATTTTCAGAAGGTGTTTGATCTTATATTGCAAGCGGCGGTGGATGGGAACTTGAAGGAGGACCAGATGATCAAGAGGATCTTCGCGTTTAGTGACATGGAGTTTGACGAAGCTTCGTGCAATGATTGGGAAACCGACTACAAAGCTATACAGAGGAAGTTCACGGAGAGAGGGTATGGCTATGTGGTGCCGGAGATTGTGTTTTGGAATCTAAGGGACTCGAGTTCAACATCGGTGACTGTCTCCGACAAGGGGGTGGCTCTGGTGAGCGGGTTTTCGAAGAATTTGATGAAGTTGTTCTTTGATGGGGATGACTATCAGACTATGTAATGGGCCTCATTACTTTGAAATGGGCCTATGTAATGACTTTGAAATCAAACAATATGAAAATGAAAAAAAGCCCAAATAAAAATCAGTTTCAGCTTAAACCTAAAAAAAAAAAGGTCCAAAAGCGAAAAAGCCCACGAAAACCGATTTAACTGATCGGCTTAACCGTTAACCTATATGACTGATAATTTTCGGTATAACGGCTTATCGGTCTGTTAACAGTTAAAAATCGGTTAACCGATAGGCTATCGGTTGGTTAATCGGTAACCCTATTAACCGGACCGATATGACTGATATCCACCCCTATATATACAAATTATCTAACATATATATATATATATATTAGCCAATTAGCTCTCTCTATATATAACTAAGCCCCAAGAGATAGCTCAAGACCACGCCTAATGAAGCGGAGATCACTAGTTCAAATCTCCCTCCCCCTTTTTGTGTGGACAAGTCAAAAAAAAAAAAAGAAAAAAAAAAAAAGTTTAATACACACAATACACTAGTTAACTATAAATAGTTATACACTATATAACTACATTATTAATATTTTAACTATATATATTTAGTATTTATGCTACATACTATATAAGCATAAATACTATTTATAATATATAAACTATTTAATAAGTTATATATATATACACACACATACGAGTTGCGCTAATAAGTGAGTTGAGTCCCTATACAAATATGTTCACGAACTTTAAACGAACGAGCCGGGTTTTATACGAATATATATCGTTTAACAATTGAGTATAGTTTCGTGTCCACTAGCGACTTATTTAATAATCAAGTCGGGCACGAGTCGAGATTTATCGAGCCAATCCGAGTGAACTCACGAGTAGCTTTATTCGTTTGCAACCCTAATCAATTTGCCGGTATGTAAAATAAAGGCTAAAAAAAAAAGGCAAGTATTTATCATATTATTTATACCTTACCTTCACGCTAACCAAATCAAACTCGACGTAATTCATTTGATTTTTAATTTATAGCTTGATATAAATTCCAACTGCTCAAAAAAAGAAAATAGAAAAAAAAAGTAATGATGCCAAAATTGTAGTATTTAACAGATAATCTTCTCAAATGGGTATGCCCGCGTTCATTAATTCAATTTTAGATGAATTTGTTAGTCTCCATTTAATTGTTTTTATAACCTCAAATGTTTTTTATTTTTTTTTCCTACCAGTATAGTTGAAATTGATAATGCCTCAAGTGAACGAACAATGATCCATCATGTTTGTTAAAAAGATTGAGCCAAGTTATGAGATTTAATTTTTTTTTGAGAACTGATCGAAACTTTTTATTACTTAGCCCGAGACTTGCTCGGCAAGAACACAATCATGAATACAAGGAAGATAATCCTCTACCCAGATGTGTTTCTTCCCAATAGCTAAGCTAAGCTAACTTGGCTAACCGATAAGCCACTTCATTTGTCCCTCTGGGAGTGTGTACTACCCTCCACTCCTATAACCTTCATAGATTCTGTTTGATATTTTGCACTAAATGGCTGTATCTGCCCTACTGAAAATTGTGAGCTTTTAAACTTTATAAAATCTTTTCAAAACGCATGGAAGTTCAATGAGCTTTTGTGAAGTTAAAAATAAAAACCTAATAGATTTGAAGCAATTAGTTATCAAAGAAAAGTTACCTAAAACTAATCATTTTCATGTTGGCAAACAGATTTCAGTAATTAATTTGTTATTTAAATCTTGAAGATCTTCTTATATTAACAGATTGTCTTTCACAATCACCATAATATCCAGCTTTTAATAATTTTCAGAAGATATAATTTATATACTTAAATTAAAGCTCATGATCATTTGTTCTTTTATAGTAAAGCTAAAATTAGACATTAATGTGACACTTCCCCTTTTGTCCTCTGAATCGATTCATGGAAGAAGTAGATGCACGGATAATAACTTAGAAGTAATCAAAACACAGTGAAAAATCTGGACTCACCAGTATATTATATAGAAAGAGGGAAAAAATAAGCAAAAATGTATGAAATTTGAGTTATTTGCCCAATTAGTTTACCATCTCTTAGAACTTCATGTTGTAGTCACCGAGATCAAGGATAATATCCAAGTACATGTAGAATTGTTGGAGCTGATCTAATTAGTTTCCTCTGTATTCAGAAACCACTTATTGAGACGCTCGGATGCCTTTTTAACCTATAATATAAACAGGTGATTTGTCATTATATTGTATACTATGCGCCTTAAATTAATTAACACCAAATATGAGAATGCAGGACAATTAGAAAGCGAAACGAAGGTATATATATATATGGATTTTCAGTAATTTTTTGTTTTGATCCTAGCAATTTGGGTAAAAAATGTGAAAATATTTTTGTCAGATTCACTTACTTAGCAGGTGAGTGGGTTGCCCAAGACTTGTTTGGACAGGTAGACTCATACGAGTTCTCTCATATTTATGGTAAAAATTTAATGTTGTTGCATCTTATAGTGTAAATAATGCCACATTATTTATTACGCGGCACCATCTACACCATTAGATGTAACAATATTAAATTATAGTCATAGAATAACTTCTTTTTTTTTTTTTTTTTTGGTACTTAAAATTGAGAGAATCATGTGATCAAGAAATAATTTAAACAATTATTATAACTTCACTTATGTACTTCAACGTACCTGGTCATCCCAATCGAGTCTCCATATGACAATGGAAAGCACAAATGTTTGCATCAGCACTCCGGCTAACAACCCAATCCACAAGCCCTACAAATTTAAATAAACAAAAATGAAGTTAATTAAAGCATATAATAGTAGAAAACAAACAAAGTTTAGCATGTGCATACGATGAGTCTTTCGTGGACAAGATTTCATTTTATTTTATACAATTTTGTCTACATGATATGATGTACACCGCTACGTTAGATATAACAAATTAAAATTTTAATCATAAAATGACTATTTTCCATTTTATTTGACATGGAGAGGATCGAATTCCATAGAAACTAGCAGCTTTCCCACATATCTACAAATCACGGCCTCTAGAGCCAAACCCTTTCTTTGCCACTAGGACGGGTGATCAAAATGGTTTCATATCTGAACATGAATATAATAGCATTATTCGCGTTTAGCCAAAACTTGACCAAATCCTACCAAAAAAAATTTTGAGAATTGATTGAACCTGTCATGTCAACATTGTGATTTCGATCCTAAGACCTTTCACTCACCAAATCGCTTGGGAGTAATATAATTAGTAGTGTGATGATTTGATATTCTGTAAATGTGGAGTAATGAGTTCTTACCTTTACTTGAAGATCGGCCACATAACCAAGCAACAAAGCCAGTGGTACGCCAAAAACATAATAGGAGCCAATGTTAATGAAGGCAACAGTACCTTGAAAACCAGCACCTATTGCCACACCTGATGACAAGAACCTAGACGTGAGTCTTCGATCAAAACATGAGTTTGTGTTTTTTTTTGTTAAATATTTGTTGAGTAGGAGATGAATAATACTGTTACCTGATAGAACTGGTTGAACACTATTTAGCAAGATTGAGAAAGCAAGTAAAGTAGAGAGACTTGAAACTTCTTCAGCAATCTCTTCATTACTTGTAAAAATGTATGAAATTTGTTTCCCAAAAGCTAAACAAAGGGCGAAAAAAATCACTCCAATGCAAATTGATACACCGAGGACAACTTTGATGGAAAATTTTGCAGCTTTAGCATTTCCTTTCCCGAGCTCATTCGATACACGCACACTGTGCATTCAAATTACATAATAAGAGCCATAAATTTGGAGGAATGGCGTCAAAATTGAATATTAATTCATCAATAATTTAATAATAATTATAAAAAACAAAAAATAAAAGCCTTACCATGCAGAACCTAAGAATCCGAGGCATATCATAAATTCCCATGCACAGATATTGAGGCTACAAAAAGAGGTTAAAAGTTGAAGAATCTCTCAAGTAAATTGAATAGTAAAAGAATATATATATATATATATATCTTACCAGATGGAGAAAGCTGAGATAGCCACCGTTGCATTTGTCAAATATCCGGCGAACAGAACTAGGACAGAATTGTACCAGAGCTCTAAACTATTGAAGATAAAATAAAATTCAATAAATGTTTATAAAGTGTTCCATGTGCAACAAGGAATGGCATAAAATTAAAAAGATAAGATCTATTTGGATAAAGATCTTTGGATTTTTTTTAGTCGAAGATCTATGGATATATCATCTAATTATAAATTAGAGTACATGGATTTGAGGGATGCAGAACATTTTTAGTTAATATATTGACATCTATTGGAAAATCTTTATGCATGGTTGGAACAGATATTACTAACACAACTAGTTAAGAGGTTTATGAAAACATGGATTTCAGCATAAACAACGAATCATTTGAGGCTACTAGTCATATTAATGTCGTGCATCAAGTTTAATTATATGAACAATTTGTGTAATTCAAATGGCATTCAGATCCTCTTTGGTTCTTTTTAATGGTAGATGATCACCTACAATTCAACTATAAAGAACGTTCATCTCCAATTAATTTAACTTTTTTTTATTAAAAAAAAAAACCGATTTTTTTATAGTTGAACCGTAGTTGGTCATGTTCCATTCGAAAGAGGATGAGACAAGGGCTGTATTACATAATGACCACTCTCCCTTTGAGTTTTCAAAGCGAAGAATTTCTCTAATGAATAGAAAATGTCTTGAAGTTTGTATTAAAAACGTATTAGGTAAGTAGAATATTTGATGCTCTAAAAAATTCAAGAAACATGTTCCTAGCTCATTGGCTAGAGAATGTCATGCTATACATTATGAAATAGAATCCTTTCAATTTCATGATCGGAATTTAAAGTTATTGACACTTTAAATAATGTGAATCATGTGCACCTAACAAGGAAGAAACACAGGCAAGTGAAATCAATAAAGATGAACAAAACCTGGAATTACCAAAGCATGACGCCAGAGGATATTGAGAGCTTTATTACCGGCAATATATCATGGAAGGCAGCTTTTGTGAATCCTTTCCACGTATTTGGGCACCAACCTCCGAAGACGTACACATACTCTCCGAACACCATTAGCCAACTGGATATGCAGTAAGCACCCATGGCACCAGCAACCTCCAAGTCAAGTATTTCAACGAATACCCAAGACAGGAGAAGATGAATAACAAACGAGGAAGCAGATAGACACCCGACAATCAGGTTCTTCAGCTGCGCTTGTAAGAACATCTGGATAGTCAAGGCAAAAACAAAGGAGTAGATAATACCAATCATCCATAAGGCGATAGGTCCAGATTCTACTGCTATCTCTTCATCCTCGCCAAATAGTCTAAAGAGGGGGGTTGTGAAGACAAAGAGAGGGATCATAATTGTTGCTGTTGTAATATCAACTATCCATGATCTTTGCAAGTAAATACCCATCATGTGGTATTGTCTGGCTCCAAATGCTTGCCCACATAATGTCTCAGTCGCACTTGACATGCCCAACTTCAAACAACATATAAAGAGAAAGACAGAGATTAATAAAACTAGAAACAAAAATAATATTCTGTATAATTAATGTTATTTAGCATACCCTATAATATAAATTTACTAAATATCATTTCTCATTTACTTTTAGGTATTAGAGAATGATATATATATAGGTCCAAGAGAATAGACTAGATCCTTTGAGAGGGAATTCTTGTTATTTGATTGAACAGAGTATTTCATTGGGCCGTACCAAGATTGAAGTAGTTCATAGGTTCCTTTAAACGACATAAATTTTAAAAAGTTACGGAATTCTGTCATTAATTCATGAGTTTTTGGTAGTGCATTTACATTATGGTTTTATCCTAAATGCAATATGCTCTGTTTCCGATCAATGTCTTAGTGTCAACAAGTGTGTAGGCAAATAGTGTGAAGTGGTCGTACCAATATGCTCTGTTTCTCTCTGCTTTTGCTGCAGAGAGAGCTGCTGAGCAGTTTTGTCTCATCATCTTCTCGAGTTGAGCCGTCTTTATATGATATTATGTGGATTGCTTAGCAGGGCTGATGCAGAGTCGGACCGAGTAACAGCACTACTCTGTTTTTCGCAACAAAGGCTTGATGCTAGGGTGCTTCGAGTGCCTAGAGCGTGAGATTAGAGATACCATAGGTGAAATGTCCTTTTTTTCTCTGTATTTAAAAATTATTTAATTTAAATAATAATAATAATTTTTCTTTTTAAAAAAATGAAACCCATGGCTCCACCGTAGCTGAGTCGTGTGTCAGCTTAACAGTAAATTTTTTTAAAAAAATTTAAACGGGAGTATTTTGGGTATTTTGGCTTCCTAACGGAGGGGACATTATAATTTTTTTAAAATTTGAATATACTAAACTAAATTAAGAGATTTTGAATTTAAAAGAAGTCATTGCATAAGTTATGAAAGTTTAGAGAGTAATTTTGTTTTGTTTTGTTTTGTTTTTTGACATGGTTTAGAGAGTAATTTAATAAGGAAGACTTTGTTAATCTTTTATCCATTTAAAAAGGATGTGATTTTTAAAATTATTATTAAATTTGAAATTGATTCTTAATTTTTGATCGAATGGTAATTTAAAAGCTATATCAATATATATATTTTTGATATGTCTACAAAAGAGAAGTTGAAGAGAGATTTAAATTAGTAACTTCTACTTTATAAGGCATCATCTACAACTGATTAATCTACTATTTAAAAATAAGTTACATCAATTTTGAAAAGAGAAAAAATAACAAAAATCTTCTTTATAGCAGTACCCAAGTTTAAAAGAGTTAAATGACGTTTCCATTATTATTTGTTAGGACAGTCTGGTGGAGCCAAGGTCAATTCCATTACAGTGGTTTGTACAAAGGGTCAGAATAAAATAATAAATTTTGATCAAATTATAATTTTAAAAGAGACGATGTTACTTTTAAAAAGGTTTATGGATGGTGGGGGGAAGGGATTAGAACATGACAAAAACTTGTCACTTGTCATGCATGACATTCCAAAAGCAAATAGTTTTTTTATTGATTAGGAAATTATTCTGATTACCTAATGGTTTTATGTATTGCACCAAACAGTCGTAAAGGCTTATGTGAGGGATGACATCATAACCATTAAAAAGGTTAATTATTCATCAAAGTTTGAACAATTATTAGGGTTGGATTTTTTCAACAAAATAGTAATTATAGCATTATTGTAATTACGATGCAATTGCTAAAACTTAACCAGAAGACCCATTAACCTAGCTAGCTTTTTATGCCAAGTTTGTCGCAATCAATTAGCACTGTTTCTTGTACTAGTTAACAACAAAGTCACACGACTCACATGGCTTGTAAGACCCATTACCCTAGCTAATATGTGCTTTCCTGACCCCCCAAGATGATAATAAATATTATTGCCGTCTAAAAGATAGGTACTGTTACATTAATTCAGTGGGATGGGACAATAATTCTCATTATTTCATTTGATATTGATACTATTAATTTTGTGGTCATAATTTTAATATTGACATGTCTTTTAAAAAATTTAAATAATGTAGTATTATGTACATCTTTATAAAGATACACAAACTTTAAATCATAATCGTGAAATAAATATTATCAATTTAAAATGAAATGCAGAGGGCCCATATTTTCAATTGGATCAATAGAGTGAAATGAGAGTGTAATATACAAAATTTCTCAAAAGATAGGGAACCAGAGAAACAATATGCAAAATCTTGAGGATAAAAATGCAATTTGTCATAGAAGAATGTAAAACATATTTAAGAGCTTACCAGAATCCCATTTGAGAATCGCAAAATGAGACTTTGTACAAGTGCATAAGCAGCAAGATCCAGTTCACTAACATGTCCAATGAAACTTTGTGTCACCACTATCATTCCAAAAGAAGTCACTCTAGCCAATATGGCAGGAAATGCTATCCTCCACATAATTTTTAATTCCTCCCATATCCTTTGTTTAAGATTACTTTCCTCTTGCCCTTCTAATCCAAGAAGCCTTTCCTCCACTCCATTGTCCATTCTTCTGCAAAAAGGACATGAAAATATTGAACCAATTGAGTAAGACTTGGATTTTCATGTTCTTATACCAATGAAACTATTTTATAAAACTAGCGAATAATGCTACTTAGTAGACTAGTTTACAACTAGCATATAATTTGATGATTTGATAGTGAGAATTAGGCATTGGATCAACACTTGTAAATTAATAAAAATAATGATTAAGGGATAATTTTTCCTCTCATGTCATTTTAGTTGTATGTTAGTCATATAACAGTCTACCAAATAGCATTACTATAAATTCAATTAGTCCTATTGTATCCATATACATAGTAGGACTATCAATTTTTGAGATGACCCACGAACCCGAGACAAACCTAACACGAAATTAAAGAGTTAGAGTTAATGAGTCCGACCCATTTAATTAAATAGGTCAAGCTAGGATTGACCTATATAGTGTTATACCTATGACTTGACACAACTCAAACTCGACATACGACATAATAGCTGACAATTTTTTAGTTTTTACATAATCCACAAACCCAACATTAACCCAATACAAAATTACAGTGTTATGGTTGAGGATGAAATATTTTCCAACTAGTCTGGAGGAAATATCCTCCAACCCATTTAAAATAGTACCAAGTGTCTATAAACATTTAAAAGGCACATTAAACACAACTCAAACCTGACACATGAACACATATTATCACCCCTAATATATATATATAGACATTGAAGAAGAAGAAATTAGACCTTTCTCTCCCTCTCAGAAATAGAAATTGATTAGCTATTTTGCTTTTCTCCATAACAAAAAATATCAAAGTTTGTATTCATAAACCAAGTAATATCAGAAAAAGGATTAGAGTCTTTCATGTATCCTCCTAAATGTAACATAACTTTAAAATTATTAATAAATCAAAATTCAATAATAATAATCTCAAATTTAATGATAATTTTAAAAATAACGTCATATTTAAAAAAAACTCTAATCTTCTTTAAAAAAAACACACAAAAAAACACTCTAATATTTCTTTTTAGGCTAAAGTCTACTTAACTTACTCAATGACAATCTACTCTTTAAACTATCAATTACGACAATTTATCCTTAAACTATCAAATCAATGACAATGTACTTCTAATATTAGCAAAATGATGAAATTATCCCTATAGAATTTTCAATAAGACAAAAATACCTATAAAATTTTGAAAAAAAAATAGTATTTTTATTTTAATAAGAATAATTTCATTATTTTGTTAAAATTGAGAATATATTATTATTGTTTTGATAGTTGAGGATAAATTATCACAATTAATAGTTAAAAGATAAATTATTATTAGGGTGATAGTTTAAGGGTAAATGGCTTTACCCTTAGTTTTAGCAAAACTCTTGAAAGTCAAGAGTATAAATTAATGTAAACGTCGGTGGGACCGGGACCACATCAATTTTGGATCTACAGGGCCTGTCGGCTCCGAGAAACTTACGTCCCTCGTGACACAGCATCAACATATATATTCTCTATAATATTCTATAAGAGGAGGTTGGTGAGTTCTATGTATATAATATACAGTTAATAGTTCTATGGGCAAAAAAAAAAAAAAAAAAAGTATATTTCTAAGCAATTAATGTCTCATTTTATTTTTTATTTTTAAAAAATCTCATTTATTGTAGAAAGAAACAGACAAGTTGTACGTGCGTGACCTTGTAATTGTGTCTGTTCGATCTGTTAGCATTCAAGCCGGCCGGCGGCCGCCTCGCTGTCTTACATCATTTAGTAATTTATTAAGAAAAATGTTTGAGGTATTGCATATATATATATATATAGAACTCCTTATAAAATTACGTTAATCATAATTAAATTAAATTATTTAATAATTAACATATAGGTTTCAAAGAATTACCCAAATACCACGCACACTTAATTAAACAAAAAAGGTGATGTGGTGTATAATCACAGAGTTATGTTAAAAAATGTAAAACAAATAAAAAATTAAAAAAATAAAAACACTTTTATTAAAAATAATAAGAATAATAATAGAGCATTTTGCTCTAACACAAAAATATCACAAATATAAAGACAAATTTGTTTAACGGTTACTTTAGCTAAACCATGCACATTAGAATTAACTTCTCTACTAATATGATTTCTAATTGTTGTTCAGAAAAAAAATATACTTTTAAAAGGAAAGATAAAAATAATAGTTTAGTGAAGAAATAATATATTTTCTGGCTCTTCCTTCCATGCGGCTCATACTTTTTCATATTTTAAAGGGATAAAGACACAACTTTTTGTCCAAATTTTATCTTTTTTTAAAAAATAAAAATTATGAAGCAATAACATCTTATATGGTCTTTTTTATTTGATATTTTTTTATAAAAAACAAAATATCTTTCTTCATAAAAATTGTAATTTTTTTTTTTTTAAAAAGTCACTATTATGAAGAAAAATACTTTTTTTTTTTTTTATAAAAAAAACCAAATAAAACAAGCCACATAGGATATTATTGCTTCAGAATATTTTTTTTTTATTTTTTTAAAACGATCATATAAAAAAAAATTTAAACCAAAATTATACCAAAAAATTGTACCTTTATCATTTCTAAAAAAATATAATGACCTTTTGGAATGTTCATAGCACCTATCCAAAGACCCGTTACCGCTCTATTAAATAAGTCAACGAGCCACTTGAGTTTCACACATTTTAAATTAAATACATACCATACTTATAATAACTTCGACACTCTAACAATATTCTATCTTAAAAACTTCTTTGTATACTTTTTTTTTTTTGATAAATAATTTATTGGTAATTATTGAATAATAAAGCCATGGATTGCCTCAAAACTGACCTCTGACGCTTCATAATATTCAATATATACATGTCAGTTGATTTGTACTTTACAAACTTGGCATCTTCAATATTTAGGCATCTTTCTCTCACATTCTATTACATTATTTACTTTATTATTTTTTTAAAAAATATATTAAATCATTCAATTTTTATATCACATTATTTACTATTTAAATAAAAAAATTATTATAAAATAAATTTTTTCACTTTTTAATATTATTTTTTTATTTTTTCATATCAGTCATTTTTTTAAAAAAATTTATAAACATTATCGTATAAAAATTTGTGGGAAAATATGAGGTTTGCCAAACATCCTCTTAGTTAACCTTATTTAAATACCAAAACAATACAAAAACCAAGGAAAGCGATAGAGACTAAAGGAAAGCCATCACTCTCATCAGAAAATAACAAAAGGAAACAAATATAGAAAACCAATAAAAAGTTCCAACTACCCTTCAGCAGGCTGGTAGTTGAAAGTTGAAATAGCTAATAAACCAAGGGATTCAGTAATTGATTAAAAACAAAAAAACAAAAAAAAAAAAAAATCAAGGATGCCTAAGGAAAGCCATATATTATATATATAACACTAGTACACTACTGACAGAAAAGAGCAAGAGGACAAAAGAAACAAAGAAAACGCATAAAAAGCTAATAATCCAACTGCCCTTCAGCAGTTGAGCAGAATGGTAGTTGAAAATTGAATTAAGATATAATAGTTAAAAAAAAAAAAAAGACTTTCTCTCTTATGGTTGTTCCTTTCTATCCTGTGGTTTGGACTTCTGCCACGGGTAAGCATTGAAACCTAATAGAACACAACCTACTCAATGTCATCATCTTCATCAAATGACCAATCCATCCCGTCTCAACCAACCGGGAAACGGGATAGAACTCTTATTTTATTGGATTAATGTTACAGTATTCATTCGGTACTATATAGCTTTTTTGTTTCTTTCTTTCTTTTATTTTTAATCGACATTGTCACATCATCAATGAATGTAAGATAAGGATTTTCCTCCCATTATCTTCCTAAAGGTAAATAGTTGAAAAACAACAATCATGCACACAACTATAGCTTGAATGGTATGTTCAAACGGCTGATTAACATGTCAACTCGGCAAATATATGATTCTATGAAGCTTTTGGTGTTCCTAGTAAATCAGTGTTGGGGAGTACTTGAGTGTGTAAAATTAGTGCAACATGTTGAAGTAAAAGAAGAGAGCTAGAGATATATATAAATAGGTAAACTTCTTCGTTTATATGAGAAGAGGGAGAATAGTTAAGATAGCTTGCCTTGGCCTTTTGAGAGTAGATAGCTTTGGAGCACCGATGCCTTCTCAGTGAACCCAACTTCAGAGAGATAGAGAGCGAGCGAGCGAGAGAGAGAGAGAGAGTGATGCGAAGAGAGATATATATAGCTGGGAAGATGGAGCCAATTTGTCTATAAACAGACGGGTCAAACAAATCGTCTAGGGGCTCAGCTGCTAAGCCTTGAGAGCTGAGCTCTAGAGAGAGAGAAAGAGAGATGAACTTTAATTACTTTGTCGTTTGCAAAAGTTGCTCAATGAGAATTGGAAAAGACCACATGGATCATTTTCATACTCGTGGACGTGGCCTACAACTCATCATTAGATTTTAAATAGATTTAATAATAGTTTCTAATAATAGGTTAAAAAGGATGTATTTTTTTTTTGACATGTCCACACAAAATGTCGGAGGGAGACCTCTATTTTATTAAGTATGGTTTCAGTCGATTGAATTACCTATTGGAAACAAAAAAAAAAAAAAAAAATTGTGTATTTAAAAGAACCTAATTTTCTTTAGTTCATTTTAATCGGAGAATATTCAATTAGTTATATTTGAGTAAAATTTTTGTCTTTCCACTTAAGAGGGGACAAAAATATACAATTTCATTTTATTTAAACTGGAGATGATCCTAATTTGTATTATTATTTTAGTTTCCTAAATTACGTTAGGTTTTGTTTTTCTTAACTATATATACAGGGATATATATATATATATTTTTAACGAAAATCTGAGAATTAATTTTATTGATGAAAGATTATGAATATAAAACTCTTACATAGCAGAACAAAAAGACTTTTATATTACAAAACATAACCATCTGCAAAATCATAGACACATGCTATGAGGTTACAAAATCATAGATACAACAAAAATTATTACAATCAAGTGCTAGTTATGACTTCAATCTTCCGCTAACCCATGTACAAATACAGTTAAAGAGCAGATCTACTCCTACTCTAAGCGGACCAAGCATATTAAATCTAAGACCTGGGTAGCGAAATTTCCTAACAAAATTGTTGATCTGAATGAAGAACACATACAAATATAAAGAAAAAAAATGGGGGGGGGTGGGGTAGAAGTAGGGAATAGAAGGGGAAGTGGCTTCTAGGTTTTTTTAATAGAATTCTTATTTGATGTGAATAAGCATGTATATAATTAATAATTTGTCCCATTAATTCACGTAGAAAGAGGAGTATATATAAATAAGAAGATCAACTAAAAATAATATAGATATATATATTTTTTTGGTAACGAGTAAATAAATACATCAAAAGGATTCCTTTTGTCTCCTATTTTAAATTCTAGAATTTAATGATATTGCTATATTTTAGCTTTTAATATGTTTATAATTATTCAACCATTCGTTTCGAAGCCTCCATTACTAATAGAATTTTTTAATTGAGAAAAAAAAAAGATATTTAGTATAGTCGCATAGTAGAGATGCCAAAGTTGTTGATCTGAATGAAGAACGCATACAAATATAAAGAAAAAAAATTGGGGGGGGGGGGGGGCGCGGTAGAAGTAGGGAATAGAAGGGGAAGGGGAAGTGGCTTCTAGGTTTTTTTAATAGAATTCTTATTTGATGTGATAAGCATGTATATAATTAATAATTTGTCCCATTAATTCACGTAGAAAGAGGAGTATATATAAATAAGAAGATCAACTAAAAATAATATAGATATATATATTTTTTTGGTAACGAGGAAATAAATACATCAAAAGGATTCCTTTTGTCTCCTATTTTAAATTCTAGAATTTAATGATATTGCTATATTTTAGCTTTTAATATGTTTATAATTATTCAACAATTCGTTTCGAAGCCTCCATTACTAATAGAATTTTTTAATTGAGAAAAAAAATGATATTTAGTATAGTCTTATATGATTGCTATATAACTATAATGATATAATAGTAAATATACGCCATTGATTTTTATTTTTATAAAAAGAAATGTTAGGTGTTCTTCTAGTGTTTTCCTGGTGTCCTCCTAACTGTGATGTGAATTTTAAAATCACTAATAGATTAAAAGTTAATAATAAAATCTCAAATTCAACAGTGATCACATTACAATTTAGAGGATACCAGGAGAATATTAGAAGAGCACCTAACATTTCCCTTTTACAAACACTTGTTAATTCAAAAATTGATTTTTATTGTCACATCATCATAATTGTATGATAGTCTTATAAGAGTCTACTAATTCTTCGTACAACATGTTAATTTAAAAATATCAATTAATTTTTGTTGAGAAGGAGCATAGAAGTTTGTTCTTATACAAGATCCAAATTTCAAATTAGGATCTCTCTATTTTATTTGAATTGGATAATAGTTATAGTGAATGTGTATTTTTGTCCATTAGAAAGTTAAAAGACAAAAATACTCTTTTCAATATAACTAACTAGATATTATTAGTTTATTTGAACTGTAGATGATCCTGTTCCAAAATTTCTATGGACACACACATATATATATATAATGCAATAAAAAGACCATTTTTGGTCCATAAAAGTTCTACGAATAGGGCTGTGGCCTCTTGCCACCTAAGATTTTTATAGGCCAAAAATAATCATTTTAATGTCCCATATATATTTATATACCAAGTCTTTTTTTGGGCAGACGTATTCATCAGACGTACTTTTTTCTAGATTTGTGTTTTTTGTTTGATGGGCCGAAAATAAGGCCGGCTATGAGCTAAATAGAAGAGTCAACCATGGACCTTTTTTTTTTTTTCATCCGACAAGCGTTTAGCTCTTGGTCAAAAGAAAGCAACACAATACGACAGACACTTGCCATAAGTTTAAATTTAAAAAATTAAACTTTTTTTTTTTTTTTACCTGTCCGCACAAGATGCGATGAAAATTCGAGCTAGTGGCCTCGCTTCACTACTTTTTACTTATCTAATCAAATAGAGAACTACTAGAGAGCTAAACACCAGAAAAATTTTCAAACTAACGTGATAAATAAGGGAGAAAAAATTACATTTTTTTAATTTAGAAAAAAATATAAAAAAGCGCCCAAAACTATCAGTTATTTTCGTTTTAACCCCATAATGTTCCAAAAGTGATAAAATAACCCCCCAAACTACAAAGAAGTTGCATTTTAGCCACTTCGTTAATTGTTACGGTTAAAATAGATAGAAAAATCAAAACTACGTCGTTTTGGAGATGATAAGTTACTAAATACCTTTTTGAAAAAAAAAAATCAATTTAAAAAATGTCCCCCAAAACAACGTCGTTTTGAGGGAAAGAAAATAAACAACCGAAAAAAAAGAAAAAAATATATATATATATATATATATATATATGTGGTTAGGGGTGGCTCGCCGGCCACCCCATGGCAGCCACCCCAACAGGCCTGAATCAAAGCCATCCATCAACAGCTCCAAGCTCGCATGGAGTCCCAGCTCAATACCCACCTCGACCTTTTGGCTTCTCCAAGCCGTCATGCCCAACATCGTGTCCTCCATCGATCTCTCTTTGAAGGTCGTCTCCACATTTAACCACGGACCCTTCATTCCCACGCCCTCGCTCTCGAAGCCCAACCCCATCCTCATCAAACCCACCACCAAACCAGCCTTCCCCACCCACACCCATGACCCAGAACCGGTTCGAGCTCCCGTGCCAGAGACCAAGCTGGCGAGTCCCATGTCGGTGGAACGGTTGATGGTGGCTGTTTGTCTCATGGGTCGGGTCCCGTTCGGGTTGATCGACTCGTCGACGGTGCTGAGGAAGCTGGAGAACGATCAGAACGCGACGCCGGCGGAGAGGGCTGCGCTGAGAGAGGTCGAAGGTGAGTCCGGGGCGATACTGGCGTTGGAGATGAAGTCGAGGTCGATGGGTGAGGATAATGGTGGGGTTGACTTGGAGGCCTTTGAGGTGAGTGAAAATCACGAGTCATCGTCTAGAGATTTCTTTTTAATATATATTTTTTTAAAGATCTTAACACTTACGGTGCCGTTTTGATAAGTATAAAGAATTTGTAATTTAAATCAGAATACCGCCGTTTTGATCTTTATTTTAATATATATATTTTTTCTCTAAGAAGTCATTTTAAAGGCTAAATCGTAAATAATTAATAATTTGAGATACTTTTTTATATTTTTTCTTTTAATTTAAAAATTCTTACCACATCAATTTAAATTTTTTTTGAGTTTATTTATTTATTTAACTCTCTAAAACTTCTCAATCAAATTTACTTTACGATAGCTTTTATTAAAGAATAACTTCAATAGAATTGTGTTACAAACTCGTTCTTTTATGCCCCTCCAATGGAAGAATGACACCTCAGTGAAGTACAATTTAAAAAAAGAGAACAAACACAGAGACATCCAGATCTACAAAAAATTAAAAAATCTCACCTAACATCTATGAATGTGATTTGATGTTTTTATTTATTTTTCCTTAAGTTGTAAGAAGCTGATGTGTCAATTTCTCATGGAAAGGTAGAATAAGTTTGTGACACAACCCCATAGTCTATAGAAGTTATTCTTTGAATAGAGTTAGAATAACTTTTATAAGGATCTGGTGTAAACCAACTCCTTTGTGCCCACCGCTTAGAAATGGAGAGTTAAGATTATTACTAGGGGTGAAATTTAAAACCGCCTAACCGCATCCGCTAACCGCTAACCGCTAACCGCACTAACCGCTAACCGCTATCCGCACTAACCGCTAACCGTTTTGAAAGCGGTTAGTAAAAACCGCTAACCGCCTAGGCGGTTAGCGGTTAGCGGTTAGCGGTTAGTGAATTTTGAAAAACCGCCTAACCGTTAACCGTTAACCGCTAACCGCCTTTTTTTAAAATATAATATATATTTCTATTATATATATATTTCATATAATAAATAACAATAAGTTATTGTAGCCTATTGGTTATTGTGCGACTATTTTAATTAGAAGTTCCAATTTCGATTCCCTCCACCTTCGACTTTTGTTTGGGTTTTATATTTTTATTATTTATATAATATAGAAGTGCAAAACCACGTAGTTTTGCACTTCTATATATTAATTTCTTTCTAACCAAAAACGATAATTTTATTGTAATTTTATTCGTATGTTATATGTTGTAGAAGGTGACCAACAAGATTTTGGTATAATGGTTCAACATATAATGCTCACTTTAAACAAACAATTTTTAATGCTAAAATGGCCATGAAAGAGGAAAAAAAATGTTTAAAGTGAGCAAAACAAGGGTTTAAAGTGAGCCCAAAACCGGCCCAAAAAAAAAACCAATGAAAAGCCCAATAAAAAGCGGTTAGTAAAAAAGCGGTTAACCGCATCCGGTTAACCGCTAACCGGGCGGTTAACCGCCTAGGCGGTTAACCGCTAGCGGTTAGCGGATGCGGTTAGTAGATTCTACTAACCGCCTAGGCGGTTAGCGGTTAGCGG
>CM017324.1:32660934-32708185 GCA_006937295.1 Carpinus fangiana
ACTTCCCCGTTCGGACGGCCAACACTGATTCAACAGTTTTGGCTAGTTTTTCAGGCTACTCAGAACGACAGAGAATGACAGACTTATTTCCACTGTAAACATTTAAGTAAATGTCTTTTAGGTTTCTTTATATGTCCATTTACTTTAAGTTTACATTGTAAATAAGGAAATACCCCCCATTTGGATCCAAATAAAAATACTAGAAAATCAAATTCCTAGTAGATCAAAATCCAAAAATCCAGTTTTAGTACAAAATGTGATTTTCGGCAGCTCATGACAAAAGTTTCATCGATGCTCACCAATGTAAACCCCATCATAAAATCTCATAAAATCACAATTGACTATCTAATATATGAGGAGCAAGTGCGGTTGGAAATTATCATGAAAATCTCAACAATTGAAAAAGTCATTTTCCAGACTTAGCCAAATTTAGAGCTGACAGATTTTCATCTAATTTCTTGGGCGTTACACTAAGAATTCAGTTCCTCTCTCTGGTGCTCCTCTCTCTCTCTCTCCGATGCTCCAGTTCTCCTTCTCACCGATGAAGAAATTTTTTTTGTTTGTGTCAAATTATTTAGTGTCAAATAATTGCTTAAATGTATGGTTTTTTCTTACATTATAAATTGCTTCATTAAACTAAGATCATTAGTGTCGGCGGCAAGATCTCTGCTGCCGCCGAAGAGAGAGAGGGAGAGAAAGAGAGAGCACCGGAGAAAGTGAGAAAAATATGGGTTTGAGGAGAAAAAATGATTTTTTTAAAAATTTTTTTTTTAATGATGGGAGAAAGAGTTTTAATTGGGTGTTTTCCATCTCATTTGAGTTGGTGTAATAATCCTAGCTATCCATTTCTAAGTGGTGGGCACAAAGGAGCCGGTTTACACTAGCTCCTTATACAAGTTATCCTTGTAGAAGTTATTGCGGAATATATTTTTCAAATATACTAAGGGTCCATTTGAAATTGCAGTTTCAATAAGTTCGATTTTAAAAATCGTATTTGTAAAATTGTTACTTTTTAAAATCGCAAAGACATTTAGTAAAACATATTAAAAAATATTTGTTATGCAAAATCGTAATTTTAGTTTAAATTCGCATATTTTCAAATAAGCACCCCAAGCATGTTTATTGAAATCATAGATTTTTTTCTTATTCTAGATTATGTACTTTTTAAATCGCAATGTCAAAAGCCTTACATTTTGCAATATATTTCATAAAAAAAAGCCAATTCCAAACGTACCCTAAAACATACATGTGTAGAGAAATGATAAGGGTATCAAATTTTTTACCAAAAGAATGGTACCAAATGATGTAAAGCTCATTCATTGGTATTCGTTACATTTTTATTGATCTCTAATGAATGAGTTACACATCAGTTTAGTAAGTATTTCTTGGTAAAAAGTTTGATACCCATAACATTTCTCATGTAAGTTACATTTTTGTTTTGGTCTATTTTAATAACAATATCTAATGGAGGGACCAAATTGAAATGAAAGGATATTTTGAAAAACTTTATTATTATTATTTTGATAGAAATCGAGCAAACATATTATTAGAAAAACAAATTAAACACAATGCTCTAGAGAGATAATATCGAAAATACATTGAGGGACTTTCTCAATAAAACCATGATCCTTAGGCCTTACTAATAGATAGCGCTAATTTGAAGCGGTACCAATTTTTTATTTTTTTTTTTGAATTGGGATTCCCAGATTTCATTACTCTATGAATATCTTACTCAGCAAGTACAATCTCAGGATTACAAATGAGAATATTCTCGCTCCAAATCTGGTCCACACTATGAGATAAATCCCCTAAAACTAATAATTTTGAGTAATATGTTATTTAGACCTTCAAGATCTTCTAACATTAACTTTTGTCCTCTGAATCGATTCATGGAAGTAGATGCACGGAAAATAATTTGCTTAGAAGTAATTAAAACACTGTAAAAAATCTGGAAGCAAGAGGGAAAAATAAGCAAAAAATGTATGAAATTTGAATAATGTCGGAGATCTAATTAGTTTCCTCTGGTGAATCCAAAACCCACCTATTGAGACGCTCGGATGCCTTCTTAACCTACAATATAAAGAAGTGATTAAGTTTTTGGCCAGATTGTTAGAATTTTCAGATAGAAAATGTGAGAGCTCCTATGGACCTACTTGCTCTTGCAAGTGGGTTGTCTAAGACCTATAATTAGGACAGGCGGGCTCATACGAGCTTTTTCATATTTGTTATCTGAATTACTAGCAATTTAGACTGTAAAATTGCTGAAGATCACTATCGAAAATTGAGAGGAATCAGTGTTTCCATAATTAAAATTTAATGTTATTGTATTTAACGGTGTAAATAATACAACGTCCGTCAATATATTTATGTAAATACAATAACATTAAATCTTATGATCATGAAATGATTCTCATTTCATTTTCCCATTTCACGACCAAGCTAGCTAATTAATTCTATTAGAACAATTATTATAACTTCAACGTACCTGGTCATCCCAATCGAGTCTCCATACGAGGATGGAAAGCGCAAGTGTTTGCATCAGCACTCCGCCTAACAACCCAATCCATAAGCCCTACAAATTTAAGTAACAAAAAATGAAGTTAAGCTTACGCAAACAATATATATAGTAGAAAAAAAAAAAAAAAAAAAAAAAACTACATAAATCTCCTTAACTAAGTCATTCTGTCATTGAATGCCGTAATTAAAGGTGTTGTGTTGTGTTGTGTTTTTTTTGTTTAAAAAAATTAATTTTATATTATTATTATTATTATTATTATTATAGGTGGGACGAATTTTATTTTTATTGTCTAAGTAAAATGTTTTCTCCACTTGTACGAAAAATCAACAAATATTTATATATATATATTTTATTCAATCATATTAACCTATAAGATAAACTTTAATTCAAAATATAAAACAACTTAAAAAAGGAAAACTTCACTTTACCCCCCTAAACTTTTATCACATTTGTAATTACTCTCTTAAACTTAAAAAACTCTCAATTTAGTGTATCAATATTTAATTAATTAATTTTTAAATCTCACCAATTCGTTAAATCCTAATGGAGGGGTGTCAAAATTGTCAAAATACCCGACATTTTTTTTTAAAGAGAAGAAAATTGTACGTAAGGATTTAGGCATTGGTTGGGGTTTAACGGAGTTTGCAAAAGTACCTATGGAGGGGCGAAATTTTGATAGAATTTAACGAAAAATCCTGATAGATGGGTGAAATTGAAAAAAAATTAAAAGATTAACATACTAAATTGAAAGTTTTTGAAGTTTAGAGTAGAAAAAAAAAAATCAAGAGTTGATTGGGCTGTCATGTCAACATTGTGGGATAAAAATGTTGTTTCTAGCATCTAATCCAAAGATGTGCAAGAAAGAGAGAATTAAAGGATAACGAAGATGAGCCGTGGAGAAAGATAGCTAGTGTGTGAGAACTAAAAGTACTTCGGAGTGAGATTGAGAATCAATATAATTACCTGCCCATTTTACTAGCAAAATTGTGATCAGAAGGCCTTTGTAAGACCCACATATCCGGGCATGTGTTTGGGTGTCCTAGAACTGCTCGAGCAGGTAGGCCCTATAAGGGTGTCCGCTCACAATTACCTATCGGATTGTGGGAGGTTTACACGTACAAATGAAATGGGTAAATCATTTTCCGCATCGTAAATTTTATTTTTCTTGTTCAATTAAAAATATTTTTAGATTGACCAATATTTTAGGGTGTAGGCAAACACTCAAATAAAAAAAATCTTTTTCAAAAAATATTCTACGCCCAAACAAATTTGTGGAAGTGAAAATAGAACAATGATTACTACTATAAACTAATTAGGTGGTGATGATTTAAAATTTTATATACGGAATAATTATGATTTATTACCTTGACTTGAAGATCGGCCACATAACCAAGCAACAATGCCAGGGGTACGCCAAAAACATAATAGCAGCCAACGTTAATCCATGCAACAGTCCCTTGAAGACCAGCACCAGTAGCCACACCTGATGACAAGAACCTAGACGTGAGTCTTTCATCAAAACATGTTTGTGTAACGAAATTGTCGAATCAAACAATTATAGAAGATAATCAATGAAACACTTGCCTGAAAGAACTGGTTGAACACTATTTAGCAAGATTGAGAAAGCAAGTAGAGTAGAGAGACTTGAAACTTCTTCTGCAATCTCTTCATTGCTTGTAAAAATGTATGAAATTTGTTTCCCAAAAGCTAAACAAACGGCCCAAAAAATCACTCCAATACAAACTGATGCACTGAGGACAACTTTGACGGAAAATTTTGCAGCTTTTGCATTTCCTCTCCCGAGCTCATTCGATACACGCACACTGTACGTTCAAATTACATAACATGAGGCATATATGTGGGTTACAATTGAGGGAGAGAGAGCAAGAGTGATTAGTGGCATATCTATGTATGTACATAGAAATGATGTTCTTCCTAGTATTCTTTTAGTATTCTTCTTGTCTTAAGTGAATATTGTTTTTTAAAAAAGTAGTGAAAAAACTTATCTCACTGGTTTACCAAATAAAAACAGAAAATAATATTCATATAAGACTAAAAGAACGAGAACAAGAGAAAGAACCGTAGCATTCATTATATATATATATATAATGAAAGCCTTACCATGAAGCACCTAAGAATCCGAGGGATATCATAAATACCCAAGCACAGATATTGAGGCTGCAAAAAGAGGTTAAAAGTTGAAGAATCTCTCGAGTAAAAGTATAAATGACAGAGAGATTGAAAATATTACAAATCTTAATTACCAGATGGAGAAAGCTGAGATCGCCACCGTTGCATTTTTCAAATATCCAGCGAACAGAACTAGGATAGAATTGTACCACAGCTCTAAGCTATTGAAGACAAAATAAAACTCAATAAAATGCATTTGATATTTGCCCCTAAAATGTTTATAAAGTGTACCATTTGCAACAGCGAATGGTATAAAATTAAAAAGATAAGATCTATAGCTAAAGATTTTTGGATTTTTTTCAGCCGGAAAAGAGAAAAGATCTATAGATATACCATCTAAACTAGAGTAAATGGATGTGAAGTCAATTTTAATACGTATTTTAAACAATTTAAATAATGTGAATGCAGGCAGGTGAAATTAATAAAGATGAAGAAAATCTGGAAATACCAAAGCATGATGCCAGAGGATATTGACAGTTTTATCACAGGACATATATCGTAGAAGGCAGCTTTTTTGAATCCTTTCCACGTAATTGGGCACCAACCTCCGAAGACATAAACAAACTCTCCGAAGACCATTAACCAGCTAGATATGTTGAAAGAACCCATGGCACCAGCAACCCCAAAGTCAAGTATGTCCACGAATATCCAAGACAGGAGTACAAGAAGAACAAACGAGGAAGCAGATAGCAATCCAACAATCATGTTCTTCAGTTGTGCTTGTAAGAACATTTGGAGAGTCAAGGAAAAAACAAAGGAGTAGAGAATACCAATCATCCACAAGGCGATAGGTCCGGATTCTACTGCTATCGCTTCTTCCTCACCAAATAGTCTGAAGATGGGAGTTGCGAAGACGAAGAGAGGGACCAGAATTGTTGCTGAAATAAAATCAACGATCCATGATCTTTGCAAGTAAATACCCATCATGTGGTATTGTCTCGCTCCAAATGCTTGCCCACATAATGTCTCAGTCGCACTTGACATGCCCAACTTCAAAAAAGATATAAAGAGAGAGATAAGCAAAAACATATTGTTCGTATATGACTGTATAAATTAATATTACCTACTATATAGAAGAGCTAGGAGGATCACACATATTCCGAGTATTCACCCTAACAGTGAAAATCACTTTCGAATGAAATAATAAATGAAAGTAGCACTTGGGAGTTAGAACATAAGAGTGTGTAGAATTTCTCTTGCAGAATGATAGGTCGATCCTATTGAATAGACCAATGGATCCGGATCAGACCATGCACATCCTTTGAGAGGGCGTTGTTATTTCATAGATCTCTAGCTCTGAAAGGATCCCCTCCCATCTTCCTTCGAGAGTTTTCCAGAGATCAGCTCTTTGTCTCAATTGCCCCTCTAGTATTTTCTCATACAAATTTGAGCTCCAACAATGGTGCACATGGACATCGCTGAGACCCTGCCATAAACGTACTTGTTTCTGTTGGCGCTCGACGATATCCCGAAGGTGTTACAACGAGGTCCCAGCGATGTCCCATCCACCTTCTGCCAATGGTGTCTTGATAGTTCTCGGTAGGATCTGGCAAATGTCCTGGCCGGTTGGGGCCCTACAATTTCCCAACGGTGTGCCGACAGTCCCAGCAATGTCTTGACATAGTCTCGACAAGTTTTTGTGAAAAGTGGTAATTTAACGTACCCATATCACCCTAGCAAGTGCTTTCCTATCTTCTATGGTAATAGATACTGTTTCTAGGGAAAAGACATATATGGAACAAAGAAACAATATGCAAATCTTGAGGATAAAAAGAATTTAAAACATATTTAAGAGCTTACCAGAATCCCATTTGAAAATCGTAAAAGGATACTTTGTACTAGTGCATAAGCAGCAAGATCCAGTTCACTGACACGTCCAATAAAACTTTGTGTCACCACTATCATTCCAAAAGCAGTCACTCTAGCCAATATGGAAGGAAATGCTATCCTCCACATCAGTTTTAATTCCACCCATATCCTTTGTTTAATATCACTTTCCTCTTGTTCTTCTAATCCAAGAAGCCTTTCCTCCACTCCATTGTCCATTTTTCTGCAAAAAGAACATGGAAATATTGAACCAATTGAGTAGACTTGGATTTTCATGTTCTTATACCCATTAAACTACTTCATAAAACTAATTACCAAGAAATTAATTAATGCATGTTACGACAAAGAAACTCCTCACTCAACCAATTTGCTTGTCTAGGATTTTGAAATGACCATTCATATCGAAATGGAGCAATGTTACGTACAACTCTAATCCAACTACTATTTTAAGGGTCTAATGTGGCCGTGCCCGATTAGCTCTTGTATTAGCCTGTATTGAAAAAAAAAAAGAAATTCAAGAACGGATAGACACTACTATATCAGCCCAATAAAATGGGTGGGTAATTGAGTAATTAGAATTACCCATCAAAATGATTGTCCTGTGTATAAATTTAAGAGTACGTAATGCTATTTAGTAGATTGTTAAATAACTGTCATACAACTTGATGATATAAGAGTAAAAAATTACCGTTTGATAAGCAGTTATTAAAAAAAAATAAAATAAATAAAGGGCTGATTTTACTGCATGTCATGTCATATTATTTGTATAACAGTCTACTAAATGCCATTATTTTAAATTTAATTAGTCATATTTTATCAATATGCATAGACAATGAAAAAGAAATATTTGACCTTTCTACTTCTCAGAAATAGAAATTGATTAGTTGTTTTGCTGAACAAAACGGAGTTCATGCCCAAGAAGAAGGTCGAACGCTTGGAACTCCAAGCAGAACTACACAAACCCAAAAACTTTGAAGAAAAATAATAAAAGTAACAAATTTAGAAATTTTCTTCATACTAGTTTGAAGGAAATATTTTTAAACTCATTTAAAATGGTATCTAAGTGTTTATAAACATTTAAAATGCATATTAAATTTAGTCTAAATTAATAAATTGCACTGATTTGGAGGAAATTTATGTCATTTAGAAAATATGAGAATCTCATATTTTCTAAATTTTGAGATTTCTATTAATTTTATCTAACGGTGGGTGTTTTTTTTTTTTTTTTTTTTTTTAATTTTTAATTTTTATTTTTTTTACAACTACTTCATGAAAATTGTTTTTGTTTATCTAACGGTGTTACCGAGGTAATTATTTTTAGTTTTCAATATATCAAATTCACTTGTAATACAAACTTATGCATTAATTTTCTTAGTCTATTAGATGAAATAGATAACTCAAACTTTAAGATATGATAATTGACCTAAGGAAAATGTTAGGCTTACAAACACATTCTAAAAAAAAAAAAAAAGATTTACAAACTGATGTGTTAAACAACATAATTGAGTTTTTAAAAATTTAAATTTATCTCTTATTCAATCATATTGTGTCACATCAATTTATAAATTTTTTTTTGTAAAATTCCTCTCCACCTAATCCAAATCCATAAATCTTGATGTCCCAAAATTGGATCTACATGCAGGCCCAGTAAGGAAAGTAATTGAAATGGCCTGTGGAACGTGGAAGACAAGGGAGGTCTGTCACTGTCAGGTGCCCATCGCTGGAGAGAGAGAAGAACCAGCGGCCTTATCTTATTTTGATGACGTGGTTATTTTTAGGCCTTACATTATTATTATTATTATTATTATTATTATTATTTTAAGAAAGGGTAGCCATGAAATGGCTCCCTATTTCATTCATGTGAGCTGGAGAGGTGGCATATATATTTTTTTTAGAGAAAATTTATATTTTTTTCAAACTACCATATTGTTAATATGTTTCCAAACTATTAAATCAAGTCAATGTACCTATCAATTACAAAACTATGCTTCATAAAATGAAAAAAAAAAAAGAAAAAAATTGAAAACCAAGGAGTCATTTTTATTCTTTAAATTTTAAATTCTTTTTTTTTTTAAAAAAAAAAAAAATTTAAACAATTAGTTTTCGTTTTTGGGTCATTAATTTTTTTTTTCGTTTTCTTAAAAAATAATTTCTGTTTTTTTAATTTTTTTCTTTTAGTTTTAGTTTTAGTTTTTTTTTTTTTTGAATTTATAAGGATATTTTAATCTTATTAAATTTTTTTTAAAGATATTTTTATTTTTTTGCTAGCCTTAAGGAATATTGACATTATTTTAATAATTTAAAAAAGACATTGGCGTGATTGTATTTTGTGAGACATTGACAATATAATTATAGTTTGGAAAGGATGTGTATATTTTTCCTTATTTTCTATATATATATATATAACATTATTATAGGAGGAGGATTGGTGAGTTCTATGTATATAATAAATATAGTTCTAAGCAATTAATATATCATTTATTGTAGAACCAGAAAATAAATAAATAAATAAATAAAATAAGAAAAATAAGAAAAGAAAAAGGAATAAGAAGTTCCCACAGCCCTTGCAGATCACTGGTACTTAAAAATAGACAAAAATTTCTTTCAAATTAGATGAAATATTTTTTTAACTTATTTAAAATAATATTAAATGATTATAAATATTTAAAAGGTATATTAAATTCTTAACGTCATTAATAACAGTCAATTAACTTAAACTAAATTTAATGTGCGTGCCTTTTAAATGTTTATAAACACTTGACACTATTTTAAATGAATTGGATAATATTTTCTTCAAACTGGTTTAAAGGAAACTTCTATCCTTTAAAATTGAATAAGCTAAGAACAAAACTCCCATCTAAGTTGATTTGTACTTTAACAATATCCTCAAATTAATCTTTCTTTGGTCGATCGCTATCACATCCTTTAACTTTAGTGTTTTTTTTTTGGGTATTCAAATAAGGTTAAGGAATAAAAAAAAAATAATAATAATGAAATTAATTAAGGAATAAAAAGTCCCACCTACCCTTCAGGTAGTTGACAATTGAATAAGCCAACAAACAAGTGATCACTTTCAAGATATCTTTTAGTTGTTCGACCCTTTCTGTGGTTGGGACTTTGGCCACGGGTAAGCATCCAAACCTCTGATACAATACAACTTAGACGGCGGCATCATCTATCCACTCTCCTTCTTCTTCTCTTCTAAAATGTCTAAGCGCGCTGGACCTCAAACCTATCGGGGTTTTGACTTTTTGTTTCCTTTTTAATTAATAGGGTTGATTCAAATGCTAGCTAATAGACAGTACTGTTATGAGAGTATGTTAATATATTATTTATAACCAGCTAAAACATATTTGTTGGAAGGCCTCGTCCATTCTCTTCCTAAAGAAAAATAGTTGAAAAAGAGCAATTATATATATATGCACACAACTAGCTTGAATGAATATGTTTAAACGGCAGATTAACATGTGGGAACAAAAAACCAAGTCTTGCTCTTCTGTGAAGGTAGCATTTGAGACAAGGTTAATTTGTTCGTGTTAGAAGCAAAGTGTTGTGAACAGGAGGCAATATATTCACTTAGACTTGGGAAATGTATATAACAGTAGAGCAACATGATAAACTAAAAGAAGAGAGATAAATTAAAGGAAACTTCTCTTTAATATAATGAGTAGGAGAATAGAGAGCTTACCTTTGCCTTTTGAGAATAGATATATAGACGGATGCCTTCTGAGTGAACCCAACTTCACTTCAAGCTAGCGCCGTGTATTGCTCCAATCGGTGTGTGCGTGAGAAAGAGAGAGAGAGAGAGAGAGAGAAAGAGAGAGTTTTATAAACAAATCGTCTTGAAGCAGCATTAAGAGCTCTAGAGAGAGAAATTTATTCTGGTTTTTTTTTTTTTTTTTTTTTTTTTTTTTGAGAGAAACTTAATTGGTTTGTCGCATGTAAAAGTTCCTCTTTCCGAATTTGCCCCATAAATAACTTGTCTCTCATGGAGGAACGTAGAAGATTATTATTATATAGGCTCCAAACTTAAAGATGGTGCTACCTCCTATGGACACACACACACACATATATATATATATATATATATATACACACCAACCCTTTTTAAAAAAAAAAATTTAAAATTTAAAATTTTGATGGGCCATTAGGAAAACTGGAAAAGGCAATATAATCTAGGAGTCTATATAAGAGCAAACTTCCATGTAATTGGGATGCTCGGCTTCAGTGGCTGGCGGATACAAAGGCCCTTTTGCCAGCTCTCCCAAAAAAATTTTAATTTTTTTTTTCTAAAGGTATTTTTTTTAGTTTTTTTTACCTTCTCCCTTACTTTTCTTCTTTTGCCCTTCTTAATACCAATTCTTAGATTTGCCAGCTAAGCTTTCCACAGTTAAGGATGGGCAGTGGGTGTAAAGTAGCTAGGAGTTAGAGGTGTACAAGTGATTGCGGTTAGGCAGAACGGTTTAAATTGGCGGTTAATCATTTTTAAATAACCAACCCATAACCGTTGAGCTGGTCAGTGAAAACCAGCGACTATGTAGTTATTGAAGCCCAATTTTTAGTCAGGGTAAAGAAAGTGTTCTCTTAAACATAACCACCTGTCTTTTAGTCATCATAGGGTTTTGGTTTGATTTCTATTTTGTGGGTGTTTCCCTAGTTATAGTTGTTTTAGCTCTACTAAAGTGTTTTTATACACCCTTTACAAAATGAATTAGAATCATTTTTCGTTCAAATAAACTAGAGAATATCTAATTAGTTATATTGAAAGAGTATTTTTATTATCTCAAAAAGTGAAAAGACAAAAATACCTCTCAAATATCCATATGCAGCTGAGAGTGCCAAGCCGTCATTAGGGCCATTACAGTAGGGAGGCTTGGAACTCCAATAAATTTTAGTTTCCAACTTTTCCTTTTAATATCTCCACATGCATTTAACCAAAATAAATAGGGATTAATGCTAGATTTTTTTTTATTTTTTTTTATTTTATTTTTATTTTTTTATGTTCTCATGGTCTTAGGTGTATATTATTTTTTAGGGAAAATTTCACTTACCCCCCTTAAGTTTGACCACTTTTGCAGATATCCCCCCAATGTTTAAAACCTCTCACTTTGGTATATCAAACTTCATTTTTCTCTCACTTTTACCCATTCCGTATAGAAAATCATTCGCAATTCCAATTTTACCCTAACTCCAAAACTATACCGTTCTCAAAATGACGCGTAGTTTCGGGGTAAAATTGACATTCCGTTAGGATTTTTTGTACGGAATGGGCAAAGTGAGAGAAAACCAAACTTTGATACACCTAAATGAGAGGTTTTGAACATTAGGGGGTATTTGCAAAAGTGGCCAAAGTTCAGGGGGGTAAGTGAAGTTTCCCCTATTTTTTAAAAAAGCGAAAAAAGTGGCCCATATTTCTCACACCCAATTTTTTAAAAATAATATTCACTTAAGCCTAGAAAAATACCTACCATTTTTCAAATAAATAAATAAATAAAGCCCACATCGATTCCTAAGTACCATTATCATTCAATTCATTCATAAGTTCTTTTACTGTTGTGTTGTATCAATAAATTCCATTTTTGTCTCCTAAGAGATAGCTCAATCGGCTGGGACTATTCCTAATGAAGCGGAGATTACTAATTCGAATTCACATCCCCTATTGTGTGGACATGTAAAAAAAAAAAAAAAACCCATTTTCAACAATTTCCGTAGAAAGCTACATTTAGGGTGCGAAAATGTCATTATGGTCTCTGAGCATAATTAGGGGGAGGGGGGGAGCAACTTGTCGCCGATACTGGCTAAACATTTAGGCTTCGTTTACTTCGACGTAAAATGGTTTCCAGAAAATGATTTTCGTATTTTACAGTGTTTACTTCGACGTAAAATAGTGGTCAAAGGAAAATATTTTCCATTTAACCAAAAATTCTTCTTTAATTTACGCAAAACCGTTGAAAATCGTAAACCATTTTTCGATTTTGAGCATCTCATTCTCAAATTGATGTACCCTGTCAAGGCACGCCTAGGACCTTGCTGGGACTTGACTAGGATTTTAAAGGGACCTGCTCGGGACCCGCCCAGGACTTTACCGAGATCCGTCCGGAACCCACCTAGAACTTGACCGGGACCCAACCGGGACCTACCCGAGACTTTATTGGGACCCACCTGGGACTTGCCCCGGACTTGACCAGGACTTGCTTGAGACTTGACCGAGACTCGCCCAGGACTAGACTGGGACCTGCCCGGAACTTTATCGGGACCTACCCGGGACCTGCCTGGGACCCGACCAAGACTTGCCTGGGACTTGCTCAGGACTTTATTGAGACCCGCCCGGCACTTGACCAGGACTAGATTGGGACTCGCCTGAGACCTACTCGGGACTTTACTGGGACCCGCTCGGGACTTGACCGGGACTTGCTCAGTACCTGCCAGGCACTTGACCGGGACTTGCCTAAGACTTGACCAGGACTCGCTTGGGACCTGACCGGGACTTGCCCGGGACTTGATCGGGACTCGCTCGGGACTTCATCGAGACCTACCCGGGACTTGACCGTAACTAACCATTCCACTATCTTGTGGAGAGTGTTAATTTTCTTTTTCCTAGCTAAGATGAGAAGAGTGTTAATCTTCTTTTTCCTAGCTAGGATAAGAGAGCCCTTGCTAAGTTTCCGCTGCCCATCTCCAGGGTGATTGTGGTAGCCTTCATCATAGTTTCCCAATAGTAATCAAGTTGATGCCTATTTCAGGAACACGTGTGATATCCTTAAGAATCAATTTGCACCCAATGGGTGGTCTCTAGTTGTATATCTCTCATGCCCACAATTTTGCAATTTGCTTCATTTTTCATCCTGACCCAACCAAAATCGCCACCGGTGCAGGAAAAGAATAAATCTTTATATGGAGTAATATAAAAAGAAGCTGTTGTGATGTAGACTGAGATGCTTGGGAATACATAAGGAAGAAAGGGAGAGATATTGAAGTGGAACCACCTCGAAGGATGACGACACGCTCCCAGACCAAAGCTGCAGCAGAGGACCAGAAGCAGAGTACTCTGGAGCTGCAAACGATCGCAGAATGACCTGCGATTGATCGCAAAACTCGAGCCCAATGTCCAAAGGCTACTGAGGAAGCGATCGTTGGGTGGTGATCGATCTCATGATCAATCGCAGAACTTGCGTCTAACATTGAGAAGTTACTAAGGGAGCGACCGATGGCAGGGGTTCGAGGGCCCTGATCGTTCGCCCATCTGCGAACGATCGCACCCGTGCTGCGATCGATCGCACACGGGGTCTTATGTTATTTTTCTGTATTGTTTAATTATCAAACCGCCTTAGTTTATTTATTTGAGTTATATTAGGGTTTAGGGTCTTTTATTCCGTACTTCTTTAGTCTTGGGCTATATATACATGTTTATAGCCTCCAAGAACTCACTTCTTGATTATTGATTTTACAGTTTGCTTATTAAGACTTCTCACAGTTGAGATTTCTTTTATATTTCCCTTTGATTCACAGATAGACTCTGTTTATTAGAGAAGAGTTCTTAAATTCTTGATAGACTCAAGATCCAAGATCTATTTATCCTTCTTTTTGTATTGTTTCTTTGCTTCCGTTACGTTTCAGGCTGCATCATGTTGTATCAACTACTCACATAGATTCATGACATGCGGGGATTAGTATAAGCTTCATCATATGCAAATACCACATCACCATCACATGCAACTGATACAATGTCTTTTTCTTTTAGATGTTCTTCGTCTTTTTCTTTCAACTATTCCCTTTTAAATTTTATGCACTATCTTATAATATGTCCAGGCTTTGCTATAGTGAAAAAAATTTGATGTCTATTTTTGAGTTGGACTTTCCTCTTGACTTCTCATGACTGTCATACCTACGAGGTTTTCTTCTTTTGCTTGTCTCCCGCCTTTTGGTAACAAGTGCCTCTCAGTGAAAAGAAATACCCTGTTCTTTTTTTTTTTGCCTCTTCATTGAACATACTGTCTTTAACCATCCCCATAGTTATCACACTATTGTGAGCCGAATTATTGAGTGACACCACCAAGGTTTCCCAACAATCAGGCAAAGAACTCAACACAAGTAATGCTTGCACCTCATCATCTAGTGCAAGTTTCATGGTAGACAACTAATTCAACAATCCTTGAAAATTACTTAGCTCCGTAACACTATGCCCATCTTTATACTTTAAATTGATAAACATTCTTATCACAAAGGCTTTGTTTTGAGTAGTCTTTCATTCATAAATACTCTAATTTATGGCAAAGATTGTGAGCATCAACTTTTTTGACTACATGATGATTGATGAATGACTCTTTGATCAACCCATTACCTGATATATTCAATGACTGTTCTATTCAATTTCTTCCAATCATCGTTGGTTGCAGTAATTGGTATGACACTTTCAACTCAATGAGATCAAACAATTCCTAACAATACGAAATATCTTCTATTCTAGTCTTTCAAATTGAATAATTAGAACCAGTGAGTTTAACTATGCTATTAGATGACTCCTTCATTTAATTTAAAGAAGAACTCCACACATACGATGATATGAACAATGAACCAAAGCTCTAACATCACTTTATTAGGGGTGAACACCAGTTAAATAGCAAAATTAATCTACGACTCTTTGTGCAAATTAAATAGTCACACTAACATCCAAAAGAAAGTCACAATGCAGAAAAATAATTAAGCAGCCCACAAGCAATAAATGAAGATTTTTATATAGAAAGCCCTCAAATGCGAAGAGAAAAACTACGGGACCTAATCCAGTCAAATCTTCCACTATTGTTTACAATGTCTTCTCTAGAAAAATATCTAGAGGTTATCACCATATCAAGAATACATGTATTCTTGGATTAAACATAAATTCATCACTGTAAAAGTGGATTCCAACAAGAACAAAGAAAAATCTCACCGAATGGGTATGAGCAACCAAGCAACTGGAGAGAAATTACAATGATCGATACCGGTCAATACATAGCTATCATCATCAAGAACACCGTACTAAAATGTCATCAATATCGGACCACAAACAATCCTTTAATTTCTGACGAAAGTGGTCAGGCAAAAACCTTTTTTCTTTTTTCTTTTTCTTTTCTCTCTCCCCTGCACCGTCACTGTCTCGTTAATTATATAGCCTGAATGCGTAACGACGCATGCGCAACAACATACTAAAATGTCACAATGCAGAAAAATTAATCTACGACTTTTTTGTGTAAATTATTAGCCTGCAAGCCTTTTGTTTTGTTTCCCTTTAAAAGACAGTGTGTGTGTCTTTAAAAAGGACGCATGGGTTGGTCCCCCTTTGGAGGACCACCCAACAATTTTCTTGAAGCTTTCGGTGACTCATACAGGTGTAGAAGCAGGAAGAAGATTTGGAGGTAAGTTTCTCATTTTTGTGATTAAAATTAAAAGCATGTATATATATATATATTATTGTTGCCTTTATTTTACATTAATCTATCCGTTAGAGCATTCCCAATGAAATGTCATGAAATGTCCTTGTTCAATTTGAACATATTGGTTGTGTTGAGATAACCTCTTTTTCGGTTGAAGTGCTCGTCTCTTATTCAGGGCTTGACGACTTTGTCGTGGACATAGTCTTCCATCTCCTGGTGCATCACGTCATGGGATATTCATGCTCATGGCTTAAATGTACTCATTCAGAATTTTGTTTATTTTGCAGCAAATTCTTTGGGAAGTGAGGGCAAAGTTGTAGACAAAAGGCAAATTTCGGTATACAGCTAGAACTGAAGAGCTTTATGGCTTTTTGGATGTCGATAAGATGACTTTGGTTTAGTTGGTTTTGCTTGTTTGGTTAGTGGGGTTGTTTGTCTCCCTGTTGTTGGTTTCTGCAGAATGTTGTGTGTTATGGTATTTTTTCTGTTTTCTGCGGTAGGCTTTATAATTACTTTTGTGAATAGATACGATACATACCCGTTGAAACCGGTTGCTGGGCATTTAAGATTGTATAAAATCCAAATCTTTTTTGAGTAAATCTTCTGCATTTCAGTGAGTAAGCATTAAGCTAGAGCAAATTGCTCCAACAACAGTAAATCCCGAATACATTCAGGTGGTGCCACCCACTCTTTATCCATATCATGTTGAACAGCAAGTTTGGACAGTACGTGGGCTACCTTATTTCCATCCCTCCTTACAGACGACAACTTCCATTGAGGCACAGTACGAACTTCATCCTTTATATCCTCCACCACATTACCCAGTCTACTCCTATCCTCTTCCTCGCTGAGTACCGCATCAATAACAACTTTTGCATCCCCTTCGAATTGGACCTTAGAAAAACCCAACTCCTTACATATTTTAATTGCCATTAGAACCGCAAGAGCTTCAGCCGTCGACGAATCAGGGCAGCCCTTCCGTGTTTTACATCCAGCCACCATCATCTTTCCCATATGGTTGCGAACCACCACCGCTAGTCCTATCCTATTCCTCTGGTGTGATAGAGCAGCGTTCCAGTTGGCCTTCACCCACTCTGGCGATGGGGCTGTCCAGCATATGGGGCTTGGTTCTTCCAGCACCTGGGTTGACATCTCCCTCTTACCCTGAGCGAGATGAAAATCAGCGATGGCTTGTTGATTCCTCTGAAAGAGAGTTTTAGGTGGTGACAGCAGCCCCCCAAAAACCACTTCATTTCTCCTCAACCAGATCCGCCTAGCCAATCCCGCGAATTGCACCATATCCTCTTGGGAGCATTTATCAAATAGGTTCTCAATCACTTCCCGAAAGCACAAGCCAATGGTCGCACTCTTCTGTAGTTTTTTATTTCCCATACTCGACACATCCCTTGCAGACAAACACTGCCATAGAATATGCAGATTTGTTTTCGGAGCCAGCCCACATAATGGGCAAGATGGGTCCGGTATAATCTTCTTCTACTCAAGTTATCTTTGGTAGTAAGGATATCGTTCACAGCTCTCCACAGGAAATTTTTTTCAGAGTTGGGAGTGGGCAAAGCCCACAACTTTTTCCAAACAACACTGTGTCCCACTGCCCACTGGCGAAGAGCATTCAGCCTTGCCTCTATTATTCAGTTCCTTCTGCATGAAATATGCACTCCTTACAGTAAATTTGCCATTAGCCGAACCTCTCCAGATAAGGGTATCATGTCATCATCTGGGCCTCCTCCAGGTAAAAAATCGAAATCAGTAGCTGGTTATTCCACCATTTCGTATTTTCCTCCAATAATTCACTAAGGGGTGCATCTGGGTCTAACAGTAATTGGGGAGAGTTAATTCGAAAATTAGTAGGATTAGGGAGTCATCTATCCTTCCAAATTCGAATTTTTGTACAATTTTCCACCCTCCATACAAGTCTCTCTCTAAGGTCACAAGAGCTAAAAATACTACGTCAAACAAAAGAATTTTTAGCTTCCAAAATAGAACTCTCCAGATAATACTTAGCTTTCATCACTTGTGCCACTAATTAAGCTTTTGGGGTTGCTCCATACCGCCAATTTTACTTTGCCAATAGAGCCTTATTGAAGCAAGTAGATTCACGAAAATCCATACCCCCGGAGGCTTTAGAGGTACTCATATGCGCCCAGCTCATCCAATTCACCCTGACTCTTTTCCTTGCTGCCCCCACCAAAAATCCAAATCAAAGAGGAATGAGGTTGCTGGGCATTTAAGATTGTTTAAAGGCTATTCCATGAAAATTTGTTAATAAAATAAAATCAAAGAAAAAAAATTCAAATCAAAGAGGAATGAGAGTATGAGACCACCAGTAAAATAGGTTTCAAAAAGCAGTTGGAAAGTGACGTTGGAAATAGTGTAAATGATAATAAGAAAGAGAAAATAATAATAAAAAATAATATTTAATTGATATAGAGAAAAATAAGAGAATTTATTGTAAAGTAATTTTTTTTTATAGGTACTTTTATTCCCTAAATTTAAAGAAAATGATTGAAAAGTTTTCGAGTTGCTTCTAAGAGGGATGAACATGGAAGATCTAATTACAGAAGGGGTCAAAGATGACCTACTTTTTTATATTTGAAAAACTGTATCATAACAAACAGACAAACTTCACCAATGACGTAGAGAAATTAGGAGTCGAGGTCAATGCAACTCGGAAGGATCAAGCAATCCTTCCAACACAACAAGCTGGTCCAATAGCGCAAGCTTCTCTTCTTCAAGGGTTTTCACCTCATCTTCAATCTCTCTCAGCTCTCCCCCCAACGCAAAGCTCTCTTCCTCCAGCAGCAAATACTTCCGCCTCAATACTCGGTACTCACTTCCAGACGTAGAAGAATCAGGCAATGAATCAGAGTTTGATCTCTCCGGTTGCTGGGATGATGGAGAAATTTCATTCTTCAAGTTTCTCTTGGAGCTCTTCTGACCAGCTTTCACTAACAAAGGCCCCTGTACTCCATGAACCTCTTCCACATTATTCCCTTGCAAAAGAAACAAAGAAGCCTTTTGGGTTGAGATTTTCTTTTTCCCTAACTTTGGCTTTAAATTTTCCACAGGCTCTGGCATTCTTGGATCTTGCATTTCCCACCAACAAACGCTAAACCACAAAAGCACAAAACCCAGTTAGGTCAGAGCCATAGACTGCTAAGTAAATCCAAATATATTCACAATTAGAAAAAAAAATTCGAAGATATTCTTGATAACCACATGGCTTTTCTCTACAAATATCACAGAAGTGACTGGAATGGGGGAGTCATTCCCAATGATCCTTCAAAGTAGAATTGAAGAAAGCATGAATAACTAGATCAATTTATCTTCCTCTCCCTGCCCTTGAGGTCAAAACTCACTCAATTTTTTTTTTAACTATCAATTTAGCGTGCGCACACATACAAACATAACATTTGTTTCTTTCTCTACTAAAAGTACTTCAGCAGTTTTATCTTAACGATCAAATGAGCTTTTTCGTTCATCTTCCAAAACAATGCAACAAGCGTATGCTCCACAATAATTATAACAATCTGGGAATTAGAAAATGCACTTTTGACAAAAAAAAAAAAAAACAGCAAGCCATGAAAAGAAAATCCAATTAGGCTTTACTTAAAATCCCTACAATGCCTATAGCATCAAGACTATCTTCATTCTCTACATCAAGGGCCACCACATCATTTTAGGTTAGCAACCATGAGTTAAGACAGCCATTTAATCCAAGTGGAGCCCTAGAGTCACCTGCCCACCAATTTAAGTGAAGTTGAATAGAGATAAAATCAGTAAATATAGATTTCTACCTTTTCTCCCATTGTGAAATAATTTAGGAAACCCAAACAACACTAAACCTTGAAGGGAACCATCTTTATCCATGTCCTCAATATCGTTATGGACCTCAAAATCCAACCTCTTGTAAGAGGTGTCCTCAGCACCAAGCCTACAGCATTAATTATTTTGAATAAACTGCCCGAGAGGGGTCACTCAGCACCAGGACCAACACATAGTTTTTACCCAGAACCTGTCTCTGCAGCATTGGAACCAAGATCGGTCTTGGCACAGACTTTCCCGGTCCATTTAAGCATCACCCTTAGGGTTTCCTTGGAATCACGCATCAAAGAAGGGTTGCATCAAACAATCCTCAAAAAAATTCATTGCTGGAAATTTCGTAACCGTCTTATTCATTCAACCATCATAGGAAAAATCATTACATCCATTTTTTTTTTTTTTTTTTGATAAGTATTACATCCATATTTATAGGCATCTAATCCCTACCCCTAATAAATTTAGACTTGGGCCTTAACTACTAAAGGTTCAAAACCAAATAACTAGCAAAACCCACAAATAAAACTCGAAATAAAATCTAATGCGCTAAAATTTCAGACTTATACCCAAAAATCTGAAAATTATAAATATCGAAACTCCTAAATTGAATAAAAATATAATAAAACAAAATTAATTTATTGCTCCCTGCATCAGCAACTGTCAAAGTGTGTGAACTTATCAGGAGAATTCAACATCGACCACATGATGAATTCTGAAGTTATAATCAAGATACAATTCCATAACATTTTAGTACAAAATAAATATAGCATTCCTTAATAGAAAACCTGTGGTAACAATATTTTACAAAAATAAAGCTGGAAATAAAATAAACATGGAGCTCATCTTTCAAAAAGATCTCTTATAATCAAGAATTAGTCTTGTAGAGCAAGACAGACATTAACTTGAACTGATGTAATGATGTCTAACTTTTTGAAGGTGTTTCAGAAAGAAGGCTTTAGGCTGGTTTAATGACAAAAATAAGGTTTCATTATTATTTTATAGCACTGAGGTCTGATTTCAACCAGAATTTACTGAATTCTTTAGCGAAATAAGTTGATAGTTTTTGGGGATCTAGGATCTTGTTCATGAATTGAAATATATGGGACCCAAGGGGATCCAGAGGGTTAAGTTTCTTCAAGTTCCTGGTTAACTTGGGACTGAGTCTTCAAGCAAGCTACAGATATGTGCTTGTAACAAGGATTTCTAAGATAATAGAATGGAGAATAAAAATTAAATATATTGATATGGTTATTTGTTCTTTCTTATAATTTAGAACTGGTGTTTATTTTGGAGTCCCAAAGCTTGTGAAATTTGAGCAAACCTTGCTGTACAACCTTCCCCCCCAGCTAATATTTGTTAAGAGAGACAATAAGACCCTAGCCTGTCAACATTGACACCATGTTTGCTAGTAAGGATGGAAAATATAAAGGAGAAGGTACGACGAGGGGTACGGAATGAAAGAGGGAAGGATATCGTCTTCCCCTATTATTGGTTTACAGGAGGGAAGGAAAAAAGAAAGAAGCAAGAGTGTAAAGATTATATTTTACTATTATTTAAACAGTATACAGCAAGTATAAAAGTAAATTTTAATAAACTACTCCAAACAACTTAGCACGCCCCCCCTTCTTGTTTCCATCCCTTTTTCTATGGAACCATCCAAGGGGATTTACTCTGACCCTCCTCTCTCCCTAGCCTCCTCCATTCTCCCATAAATTCTCCCTAACCACCACAAGATAAGAATGCAAACTCTTGAACTTCTGCCCCAAGAGTATTTACTCAAAAACTGGGTTTATAAACTCATGATGAGTCCTCACCCTGATATGATAAGGAGAAGAATCTTTTTATGTTTGCCATCCGCAACCACCATTACCATCACTCCATTCTCCAAACAGTTTTCAATTGCAAGTTTACACCCTTAAGCTTTTCCAGGAAGTTTTTCCACCATCTTTTTAAGTTTTTCCAGTAATAATAAGATACTGGTGGCTCAAGGGTTTAAACTTGCAATTGAAAACTGTTTGGAGAATGGAGTGATGGTAATGGTGGTTGTGGATGGCAAACTTAAAAAAAGTTTCTCCTTAAAACAACCAGCTCAGTTCCTAGCGGCAATAGTAATGTCATAAAGCAGGCACATGCAAAATGTAAGACTCACCAAACATATGGCTGCATAAATATTTTCATTAAGGTGGACTTTACCTCTTCACCAGGGGAATTAGAGGGTCCTAATCAGCTGTACGTGTACCGACTGCAATTCCTCAAATCTCAGACACAAATATGAGAAAAATGCAAACACTCCCTTAAGCCCAACAACCCGAAATCCGTTTCCTGCTCACTGAAATTCAAGGAATTAACCCACCTCCTCTTTTTTCTGAGCATTAACCTAAAGCTTATAAGAACAATCTACTGCATTGCATAAAGAGCAATACAAAACCAGCAATTCTTTCAATTCATTTGTTCCTTCAAATGAACAAATCCTAAACCCAAGCAATATTTGACAGAAAAATGCAATCAATTTGACATTTTTTCCTCAAGTTCCAAGCAGAACAATTAAAATTTGATAATTCATGAACCAAATTAACAACTGAATTTTGGAGATAAAGAGTTTTAGAGAGAATTTGAGTTTAAATGAAATCGAAAACCTTCAGACAAAAATGAAAATGACAGAAAGAAACCAAAATCAAACGAAAATTACCAAATCTATAAAGAAAAATTCGCAGATCTGAAACTTTTCTTTCTCTAGAGAATCAAACGCTCCATACGATTCAATAAAGAAAGAGAGAGGAGAGTACCTGAGATGCTAACGGATAGAGAGATGACCTGTGCGGTGTTGAGCGTGAAGGAGGGAACCGGCTTCCATGCGATGGCTGGAGGGCTGAGATTCTCGAGTAATTTTCCTACGCGGCTTGTGGTTAGATTAAAAAATAAAAAAAGAAAAAGAAATCAAATACCCACGTCCCACGCACGTGTATCCCTTTCAGCTTCCAGTGACGCCCACGCCCACGCCCACCCACTGCACCACGGCAGAACTAGAACGTGTTGTTTGGGTGCAAAATTTGAGAATAAAATTTTAAAAAAACAATTATGGTAAAAATTAGGGGTAATTACATTTTCTCCGATGAATTACTACTCGACGATCATATACTTTCGTCAACTATCAACTTTACATTACGATCCTATCAAACTACCTTTTCGTTATTAAAACTCTCATTCCGTCAATCAATATCGTTAACTCGAACGGTCAAGCATCACGTGTGCGTCATATGCCTTGAATTGCCTTTTTTTTTCTTTTTTTTTTCTTTTCTTTTTAGGTAATTATCCTTTCTCCATGAACTTTTACTCAATTACCATATACCTCATCAACTATCAACTTTATGCGCATTTGATGGGTTGACCGTTCGATTTAATGACCTTGATTGACAGGAGGGGGTTTTAATAACGTAAGGGTAGTTTGATGAGATCGTAATATAAAGTTGGTGGTTGATAATAATATATGTCGAATTGTAGTTTATGGAAAAATAATAATAATAATTACCCCAAAAATTAATTTTTAAAGAAATATTAAAAAAAAAAAAAAAAAAATTGAGAACATCCTATGGCTTGGGGGGCTCAACCCCCTAAGCCAAGGGGTGGTTCCGCCGCTGCATCACATCGGAGACACCCACCCTTCACACCCGCGACGCCCACCCGATCAGCAAAGACCACATTGACCTGTATGTTTATTTTTTGATTATTTGGCTTTTTGGGTTCTCTCATCTATGTTTTACTTAGATTTGGGTAGCTGAGTATGGAGGAACATTTTCGGTGGGATTTAGCTGGTTGATTTAGGTGATGACTTGTTGATATTTGGTTGTTGAAAACAGGAAACATAAAAAATTTTCTTGGCTGTCTGTTGCTGTTGCTGGGCCGATTTGGTTGTCTGTTTGTTGCTGGGTTTATTTGGTCTCTAAAAACAAAATTCTATAATGATTTAAAAGGAAAATTGATGGTGATCGTAAGTTCTTCGAGTGAGCTATAACGAAATGTGCAGTTAAAAAAAAGAAAAACAAAATGGCTGAAAGACATAAAATACCAAACGCGGGCAGAAATTGGTAGACTTAAGAAGTTGATGGAAATTGAACTTAATTCATACATGGGTTGTGCTACTTTTTCTCATGACTTGATCCCCGAATGACGTTTGACGTTTGTTGCGGCATTCTCTTGGATAATAACTTTTTTGGTTAAGCATATGTTCCACTTCCACTTTGCATTTTGTCTTTTCAATTGGATATCCGCATTAATATGCCGTCTACTATAGTTTTGGATAGAAAAGCATATGTCGCCATTCCAGAATAATGCAAATCCATCACTTCTCCCTACTATATCCACCACAAAGGGTCCATTAAATCCCAACTTATTTTTTTAGGGTTAATGGTTTAACGACTTTATTTTTGCCCACCTTAGTTTCAATTTTCCTGAAATCATGCTCCATATTCATCCGTTCCTCAGCTGGCTAAGAATCCGTTAATTTTTGCCAAATATTTTCCCCAAGATTTCCGTTATGGACTTCAATGCTCCCGCTCCTTCTTTCCTTTTCTGAAATGTCTCTGCCAGCTAGCTTCGGTTCCGTTGCTCCGTCCCCGTGTTAATTCACCGCCACTTCCCACCGGTTCCAAACCTGCTCCGTCCCTTGTCCCTCAACCGGTTTGGGAAAGCCGCTCGGAACCAAGGCCCATGTTGCGTGTACTCGCCATTATTCCGGTTTGCACTTCTCTTCAGACAACCAGCAATGCCATGCCTAATAATTCCTCAATTGAAACAAAATTTGGGCAATCTTTCATATTGAAAGGGAACCCACATTGAATTTCCTTTTAATTAGCTTCAAAATCTGTGCCCTTGAGAGTGGTTTAGACAAATCTATCCTAATTTCACTGTTAGACATTCACCCCATCCTACTCCATCCTCATCAACGTCTACTTCTTCAACCATTCGAACCAAGGAACCAATTTTATGACCAACGTTGAGGCCAATACATGCCAATGGATTATACATCCTCACCCAAAACACAACCTTATCTAACACGATTTTTTATGGTGGAGTTATCCCATCAAAATCCTTCACGGAAAACAAGCTACCTTTAAAGACCCAGGGTCTCCCGTTCATAACCCTTAATTTATCACATACATGCATGCTCAAATTCAACCAAAAAAAGATTCGCCCCCACTACTTTGAGGGAGATGGTACCTGTAGGTTTCCACCCCCTAATCAAAGTAGCTTTGATAATATCTTTCCCAACGATCGGATCCACCAGTAACTTGACAACTAGATAGGATTGAATTTCTTTGGGTGCCTGTTCTTGAACTTCCACCTTCAAGCTTTCCTCTGCCTCCGTTGATAGTGTGGTGAGGTCTTCAGCCATATTCTCGTGTTTGTGAATAATTAATACAGCTCTCACAATTTTCCTTCACAATCAAATGCCGACTCGAGGAAATCTCCTTCTCCTCTAGGGTTTAGAGTCCCATAGATAAAAGTCACATATAGGTGTGAAAAAATGAGTGTCAAAAAGTGGGAATATTACTGATCTAGAAAATATATAGACTACTATGAGGCCAGGGAGTACGTCAAGGTTTTATAGAAAACCCATGCAAGATGGTAAAGGTAATGTTAAGATCACTATTATGCTTATGATTGATCATTATTGGATTTTAATCAAATAATAATTTTAGAAGCTACCTCTTTTTTTAAAGGGACACGAGTGATATAAGAGGGATTTATAGAATTACTCGAGAATATACTCTTTAATTTTCTCATAAGAGATTGCATTATTTGAAAGAAAGATACTCATTGATTTTGTTTTAAGAGATCACATTATTTGAAAGGAAAGATTTCTAAATTTTTTATTCTTGCCACCTGAGCTGGGTGATAGCAAAGTGTTGTTGAGTTTGTCAACTAGAGTACTAAAATTGACGTAGCCTTAAAATTACCATTCGATTTGTGATAAATTAATTCCTATTAAATTTTAATTCAACAATAATTTTAAAAGTTACATCAATTTTAAAGGTGACTTGTAGCATGACTCTGTCAGGGCTCCAAAAACCGTTAGCAGTTTAAAATTTAATTTGTTATGTTTCTCACAGATTCTACTCTTTTACAACATTCATTAACTTCCAATTAAATGCAATTATAACAAGTTGTTCACATCATGGATATATATAGCTGGGATGAAAACATCGAGATTTTATCAAATCCTTAGCTCTTGCGACCGAACAAAAATGACCTAATTAATGGGTTCAATATCTACCCTGCACCTAATTAAGAATCATCCCTTAAGGTCGTAGGTTGTCATCAAGCACAAAATTGAGAGAAGGAAAAATACTAATCTTCATCCATAAGCCTTTTCTCAGCAGAGTTTCCATTAGATTCATCAGAAGGATTCAAGAGCCACTTATTCAAGCGATCGGATGCTATCTTCACCTATATAAAAAGATCAATAAAAACCGTCGTTAGATGTATTATCATGCTAAATGACATTTCTATTATATAAATCTGACGAAACTATTGATGACACATATATGCGAATTGCAATCATTGTGATTTACCTGTTCATTCCAATCAGTCTTAAAGGTAACATAGCCGAGCACGAGTGATTGCATCACGACACCAATGATCATTCCAATCCATAGACCCTGAAATGTTTATTAAGAACAAAAATTAAGAACTAATTAAGGCATGCATATCTTCCTCCATCTACATAGTAAATATGAGTCACAATATTGCCATAGCATTGAGACAACTATTTTCTCAAAAAAATTAAAAAAGAAAAAAAAAAAAAAAGCATTGAAACAATTAAATTACATTGCAGATAAAGTTTTCTTCCAAACTGAGTTGAAGGAATTTCCTTCGAGCTAGTCCATAAAAGTAACACGTGTCCATTTTTTTAGTAATTAACATGTGAGATGCATATGAGTTTTTAATAAAATTTATTCCAACTTTGTCCCTTATATTAAAAAAACATGTGCGTGCATCTCATGACATGTTCAAGGGATACATGTCATGTGCTTTTATAAACTAGATTGAAGGAAATTCCTTAAACTTAATATGGAGGAAAACTATCTTATTTTTCGTAAAGTGGAAGACTTTGATTGGATTTTTTTTTTTTTTTTTTTTTTTGATAACTTTGATGGGAATTGTTGGCTAATGACTCAATGACTTTAATATCAAGAATTTTTAAAAATGTTTTTTTTATATAAAAAAAAAAATCGTACCGTAATTCCTAGATCGGCCACGTATCCAAGAAGACAGCCCACCGGCACCCCAATCAGAAAATAACAACCTATGTTGATATATGCAACCACGCTTTGGCGACCAGCACCTACAGCCACGCCTGCAAAACACAAGTTATAGAATAAGAAAAATAGAAATCAAAAACAAAACAAGCTTCCATGTTCTTTTTTAGTTGGTGCTCTATCCGGGGTTTTGCCCGAACTAGATCTCTAAGACACGGTAGAAAGCTTCCACACCGATCGAGTAAAGTTCGAGCTTTCACCCATAGGCATGGTCATAAAAAATTGTTTGCACTCAACCCATCAAGCCTTAAGCCTAATATTTCATGAGGTACCAGAATCAAATGACTTACCACTACAACCATGTTTATACTTGTAAATTAAGAGCTTGGGAGTGTGTTTCTTTCACTATCATCATGATATTATGAAATCGATCAAATACATGCCTGAGAGTACTGGCTGGACACTATTGAGTAAGACAGACAAGCTAAGAAGGATAGAGAGGTCTGAAACAGCTTCTGCAACTTCCTCGTCACTTGTGAACAAGTAACCGATTTTATGACCAAAAACAAGGCACAGAATCCAGGAGACCACTCCAAGACATACAGAAATACTGGAAATGACTTTAACAGCGAACTTTGCAGCTTCGGCATCTCCTTTTCCTAATTCATTCGAAACCCGGACACTGGCAAAGTGAATGATATAATGCATTAGTTTATGCAAATTTAACAAATAAACCAGGAAAATGGATAATTAAGAAGGGACATATATTATATGTATATACCTGGCACCAGTTAGGAAGCCAATGAAAATCATAAGATCCCAAGCGATGATATTGAGGCTGCAAGGTCGATCAATTCAATATAGGAGATTTGCGGTGGATTCAAATCCAAACCATAAAAGAGAAATGATCTTGTGCCCTTACCAGATGGAAAAGGCAGATATTTCAACGGTGGCGTTTTTCAGGTATCCCGCCAGTAAGACTAAAACGGCATTGTACCACAACTCTAAGCTGCGGGGAATTGGGGCGGGGGGAGGGTGAACCTTAAAATACTGAAGAATTTTACAATGTGTTCACTAAAAAAAAATATTGCAAAATTAGTCTTTATTGAAATTAATGCATCTCGTCAGTGTTGCATGAGATTCTATTCCACAATTAGTCTCATGGTCTCCATCTTTTCCATTTTTCCAGCACTATATTTTATCCTAACTAGAGCTTTATGTGAAGTAGTTTGCTTCTCATAAGTCGATTTTTGCTTCAAACAATATTTTATGTACTAAAAGTACTTTTTAAATTTTTAAAGCAATTCCAAACACGCTCAAGAGTGTCTTGACTTACCAAAGCATGACACCCGAGGATAATGAGAGCTTCAAAACTGGTAATAAATCAGTAAAAGCAGCTATTGAGAAACCGCTCCATGTGTTGGGGCACCAACCTCCAAAGACATACCAGAACATTCCAATTAACACTAACCAATATGATATGATCATCGCACCCATTGCACCAGGAATCCCCAAGCTCAGTTTGCTCACAAAAATCCATGACAAGAGAACATGAAGCGCAAAAGAGAAAGCAGAGAGCCATCCAACAATAGGGTTTTTGAGCTGCGTCTGTAGGTACTTTTGGATGCTGAAGGCAAAGGGAAAATAGTAGATAATTGGAATGAACCAAAGAGAGATATATCCAGCTATTTCTGCTACCTCTTCTTCCTCGCCGAGTAGCTTGAAGATGGGAGCTGCGAAGATGAAGACGGGGAGCAAGATTGTTGCAACAACAATGTTGATGATCCATGAGCGTTGCAAGTAGATTCCCATCATGTGGTATTGCTTTGCTCCAAATGCTTGCCCACACAGAGTCTCAGTGGCACTTGACATGCCCAGCTATATGGTAATGTTACTCATATATATGTGTTATGCTTGAATAATATTTTGCTAACAATTTTAGTGTTTATTTCTGATTTTTTTCTTTATCACATTATTTTCTTAACAATAAGTGTATGGTATTACGAGTTACTAGGGGTGTTTAAGTGGTTATAACCAGCGGTTATTTGCAATAACCGCAACCGCCTCCGCTTTAGGCGGTTATTGGATTTTCAATAACCGCAACCGCCTCCGCCTAAGCGGTTAACGATTATTTTATAACCGGCGGTTAGCGGTTATTGAAACCGCTAACAAGCGGTTATAATTGCTTTTTTAAACGTTTTTTTAAAAATGGGCTTTTGGACTTTTTTTATATTTTGGGCCTTCATTTTTCATATTTTTTGGGTTTATTTCACACTACAAACCACTCATTGAAAGTCTAAAACCAAGATCAAAACATACTACAACCAAAACCTAATGAGTGAGAGTCTGGGAGACGAAAGTGAGACAGAGATGGAGACAAGTGAGAGAGGGGCTGCGGCTTCGGGAGAACTCAAAGTTAAGATGAAACCTAACGAGTGAAACTCTGTGAGAGAGAGGCTGCGGCTTGTGTGAAATGTGAATGTCTGGGAGAACAAGATAGGGTTTCATCTTATAGACTTATATAATATAAATAATATATAACAAGTAAAAGAGGGGATGTGGCGTTGTTTTGGTGTTAAACACCACAACGACGCCGTTTTGTTTTGTTTTTATAAATATTTAATTAATATATATATTTTATATAATTATATATAAATAAAAGCGGTTAGCGGTTATAACCGCTTTTTCATACCCCTAAAACCGCTAACCGCAACCGCCCTAGGCGGTTAGCGGTTTTTAATAACCACTTTACAAAGCGGTTAGCGGTTATAAAAAAATGGTTATAAGCGGTTTGCGGTTGGTGAGGCGGTTATAACCGCTCCGCTTGAACACCCCTACGAGTTACTAAATAACATTTCTCTTTTAGTGCATATAGGACCATAAAGATTAAGCTTTCCGAAAGAAGAAGAATAAAAAAAAAAAGTAATTTATTACAATTATAAGCTTTCCCAATATCATGCATCCAACGAAAAAAAATAAAAAATTAGGAAGATAAAAAATCTTACCACTATCCCGTTCACAAACCGGACAGTAATGATTTGTATGAGTGCATAAGCTGCAAGATCCAATTCTCCAAGATGTCCTATAAATGCTTGTGTCACCACATACATTCCAAATTGAGTAACCCTTGCTACCATAGTAGGAAATGCTATGTTGGATATTTTTTTTGTTTCCACCCATATCCTTCTTGATAGACTGCGTTTTGGGTCTGATCCAAGTAATCTCTCGTCCATCCTAGCTGCTAATCCTGCCAAAACAAATGTCATACGAAAATATGTAGTTAGATTATGCTTTTACAGATGAATTAAATTTAACTACATTTTCAAGAGCATGATGTAGATGCTCTTATATAATAATAATAATAATAATTAAAAAAAAAAAAAAAGATTGTAACAGATACTAATTAAGGAAAGCCATCGCACTCTCACATAAAAGAAAAAAAAATAAAGAAAAAGGAATGAAAAGTTCCCACTGTCCTTCAGCAGACTAGTAGCTAGTTGAAAATTGAATAAGCTAAAAACTAAACTCGTCTAATAGCTCGTTTGGAGTTGCATTTGAAAAAAAGAGTTTTAAGTCAAAAAGTGTTTTTTTGACAAAAACTTCATTCTTAAACTTTTGTCAAAAATGTTTTTTTTTTTTTTTTTTTGCCATTTTTAGACTTTTTAGATTCTTAAAAGCGTTTTTAATTTTTTTTTAGCGAATAAGTATTTTTTTTTTTCAAACAGACTTTTTGAGTGTTAAAAATACTTTTAAGCCCCTCAAACGTAATCTCAAACAAATTGATTTGTACATTAACAATATCCTCAAATCTTTACTTATTTGAATACCAAACAAAAAATTCAAAAATCAAAGGACCATCACTCAAAGAAAAGAACTTATACAATAAAAAAATAATGAAATGAATTATAATAAAGTTCCACCTACCGTTTGAGGTTGTTGAAAATTGAATAAGCTAATAAAGAAGAGACTTTCCCTCTCTATTTTGGTTGCTGGGACTTTGGTCACGTGTATACATCACACAACCTATTTTTAGATTTATATGAAAACAAGGTTTTGGGTGTTGACTCCCATAAATTAATGACAAAAATTGTCTTCTATTTATAATAAATCACATGCAACTTATTATTTTGGACACGTACGTTAAAGTATACTTACTAAGACTCTAAACTTTAACAATTCTTCACTTCGTGTTAATTTTTTTCACTTTAAGAGATTAATTTATATATTGTGTAACTTTTCATTATTATCGTAACTTTTATGACTTTTGTATAGCCTTCTAACTATTCTTATCCTCAAAGAATTATGTTTTAATACTTATCAAATGACCAATCCTTCTTCTCTTCTAAATGTCTAAGATAAACCTCAATCTATAATAAGATGGAATATAATAATGCTATATACTATATTTTTATTTTTTTGAACTTGTGTGACAGAATCCATTAGGTTTTTGACTTTTTTTTTTTCTTTTTTTCCTTCTCAATTAACAGGATGATTCAAGGGCGGATAGACCGTACCGTTAAGTCTTCCCAATGAAATGAAGGGGAAATGAAAGTATAATATATTACATTTTTCGATGGGATAATAAGCTAAAACATATATGCTGGTAGGCCTTGATTTTGGGAATAGATGAAGAAATGAGAGTATAATATATTACATTTTTCTACGGGATAATAAGCTAAAACATATATGCTGGTAGGCCTTGATTTTGGGAATAGATGAAGACCTTAGGTCCATTCTCTTCCTAAAGAAAAAATAGTTGAAAAGGAGCAATTTTAATTTTATTTTGAAAGTACGTTCATTCATTCATTCAAAAGAAAATACATTGAAGACTAAAACAAAAAACAAATACAAGCTTAACTGAAAAACCTAATCTGCATAGACTACTAGCACCTCAGTAAATTGGAAGGAAACTAAATAGAAAGGTGAAAGTCTCTTGCAAATGCAGCTGATGAAAGCTGTAGCATACTATGATGAATAGAACCATTTGGAATAAGAAAACCCAAAGTTAAATCTAGACAAGTTTCCAAAAGAACCGTAAAGATTAATGGAGGAGATTGAATAAATCGCATGGCGATGTATAATGCTCATAAGAGGTGGAAAAAGCAGGAGAAAAAATATCCCTGGTGAGAATAGACATGGTGAGAGAGGAAGAGGGATAGGTGAGGGGAGCAGGAGGAGGTATTTCCCTCCCTCTCAAGCTTTTTCTCTTCTTGACGGCTAGAGAGAAAAGTTTGAAACCCTAAACCCCATATATGCACACAACTAGCTTGAATGACATGATCATATGTTTAAACAGCAGGAACAAAAAACCAAATTCTTGCTCTTCTGTGAAGCATTTGAGACATGGTTTGTTGATGTAACAGGCAAAGTGTTGTGAACAGGATTCCTAAAAGCAAGAGTCCTAACGAGGCAATATATTCACTTCCACTTGGGAAATGTATAGAAAACTAAAAGAAGAGAGATAAATTAAAGGAAACTTCTCTTTAATATAATGAGTAGGAGAACAGAAAGCTTACCTTTGCCTTCTGAGAATAGATAGATGGATGCCTTCTGAGTGAACCCAACTCTCACTTCAAGGTTCGATATATAGTAGTGACGATCGAACCTTGTTTGTTTATAAACAAATCGTCTAGGAGCAGCATGAAGAGCTCTAGAGAGAGAGAGAGAGAGAGAAATTTATTTAGGTCTTTTTTTTTTTTTTAATAAGTTTTTGAGAAACTTAATTAGTTTGTCGTTTGTAAAAGTTCCTCTTTCCGAATTTAATTTGTCTGTCATGGAGGAACGTACGTAGAAGTTTGTTGTTAGATAGGCTCCTAACTTTCTTTTAGGAGTTTTTGGTCTTTTTGGATTGGGTTAATCTGTTTAAGCTGTTTAGCTTTTCATGTCTGTCCTGTATCTCTCTTATACTTTGTTGTTAGACAGGCTCCTAACTTTAATATGGTCAACCTCCCATGGACATATAAAGGCCTGGCAAAACGGGTCGGCGAATTGACCCGTTTATGACTCGTGGTGACCCATGACCTGTTTAAGTTACACTCAAACATGATCCATTTAGTTAATGGGTCAGAGCTCTAGACACGACAAGGCTGGTTAAACGGGTCACCCAACACAACCCGTTCAGACCCGTTTAACCTACTTAAAAAGAATAATAATAAAATTCCCGAATCTCTTTTGCTCACTCCATCTTCTTCGTCTCTAAGACTCTGTCTAGTCTGTTTCTGAACGAAGGAGATTTCTCTTTGAAAGTTTGAAACCCATGTTTGAATGAAGGAGATTTATGATTTTGTGGAAGAAATATATGTTGGTGTGGACCGTGTGGTGTGGGTAATAGGCAAATGGCAGTGGGAGTCTGGTAGAGAAGAAGGATGCCTCAAGGACAAAAGAGTAAGTCTGTGGACTATGAGAGGGAGAAAGAGAGAAGGCGGGAGGCTCAAGGCTGGAGCATGAAGAAAGAGGAGAAAAAGAAAGGAAAAATAAATGAATGAGATGTCAGATGGGGGTGGGTGAGGATTGGGAGCAAGAACAAAGAGGAGAAAAAGAAAGGAAAAAGAAATGAAGAAGATGTGGAGTGGGTGAGATTGTTGGTAGGGGAAGAAAAAGGAGGAGAAAAAAACAAAGGAGAAAAACAAAAGAAAAGGAAAAAGTAGTGGGAATTTGGAAAGTGAACTCTGCAGCTTTTAGGTGGAATGATGGGATGATTGTCGAGTGACTGGGCTTTTTTTAAAAACAAAAAAACAAAAGAAAAAAAACATAAACGGGTCCGGTACATCACTTGCGAGTGACCTGTGACACGACCCGTTTAGAGCATAATAAACGGGTTGATCCGTTTATGACTCAAATCCGTTTATGGTGAACTCAAGCCCACTAATTTCATGACATGTTCGTATCGGATTGTCGGATCGTGTCAAAATTGTCAGCCCTAATATATACACACCAATCCATTTTTATTTTTTATTTTTTCGTTTTTTAATTTGTGGGCCATTTGAAAAAGGCAACGAGTTTAAACAAACTTTTATGGCTGTGTTTGGGAAGGGATTGGATTGGAAGAAGTGGATTGGTACTGTACCAAATTTGATTGATATGAGGAAAAAAGTAAGAATGTTTTGTATAGAAAAGTGAAATTTTTTGTTTTGTAGTGATTTTTTTATTTAAAAAGTAATAAAAAGTGATTGATGTGATATAAAAAGTAAGAATATTGAAGTTGATTTTGAGAAAATTTTTTTTGGAGATTTTACAAATCCAATCCCATCCATTGGCAAACAAGGCCTATGTGATTTGGGTGCTTGGCTTTCCACTGTCATCATAAGGTTGGGCTGTGGGCGTGTAAGGTGGGGGTGTACTAACAATTGCGGTTAAGAGGAATGATATTGACTGTTAATCATTTTTAAATAATTGCATTCACAACTGTTGGGTTAGTTAGCGGGTAACCGTAACCAGTGGTTATATATTATGCGGTAATCCTCATAAATTTTTTTAAAAATGTACATTTTTCTTTAGCCTCAAATTGCTACACTATTTCAGTTATTTTTTAATTAACTTAGTTTAGTAAATTGCAGGCTAGGACCTAATGCCCAATTTAAATGTTCTTGAACCTCACCGCTAGAACCTAATGCCCATTTTAACTTAGTCATGATAAAGAAAATGTTCTCTTAAACATAATTCTACCATTTGGGAGGTTGTAGTTAAGTTGGGGATGCAGTCTTGGAGGGGCACAAAAATGAAAGCTTATTTATGTCGTTTGGTGCTTGGTTTTGCTTAAGACAAATAAGTATCATAATTAATGGTTATCTCTTCAACTGTTTGAATTTCTATAAGAGGAATACAATATAGAATAATCTAACATCATCTTACCCCAATCCTGCTATGCTAACATGCATGGCACGTGAATTCACCCTTAGATCAATCTTAATATAAAAAATAAAAAATAAAAATCTAATTGTAAATTGACAATGTCACATAAGCATAGTATGTAGGATTTGAGTATGCTATTTAGACTTTCTATTTCTATAAAATTTGAACAAATAATTATAATATGGATTTCAATCCGTATATCGGCATGGAATATGCTATTCTCTATTTTCAAGTGAAATAGAGATGAACTATTTTATAGTAAGAATTTAATATTATTTTATCTAATTGTGTAGTTGATGTAACGTCATAAATATGTTGATAAGTCATTCAACATATTTATGACGTTTTATACAGAATAATGTGGAGTCATTCCGCGGCTCTCAATAAGCCCTACTGATCCTCCCATGAGCCGGCAGTAGGAGAAGCTATGGCAGCCCTATCTGCAATTGAATTTAGCAGAGATATCGGTCTACAGGATATATTCTTTTGGAGGGAGATTCTTTGCTTGTAGTGAATGCAATACAAGTCAGTGCTGCCAAATGGTGTCGTTATGGGTATATATATTATAGCCGATATTCAAACGGTGCTACGACAGTTCAGGAAGTGGGAAATCCAGCATGTGAAGAGAACGGCAAATATGGCGGCACAAGGACCGGCAAAGGATGCGGTATCTTTATTGATGAAAAAGGTGACATGAGCATAAATGCAAATAAAACCATTATTCTTTGAATACAACAACACTAAAAAAGGTTCCTTGTAACCTTTTTTTTTCCTATTTATTTATAAAAAATAATAATAATAAAAATAAAAAGGGAGAGGATTCTTGTCTGTCGGGACTACCGTACGGCAGCATTCAATGTTTAGCCAACAGGTTACTCCATATATGCCCCAACGCAAACATCAAGATTTTATCAAATCCTTAGCTCTTGCGACCGAACAAAAATGACCTTAATGGGTTCAATATCTACCCTGTACCTAAGAATCGAACACCCCTTAAGGTCGTAGGTTGCCATCTAACGTACGTACACAAAATTGAGAGAAGGAAAAATACTAGTGTTCATCCATAAGTCTTTCCTCAGCAGAGTTTTCATTAGATTCATCGGAAGGATTCAAGAGCCACTTATTTAGGCGATCAGATGCTTTCTTCACCTATATAAAAAGATCAATAAAAACCATCGTTTAAATGACATTTATATTATATAAAACTGATGAAACTATTGATGCATGATATATGCAAATTGCAATCATTGGGATTTACCTGTTCATTCCAGTCAGTCTTAAAGGTAACATAGCCGAGCACGAGTGATTGCATCGCGACTCCAACGATCATTCCAATCCATAGACCCTGAAATGTTTATTAAGAACAAAAAATAAGAACTAAGGCATGCTTATCTTCCTCCATCTAGCTACATAGTAAATATGAGTCACAATATTGCCATATATATATATATAGAGCATTGAAACAATCAAAATCCCATCTTATGAAACTAGCTTATTTTTGGTAAAGTGGAAGAATTTGATGGGAATTGTTGGCTAATGACTCAATGACTTTAATATCAAGATTTTTTTATTTTTTATTTTTATTTTTTTAAAAAAAAAACCTTCTTACCGTAATTCCTAGATCGGCCACGTATCCAAGAAGACATCCCACCGGCACCCCAATCAGAAAATAGCAACCTATGTTGATATATGCAACCACGCTTTGGCGACCAGCACCTACAGCCACGCCTGCAAAACACAAGTTATAGAATAAGAAAAATAGAAATAAAAAACAAATGAAGAGCTTCCACGATTTTTTTTTTTTTTTTTTTTAATAATTGCTCTATTCAGGGTTTTGCCCAAACTAGATCTCTAAGACACCGTGGAAAGCTTCTACACTGATCGGATAAAGTTCGGTGTGATCATAAGAAATTGTTTGCACTAGCTCAACCCGTCAAGCCTTAAACCTAATATTTTTCATCATGAGGCACCATAATCAGATGACTTACCATTACAACCATGTTTATACTTGTAAAGAGCTTGGGAGTATGTTTCTTTCACTATCATCATGATATTATGAAATCAAATACATGCCTGAGAGTACTGGCTGGATACTGTTGAGTAAGACAGACAAGCTAAGCAGGAGAGAGAGGTCTGAAATAGCTTCGATAACTTCCTCGTCACTTGTGAACACATAACCGATTTTATGACCAAAAACAAGGCACAGAATCGAGAAGACCACTCCAAGACATACAGAGATACTGGAGATGACTTTAACTGCGAACTTTGCAGCTTCGGCATCTCCTTTCCCTAATTCATTCGAAACCCGGACGCTAGTAGGCAAAGTGAATGATCATAATCCATCAGTTTAAGAAAATTTAACTAATAAGCCAGGAGAATGGGTAATTAATAAGGGACATATATTATTATTATTATATATACCTGGCACCAGTTAGGAAGCCAATGAAAACCATAAAATCCCATGCTATGATATTGAGGCTGCAATGTCGATGAATTCAATATATACAGGAGATTTGCGGTGGATTCAAATCCAAACCATAAGAGAGAAATGATCATGTGCCCTTACCAAATGGAAAAGGCAGATATTTCAACGGTGGCGTTTTTCAGGTATCCCGCCAGTAAGACTAAAACGGCATTGTACCACAACTCTAAGCTGTTGGGAATGTTAAAAAAGAAAAAAAAGAAAAAGAGGGAGTTGGTGAGATTATAGCAGTGTGATAAAATAATAAAAATTGAGTATTTAAAAAAGAATGATACATGACATAGGATAGGGTGAATCTTAAAATACTGGAGAATTTTATAAGAGTTCACTAAAAAAAAAAGGAAAATAATACAGGTAGTTTTTCAACGGCACATAAAAAAAACCATAGACATGTTTGTCGTATTCAATAATTATCCACATAAAACAAATCCGCTGGCAATAGTGTATTAATATACATATTTGGACACACTTGAGACATAACACTCACAACATCTTGTATCCTAAATTTGTAGAGAATCTCATTAATTTTAAATATCTCGGCCTTTCTATCTTCGTTCAAAGATATCAAAGAAAAAGTTCAAAAAAGGATGCGAAAGTTCTATCTCATGCAAACATCTTGCCACCTAATCAGATCTATTGCAATAGCTCTCTCTCCATACAACATGTCTGTCTACGTACCCTCTTACTCTCCAATTCTTGTGTAACTCTCTAGACGTCATGATCAGAAAATTCGGGTGCGACTTCATTTACAAGTTTAAAATTTCACCCCCAAGGCCTAGGATTCAATCTTCAACCCTAAGAATAAAGGAGAGATTTGGGATTCCGAAAAATGTATGACATCAACAGATCTCACAGAAGTCACTTAATATCAGAAAGTATCATATACAATTTCAGTCATAAATCTAGCAGAAGTAGTTAAAACATTTTCATTTAAATCGTCCTCATCTTATTGTCCTCTTTGCTGTAGCCCAATAAGTCACACTGTATTATCATCCTAATAAATGGGTACCATTCTATTATCTCTAAGATTATCTGCATTAAATTATTGCGTGTCTACTACTCTTTCTTTCACAAATATGCATTTTTAGCAAAGGGGAAAAAAAAATACAACTTCAAACTAGTTTTTGTCGATAGAAAAAGCTTGAAAAAACATTTTAGAAAAATTTTCATTTTCAAACTTTCCCAAAACGCAAATTTAAGTTTTTAGAAGAAAAACGTAAAATAAATAAATTAGAATGTTTGATCAAATAGATCAATTTTTGTTTTATACAACTACTAAAATACTTTTTAAGCTTGTTAAAGCAATTCCAAATACGCTCTCCAAGTAATTGGGTGAAGAAGAATGACTTACCAAAGCATGACACCCGAGGATAATGAGAGCTTCAATATTGGTAATAAATCACTAAAAGCAGCTATTGAGAAACCGCTCCACGTGTTGGGGCACCAACCGCCAAAGACATACCAGAACATTCCAATTAACACTAACCAATATGATACGATCATCGCACCCATTGCACCAGGAATCCCCAAGCTGAGTTCGCTCACAAAAATCCATGACAAGAGAACATGAAGCACAAAAGAGAAAGCAGAGAGCCATCCAACAATAGGGTTTTTGAGCTGCGTCTGTAGGTACTTTTGGATGCTGAAGGCAAAGGGAAAATAGTAGAGGATTGGAATGAACCAAAGAGAGATATATCCAGCGATTTCTGCTACGTCTTCTTCCTCTCCGAGTAGCTTGAAGATGGGTGCTCCGAAGATGAAGACGGGGAACAAGATTGTTGCAGTAACAATGTTGATGATCCATGAGCGTTGCAAGTAGATACCCATCATGTGGTAATGCTTTGCTCCAAATGCTTGCCCACACAGAGTCTCAGTGGCACTTGACATGCCCAGCTACATCATCAAATTTAAATGAAAAAAATGGAAGTGTTACACATTGATAGAACCAGTTCTTATCATTGCTTAGAAATATTATTAGAAAAAAGAAAAGAAAGATAGATTTCCATGCATAAATGCAAATATATATTCAATATTTTGGAAGCATGTTTCTATGGGTGTTAAATCACTACTTATCGTATAAGTTTAAGTTGATAGAAATATATAAATTTAATCATTTAAATTATATTATAAAACTACCACTCATATGTGGGCTTAAACTCTCTTTCAACAAAAAGTGAAGCCCACGTGAAATATTTAATGAAAATGGGAGAAAAATGATAATGACCAAGTCTCAAACTAAAGACTTTTGGGTCTCGTACCGTAGAGAATAAGATCGTATATTGAATCAAATATACTGTATGTACAAGAATATATATAAAATCCAATAATACATATATTGACCAATAACATACAACAACGTATATATACTATATAACCTAACATGTCTTGTTTTTTCTGTATCTGATCAAGAATATTGATGGATCCTTCTATTATGTAATTTATTACAATTATATCTTTTCCCAATTATATATGTCATGCATCCAAAGATTAAAAAAAAAAAAAATTAGGATGACAAAAAATCTTACCAGTATCCCGTTCACAAACCGGACAGAAATGATTTGTATGAGTGCATAANATCCAGCGATTTCTGCTACGTCTTCTTCCTCTCCGAGTAGCTTGAAGATGGGTGCTCCGAAGATGAAGACGGGGAGCAAGATTGTTGCAGTAACAATGTTGATGATCCATGAGCGTTGCAAGTAGATGCCCATCATGTGGTAATGCTTTGCTCCAAATGCTTGCCCACACAGAGTCTCAGTGGCACTTGACATGCCCAGCTACATCATCAAATTTAAATGAGAAAAATTGAAAGTGTTACACATTGATAGAACCCGTTCTTATCATTGTTATTATTAGAAAAAAGAAAAGAAAGATAGATTTCCATGCATAAATGCATATATATATTCAATATTTTGGAAGAATGTTTCTATGGGTGTTAAATCACTACTTATCTTATAAGCATAAGTTGATAGAAATATATGAATTTAATCATTTAAATTATATTATAAAACTCCCACTTATATGTGGGCTTAAACTCTCTTTCAACAAAAAGTGAAGCCCACGTGAAATATTTAATGAAAATGGGAGAAAAATGATAATGACTAAGTCTCAAACTAAACACTTTTGGGTCTCGTACCGTAGAGAATAAGATTATATATTGAATCAAATATACTGTATGTACAAGAATATATATAGAAGCCAATAATACATGTATTGACCAATAACATACAACAATGTATATATACTGTATAACCTAACATGTCTTGTTTTGTCTGTATCTGATCAAGAATATTGAAGGATCCTTCTATTATGGAATTTATTACAATTATATCTTTTCCCAATTATATATGTCATGCATCCAAAGACTAAAAAAAAAAAATAAAAAATTAGGATGATAAAAAATCTTACCAGTATCCCGTTCACAAACCGGACAGAAATGATTTGTATGAGTGCATAAGCTGCAAGATCCAGTTCTCCAAGATGTCCTATAAATGCCTGTGTCACCACAAACATTCCGAATTGAGTAACCCTTGCTACCATAGAAGGAAATGCTATCTTGGACATTTTTTTTGTTTCCACCCATATTCTTCTTGATAGATTGCTATTATTTTTTGGGTTTGACCCAAGTAATCTCTCGTCCATCCTACTAATCCTGCCGAAAGAAATGTGATATGAAAATATCTAGTTAGATTATGCTTGTAGAGTTGAATTAAAGTTATAATTGTTGATCATTTGACTATCAAAATCAAGTAATTAAGAGCACCATGTTGATATAATGCAGATAAAAAGTTCATGGAAATAGATTGGGTTACGTTGACTGGACCTAAATGTTAAATGAGTAATGTAATCGAGTATGTTGTATACTACTATATAACTTCTTGATGTGGCAATCGGGTTTTTGACTATTTCATATATAAATTAATTGGTGTATATATAGCAAGGAAAGTCAAAAATTTTTATAGTATTTAAAATTACACCCCACAAAATATATTTTAAAAACTATCAACGTGAGCAAAACGACACTGTTGTGAGGAGGTGAGGCTAACAACTCTGTTCTCTGAATATGTATGTTGTTGGAGATAAGTTTCCCAACCTTCTGAAGAAACGACTTTCTGGTCAGTGTTGTCCTCCAATAAGATCCAAAATGAACTTATTCAATTCCACGACAGAATAATGTGTATATATTTCAGGGGACACTAGTTGAGGATAAGATAGTAAAGTAAGACACTTGTTTCAAATCCCCAAATTTTGCTTTATTCTTGGAAAAGCATGATGCTTCTCTTCCTCGATAGCTTTTTGTTTGTTCTTTCCAAGTTTTCAACATGGCTGTTATTTTATGCTCTGTTAGTTGAGATTCCTTAGCAATGGGCTTGAGATTCCTCATATAAGTTTCCTAACCTTTTAATGCTGTGTTTGGCAAGGGGCTTGNCCTTTTAATAATGTGTTTGGCAAGGGGCTTGAAAAATGAAGTGGATCGAAACTATAATAGATTTGATTATTGTGAGAAAAAAAAAAAAAAATGTTTTGTATAACAAAGTGAAAAAAAAAACATGTTTATGATTTTTTTTAATTTGAAAGTGATTGATGTGATGTAAAAAATAAGAATGCTGGGTTTGATTTTGAGGAGAATTTTTTGAGTTTTTGGGTCCAGTCCAACCCACTCCTTTGCCAAACACACCCTATCCATTTTTTCAGTTGCGTTTGGTATACGATTTCATTTCTATATGATTCATCTCACTTTTTCATTTTTTTATCATTCTCTTACTTTTTACATATACATCACATAAATAACTTTTTATTACTATTCAAATAAAAATATCACTACAAAACAAAAAAATTTCTTTTTTCCATACCAAACATTCTTACTTTTTATACTTTTTCTAAAACACATTCATACTTTTTCACTTTTTTTTAAAAAAAAAAAAAATTCTAAAATTTTTTACGTCAATCAATTTTTATTACAATATCAAATCACTAAAATCCAAAACCCTTTATCAAATGGACTGAAGTCATTGATTTTTTTACTCAAGAGAAATCAGGCTGTGTTTGGGGAAGGGCCAAACCCAAGGACCCAAAATTTAATTTTTTTTTTTCAAAATCAATTAAAATTTTCTTACTTTTTACCATCACATCAATTATTTTTTATTATTATTCAAATAAAAAAATCACTACAAAATAATTTTTTTCTCTTTTTCATACAAAATTTTTTTTTTTTTTTTTTTTTTCTCACATCAATTAATCAAATCCACTACATATTTACAATACCAACCCACTCCCTTTTTCAAGCAAGAGAGTCACACACGTTTACATATATATATATATGGAAAACATTTATCATGCACAACAACAGAATACAATACATCAATCGGTCAATATCTTATTCTACTGCAATTAAATATTGTTCACCCCTTGTTTTCAACATTATATATATAAAGTTATTGGCTATATATATAAATCTGCCATACATAGCTATTGGCAGAGAGAATTTTGACTAATAGTTAGAAAAAAGAAAAAAAGAACCATGGTTGACACAGAGACAATCGTCAACTACTTCTTCAAGTTTTTCTGTTTTTTTTTTTTTATCTTTCTGGATCAGTGGGATCCCTCTTATGGTTCACCAAATCCAAATCCATATATTTTGGGCAAACATTCTAAGTACGAACAAACACTACGCTTACATACTTGTCCTTCCACAAGCACTTTAATTTGTTAGTTATATCTTCCATTCTTGCTCGAGGTAGGTAGGAACAGACTTAGTCAAGAACAGACATAAATACTCAACATTATTTATAGCAGATGAAAAAGAAAATATATTTGGTATTAATGCAAATATTAAGGAGTTTCTACAATTAATCAGGTTATGTTTAATTATAAACTAGGTTTGGTGTAGCCTGATGAGCCGGTAGCTTACTTCAGATGAAAGAAAGAAAGAAAGAAAAACAAAAATTGAAACAGAGAATATTTATCTTCAAACAGAAAGAGAACATGCAAAAATAATATGCAGGGATAAGAAAACACCAAGAACTCCGTCTCCATCACTGTGTCCCAACATTACTTCTATTTCTGAATTCTAAGGCTTATGGATATTGTTCATACTGTTCAAAGCCATGGCAGTCAAAACATCAAAGCTAAATTGTAAATTTTGACTTAAGAAAAAAACTTTACTTACTTGGTGTTACAGTTGCCTCAGGAGTTCTCGAGCCCTGACAATGGCTTCCAACTTCCAGGTCGACAGTAGAGAGAGAGAGAGAGAGAGAGAGAGAGAGTCTTGGGAATGCTCTCTCTGGCTAGCTTTCTTTCAAATGGATTTGCCTTTTTATAAAATACTTTCGCTATCATTTTTTTATTTATTATTCTTTTAAATATTTCAGTGTCATCCTTTGGAACTCCCACAGAGATCTAGAGAGAGAGAGAGAGAGAGAGAGGGTATCTCATATTTATTAAAATAAAATAAGATAAAAGTAAAAATAAAAGAACGTACTGATATTTGGTGTCATATCTCATATTTATTAAAATAAAAATAAAAGAATGTACTGATAATTGGTGTCAAGGGGATAAATTTCAGGCGGCCCAACTTCTCTGCCTAAGAATATTTTTATGTTAAGCATTGATATTATGTTAAGCATTCATCAAATTCTTAGATGCTATAGTCTACTTCACTAACCACAATTTTCTTATAAAAAGAGAATCCGCCAAACAATTTTAAAAAATAAAATATAAAAATGTAGCCATAGGGCCCTTTTAACAAATGGAGCTTAGTGGGTTTATATCTTGATTTTGACTTTTTTTTTTTTTTTATACATATATAAATTGATTTGATTAATGTTATATACCACATTTTTATCTCATAATTATTCTACAATATTGATGTGCGAGTACAGCTAAAATGTTCCCAAAATTGGGAATCTTCTTGTATTTATTATTATTATTATTTTTTGGATGAGAGAGGACATAAACTATGTTTGGCAACCATTTTCCCTCACTTCTTTTAAAAAAAGTGAAATATATTTTTTCACATTAACAAATAGCTTTTTTTCATATTTCTTTTACAAAAAATTTTAAATTTCTTTCATCTATATATCACATCAATCAATTCATTCACAATTATTTATCTTCTCAAAACTCTTTACCAAACATCTAAAGAATTCTTTGCACTGTCCTAGCTCGTGTTAGTGTGAATATATAGGATACATACAAGGCTCTTGCGCGCGGTTGGTGATCAGGATTATGTTGTGACTTAGAAAAATGGGTGCAAAATAAGAAGTTGGGCGGAAGTTTTGGATTGCGGCTTGGATAAGTAAAATTTAAAAAATTGTATTTTTTAAATTACGACTTTCTAAAATTGCTAAGGCGTTTGTTAAAATATGTTAAATTTTTTTTATCAAGTATTTGTTATGCGAAATTGTAATTCTGGTTTAAATTCGCACTTTTTCAAATAATTAAGCACCCATTAAGTCTGCTAATAGAAATTACAGATTTTTTTTCCTATTTTATATGAAATGTTTTTAAAATTGCAATATTAAACGCCTTACATTTTACGATATTTTTTTAAAAATACAGATTATTCTTGCGAAATCATAATCCCAAGCGCACCATTAAAAGATAAAGAAAAGAATATGCAAAATTGACCGTTCTAATTGTTTTGTTATACACATACTTCGTTTTTATTTTACCTTAGGTTTATTACATTTTTGTGTATAGTAAAATTATAGTATACGAAAAAAATAAACCCTCCCTAAGATAACTTCTTGGCAGTTGGCCCTTCCATTTTGTAATAGAAATATAATAAATAAGTGTAAACAATGACTATGAGGGTAAAACTATTGTCGTGGATGTGCAAGAACTTTAGAATATATGCTTGGGTCAAATCAAGGTAACACCAAATATTAGAGCCGACTCTTTTGAAAAAAAATATATATTAGAGCCGACAAGGACTGGTGGGTAACGTTTCTCTGACTCGTGCGGGAGAGAAGCTCTTGTAGGGTTGTTAACAGCAAGCACCTTGCAAGGCATCTGAAAAGTGAAGCTTCTTCGTGCCAGCTCCAATAATGGTACTCCTCTCTTTAGCCACTGCTATAGCAAAAGACCCCTTAAATGCAACATCAAAGTTGTCTTTAATCAATTTACTGTCGGAGGCAGAGCAAGCTCACGCCAAGCCGCAAGGTGGAAGTTGAAGCTAGCTTCACGAGATTTGATAAATGGCTTTGCTCGGAGAGGGCCCGGCCGTATACCATCATGGATTAAGAGATTCCTGCACCTTGATCAGGAAGATAACGTTGATATCGCTTTAGTTGTGGTGCAAACCAGTAGCCTCAAATGTCTGTGAGGAAATAGTAAAAAAAGTTGTGTGAAAAAGTGAATTTTTTTTTTTTTTTTAATTTGTAATGATTTTTTTATTTAAATAATAATAAAAAGTAAATTATATGATATAAAAAATGAAAAAAATTTGCTATTGATTTTTTTTTTTTTTTTTTAGAAAATGAAATGTGAATAGTGTTAAGACTTAAGAGGAAGGGAAGGGGTTGCCAGTCTCACATCATCGTGTATATGTGGCCATTCTAATCCACGTCGGATTTGTTGCCGTGCGTGCCTTGACCTATCAATTAAAGCATGTGGCCATACTCTTCTTTCCTCCCATTGGCTCTTGGTTTTACAATTGAGTGTGGGGTCTTGAAGTCTTTCTCTGGTTTGGAATTGGACTCATTTTTCTACTTTTACATTGGGCCCACCATCATATTCTTCTCTATCTGTAGCCAGACTAATTAATCCAAGTCGGATTAGTGTCGTTTATCTGAGAAGAAGCAAACCACAGGGATGACATGCACTTAATTAATTAGGTGACCAGGCCACGCTAGATAATTGAGATCCAATGAATGGCCCAGATCAAATAGCACGTAAGAGAGAGACAGAAGCAATTCTCACAGAAATGGCATGCAACCCATAAAAATGACCATTAGGAGTGGACAATCACTAGAATTTGTATTTGTATGTCAAGTTCGAGACATGAATATAAGATTATATAGATTAATCATAATTCAAATTTTTTTAATTAAACGAGTTAAACCCCTTAATCCTATTTTGTGTTGAGTAATTCACTGAGCTCTTATGTTGTATGTCAAGTTTAGATTGTGCAATGAATGGCCCAGATCAAATAGCACGTAAGAGAGAGACAGAAGCAATTCTCACAGAAATGGCATGCAACCCATAAAAATGACCATTAGGAGTGGACAATCACTAGAATTTGTGTTTGTATGTCAAGCTCGAGGCATGAATATAAAATTATATAGATTAATCATAATTCAAAATTTTTTAATTAAACGAGTTAAACCCCTTAATCCTATTTTGTGTTGAGTAATTCATTGAGCTCTTATGTTGTATGTCGAGTTTAGATTGTGTCAAGACATGAGTATAAAACTATATAAATCAACCATAACTCAACACCTTTAATTAAAGGAGTTAAATCCCTCAATCTGAACCCGCTAAATTCATGTTAGGTTTGTGTCGGATTCACAACCCTTTAGCTAGCCATTACAATATTTCCGGGTAGAGATTAGGCCAAAAGATATAGGCTAGGGCCTTGACTAGTACAAAAGGCCTACCCTCCCACAATTTTTGACCTAGAGACTTGTAACCTAATTAACATGACCAACCATCTTCATTCTAATTTAATTTTAAAATTTAAACGCATTTTCATCGTACTTTTTATTTTATGTTAAAAAATAAGTATAAATAAGAAAGTAAGAAAGATTGAGTAGAAAAATTTAAATCTAAAACCCACTATAAAAAGTGAAAATATATTAGATAAAAAAATAGTATTCTTTTTTGAGCACCAAATCCACCACTTTTGTAAGATTTTTTTTTTTTTTTTTTTTTTTTT
>CM017324.1:32714237-32724237 GCA_006937295.1 Carpinus fangiana
TACTAACGTGTTACTCAGTCCCACGTTAGGAAATGCGAAATATTTTTATTCCTTTTTTGTATTAGTTTGTCCTAATAATTAAAAATAAGAACCCCATAGAACGAACCTAATTAATTAACTAAACAGTAAATAATGATCCAACCTCCTCAATTAACTAAGCTAAGTAAGCATACGACGCACAATTAATGATTAATCTAACGTAATTATCAATTTAACGTGACTAACTAATTTTATATTTATATATGTAACCGAACTACCGGGTAACAAATAAAACGGACGCTAGAAGGCCTTGTTGTTCTGCATGCAGTGTAGTCGACGGGAATTCCTGATTGGAAGGTGCGCAATCCAAATAGTTTGAGGTCCGTTCACATGCAGAAATTGAAGAAGAACCAGTGAGTCACCTATAATATACCACGGAATCTTGAAGGAAAATCACCGAGTGTAATTAAGAAATTATGGCTTTTCTATATTTGACGGAATGGATGAGTAATTAATCTACTAATCTGACTACATAATATAAATAATATCTGTTAATAAAGTGCTAAAAAAAAAAAAAAAAAAAACATATACTAACGTGCCATTGCATGGCACGTTAGCAATTGCTAACGTGTGGCCATCCCCCACGTTAGTAAATATTAGTTTTTTTATTTCTCTTTCTTGCCTTTGTTCTTAAACTAATGAAGAAAGGCCAAATTTAAAAAAACTATAAAACCGTGATTAATGAGGTGAACCCTTGTTAATTAACCAATCATATTAATTAATGAACTAAAACCCTAGTTAATTAATATACTCCCTCATTAACCAGCTAACATAATCAACTAAATATTGAACCACCAAAACAATAATAATAAAATGTCCAAAAAAAAAAAAATCACATGTGCTAACGTGTGATTGAGCCACACGTTGGTAATTCCTAACGTGGTATTCGATGACACGTTAGGAATTGCTAACGTGTTACTCAGTCCCACGTTAGGAAATGCGAAATATTTTTATTCATTTTTTGTATTAGTTTGTCCTAATACTTAAAAATAAGAACCCCATAGAACGAACCTAATTAATTAACTAAACAGTAAATAATGATCCAACCTCCTCAATTAACTAAGCTAAGTAAGCATACGACGCACAATTAATGATTAATCTAACGTAATTATCAATTTAACGTGACTAACTAATTTTATATTTATATATGTAACCGAACTACCGGGTAACAAATAAAACGGACGCTAGAAGGCCTTGTTGTTCTGCATGCAGTGTAGTCGATGGGAATTCCTGATTGGAAGGTGCGCAATCCAAATAGTTTGAGGTCCGTTCACATGCAGAAATTGAAGAAGAACCAGTGAGTCACCTATAATATACCACAGAATCTTGAAGGAAAATCACCGAGTGTAATTAAGAAATTATGGCTTTTCTATATTTGACGGAGTGGATGAGTAATTAATCTACTAATCTGACTACATAACATAAATAATATCTGTTAATAAAGCCCTGGAAAAAAAAAGAAAACATATACTAACGTCCCATTGCATGGCACGTTAGCAATTGCTAACGTGTTGCATGGTGACACGTTAGCAATTGCTAACGTGTTGCCATGTCCCACGTTAGTAAATATTATCTACCTTTAGATAATATATCAATTACAGCTAAAATAAGTCCCGAAAAAGATAGAAATAAAAAGTCAGAAAAATTTTAAAAAATAAATTTTAAAACCCATTTACTAACGTGCCAGATATGACACGTTAGAAAATACTAACGTGTCGCATGTGACACATCAGTATTTGTAATGCATTTACCGACATGTTTGTGTTCACACGTTAGTAAAATATAAATATATTTTTTTAATAAAATAAATAAAAAAATTTATTTTCCATTACTAACGTGGTATGAACTACACGTTACCAATTGCTAACTTTTTTTGATGCCACGTTAGTAATTAGTAACGTGTTTAAAATGACACGTTAGAATATTTTAATTTTTCCTTTTTCTTTTTTTGCATCCCATTTACTAACGTTTTAGTATTTAACACGTTAGTAAATGATAACGTGGCAAAAAAAATGAACAGTAGACACGTTAGTAAATAGCGCATTTTTTGTAGTGCTACCTATAGATAATAATATATATAAATTACAAATTTAATATATACACCATTTCTAATTATCTACCTATACATAATATATACACCATTTCTAATTATCTACCTTTAGATAATATATCAATTACAACTAAATTAAAAAAAAAATTAAAAGAAATATAGGAAAACTCATTTACTAACGTGTCAAATTTAACACGTTAGGAAATACTAACGTGTTATCCCTTACACATTAGGAATATATATATATATTTTATGTTTAAAAAATTAAATTCCCATTACTAACGTGGTATGAATTAGACGTTAGCAATTGCTAATGTGTGATTGATGCCATGTTAGTAGTTAGTAACTTGTTTAGAACAACACGTTAGAATTTTTTTTTTTCTTTTTTTTTTCGTGTCCCATTACTAACGTGTTAGTATTTAACATGTTAGTAAATTGTAACGTGGCAAAAAAAAGTGAACAGTAGACATGTTAGTAAATGACGTGTTTTTTGTAGTGAAGATTATGTTTGTTGTTGTGTAAATTTTTAACAAGATTGAGTTTGCTTGAGATAGTGTTTGGTTGCTGAGAAGATGTGTAGGCCACCTTGACTTTTGTTGGGTTAGATTTTGATTTTTGTTGGGAGATTTATGTTGAGTATTTCGAATATGTATTGGGTATTTCGAATTTGGAGTTGGGGTTGTTATGGATGCATGTTCAGTTGGTTAACATGTTTTCTGTTCTTTGGTTTGTTGTGAATGACAAAATTTTACATCTATTTCTGGACTCTTATTTGTTTCTTTGTTCCTCAATTTTTTGCTTTGGTCTGGTACTTGGGGGCTAAGTTAAGGGGAAAATACTGTAGGGGCTTACAATTCCTCAAATCTCAACTGTTCGTTGTAAATTAATGGATGATATTTAAACACATCCTTAAAAAAGTTTTTGCGACATCATCGATTCCTTTAAAAAATAATAGGCTTGAAGATTTCTATATCTCATTAGGGTGGTCAGACCACCACTGTTTGGGTGGTCCGACCATCCCAAAACACTTGATAGGGTAGCTAACTATCTCTAAAATAGTTTGAAGTTTGTTAGCTGCCCCCAAAGCAACCAATGAAGATGGCCGATCATCCCCAAAATGCTTGAGGGTGGTTCGACAATCTCATTACTTTTTTTTTGTGGGTGGTCAACCACTCCTAAAGCACCTGTTGGGGGTAGCTAACCACCTCAGAACATGCTTATTAGTAGTTTCACAACTCCATCGCTTTTTTGGGGTGTTAACTTTTGAGCCTTTGTTTATGTCTTGGAGATTCTGACCACTTAGAGGTGTGTCTTTGTACGACATTGCATAGTTTCATCAAGTGTATTTAACAAGAAGAAAGGGAATTCTTAGCGCTTGGTATCTCCCTGTGTAAGAATTCATTTTTCAAAATGATAATACTTTTGTTTCCTGTACATAATTGTTGAAGTACTTTACAAAACCGCTGTTTGAGGTTTTTTTTTTAATTTTTAATTTTTAAAATATAACTAGGTATTATCTAAAGGCTATGCCTTTTCATTTCATACTGCATGTTATTTTCCCCCCTCTTATTTTGGCAAGAATATAACTATAACTATTTAATTTATCTGTTGAGTTGTCATGTATATTTACTAGAATATGGTTTTTCCCTTTGGTAAATTATATACAACTTGGAAATGTACGCTCCCTTAAAAAAATAGAATGGAAGAATATAAATTAATTAACAGCTGTTACAATACCATTACGATGCATTAATCTTAATATATTTTGACTAATTAAAGGTGCATGGGAAACCTCAAAAATAATTTTTCAGTTTGCTTATTTCTTGATGAATTTATTTTGCATTCGTCCATTAATGTGTGAGATCTGCAAAAGATGCATTTGCTTGCAAAAACTTAGATGGGCTGTTCTACCTTGATCTAACAATAGACTAATAGTACATCATGTTGGAAGTTGTACGTAGAACCAAATCTGGCACAAAGATGAATTTGGGAAATTATCTATAGAACTAACTTCAGCAAGTACCCAGTCGTATAGAGATTGTTATATATATATTACAGAAGTTTTCTAAACTCTAAAGATAAAATATTAGATCGACTGAAAGTTATGCTGTACAATTGTTGCGAGGTGCATTAGTATTATAAGCCTTAGCCGGTGCTGGAGGCCTGTTAATTACTGGGTGGTAATGAGATATTTACCAACTTATTTATCAAAAGAGTAAATTGTTGTTTATGTGATTGCTATTTCTTTCTTTAAGTTTTATACCATTTTATCTTGATGCGTGTACCAGAAGTTTTATGATCACAAGATAGAGGTTTTAAAATTTGACATGATTAGACTAAAATATACAACTGCATTTAATAGAATCATGCAAATCAAACTTAAGACATTAGTGCACTTGATAATTGGATTGCATGAACCAAAATAGGAGTTGTGTTTCAGAGAGATTTCTTCACACCTCTAAATTTTTGTTGCATTTGGAGAATATTATTTAGGTAGCTTGAGTTGACAAAATGCTAATACTCTCAATTTATGAGTAATTGTTTTACATCCATTTCTTATAGTGACACACCATGTTTATCAAGAGATGATGTATGGTTTATTGTGTTCATGATGATTGATTTGCCTTTATGCTCCTCTTGGTTGAATTGATCTTATTTGGCTTTATTAATTCATTTCATGTAGGAAGAAAATTTGAACATTGTTAGAAAGAAAGATCCATTTTGGATGCATGCGAAGGACTTAAAAAATAGTCGTTTTTCCTGTAATTTTTGTAATCGAGATTTTGCTGGGGGTATTTCAAGAATTAAAGCACATTTGTCTGGGGTTAAAGGCAATAATATTCAAATTTGTGAAAACATATCTCAATTTCAGTCACAATCCCAAGATGCAGGCCCTTCTACTAAGAGAGCTAAAAATGTGGTAGTATCAAATAATATTCTTGAGGGTGAGAGTCTTTCAGGTTCATCATCATTACATATGCCCAATTTATGTGAGGGACAAGATAAGAGTATAGTGGATCAACAATTGGTTAAGTTTCTCATGTCGGAGGGAATTCATCTTGGTGCAATTAAATCACCCTTCTTCATAAACTTTGTTAATGGTGTTGCTGAATATGGTCCTTGTTACAAATTACCATATTGTTTAACCATCGAATCTGAGTTGATGCCAAATATCAAGAAAGAAGTTGACGAATATGTTGAAAATGTCATAAATGAGTCAAGTAAAACTGGTTGTACCTTAATGTTCGTAATATCCGGAAGACTGAATTGTGAATTGGTCTTTGAGATTTTTGCATATACACGAATTGGAATGGTGTGCATATGCATGCATTCCGACGTTGATTATCATTTTGAAACAGCTTTGTCCTCTATTTTTAATTCTATTGAGCCTAGAAATGTTGTACAATTTATAGAGCATGACTGGTCACCATTCAATAAGATCGAGCTGTCTAAGTATCATTGGATTTATGTCGTCGAATGTGTTATTGGTAAAATTGAATATATCATTGAAGAAATACAGCATGTTCCTATGTTGGATGATATAATTGAAGTAGCGAAGTTGATTGTTTTATATATTTACAAGTATAAAGTTAATAATGTGTTAAGAATGGTATACAAAAAAGAAGATTATTTTGCTTCTGAAGTTTTCCAGCTCATATCACTCCTAGAAGTTGAAAGTGAATTGCAAACTCTGAAGGTATCTATTGGAACATTGTCTAATGAATGGGGGAAGCCACTTAATGATCCACAGGTGGCAAAATTTATGCAAGAGACAAAGTTTATTGATTATGCTATTCATTCCAAAGAATTTTGGAGACAAGGGAAAATGGTAGCACAAGTTATGCATACACTGGTTCAAGCTCGTTGTCTGGTTTGTCATGGTGGCCCAACATTAGGATACTTATATGAGATGATGGAAAGAGTATAAGATGCAGTTGAACAATGTCGTCACAGCAATGATGTGCTTTATGATGATATATGGGAAATTTTAAAACCAGTTCAAAGTGATATTATTCATCCGATACATGTCGCTGCTGCTTTTTTAAATCCTATTTACATGTGTAGCGAAAAATTTAAGGAAAATGATGAAATGAAAAATGGTGTAAATCATATTTTGGAACGTTTGGTTGTAGAGGAAGAGAAAGAAAATTTCAAGAACGAAGAACAACTATACCGCATGAAAGACGCAAACTTGTTTACAGCTTAAGCCATGTTGATGCTTAAAGCTTAAAACATACCATCCTCGTGAGTTCAGTGAATTTTTATTTTTTATTTTTTTTGGTAAAACTTATATATTTGTGTTATTCTTTTGAATTGTGCAAAAATATGATGGGAACGTTATGACATTCATCTTCCTGTATTACAAAAATACGCTATTCAGATCTTGAGTCAACTTTGTAGTTCTTCAATGTGCAAGACTTATCACCCGGTCACGAGGGACTTTGATACTCAAACATTTGAGTTGAATACATTGATGATGGAAAAGTACAAATCCCTAGGAGCACAGTTCACAAAGCCAATCATTTTTGACGAGCTGGTTGAAGTTTCTGATGATGGTTATGATTGGGAAAATGAAACATATTTATTATTTTATGCGCCTTGCAGTTTAATCGATGACATTATAAAAGATGACATGCTAAATGATCCAACTAATTATTCAGAGTTTCTTCAGCTGCTTTGGTTCGAGAAGGGTACGTCGTCTGAGAAGTGAACTATTACTTTCTGGTTGAAGTATTAAATTTGACAAAAATGTTTTTCTTTTTATTTTATTATTTTTTGCGGATGTGTTTTGTCACTTAATGTGATAAAATGATGTTTTCTAATCAATCGATGTTCTCTTCTACAAGGTTTACAATATTTTCTATGTATTCCGATTGACATATAATTTACTAGGCTTGTTGTGAATGTGTATGTTTTTTTATTTTTGGCACTACAAATATAGTTGAATGTTTTTGTACAAAAACAAATCGACTTACGTTTCTAAGCATAGTATCGTAAGTTTATGCTCGCTAGTCGTTATGAAAATAAAATTATTCGAATTTGTAAATAGCTATAATTATTTTAAAGTGATCCGTGGAATATAAAACACAATCCACATCATTCATTCATTGCCGCCTTTAATTTGCCTGTACGTAAAATGAAGGCTAAAAATAAGGCAAGTGTTTATCATATTATTTATACCTTCCCTTCACGCTAACCAAATCAAACTTGACATAATTCATTTTATTTTTAATTTATAGCTTGATATAAATTCCAACTGCTCAAAAAAAAAAAAAAAAAAAGTAATGATGCCAAAATTGTAGTATTTAACATATATAGTCTTCTCTCTTTTTTTTTTCTTTTTCTTTTTTTTTAAGTCATTAAAATTTTATTAATCAATCAATTAGGGAAGAGTAGAAATTACTCCCCCAATACAACTCCTGAAACCAAAACAGTCTAACAACATCCTCTCTAAAAAACCTCTAATTTCTCCCTAATGGCCTTGACGAACAGCAGGTAGTGGCACCACAAAGGCTACACCCCCATTGCCCCCATTAGTTTCTTCGAAATCAGAGTTTTTGAGAAGGTAGTCTAAGCCTTGAAGGAACTAGCCAAATTGCTAACGTTAGGTGCTCCATCAATAGCACCTCTTGAATGCAAGCCGGGGGTGTGCAACCCCACGTGTTATTCAGATCCAATTGCACTGCCTCTCGAGCAAGGTGTGTCGCCTGGTTGTCATCCCTTCTAACAAACTGAACCTTCCAATATTCCACAACTTGGATCTCCACTTTAATATCAGCCATAACCTGCCCCATCCATCCTCTATCCACTTCAGCTGAATTAATCTTCTCAAATGGGGAGTATGCCCGCATTCATTAATTCAATTTTCGATGAATTTGTTAGTCTACATTTAATTATTTTTCTGACCAATTTTTTTTTTTTTACCAGTATAGTTGAAATTGATATTGCCTCAATGAACGAACAATGATCCATCATGTTTGCTAAAAAGATTGAGCCAAGTTATGAGATTTATTTTTTTATTTTTTATTTTTAGAACTAATCGAAACTTTTTATTACTTAGCTGGCCCAAGACTTGCTCGGCAAGAACACAATCATGAATACGAGGAGGATAATCCTCTACCCAGATGTGTTTCTTCCCAATAGCTAAAGCTAACTTGGCTAACCGATGAGCCACTTCATTTGTCCCTCTGGGAGTGTGTACTACCCTCCACTCCTGCAACCTTCGTAGATTCTGTTTGATATCTTGCACTACACGGCCGTGTCTGCCCCACTGAAAATTGTGAGTTTTTAAATTTTATAAATTTTTTTCAAAACGCATGAAAGTTTAATGAGCCTTTGTGAAGTTAATTAACTCAAAAATAAAACCTAATAGATTTGAAGCAATTAGTTATTGAAGAAAAGTTCCTTAAAACTAATCATTTTCATGTTGAGAAACAGATTTCAGTAATTAATTTGTCATTTAAATCTTGAAGATCTTCTTATATTAACAGATTGTCTTTCACAATCACCATAATATCCAGCTTTTAATCATTTTCAGAAGATATAATTTATATACATAAATTAAAGCTCATGATCTTTTGTTCTGTCATAGTAAAGCTAAAATTAGACATTAATGTGACACTTCACCTTTTGTCCTCCGAATCGATTCATGGAAGAAGTAGATGCACGGATAATAACTTAGAAGAAATCAAAACACACTGAAAAATGACTCACCAGTATATTATTATATAGAAAGAGGGAAAAAATAAGCAAAAATGTATGAAAATTGAGTAATTTTCCCAATTAGTTTACCATCTCTTAGAACGTATGTTGTTGTCACCGAGATCAAGGATAATATCCAAGTACATGTAGAATTGTTGGAGCTGATCTAATTAGTTTCCTCTGTATTCAGAAACCACTTATTGAGACGCTCGGATGCCTTTTTAACCTATAATATAAACAAGTGATTTGTCATTATATTGTATATTATGGGCCTTAAATTAATTAACACCAAATATGAGAATGCAGGACAATTAGAAAGCGAAATGATTCATGAAGGTATATATATATATTGATTTTCAGTAATTTTTTGTTTTGATCCTAGAAATTTGGGTAAAAAATGTGAAAAGGTTTTTGTCGGATTCACTTACCTAGTAGGTGAGTAGGTTGCCTAAGACTTGTTTGGGCAGGTAGACTCATACGAAATCTCTCATATTTATGGTAAAAATTTAATGTTGTTTCATCTAAGAATGTAAATAATGCCACATTATTTATTACACGGCACTATCTATACCGTTAGATATAACAATATTAAATTATAGTCATAAAATAATTTTTTTTTAATACTTAAAATTGAGAGGATCATGTGATAAAGATAATTTAAATAATTATTATAACTTCACTTATGTACTTCAACGTACCTGGTCATCCCAATCGAGTCTCCATATGACGATGGAAAGCACAAATGTTTGCATCAGCACTCCGGCTAACAACCCAATCCACAAGCCCTACAAATTTAAATAAACAAAAATGAAGTTAAAGCATATAATAGTAGAAAACAAACAAAGTTTAGCATGTGTATACGATGAGTCTTTCATGAACAAGATTTCATTTTATCTTATATAATTTGGTCTACATGATATTATGTACACCATTACATTAGATACAAAAAATTAAAATTTTAATCATGAAATGACTATTTTCCATTTTATTTGACATAAAGAGGATCGAATTCCATAGAAGCCAATCATAAGTACGTAAATCTCCTTGTAATATATAGGTCTTAATTACATGCAAAATTCGATCTCCAACAGCTTTTCCAGATATCTACAAATCACGGCCTCTAGAGCCAAATCCTTTCTTTGCCACTAGGACGGGTGATCAAAATGGTTTCATATTGGACTGTGAGTATAGTAGCATTTATTCAGGTTT
>CM017324.1:32729237-32761377 GCA_006937295.1 Carpinus fangiana
ATATATAGATACAGAGAGGAATTTTAGGGAGCTATTCTAGGCAATACAATGTCTATCGCTGAAATTGTGGGTGACCCTTAAAGTATGGGATTTTGCATTAAAAACAGATTCCTATAATTTTTCTATTCTAACAGCTCACGCCAACAATGATTTGATAGTCTGTAAATGTGGAGTAATGAGTTCTTACCTTTACTTGAAGATCGGCCACATAACCAAGCAACAAAGCCAGCGGTACTCCAAAAACATAATAGGAGCCAATGTTAATGAAGGCAACAGTACCTTGAAAACCAGCACCTATTGCCACACCTGATGACAAGAACCTAGACGTGAGTCTTTGATCAAAACATGACGTTTGTATTTTTTTTTTTTTTTTTGGTTAAATATTTGTTGAGTCAGAGATGAATAATACTGTTACCTGATAGAACTGGTTGAACACTACTTAGCAAGATTGAGAAAGCAAGTAAAGTAGAGAGACTTGAAACTTCTTCTGCAGTCTCTTCATTACTTGTAAAAATGTATGAAATTTGTTTCCCAAAAGCTAAACAAAGGGCGAAAAAAATCACTCCAATGCAAATTGATACACCGAGGACAACTTTGATGGAAAATTTTGCAGCTTTCGCATTTCCTTTCCCGAGCTCATTCGATACTCGCACACTGTACATTCAAATTACATAATAAGAGCCATAAATTTGGAGGAATGGCGTCAAAATTGAATATTAATTCATCAATAATTTAATAATAATTTTGAGAGTAGGATTAATTATAAAGAATACAAAATAAAAGCATTACCATGCAGAACCTAAGAATCCGAGGCATATCATAAGTTCCCATGCACAGATATTGAGGCTACAAAAAGAGGTTAAAAGTTGAAGAATCTCTCAAGTAAATTGAATAGTAAAAGAATATATATATATATATATATATGGAAAATAATAGAAATCTTACCAGATGGAGAAAGCTGAGATGGCCACTGTTGCATTTGTCAAATATCCGGCGAACAGAACTAGGATAGAATTGTACCAGAGCTCTAAACTATTGAAGATAAAATAAAATTCAATAAATGTTTATAAAGTGTTCCATGTGCAACAAGGAATGGCATAAAATTGTCCCTAGAGGTAGCTCAATCGGCCGAGACCACACTTAATAAAGTGGAGGTTACTAGTTCGAATCCCCCTCTCCCCTTTTGTGTGGACATGTCAAAAAAAAAAAAAAAAAAAAAAAAAGAATGGTATAAAATTAAAAAGATAAGATCTATTTGGGTAAAGATCTTTGGATTTTTTTTTTCAGTCGAAGATCTATGGATATATCATCTAATTATAAATTAGAGTACATGGATTTGAGGGAGGCAGAACATTTTTAGTTAATATATTGACATCTATTGGAAAATCTTTATGCATGGTTGGAACAGATATTACTAACACAACTAGTTAAGAGGTTTATGAAAACATGGATTTCAGCACAAACAACGAATCATTTGAGGCTACTAGTCATATTAATGCCATGCATCAAGTTCAATTATATGAACAATTTGTGTAATTCAAATGGAATTTGGATCATCTTCGGTTCTTTTTAATGGAAGGGGATCATCTCCAATTCAACTATAAAGAACGTTCATCTCCAATTTTTTTTTTTTTTTTTAAAAAAAAAAAACGTATTTTTTTGTAGTTGAACCGGAGTTGGTCATGTTCCATTCAAAGGAGGATGAGACAAGGGCTATATTACCTAATGACCACTCTCCCTTTGAGTTTTCAAAGCAAAGAATTTCTCTAATGAATAGAAAATGTCTTGAAGTTTGTATTAAAAAAGTAGTAGGTAAATAGAATACTTGATGCTTTAAAAAATTCAAGAAACATGTTCCTAGCTTGTTGGCTAGAGAATGTCATGCTATACGTTATGAAATAGAATCCTTTCAATTTCATGATCGGAAATTAAAGTTATCGACACTTAAAATAATGTGAATCATGTGCACCTAACAAGCAAGAAACACAGGCAAGTGAAATCAACAAAGATGAACAAAACCTGGAATTACCAAAGCATGACGCCAGAGGATATTGAGAGCTTTATTACAGGCAATATATCATAGAAGGCAGCTTTTGTGAATCCTTTCCACGTATCTGGGCACCAACCTCCGAAGACGTACACATACTCTCCGAACACCATTAGCCAACTGGATATGCAGTAAGCACCCATGGCACCAGCAACCTCCAAGTCAAGTATTTCAACGAATATCCAAGACAGGAGAAGATGAATAACAAACGAGGAAGCAGATAGACATCCGACAATCAGGTTCTTCAGCTGCGCTTGTAAGAACATCTGGATAGTCAAGGCAAAAACAAAGGAGTAGAGAATACCAATCATCCACAAGGCGATAGGTCCAGATTCTACTGCTATCTCTTCATCCTCACCAAATAGTCTAAAGAGGGGGGTTGTGAAGACAAAGAGAGGGACCATAATTGTTGCTGTTGTAACATCAACTATCCATGATCTTTGCAAGTAAATACCCATCATGTGGTATTGTCTGGCTCCAAATGCTTGCCCACATAATGTCTCAGTCGCACTTGACATGCCCAACTTCAAAAAACATATAAAGAGAAAGACAGAGATTAATAAAACTAGAAACAAAAATAATTGTTCCTGTATAATTAATGTTATTTAGCATACCCTATAATATAAATTTACTAAATATCATTTCTTATTTACTATTAAATATTAGAGAACGACATATATATATATAGGTCCAAGAGAATAGACCAAATCCTTTGAGAGGGAATTCTTGTTATTTCATTGAACAGAGTATTTCATTGGGCCGTACCAAGATTGAAGTAGATCTTAGGTTCCTTTAAACGACATAAATTTTAAAGAGTTACTGAATTCTGTCATTAATTCTTGAATTTTTGGTAGTGCATTTACATTATGGTTTTATCCTAAATGCAATATGCTCTATTTCCGATCAATGTCTTAGTGTCAACAAGTGTGTCGGCAAATACTGTGAAGTGTAGGCATTTTTACTTCATTAGGCTATGTGGTGAAGCCTCATCAACAAGTGTGAAGTGGCCGTACCAATATGCTCTGTTTCTCTCTGCTTTTGCTGCAGAGAGAGCTGCTGAGCAATTTTGTCTCATCATCTTCTCGAGTTGAGCCGTCTTTATATAATATTATGTGGATTGCTTAGAGCATTCCCATAAGCATTTTTGTGTTGTTCCCTACATTTAAGGATCTAAATCACTTTTTACTTTCCTATGTCAAAATACACTACAATAGCTTTCTTAAAAGCTTCCTTATATCATTAAAATATTTTTTTTTTATTTTATTTTATTTTTTAAAATTTTATTCTTTTAATTTATTAAACAAAACTTTCCCCCTCTCCTTCATTTTTCTTGTTCTTTCTTGTAGCAAGAACGACTTCTGAACATTTCTCCCATTTTCTTCTTTCTTCCATCTTCTTTTTCCCCATTTCCCCCTTCTGAACATCACTTTCTCTCTCCATCAAGCAAAATGCAGGAAACTCAATCCCATTTCTTCTATTTCATTTCTTCACTGGGCGTGGCCAATAGAGAGAGATGAGAGCGTGATAGAGGGACAACCTACAACCCAGCACCAACCAGCACAGTCGACGACAACCCACAACCCACGAGCCCCTCCCTTCCCCATTTCGTCGCTGCCTCCCCCTTGATTCTTTGTTTGGTTTGGTTTGATTTTGGGGTTTTTTTTTTTTTTTTTTTTTTTTTTTTTTTTTTTTCTCCTGCTGCTTGGGTTGTAGGGAACGGAGGGGCTGTGTCTTTGTGTTTTCCTGATTTTGTGTTTGATGAACATTCACTTGTAGAAATGCTGTGTCTTTGTGGTACGAGACAGAGAAAGGTGAGAGAGAGACGTGTGACGAGAGAGGAGAGAGTGTGTTTCTTTTTATGAATATAATAATCATCAGAATTGCAATAGTGGAGCCTTATATATAAGGTTTTACTGTAACATATTAATATTTAGAGAACCATATATGAAATCTGCTGTAAAACAGGACATTTTTTGTGATTTTTTGAATATATTCCCTACACATAAAAATAAACTCCCTTATAAAGAGTCAGCTGAAAATGCTCTTAGCAGGGCTGATGCAGAGTCAGACCGAGTAACAGCACTACTCTGTTTTTCGCAACAAAGGCTTGATGCTAGGGTGCTTCGAGTGCCTAGAGCGTGAGATTAGAGATACTATAGGTGAAATGTCCTCTTTATTATTTTTTTTTCTCTGTATTTAAAAATTATTTAATTTAAATAATTATTATTATTTTTCTCTTAAAAAAATGAAACCCATGGTTGCACCGTAGCTGAGTCGTGTGTCAGCTTGACAGTAAATATTTTTTTTTTTAAATTAAACCGAAGTATTTTGGGTATTTTGGCTTCCTAATGAAGGGGCGACATTGTAAATTTTTTAAAATTTGAATATACTAATCAAAATTGAGAGCTTTTGAATTTTAAAGAAGTAATTGTAAAAGTTATGAAAGTTTAGAGAGTAATTTAATAAGGAAGACTTTGTTAATCTTTTATCCATTCAAAGATGATATGACTTTTAAAATTATCATTAAATTTGAAATTGATTCTTAATTTTTGATCTAATAGTAATTTAAAAGCTACATCAAATTTTTTTTTTTTTTAAATGTCCACATAAGGGAAGAGGGATGGAGATTTGAACTAGTGATATCTACTTCATAAAGGTAATTCATAACCGATTGAACTATCATTTAAAGACAAACTACATCGATTTTTAAAAGACAGAGAATGACAAAAATCTTCTTAATAGCATTACTCAAGTTTAAAAGAGTTAAATAACGTTTCCTTTATTATTTTTGGAAAATGTTAGGGGTTCTTCCCTTAGTGTTCTTCTAGCGTTCACTCAGTTCTACGAATAACATGATTTAAGAAAAAATAAAATTGTAGTGACCCCCATGACTTGTTTTGTTAGGCATTAGTACCAAATTTAAGACATTAGCATCAAATTTGAGACATTAATACCAAAATTGAGGCATTAGCACTAAATTTAGGATGATCAAATCCATTTTGAGTGATACTATCCCTAAATGGTTAACCCTCCACCCTCAGGTTTTAGTTTTGAATCTAAAAATAAGTTTTAAAGCATTAAAACATAAATATTAACTCATAAAAATTAATCTGTTGACAAAAAAAAGATGGTTGGGTCACTATAATTTTATTTTTCTTAAATCATGTTTTATGTAAAATTGGAAGAATACTAGGAGAACGCAAGAAAAAAAAACTCGTAACAAACCCCATTATTTTTTAGGACAATCTGGTGGAACCAAGGTCGATTCCATCACAGTGGTTTGTAAAAAGGGTTAGAATAAAATAGTAAGTTTTGATCAAATTATACTTTTAAAAGAGATGAGATTACTTTTAAAAAGGTTTATCGATGGTGGGGGGAAGGGATTAAGAACACGACAAGACTTGCCATTCATGACATTCCAAAAGCAAATAGTTTTTTTATTGATTAGGAAATTATTCTGATTACCTAATGGTTTTATGTATTGCACGAAACAGTCGTAAAGGCTTATGTGAGGGGTGACATCAGAACCATTAAAAAGGTTAATTATTTATGAAAGTTTGAACAATTATTAGGGTTGAAGTTTTTCAACAAAATAGTTATTATAGCATTATTGTAATTACGATGCAATTGCTAAAACTTAAGCAGAAGACCCATTAACCCAGCTAGCTTTTTATGCCAAGTTTGTCGCAATCAATTAGCACTGTTTCTTGTACTAGTTAACAACAAAGTCACATGACTCACATGGCTTTTAAGACCCATTACCCTAGCTAATATGTGCTTTCCTGACCCCCAAGATGATGGATGGGGATCCCCTCATATTGAGGGAAATATGAGAGCTCTCATATTGTGATCATGTCCGTCCATTTTAATCTAACCGTCCATAGCATGCCATGTGTCACACTTAATATATAATAAAATATTAATTAATTTTTTAAAAGAAAAGAAATTGAAAATTAAAATCAAATTTTAAAAATAACTAGGGTGGCCGGCAAACCCATAGAGGGTGGCCGGCCACCCAGTTGAGCCTAGGGGTGGCTTTCGGCCACCCCAGACCGGCCGGTCTGGGGTGGCCGAACCACCCCCAACCACCCCCAAGGGCCAAAAAAAATTAAAATCAAATTTTTTTAAAAAAAAAACTAGGGTGGCCGGCCACCATGCTGTGGACGGTTGGATTAAAAATGGACGGACAAGATCATAATATGAGAGCTCTCATATTTCCCCTCTAATATGAGGGGATCCCGATCCCAAGATGATAATAGATATTATTGCCGTCTAAAAGATAGGCAAGGCTACATCAATTCAGTGGGGTGGGACAATAATTCTCTCTATTTTATTTGATATTAATACTATTAAGTTCATGGTCATAATTTTAATATTGACACGTTTTTCTTTTTTAAATTAAATAATATAATATCATGTACATCTTTAGATACAAAAACTTTAAATCATAATCATAAAATGAAAATTATCAATTTAAAATGAAATGTAGAGGACCCATATTTTCAATTGGATGATTAGAGTAAAATGAGGGTATAATATATAAAATTTCTCAAAAGATAGGGAACCAGAGAAACAATATGCAAAATCTTGAGGATAAAAATGCAATTTGTCATAAAAGAATGTATAACATATTTAAGAGTTTACCAGAATCCCATTTGAGAATCGCAAAATGAGACTTTGTACAAGTGCATAAGCAGCAAGATCCAGTTCACTAACATGCCCAACGAAACTTTGTGTCACCACTATCATTCCAAAAGAAGCCACTCTAGCCAATATGCCAGGAAATGCTATCCTCCACATAATTTTTAATTCCTCCCATATCCTTTGTTTAAGATTACTTTCCTCTTGCCCTTCTAATCCAAGAAGCCTTTCCTCCACTCCATTGTCCATTCTTCTGCAAAAAGAATGTGAAAATATTGAACCAATTGAGTAGACTTGGACTTCATGTTCTTATACCAATGAAACTATTTTATAGAACTAGCAAATAATGCTATTTAGTCAACTAGTGTACGACTAGCATATAATTTTATGATCTGATAGTGAGAATTAGGCATTGGATCGACACTTGTAAATTAATAAAAATAATGATTAATGGATGATTTTCACTCTTATGTCATCTGAGTTGTATGTTAGTCATTTAACAGTCTACCAAATAGTATTATTATAAATTCAATTAGTCCTATTTTATCCATATACATAGTAGGATTGTCAATTTTTGAGATGACCCACGAACCCGAGATAAACCTAACACGAAATTAAAGAGTTAGAATTGATGAGTCTAACCCGTTTAATTAAATAGGTCAAGCTAGAGTTAACCTATATAGTGTTATACCTATGCCTTGACACAACTCAAACTTGACATGCGACATAATAGCTGTCAATTTTTTACATAATCTGCGAACCCAACATTAACCCAATACAAAATTAGAGGATTATAGTTGAGAATGAAATATTCTCCAACTAGGCTGGAGGAAATATCCTCCAACCCATTTGAAATAGTACAAGGTGTCTATAAACATTTAAAAGACACATTAAATTCTTAACGTCATCAATAACAATTTACTAATTTAGACAAAATTTAATATGCATTTTAAATATTTATAGACATTTGGCACTATTTTAAATGGGTTAGAGAATATTTTCTCTCAATTGTTTTGGAGGAAATTTCTGCCCGTCTTGTCTTATACCCATTGATTGACACAACTCAAACCCAACACACAAATACATATTATCACCCCTAATATATATATAGACATTGAAAAATAAAAAATTAGACCTCTCTCTCCCTCTCAAAAATCAATATTGATTAGTTATTTTGCTTTTCTTCATAACAAAAAATATCAAAGTTTGTATTCATAGACCGAGTAATACCAGAAAAAGGATTAGAGTCTTTCTTGTATCCTCCTAAATGTAACATGACTTTTAAAATTATTAATAAATAAAAATTTAATAATAATCATCTTAAATTTAATGATAATTTAAAAAATAACGTCACATTTAAAAAAAACTCTAATCTTCTTTTAAAAAAACACACACAAAAAAACATTCTAATCTTTCTTTTTAGGCTAAAGTCCACTTAACTTACTCAATGACAATCTACTCTCTAAATTATTAATTACGACAATTTATCCTTAAGTTACCAAAACAATGACAATCTACCCCTCAATGCTAGCAAAATGACGAAACTACCCCTATCAAATTTTCAATAAGACAAAAATACCCTTAAAAATTTGAAGAAAAAAAAATTAGTATTTTTGTTTTTATTTTAGTAAGGATAATTTCATTATTTTGTTGAAATTAGGATTATATTATTATTATTTTGGTAGTTGGGAATAAATTATCACAATTAATAGTTAAGAGATAAATTATCTACTAGGGTGGTAGTTTAAGGGTAAATGACTTTACCCTTATTTTTAGCAATACTCTTGAAAGTCAAAGAGTATAAATTAATGTAAACGTCGGTAGGACCGGGGAGACCACATAAATTTTGGATGTACAGGGCATGTCGGCTCNCTTAAAAATTTGAAGAAAAAAAAATTAGCATTTTTGTTTTTATTTTAATAAGGATAATTTCATTATTTTGTTAAAATTAGGATTATATTATTATTATTTTGGTAGTTGGGAATAAATTATCACAATTAATAGTTAAGAGATAAATTATCTACTAGGGTGGTAGTTTAAGGGTAAATGACTTTACCCTTATTTTTAGCAATACTCTTGAAAGTCAAAGAGTATAAATTAATGTAAACGTCGGTAGGACCGGGGAGACCACATAAATTTTGGATGTACAGGGCATGTCGGCTCCGAGAAACTTACGTCCCTCGTGACACAGCATCAACATATATACTCTCCTATAAGAGGAGGTTGGTGAGTTCTATGTATATAATATATAGTTAATAGTTCTAAGCAAGAATTGGGGGAAAAAAAAGAAAATAAAATAAAATAAAATAAAGTATATTTCTAAGCAATTAATGTCTCATTTTATTTTTATTTTTAAAAAATCTCATTTATTGTAGAAAGTTAGAAACAGACAAGTTGTGCGTGACTTATAATTGTATCTGTTCGATCTGTTAGCATTCAAGCTGGCCACGTCGCCGTCTTACATGTCATTTAGTAATTTATTAAGAAAAAATGTTTGAGGTGCATATATATATATATATATATATGTTATTAGAACTACTTATAAAATTATGTTAATCATAATTAAATTAAATTATTTAATAATTAACATATAACTTTCAAAGAATTACCCAAATACCACGCACACTTAATTAAACAAAAAAGGTGATGTGGTGTATAATCATAGAGTTTTGTTAAAAAAAATGTAAAACAAATAAAAAATTTAAAAAATAAAAATAAAATAATAGAGCATTTTGCTCTAACACAACAATATCACAAATATAAAGACAAATTTGTTTAACGGTTACTCTAGCTAAACCATGCGCATTAGAATTAACTTCTCTACTAATATATATATGATTTCTAATTGTTGCTCAGAAAAATAAAAAATAAAAAATAAAAAAAAATAAAAAATAAAAACTTTTAAAAGGAAAGATAAAAAGAATAGTTTAGTGAAGAAATAATATATTTTCTAGCTCTTCCTTCTACGCAGCTCATACATTTTCATATTTTAAAGGGATAAAGACACAACTTTTTGCCCAAATTTTCTCTTTTATTTATTATTTTATTTTATTTTATTTTTATTTTTTAAAAAAATAAAATTTATGAAGCAATAACATCCTATGTGGTCTTTTTTATTTATTATTTTTTTTATAAAAAAAATGATATTTTTCTTCATAAAAATTGACATTTTTTTTAAAATATTCATTATTATAAAGAAAAACTTTTTTTATTTATAAAAAAATACCAAATAAAAAAAAGGCCACATAGGATGTTATTGCTTCAGATTTTTTTTTTATTTTTTTTTAGAATGACTATATAAAAAAAAATTAGACCAAAATTATACCAAAAAGTTGTACCTTTTATCATTTCTAAAAAAATATAATGGCCTTTAGGAATGTTCATAGCACCTATCCAAAGACCCCTTACCGCTACTATTAAATAAGTCAACGAGCCACTTGAGTTTCACACATTTTAAATTTAAATACATACCATACTTACAATAACTTCGATACTCTAACAGATATTTTATCTCAAAAACTTCTTTGTATACCTTTTTTTTTTTTTGGATAAATAATTTCTTGGTAATTATTGAATAACGAAGCCATGGATTGCCTCAAACTGACATTTCATAATATCCAATATATATATGTCAGTTGATTTGTACTTTACAAACTTGGCATCTTCCATATTTAATTAACCATATTTAAATACCAAAACAATGCAAAAACCAAGAAAAGTGATAGAGACCAAAGGAAAGCCATCACTCGCATCAGAAAATAACAAAAGGAAACAAATATAGAAAACCAATAAAAAGTTCCAGCTACCCTTCAGCAGGCTGGTAGTTGAAAGTTGAAATATCTAATAAACTAATGGATTCAGTAATTGATTTGAATACCAAAACGATAAGAAGAAAAAAAAGAAGAAAAAAACCATAGAAAGTGATGATCATGGATGCCAAAGGAAAGCCATATATAATACTGACAGAAAAGAACAATATGAATATTGGAAAAAAGAACAAGAGGACAAAAGAAAGAAAGAAAGAAAGTGAATAAAAAGCTAATAATCCAACTGCCCTTCAGCAGTTGAGCAGAATGGTAGTTGAAAATTGAATTAAGATATAATAATTTAAAAAAGTGACTTTCTCTCTTTTGGTTGTTCCTTTCGATTATGTGGTTAGGACTTCTGCCACGGGTAAGCATTGAAACCTAATAGAACACAACCTACTCGATGTCATCATCTTCATCAAATGTCCAATCCATCCCGTCTCAGCCTACCGGGAGGCGGATAGAAGAATGTTATATATTATATTTTTATTTTATTAAATTAATGTTATTGTATCCATTAAGATACTGTATAGCCTTCTTTTTTTTCTTTTGTTTTTAATGGACATTGTCACATCATCAATGAATGTAAGATAAAGATTTTCCTCCCATTATCTTCCTAAAGGTAAATAGTTGAAAAAAAACAATCATGCACACAACTATATATAGCTTGAATGGTATGTTCAAACGGCTGATTAACATGTCAACTCGGCAAATACATGATTCTATGAAGTTTTTGGTGATCCTAGTAAATCAGTGTTGGAGAGTACTTGAGTGTGTAACAAGCAAAGTGATGTCTAATTAAGGTTAGTTTGGTAGCTTGTGCTCTTGTGACAAGGATTCGCAAAAGCAAACAGTATATATAAAATTAGTGCAACATGTTGAAGTAAAAGAAGAGAGCTAGAGATATATATAAATAGCTAAACTTCTTCGTTTATATGAGAAGAGGGAGAATAGTTAAGATAGCTTGCCTTGGCCTTTTGAGAGTAGATAGCTTTGGAGCACCGATGCCTTCTCAGTGAACCCAACTTCTGAGAGAGAGAGAGAGTGATGCGAACTTGCGAAGAGAGGTATATATAGCTGGGAAGATGGAGCCAATTTGTCTATAAACAGACGAGTCAAACAAATCGTCTAGGGGCTCAGCTGCTAAGCCTTGAGAGCTCTAGAGAGAGAGAGAGAGAGAGAGATGTAACCATAACAATATGAAGTAACTATTCGCTATTGATTTTTATTTTTACAAACTCTTGTTGATTTAAAAATTGATTTTTATTGTCACATCATCATAATTGTGTGATAGTCTTATCAACATAAAGAATCTATTAATTCTCCATACAACATGTTAAATTATTTAATTTAAAAATACCAATTAATTTCCATCAGGAAGGAGCATAGAAGTTTGTTCTAAACCCTAGCCTTTTTTCTCTCTAGCCTTTTCGCTCCAGCTCCCCCCTCGCCAAAGCGTCGTCACCCTTGGGGAGGAGGGTTGGCCTCTGGCCATCCCTCCTCCCCACGCTCCCTTCGCACCGGTCTCTAGTTATTTACTTGATGTCCTAGTTCCGGTGCCCCTCCCTTTCTTTTTCCTCTTTCCTCTCCCTTTCTTTTTTTCTTGTTGTTGGTTTTTTTCCCTGCTTTGGTCTTCCGGATCTCGGTGTTTTCGTAGCCTGCCGTCTGTGGCAGGTCATTTGCGCGTCCCCACCACGCCTTTCTCCCATCGCCACCTTCCTCAGCAGTGCTTTCGGCCAGATCTTGTCCGAGCCTCTCCGGTTGATCGTTTGGCGTTTTATTTCACTGTTCTTGCTTTGTTTCCCGTTGTTTTTTGTTTTTGTTTGTTCTCCCTATTTTTGGTTTTGGTTTTTCCCTGTGTTTTTCTTTCTCTGTTTGTTTTATGTGTTTTATATTTGCAGTTCTGCCGATCTCCTCCGCGTTAGTTTTGCCGCCCTCCACCTACTGTCGGGCTTTATTCCGCACCCCCCGCGACGAACTTCAAACGGACCTGTCAATGGTTGAGGTCTGCTTGAACATGATCGGTTTTTCCCTGTATTTTCTTTTTTTCTTGTATTTGTTTTTTCCCTATATTTCTGTTGTGTTTTTGCTTGTAATAAAGCTCTCGCCTCGTTGGTTTGATTGGATCCCCTTTGGTCCTGACTTTTGTGTCGTGAATATGTATATTACCCTGACTTTCGGATCGAGGAGGAAAATTGGTCCAGACTTCTATGTCATGGATGAATGTGTATTCTAGCTTAACTGTCGAGGAGGATGAGTTGCAAATTAAAAGGTTTTTACCTCTTAGGATCGTAGAAATAACACATCTTGTACAGTTAATGGCGTCTACTTGATGTAGATTTGAATGTTTAAACTGCTGGTTAGTCATGGGGTAGCGAATGTGATTGGATTGAGTTGATTGGTTGGCCATTGGTGCTTGTATTTGAAATTCTATCTGTGACTATGTAGCTTTGGCTATGGTTATTTCAGGGCTTGCTCTGTGATTGTAAGAACTTTTGCTCTTGATTTCTTTAGAATGAGAATAAGTTCTTTCCCTTCTAAAAAAAAAAAAAATTGTTCTTATACAGGCTTCAAATTCCGAATTAGGATCTCTCAATTTTATTTGAACAGAATAATATCAAGTTGGTTATAATAGAGGGGTATTTTTATCTATTTGAAAAGTAAAAAGACAAAAATACCCTTCCATTATAATGGGTGGGGCTACTACCATAACTACGAATAGAACCTATTGCCTTTTGCCGCCTATAACTTTTACAGGCCAAAAATAATCTTTTTACTGCACTATATATATGCCAAGTATTTTTTGGGCAGACGTATTCATCAGACGTACTCTTTTCTGGATTGGTGTTTTTTTGTTGGATGGGCCGAAATGAAGAGTCAACTATGGACCCATTTTTTTCTTCGGGTTTTTTTTTCTTTACTTTTCTTCATCCGACAAGCGTTTAGCTCTTGGTTAAAAGAAAGCAACAATTTTCTCAATACGACAGACACTCAACACATCCATAAGCAGAATTGATAGGGGTGTGAATTGATTCGTTCTCCGCAGATTTTTTATTTATTTTTCTTAAATTTAAAAAATTAAACTACTTTTTACTTATCTAATCAAATATACTTCATAATAACTTCAGCGAAAGAATAACTTCAATAAGATTATTGTACAAACTCATTCTTTTATGCCCTCCAATAAAAGAATGGCACCTCATTGAAATAAAATTTAAGAAAAGAAAACAAACACATCAACTTACATCCAATTCAACAAAAAATTAAAAAATCTCACATAACATATATGAATGTGATTTGGTGTTTTTAGTTATAATAAGCTGATTTGTCAATCTTTCATTGTAGTGCATAAAAGAATGAGTTTGTGCCACAACCCCATAGTTCATGGAAGTTATTCGTTAAATAGAAGTTATTGTAGAATATATTTTTCAAATGTACTAAGGGTTTGTTTGGAGTTGTAGTTTCAATAAGTGTGATTTTAAAAGTTGCGTTTGTGAAATTGTTACTTTTTAAAATTGTAAATGCGTTTGATAAAATATTGTAAAAATATTTGTTTATCAAATGTTTGTTATGTGAAATAGTGATTTTAGTTTAAATTTCTTACATTTTCAAATGAGCACCCCTTGCATGTTTGTAAAAATCACAGATTTTTTTTCCAATTATAAATTATGTGCCTTTTAAATCGAAATGCCAAAAGATTTACATTTTGCAATATATTTAAAAAAAAATGCATATTTTTTTTTTTTCAAAATTGTAATTCCAAACACATCATAAAACATACATGTGTAAAGCAATGATTTTACTAAAAGAATGGTACCAAAATGATGTAAAGCTTATTCATTGGTATTCGTTACATTTCTCTTGATTGCCAATGAATGAGTTACACATCAATTTGGTAAGTTTTTCTTGGTAAAAGATTTGGTCCTCATAATATTTCTTGTGTAAGTTACGTATGCCATTTTTTTGTCAATTTTAATACCTATATCTAATGGAGGGACCAAATTTAAATGAAAGGATATTTTGAAAAACAATTTTTTTTTTTAGAGAAATTGAGCAAAAATATTATTAGCAAAACAAATTAAACACAACGCTCTGGANTGGCTGCCCCGGAGAGGTTTTACAATTAGAGAAGTTCTCTAATTGGTTTCCTCTTCGTAACCAAAATCTATGTGTTCTTTATTGCTTATTGCTTTACATATTTTGTTAAATTGTTTATTACTTCATTGTCTCAATTCCGCATAAATTGTGATAAACAAGTTTTTGGAGTCTGCATAGCGTTTTTCAGTATGAAATTTGAAAAATGTCGGAGATCTAATTAGTTTCCTCTGGCGAATCCAGAACCCACCTATTGAGACACTCGGATGCCTTCTTAACCTACAATATAAAGAAGTGATTAAGGTTTTGGCCAGATTGTTAGAATTTTCAGATAGAAAATGTGAGAGCTCCTATGTACCTACTTGCTCTTGCAAATATATGGGTTGCCTGAGACTTGTAATTAGGGTAAGTGGCTCATATAAGCTCTTTCATATTTGCTATTTGAATTATTAGCAATCTAAGCAGTAAAATTGCTAGAGATCACTATCTGAAATTGAGAGGAGTCGATCATTTCATTGCTAAAATTTAATGTTATTGCATTTAACGGTGTAAATAATACAACATCCGTCAACATATCGATGTAAATACACTAACATTAATTCTTATGATCATGCATGAAATGATTCATTTTCCCATTTCATGAGGGATGGATCCAACTTTCAATTTGGGGAGAGACCAAGAGCTAAAATTTTTTTAGAAGGGACCAATTGGCAAAAAATACCTTTTTTTTTTTTTTTTACCTTAAAATTTTATTTCTTAGGGGGGGACCAGGGCCACTCCCCGTCTCTCCCTAAACCAGTCCCTACGATCAGTAATGTTATAAGTTTCTTTTGCGTTCCTCAAAGCATGATGTGGCTATTAAAATCACAATTGGACTTGTGATTGATCATTATTAGATTTTGATCAAATGGTAATTTTAATAGTCATATCATTTTTGGATGAACTTAAGATGAACACAAGAGTAACTTCTAAAATTACTCTCACAACCAAGCTAGTTAATTCTATTAGAACAATTATTATAACTTCAACGTACCTGGTCATGCCAATCGAGTCTCCATACGAGGATTGAAAGCGCAAGTGTTTGCATCAGCACTCCGCCTAACAACCCAATCCACAAGCCCTACAAATTTAACTAAATAAAAAATGAAGTTAGGGTTACGTAAACAATATATATAGTAGAAAAAAAATAAACTATATAAATCTCCTTAATTAAGTCATTGAATGTCGTAATTAAAGGTGATATGTTGTTCTTAATTAATTATTAGATGCAAAACCCCCAGGTAGCTTTGCCACCTATCTACAAACATGGCCCCATAGCCAAATCCTTTCTTTGCAAAAATGTCGTTATTAAAGGTGTTGTGTTGTTTTTAATTTTTAATTTTTTTATTATTATTATTATAGGTGCGACGACTTTACTTTTTATTTTTAATTGTCTAAGTAAAATGTTTTCTTCACGTCCTCAAGGGGGTAGCTCAATCGGCTAAGACTACACCTAATGAAGCATAGGTCACTAGTTTCTCCACTCGTATGAAAATTCAACAAATATTTTTTATATATATATATTTTATTCGATTATATTAACCTATAAGATAAACTTTAATTCATAATATAAAACAACTAAAAAAGGAAAAACTTCACTTTACCCCCTAAACTTCTATCACATTTGCAATTACTCTCTTAAACTTAAAAAAATCTCAATTTAGTGTATCAATCTTTCAATTTTTTTATTTTTTATTTTTTTATTTTAAATTTCACCAATCCGTTAAATCCTAATGGAAGGGTGTCAAACTTTCCAAAATACTTGACATTTTTTTTTTAGCAAAAAAAAAAGAGAAGAAAATTGTATGTAAGGATTTAGGCATTGGTCGGGATTTAAGGGAGTTTCCAAAAATACCTACGGAGGAGTGAAATATTGATAGAATTTAATGAAAAATCCTGACGGATAGGTGAAATTGAAAAAAATTAAAAGATTAATATTCTAAGTTGAGAGTTTTTTAAGTTTAGATGAACAATTATAAAAGTGGCGAAAAAAAAAAAATCAAGAGTTGATTTGGCTATCATGTTAGCATACCCTGTGGGATAAAAATGTTATTTTTAGCATCTAATTTGAAGATGTGCAAGAAAGAGAGAAGGACAATGAAGATTAGCTGTGGAGGCAGATAGCTAGTGTGTGAGAATTAAAAATCCTTCAGGAGTGAGATTGAGATTCAATACAATTATTTGCCCATATTACTAGCAAAATTGTGATTAGAAGGCCTTTGTAAGACCCACATATCTGGGCATGTGTTTAGATATTCTAGAACTGCTCGAGCAAGTATGCCCTATGAAAAACGCTAAACAGATAAATATCACAGTTTATGCAGAATTAACGGATATTTAAATCTAGGCACGCAATCATCAAAATATGAATAATCAAACACAAAGGATTTTGGTGGCGAAGAGGAAACCTTTTAGAAACAGATCTAAAAGTAAAACCTCTCCGGGGCAACCAAACTCAGGAAATCACTATGAAAAGATTATCAAGAGATTACAGACACTAGGAACACTTACAACCCTTTGCAAGACCTTGGCTCTGTAAGATCGACAAGCCTCCAACTCGTCTCCTTGCTCACAATCTTCTTCAACGTGATTCTCCTTTACCGGACCCTTCCGATAGACTTCTCAATTACGCTCACAAACAAACTAACAAAGATCCTCTAAGGGGAACAACAAGGCTCACAATAATTCTCTCTTTAAGCACAGCCTCTCAAGAACTCTCTGGGGGTGAAAATCCGTACCTCTAACATTCTATAGAGGTGTATTTATAATAGCCCCACAAAACCTAGACCTAGAAAACAGTTACAATCCAAATAAAACTGTTACAGGTAGGTGGTGTCCGGACGGGAACTTGGGCCGTCCGGACGGGCTCTTAATAACACGTGGAAATGGGTTTTATTAAGGCAGGCCTTCCAGACGGTCATGATGGGCGTCCGGACGGTGCTAGGGTTTCATCGCATTCTCCAATCTTGGCGCGGCGCGTTCGGAGGCGTCCGGACGGGATGCGAATGGGATGCGAACGGGACTGCGAACGGAGCTCTCGGGTTTTAGTACTGGAATCCTTGACTGCATCACGTCCGGATGGTTATGAATCCCGTCCGAACGCTTGTACTAGCTTGGCTCTTTTCTTTCCATTTTGCTCACGAACATTAGCCAATACTTCAAACTAACAAACTCCCTCTTTGGCAATTTCGGGAACAAAATCATCTCCCCCAACAAATACTCCCCCTTTTTGTCACAAATTGACAAACGGTAACATGTTTCCTGAAACACTCAACAAAAAAATCAAGGCATATGTGGAACAGGAAAAAAAAATTTAAACTCAACTCATGATCACATAAATAAAAATGCAAGAAGATAATGCAGAATCATGAAGAGCAGAAACTCCCCCTCAAAATGTGACTCAACAATCAACAAGAAACTGGAAATCAAACCATGTTTCTCCCCCTCAAACGTCAAATGAACACACATGATACACACATCAAAATCTCATGAAATTCAGCAATGAATAACCCAAGCATGCTCCAAATATACAAAATATACATAAGATTTTAAGTGACAACAAGACATTGAAATTGTTTAACCCAAACCGAATAAAAATGGTTCATCCAACCCATGCTTGTGTATAATGTGTGTGATCCATCAAAAAGTTTGAGTTTCACCACCATGAGGTTTTGACAAGTATCTCAGATCAAAAGTCAAACCTTATCATACTAGGGCATAGTCACTCTCATCCTATACATTTATCATTGTAAAACAATTTGCACAAGTTTGACACAGTGAAATAAATTCCTTTTGGAATGTGATCTTTTGATTTATTTGTTTCACTATTTTGTTTCTTTTTCTCTATGAGAAAGTGTCATTAATCATGTAGTGCTGATCACAACCGAGAAAGCAGGAAATTTTTAAGCCCTAGGTTCAACTAGCAAATGGTCAATTTGAAACAATTACTAGTCAAAAACCTCATATGGTTACCCAAAAAAAAAATAAGCTTAAATGTGCACAAGAGATTAAGCATAGGCAAAACGTACCACATAAGCTCAGGCTTTAGGTAACCACAATAACAAGTCCATTGAACAAAAATCTATCTCATGCATATTAAGAACATTCCAAGACGCAAGAGATTAAATTCATAAAGGAAACATGAGAATTTAATGGACTATCAAGGTGCATAAGACAAAAGAAGAAAGAAAAACAACTAACTAAACATATTTTTGTCTTTTTTTTTTTTTTTTTTTTGAAAAATTTTGACAACAACAAAAAAAAATGCACACACAAAAAATTAAACAAAACAAAACAAAGATAACATGCTCTAGGAATTTCAAGGATAAACAGGAAAAACAATCCTAGGCATGTTATTGGCTCACCTAAAATAAGGTGAGTTCATTACCACTCCCCCTCAATGGGTGAATGGTATCATCCTTCCTAACCCACACTTGAGTGATCTTAGGTCTAGGTTTATGGACTTTTTCAAACTGGTCTAACCTAGATAGCACTCCTTTCATCATTGTGACCAAACCCTCACAATCTTTCCTAGATACAGAATTTTTATTCTTCTGCACATGAGGTTTCAAATTAAAACAGTGAGGTCGAATGTGACCCACTTTTCCACAATGATGGCATGTAGGGACAAACCTTTGAGAAGGTAATTTCCTAGGAGGATGCACAACTCTAGGCTTAGGGTAAGATGCATGAGATACAAGAGAGTTTTTCTTACCTTTCTTACCTTGCTGAGTCGGAGCAACTGCTGGCTTTTCTTCACCTGAAGATTTTTCTACTTCAACTGGTTTAACAAACACAATCTTTGAAGTAGAGGCATGGTTAGAAGAACAAGATGCAGTTTTATCAAATCCTAAACCAGATCTGTCACTAGAGCGCTTCTGAGCATGCAACATTTGATTAAGCTTTTCACTAGAGAAAGTACTCAAGTGATTTCTAGTTTCAATCAGATCATTTTGGAGGGATTTATTCTTAGCAATTAACACATGATTTTCAGATTTCAGAGAATTGCAAACAGCATGTGAATCACTCAATTCTTTCAGCAAATTATCCCTTTCAAGTTCAAGATTCTTGACATCCTTAACAAGTTTTAGGTTAGTATTTCTAATTGTAGAAAAATTTTCCCTCAAATTGTCAAAGGAGTTTTGAAGGTCACTAACCCTATTTGATTCATTATCAGAAGCAGACTTATCATCTGATTGATTAGAATCATCAGAATCATAGGAAACCCCAAACGCTACATAATTAGGAGAATCATCAAGAACCTCCTCATCAGTGTCACTCATGGTAATATTGAAGGCTTTCTTATCATTTGGTTTATTACTCATGAGGTTAGCACAATCCTTGCGCAAATGACCATAGCCAGAGCACTCATAACATTTTGGACCACGTGGGTCTCTTTCATTTCTATCCTTGTAACTCTCTTCTAGCTTTTCAAGTTTCTTGGGAAATCGATGCCTAAACTTATAGAACTTTCTAGCTACCAAGGCAAGTTCCTCATCATCTGGTTCCTCATCAGATAACTCATCAGAGTTCTTTCTAAGAGTTCTAAGGGCAAGATCCTTATTATTCCTAGGTTTAGACAAGGAAAACTCAAAAGTTTGCAAGGCACCAACTAACTCTTCTATCCTCATGGTCTCCAGATCAGTGCATGACTCAATGGCTGTTACCTTCATTTTGAATCTTTCTGGGAGTGATCTCATAACCTTTCTAACTATCTTAGTGTCAGAAACTTTCTTTCCTAGATTTATCATGGAGTTTCTAATTTCACTAAGTTTACCAAAGAAGTCGTCAAAAGTCTCATCTTCTAACATTTCAATTTTCTCAAACTTAGAAACTAACATTTGAAGTTTTGCAGCTTTAACAAGATTTGTTCCTTCATAAGTAGTTTCTAGAATCTCCCAAGCATCTTTAGCACTATCACAATTTGAAATTCTAGAGTGCTCAGTTTGTGAAATTGCTAAGAACAGTGCATTCATAGCTTTGTCATTCGCCACACGAGATTTGTTTTCAGCAATAGACCATTCAGCTGTCGGCTTATCTGGAGCTTGAAATCCAGATTCAATAACAGACCAAACGTCTATTGATTTTAAGAAAAATCTCATACGGGACTTCCAATAGCCATAATTCGATCCATCAAAATTAGGCACAGTATTAAGGGATTGAGACATGTTAGAAAATAAACAAGGATCACACTCAGGAATTTAATCCAAACAAAGTGAACCCGCTCTGATACCAATTGAAAAACGCTAAACAGATAAAATATCACAGTTTATGCGGAATTAACGGATATTTAAATCTAAGCTAGCAATCACCAAAATATGAGTAATCAGACACAAAGGATTTTGGTGACGAAGAGGAAACCTTTTAGAAACAGATCTAAAAGTAAAACCTCTCCGGGGCAGCCAAACCCAGGAAATCACTATCAAAAGATTATCCAGAGATTACAGACACTAGGAACACTTACAACCCTTTGCAAGACCTTGGCTCTGTAAGATCGACAAGCCTCCAACTCGTCTCCTTGCTCACAATCTTCTTCAACGTGATTCTCCTTTACCGGACCCTTCCGATAGACTTCTCAATTACGCTCACAAACAAACTAACAAAGATCCTCTAAGAGGAACAACAAGGCTCACAATAATTCTCTCTTTAAGCACAGCCTCTCACGAACTCTCTGGGGGTGAAAATCCGTACCTCTAACATTCTATAGAGGTGTATTTATAATAGCCCCACAAAACCTAGACCTAGGAAACAGTTACAATCCAAATAAAACTGTTACAGGTAGGTGGCGTCCGGACGGGAACTTGGGCCGTCCGGACGGGCTCTTAATAACACGTGGAAATGGGCTTTATTAAGGCAGGCCGTCCGGACGGTCATGATGGGCGTCCGGACGGTGCTAGGGTTTCATCGCATTCTCCAATCTTGGCGCGGCGCGTTCGGAGGCGTCCGGACGGGATGCGAACGGAACTCTCGGGTGTTAGTACTGGAGTCCTTGACTGCATCACGTCCGGACGGCTATGAATCCCGTCCAAACGCTTGTACTAGCTTGGCTCTTTTCTTTCCATTTTGCTCACGAACATTAGCCAATACTTCAAACTAACACCCTATAAGGGAGCCCTCTCACAATTGCCTGTCGGGTTGTGGGAGAGAGACATAAAATGGTTTACACAAATGAGATGGGTAAATCATTTTACACATTGTAAATTTTATTTTTCTTGGTCAATTAATAATATTTTTAGATTGACCAATATTTTAGGGTGTAGACAAACACTCAAAAATCATTTTAAAAAAATATTTTAGACCGAAACAAATTTGTCGAAGTGATAATAGAACAATGATTACTACTAAAAACTAATTAGGTGGTGATGATTTGAAATTTTATATGCGGAATAATTATGATTTATTACCTTTACTTGAAGATCGGCCACATAACCAAGCAACAATGCGAGGGGTACGCTAAAAACATAATAGCAGCCAACGTTAATCCATGCTACAGTACCCTTGGGTCAAATCAAGGTAACACCAAATATTAGAGCCGCCAAGGACTGGTAGGTAACGTTTCTCTGACTCGTGCGGGACAGAAGCTCTTGTAGGGTTGTTAACAGCAAGCACCTTGCAAGGCATCTGAAAAGTGAAGCTTCTTCGTGACAGCTCCAATAATTGTACTCCTCTCATTAGCCACTGCTATAGCAAAAGGGCCCTTAAATGCAACATCAGAGTTATCTTTAATCAATTTACTATCGGAGGCAGAGCAAGCTCACGCCAAGCCGCAAGGTGGAAGTTGAAGCTAGCTTCACGAGATTTGATAAATGGCTTTGGTCGGAGAGGGCCCGGCCGTATACCATCATGGATTAAGAGATTCCTGCACCTTGATCAGGAAGATAACGTTGATATTGCTTTAGGCTGTGTTTGATAAATGCTTTTGCGTTTATACTGTGCAGTTTCCGCGTGTTACTGTATACTGTGCAGACTACCCGTACGCTTGGTGCAACTTATTTGCTCCATTTTCAAAATTTTGCCCAGTCGGAAAAAGACGAAATTCCCTCACTTTTGTTGTTTTCCTTTAGCTCGGTTTCCCTTCTTCAGAGTCGACGTCTTCAACCCCTGTTCTTCTCCCTTAGCCACCCATTCATGGAAAAAGAATGAGTTTGGGTGTGAAAATGAAGGGGAAGATGACCGTTCTTTCCACGAATCATCTGGAACTTTGTCCGCGTGAGATTGCCACCAAAAACTCAACTCAACATCTGAGCTGTACCCACCAGATGGGGTTGTGGAATTTGAGTTTAGACATTATTCCGCTTGGTGGGGCTACCTCCATTGCTGTTGCTGCTCTCCCTCTCCAAGATGAATGCCCCTTCTTCCGTACCATCACCTCTGCCACCGCCATTACTGGTCATCACAAATATTAGCTGCGGCTGCTTATCTTTGGTGTGTCAGAGAGCGGTGACAGAGATTGGTGTTCCTCCATTTATGCCACTCGGAAACTGAGCAGAATCCACCACCTTCCACTTTATCTGACTGTTGTCGTGGGATAATTCCTTTCCTCTCCCATTCTCTTCTTGCTGTTGTTGGCTTCCCAAGAACCACCACCACTGGCAGCCACTGCTGCTCGTGGTGGCGGCGGTGACGCCTCTGGGACTAACACTTCGATATGGCCAGACCCCTTCAATTTTGGACCAAGATTCTGTAATGGGGTCATAGCACTCGGCGTCCGACCGGAAGAATCCTTGGCTGTTGATTGTCCGACAACCCCACACGCGAAGAAAGAGCGCGCGCACTGACTTGGGCGTCGTACGTCTCCACCGCGCACCGCCGGCGCCGATCAAATCAAGGACATACACATCCGGCACCGGATCTAATGTGTTGGGGTCCCAACCTTCTAAGAGCAGGATTTTACCAGATGCAAGAAGTGCCACGCAGTGGTAGAACATGGGGATCCTTAACGATCTGCTGGCGCCGGAAGGCCTCTTTATTATCCGATGCCAGGTCTGGTGGGTGGGGTTGAAGATGGTCAACCCATGTTGAACTAGAGGCAGCCTGCTGCAGAACCCGTGGGAGAAGTGGGAGAAACGAATCGTGTGGGTAAATGAGAATGGGTGTCGGTGTGTGAGAAGACGATACCCTCATGGGTATTTTGGTAATTTTACCGTGTGAGGGTTCAGATTAGTTTTGTATAGCTTTTAAGAAACCGACAACAATGAACAGTAGAAACCCCTTGAACAGTATCTACACAAACCCCAAACTCGGTTCTCAAACACCACCTTAGTTGTGGTGCAAACCAGTAGCCTCAAACATCAGAGTGAGGAAATGGTAAAAAAAAATTGTATGAAAAAGTGAATATGTTTTTATTTATTTATTTATTTAATTTTTAATTTGTAGTATTTTTTTATTTAAATAATAATAAAAAGTAAATTATATGATATAAAAAATGAAAAAATTTTGATATTGATTTTTTCCTTTTCATTTTTGAGAAAATGAAAATGTGAATAGTATTCTTTTGCCGTGTGTGCCTTGACCTATCAATTAAAGCATGTGGCCCTACTCTTCTTTCCTCCTATTGGCTCTTGGTTTTACAATTCAGTGTGGGGTCTTGAATTCCTTCTCTGGTTTGGAATTGGACTCATTTTTCTACTTGTACATTGGGNACGCAGTGGCAGAACATGGGGATCCTTAACGATCTGCTGGCCCCGGAAGGCCTCTTTATTATCCGGTGCCAGGTCTGGTGGGTGGAGTTGAAGATGGTCAACCCATGTTGAACTAGAGGCAGCCTGCTGCAGAACCCATGGAGAAGTGGGAGAAACGAATCGTGTGGGTAAATGAGAATGGGTGTCGGCGTGTGAGAAGACGATACCCTCATGGGTATTTTGGTAATTTTACCGTGTGAGGGTTCAGATTAGTTTCGTATAGCTTTTAAGAAACCGACAACAATGAACAGTAAAAACCCCTTGAACAGTATCTACACAAACCCCAAACTCGGTTATCAAACACCACCTTAGTTGTGGTGCAAACTAGTAGCCTCAAACATCAGAGTGAGGAAATGGTAAAAAAAAATTGTATGAAAATGTGAAAATGTTTTTATTTATTTATTTATTTAATTTTTAATTTGTAGTGTTTTTTTATTTAAATAATAATAAAAAGTAAATTATATGATATAAAAAATGAAAAAAATTTGATATTGATTTTTTCCTTTTTATTTTTGAGAAAATGAAAATGTGAATAGTATTCTTTTGCCGTGTGTGCCTTGACCTATCAATTAAAGCATGTGGCCCTACTCTTCTTTCCTCCTATTGGCTCTTGGTTTTACAATTCAGTGTGGGGTCTTGAATTCCTTCTCTGGTTTGGAATTGGACTCATTTTTCTACTTGTACATTGGGCCCAGTGGCCCACCATCATCTTCTTCTCTACCTGTAGCCATACCAATCCAAGTCGGATTAGTGTCGTTTATCTGAGAAGAAGCAAAGCACAGGGATGACATGCACTTAATTAGGTGATCAGGCCATGCTAGATAATTGAGATCCAATGAATGGCCCAGATCAAGATAGCACGTAAGAGAGACTAAGAAGCAATTCTCACAGAAATGGCATGCAACCCACAAAAATGACCATTAGGAGTGGACAGTTACTAGAATTTGTGTTTGTATGTCGGGCTCGAGGCATAAATATAAGATTAAATAGATTAATCATAATTCAAAATTTTTTTAATTAAACGAGTTAGACCCTTTAATCCTATTTTGTGCTGAGTAATTCATTGAACTCTTATGTTGTATGTTGAGTTCAAATTGTGTTAAGACATGGGTGTAAAATTATATAAGTTAACTATAACTCAATACCTTTAATTAAAGGGGTTAAATCCCTCAATCTGAACATGCTAAATTCTTGTTAGGTTTGTGTCGGATTCGCAACCCTTTAGCCATTACAATATTTCCGGGTAGAGATTGGCTAGGCCTTGACCAGGACAGAAGGCCTACCCTCCCACAATTTTCGACATAGAGACTTGTAACCCAATTAACATGACCAACCATCTTCATTATAATTTAATTTTAAAATTTAAATGCATCTTTATCGTACTTTTTATTATATGTTAAAAAATAAGTATAAATAAGCAAATAAGAGAGATTGAGTAAAAAAATTTAAATCTAAAACCCACTCTAAAAAATAAAAATATATTAAATAAAAAATAGTATTATTTTCTGAGCACCAAATCCACCACTTTTGTAAGAATTGAAGCACAACGATTATCACATAAATGATTTTTTCTTTTTCTTTTAAAAAAAAAATCCAATATATGGTTTTTTATTTTTATTTTTTTAAATCGCATATATTGAATTTTAATTATGGTTTCTTAAGTAAGGTATTAATACATATATTAAAGGACCGGCTCACTGCTTATGAAAACATGGAGAGAGGAAAAAAATATGATTTTTATTATTTGTTTTCTTATTGGATTTGGACATTAATAATACTTAATTTATATATGATTTTTTTTTTTTTTTGTACATGTCCGTACAAGAGAGGGGAGTCTGGATTCAAACTGTGTAACGCCCCGATATTTGAACTAGCAAATATCGAAGTCATTACGCTGCAACTTTAGAAATACAATTTTACAGCGGAATATGTATATAATTTTTTCATTTTTCTATGGCCTATGAATAGTTTGTACAACACAATTGAGCTGACTGAAATACCTCAAGGTGATATATTATTTAATGAAAATAGAAATATGGTTTCATTACAACATATGTACACACTAGGTGTACCAAATATATGCCACAGACGGCACTAAATCAATATAGTATTATTTGTCAAGTTAGCACACATAACATTATGTAATAAAAGCGATTAACATAAATGAGACTTGCTTCAAAGAATAAGCATCAATCTCGCAATAGATGATNTTAAATGCCCTTAATTACACAAATTTAATTACCTGTTTTTTTAAGTAAAAGCCGGTTCAAAAAGTATGTCTTTAAAAACTATTTTTGTCTTTTTTTTAAAAAAAATTCACATCACATGTCACAATTAGGGCTGGGCAAGGATCGGCAAAACCGCCTCGACCCGCACTGATCCGGCTGGTTTTTTAGTGTTTTTTGCGGGTTTCGGGTTGGATTTTAGTTTTTTTTTTTTTTTTTGCGGGGCGTGGCGGGTTGTGGGTATACAAATTTTTTGGGCACGGATACCTGCCCCACCCCACTTTGCGATTTACAATTAACCTAAAAAAAAACCCTAGCCTCTCATAGTCTCTCACGACTCCAGCCACTCTCCTCTCACCTCTCACTCCCTCTCAAGCTCTCTTCTCTTATTCACCTCACCTCCTCTTCTCAGATCTCAGATCTCACTTCTCACTTTCACTCTCGCCGGCGCCACCGAGGAAATGTCCCCCAAACATCTCAATCGCTTGAAACGGCTCCTGTCGAAGACAAACGAGTACTCCCTGAGAAACAATCTCAATAGCAAATGGCGAGTACCATGGTAGCAAAAACTGGAAAGGGCTTCTAGACCCACTCAACGAGAATCTCCGGCGAGAGATGGTCAGGTACGGCGAGTTTATCCAAGTAGCCTACCATTCCTTCCACTTTGATCCTGCCATGTCCGCTCAGGAGCCTCAAACAATCTGGTTTTGCTTTTCTTTCATCTTTGTGCAATTGAAGCAATTTCTTTGTTAAGATTTCAGTTGGTTTTCTAGGGTTTGGTTAGGGACTTAGGGATTCTAGGTTTTGCTTTTCTTTGTTCTAGTTTTCTGACTGAACAAAGGAAACCCGCAAACCCACAATTTTTTCACCCACCCCGCATACCTGATACTCGCATGGATACTAGGCTTCTTGGCGGGTGACGGGTTAAAAAATTCAAACCCACACAATGCGGGTCGGGTGCAAGAAATGGGCAACACCCGCCCCGCCCCCGCCCCATGCCCAGCACTAGTCACAATATTCAAGTGTTTCTGAGAGTGATTCAGCTATTATATATATATATATATATATGATATGTTAATATTCATATATTATATGTCACATGTGTGCCACCTAATTAGAAGACTTATTGTAACAGGAACCTCCTTTTAGTGTTAGACAATAAATAAAAAAACTCAAATAACAGAGTACTTAGTGTCTATATTTTTCCTTGATAATATTAAAGGATCTGCTGGACCATTTGTCACCTTTTATTACGTGGCTCATTTAATTATTAATATGTGTGATGATGGATGATGAAACATCTAGAGTATATGGGACAAAATTAAAGAGGATTATCTGTTGTTCTATTAGCAGAGCTCGGCAAGTAATTAGTGAGTGATTCTTGGAATTAGAATAAGTTTCTGCACACATCATTATAATGTAAGATTTAATTATTATTATTATTTTGTCAAATATGGCAAGGCAACGAAGCAACAAGAAAACACTACAGCAGTTGGAAACTGAAAAAAAGCATCCTTACCCTCTGGTTGGTTCTTGAGAAGTGACAATATATATATATATATATATATTTCTTTTATAAGTAAGTGACAAATATTTCTAAGTTGTTATATATATATAGATTGAGAAATACTATTAATATTTTCTTTTTCTTTTTTCTTCTATATATCTTTTTCTTTTTCTGTTTTAGTCAGCCATTAAATTTCATCTATATATCTTACACATTCGATGGTTGATTTTAAAAAAGAAAAAAATGAGAGAAGGATGAGAGAATACTTTCATAGTTATCGAAATGCTTCACACCTTAGATCGAGTAATTAATCAAACGATTTGCACCCTTGGACAACCACCTCGATCCGCCCTCTTCCTCTGTCAAGTTCTCGTATAAATGCTCAAGGGCCTCCTTGCCAAGTTAGAATGCAAATCTGTTGGAATGAGTCATGTAGTTTGTTGAATACTCCAACTGATATGCCATGGAGCCACTCAGAAATCTTCTGGTATATATCTTGGAGCAACTCTAAAATATTGTGGTATATATCTTGGAGCAACTCTAAAATCTCCTGGTATGAGCCCTGTATTTCCCTTATGGACTGGAGTGCACATGGGCATAAAATGATCAACCACAAAATGGGAGGAAGGAGGGTCGATAGCAATAATCCACAGGCTACGACACCCGAAATCTGACAAACAAATTTAGTGATACGGAGGTATCTTGTGTTTGGAATTGGTTGGGTTATTTCGAGCAAATATTTGGCATAAACATTTGTAACCAGTACTAGAATAAAAGACGTCATGATTGGACCATGTGTGTCAAATGGAGAATCTTTTGCGGGTTGATACTTCAGTTGGATGAGGCCAATAAGCACTTGAATGAGAAATTGGAAACCAGCTTGGAGATTGGTGGAGAAACCATAGCCAATCTGTCCTTGCTCACTTGCATAAACAAAATAGAAAATGGAAATTTATAGTAGTCCTCCCTTGAATTTTACCATTGTCATCTATATAAGATATTTATAAGTACTCTAGTTTATTTAGAGAGCATAAGAAATATAGCAGAAAGTACACATAGCCAATCTTCCACAGATTGCATGCATGGAAGGATCAGGATAGAATTAAGCATATATATATATATATATATATAAGGAAAATGGCTTCTTTTCAATGGAATATTTTATCAGCTGCCTTCTTCAAATCCATGCAATTAGATAATTTTGTAAATAAGATGTAAGATTATGTCTGTAAAAGCATAATTAAAGCAAAGAGGATATATAGCACTAACCGTTGTGAAGGACGATTGACGAAACTGTTGTCTTCCATTTCCCCAAGATATTCTTACTATCTTGTAAATAACTCTGTAGTTTTGGAAGATGGTGAGCGAGTGAGTGAGTTAGTTGTACAGGAGAGATCGAGTTGGTGTTTCTTTTATAGATGAAAATTCATGCATGTATTAATTATTTAATTAATTATTACAAACTTATTTTTGTTCTTGAAGATGTTTGTATGAATGCTTTGTTCGACCGGGACAGATCGTACGTACATATGTCGTTTTGGCAGGTCCATAGGACGACATGTCACATGTATGATGTCGCAAGTATATATGATGTAAGCGTCATTACTTCCCTTCTAATAGTGCTACACAGCCCACACCAAAATCAAAACTCTTTTCCTTTTTTTGTTTTTTTATTCAAAGAGGAAAAAAGAGGAATACAAAGGCAGCTAAACTCCATGAATCGTAACGATTGATATATTTAAATGAAATAAATTATAACCCAAGTGAGATACCAAAATATCATTGGTTTCAAAAACTTAAGCGGATAAAAATTGATAAACTTAATCATTTAATTATTACTTTAATAAAAGTTATGTCTAAATTCCGAAAGAAATAAGCAGAAGCTAATCAAATACTTATTTGACCTATTAAATCTAGAGAAAGTTCAAAGTTAATTCCACATGCAACCAAGTTAATATACTCGAAGAACATTGTAAAGTGAGATGCCGGATGCATTTGAATGGTGGCATGGTAAACGTAATGCTACTTTTGAATTGGTTTTGAGGAAAGTTATATTTTGAGAGTTGGTGCTCAGATATAATAATATAACAAGATTGCGTATGATTGAAAAAAGTCGTAATAAAAGGAGAGGGCGTGGCTCAAACTCATCTCACTTTCGGCCTTTGAAGGGAAAATCACATGCACTTTGGTCCCTTCATCTAACTCTCATTTTCTAAAGCTGTAATTAAAAAAATAACCTGATATTTATTATAGTTTTAAATTACGGCTTTTTTAGCCAAACGACGTAGGCTAGAAGACATCTGAAAACTTCAATTTTTTATATTTCAATCATTAATTCTAAAACTATACCATCGATGGCATTAACCGGTGCAGGTTAAACAAGTTAGACCAAAAGCTAAACCTTTTGAGAGAGATATTTACAAGAAAAAACTTGACTGCGCATGTGTTTATAGGTTATGAGAATAGGACAAAGATTAATTTCTTCGATAAGATAGTCTGAAAAAAGTAGCTGACTAGGCTCCTAATTACTTGGATATAAAGTTCTATATCCAAGTAAGAGCATAGTTAGCATAAAAAGTCGTATTTCCGTGCAAGAGTCTTATATGAAGTTCTTTCTTGTGCTTTTATCATACTTCTATATATGTATATATATAAATAGCAGTCCCACGTGCCACGTCCGATTCAAAACAAAAAGGATTAGGTATAACTAAAATATTCTCAAAATGAATTTGAGGGAATCTAGACCCTACGTACAATTGAAGCCCTGGTTTTTACTTCTTAATTATCTACCAATACTTTATTCCAAACTCTTCGCAAATAAAGTTTACAAGACCTACTTAGTCTAAGACTCTTGCACCGCAAGAAAGATTTGCATGGAAATACGACTTTTTTATGGGAAAAAAGAAGAAGATATTACTGCAACTCTTAAGATCCGTTTGGTAAACTCTTTCCCCTTCCCTCAATGCTATTTACTTCATTTAAAAAAAAAAAAAAAAAAATCAGTATCAAAATATTCTCACTTTTTTAACTTATTATATCACATTATTTACTTTTTACTCCTATTTAAATAAAAAAAAATTACTATAAAACAAAACCTTTTCACTTTTAATTTCAGATATCACCTTTTTACTTTTTTTATACCANCAGTATCAAAATAGTCTCACTTTTTTTACTTATTATATCACATTATTTACTTTTTATTCCTATTTAAATTAAAAAAAATTACTATAAAACAAAACCTTTTCACTTTTAATTTCAGATATCACCTTTTTACTTTTTTTATACCAACATTCTTACTTCTTTAAGCATCAATCCACTCAGCTACAGTATCCAGGAATAATGGGTTTACCAAACAAATCCTTATATGGAATCAACCCTTAAGCGCGTGATACGTAGCTGGGTAATTCCATGACATGGCACTTTGTATCCCACTGTCTCATAAGCTTGATTAGCAATGGGGGAAAAAAATTAAAAATTAGGGCTGAGCAGTGGTGGAGCGAGAACTTTTGGTCATGAGGGGAAAAATATAACTAACAAAATAATTTTTTTATTTTATAAAATTTTAATTATATATTTCAATAGCAAGTGATTGAGTTCAATCTAATTAGGGTTGTATAAGAAATTTTAAAATTTATTTACTGGATGAGATGTCTTGCAGTTAGAACTCCCTGTACATTAAAGAATTACTTCTTTCCATTTGAATCAATAAATTAAATCTATTGAGAGCTTCATAATCATCCAAGTATCATCTTATGAGTTAGAGTTTCTAGATACACAATGATCATCCTTTTTTTTTTTTTTTGGACATGTCCACACAAGGGTAGGGGGAGGGGGGATTTGAACTTGTGACCTCCATTTCATAAGGCGTGGTTCATAACTGATTGAGCTACCTCTTGGGGACATCATCCATTTTTAATGTGGTATGCATGCTGATATTTTTTTTTTGGAAAATGATAAAGGCATAACTTAAGTCCAACTTTCGCCCAACTTTTCTGAAAAAAAAAAAAAAAAAATGATATGGAGGAGAGAGAGAGCCTTAAATTAGAGAGAGAAATTTGGCTTAGAGTTTAAGCTAAAGTTGAACTTAAGTTGTGCCTATA
>CM017324.1:32771263-32836040 GCA_006937295.1 Carpinus fangiana
AAAAAAAAAAAAAAAAAGGACTAGCTAGAACCTACTAGAACAAAAAAAGAAAAACAAAAAGAACCTCCAAGAAAAAAAAAAAAAAAACTTTTTTAACGTGATACTGTTCACCACGTTAGAAATTTTTTTGAGGTCTAAATTTTAAAACGTCAAAAAAATTCTCGGAAAAAAAAAAAAACTTTTCTGATGTGGTACTATTCACCATGTCATAAAAGTTTTTGATTCAAAAAAATTTCTAAAAAAAAAAAAAATTTCTGACGTGGCACTATTCAGCACGACAGAAATTTTTTTGACACTCCAAACAGTGACACGTCAAAAAATTTTGAAGTGTTACTGTTTACCATGTCAGAATTTCAACTTTTTTGACTAACGGTTTTTTGAGGTTTGAAAAACGTCAAAAAAGTCGCGTCAAAAACGTTTTTGATTTTCCAATAGGCCCAAAACGTCAAAAAAGTTGCCTAAAAAATGTGTGTGATTTTGGTAGTGCCTACTCTTCTTTCCTCCCATTGGCTCTTGAATGGTTTTACGATTCAGTTCGGGGTCTTGAATTCTTTCTTTGGTTTGGTAATTGGACTCATTTGTCTACTTTTACATTGGGCCCACCATCGTCTTCTTCTATCTGAAGCCATACTAGTCCAAGTCGGATGAGTGTCGTTTCTCTGAGAAGAAGCAAACCACAGCCAATGAATGACATGTATGAATATAAGATTACATAAATTAATCATAATTCAAAATTTTTTAATTAAACGAATTAGACCACTCAATCCTATTTTGTGTTGAGTAATTGATTGAGCTCTTATAGTACTGTGTGTTGAGTTCAGATTGTTTCAAAACATGGGTATAAAACTACGTAAGTAAACCATAACTCAATACCTTTAATTAAAAGGGCTAAATCCCTCAATCTGAATCCGCTAAATTCTTGTTAGGTTTGTGTTGGATTCGCAACCCTTTAGCCATTACAATAGTTCGGGGTAGAGATTAGGCTGAAAGAGATAGGCTAGGGCCTTGACTAGTACTGAAGGCCGGCCTACCCTCCCACAATTTTCGACCTAAAGACTTGTAACCCAATTAACATGACCAATCATCTTCATTATAATTTAATTTTAAAATTTAAACGCATTTTTATGGTACTTTTTATTATATGTTAAAAAATAAGTATAAATAAGAAAATAAGAGAAATTGAGTAGAAAAATTTAAATCTAAAACCCACTCTAAAAAATAAAAATATATTAGATCAAAAATAGTATTCTTTTTTGAGCACCAAATCCACCACTTTTGTAAGAATTGAAGCACAAAAATTATCACATAAATGATTTTTTCTTTTCTTTTTTTTTTTTTTTAAAAAAAATCCAATATATGGCTTTCTCTCTCTCTCTCTATATATATATATTGACATGTCCACACAAGAAGGGCAAGGGGGATTCGAACCAGTGACATCCACTTTATTAGGTGTGGTCCTAGCCGATTGAGTTACCTCTTGGGGACCTCTCTCTCTATATATACACTACACACTACAAATTTTATGGTTTTTGATTTTTTTTTTTAAATTGCATATATTGAATTTAATTATGGTTTTTTAAGTAAGGTATTAATACATATATTAAAGGACCGGTTCACTACTTAATAAATATGAAAACATGGAGAGAGGAAAAAAATATGATTTGTATTATTTGTTTCCTTATTGGATTTGGACATTAATAATACTTAATTTATTAATAATTTATATATGAAAAAATCTTGAAATATAATTAAATGCCCTTAATTACGCAAATTTAATGACCTATTTTTTAAGTAAAAACCAATTCAAAAAGTATGTCTTTAAAAACTAGTTTTGTCTTTTAAAAAAAAAAAGTTCACGCCACATGTCACAATACTAAAGTACTTTTGAGAGTGATTAAGCTATTATATATATATATATATATGATATGTTAATATACATATATTATATGTGACATGTGTGCCACCTAATTAGAAGACTTATTGTAACAGGAACCTCCTTTTAGTGTTAGACAATAAATAAAAAACTCAAATAACAGAGCACTTAGTGTCTATATTTTTCCTTGATAATATTAAAGGATCTGCTGGACAATTTGTCACCTTTTATTACGCGGCTCATTTAATTATTAATATGTGTGATGATGGATGATGAAACAAAATTAAAGAGGATTATCCGTTTTTTTTTTTAAAAAAAAAAAAAATCAAAGAACTCTGAAAACTTTATTCATGCTCAAATCGAGCGTAAATCACAAAGAGGGAGATACCTCCTCTCTTCTTACAATACCACAAATACTTGGTGGGATAGTAGTCCACCTAATAGTATCTGTGACATGGGTTCTAGCACCTACCGCTAGCTCACGTGTAGCACCATTCGCCTCCCTTTTAACGTGCCTAAAGAGAGCTAGATCTAGGGTCCAAATACCTATCTTGATGTCTTCTATCAAATGCCCATGCAAGCTATCACAAGGATGAATTGAATTAACCTCATTAACAACTTGCAAAGAATCGCCTTCGAAAAAAGCTCTCTTACGACCGTGCTCTTTGTGACATATAACCGCATGAAGGGCTGCTATCGCTTCAGACACCACCAGAGTAATATCAATGGAAAGTTGTTTGCTAAGAACTGCCAGGAACAATCCTTTTTCATATCTCACGATAATCCCCACTCCAATCTGTTGCTCTATTAATTAGCAGAGCTCGGCAAGTAATTAGTGAGTGATTCTTGGAATTAGAAGAAGTTTTTGCACACATCATTATAATGTCAGATTTTATTATTATTATTATCATTATTATGTCAAATATGGCAAGGCAACGAAGCAACAAGAAAACACTACAGCAGTTGGAAACTGAAAAAAAAGCATCCTTACGCGCCCTCTGGTAATTGGTTCTTGAGAAGTGACAAATATATATATGCATATATTTTTTTCTTTTATAAGTATGTGTCAAATAATTCTAAGTGTATTTTTTTTTTTTTTTTTTGAAGGGCTAAGTTGTTATATATATTGATACTACTATTTTTTTTTTTTCTTCTAAATATCTTTTTTTTTTTTTTTTAATCAGCCATTAAATTTCTTCTATATATCTTACACATTCGGTGGTTGATTTNAAAAATTAATTAAATATAAAAAATAAATTTTTTATCTCCTTTTTTGCTTTGCTGTATTTTTTGAATAAATACAAAAATAAAGTTGAACAAAAATATAACAAATCGAACAAGCGAATAATTCAACAAAAATTTTAATTATGTTTTAAAACATATAAATAAAACCTATCAATTGTCATCGACGTGTCTTCATACCTTGAAATTGGTGCATGATTTTTTTATTATTGATAGTTTTAAATATGTCTTTTTCAATGTACGTAATTAAACAATCATTCATCCATTAATCTCCCATTCAGTTACGTAAATGATTTTTAACAATATTAATTGCTGAAAATGTTCTCTCAATATTCATTTTTTAACAATTTTTAACAATAACAATTTTAACAATATTCATTGAACTTCCTTCTTTTTTATAACTTACAAGACAATTGTACCCCCATTGGCCACATTCTTTAATTTTTTTTTTATTGTTTTTTTTTTACATTTGTGATAGTTGTACCCCCATTTACTTACCTTCTTTAATTTTTTTATTTTTTTTTTACATTTGTTGCAGCCTTGCAGCACACTGGCTCCCATTTAGGCATATTTTCAAAGTTTCTTTTAGTTTTAGTTTTTTTATTTATTTTTGTCTTGATTGTCCAGCTCCTGGGCTCCAGCTTGTCTCCAAATCCCAATCAATATTCTCACATGGCCACAAAAGAAAACGCACAGTTTAGACTTTATAGTACTATTCATCGTCTTCTTCCTTCCATTCGTATGAAACACTTGGTTTTTAAATTTTTTTTCAAATTTCATTTTACTAAGGGGTATAATATATGGCTAAAACATGAGGAATGGGGCATAATCATGGTTGAAGGAGGCATAATAATAACATTAAAAAAAAAAAAAAAATTAGACGGGTAAGCAGGGGCGATTTTGAGGATTGAGTGAGGGCTTATGCCCCCACTCGACCCCCCGGATCCGTCCTTGCTCACACATATTATTCCATTGCGTGTTAATCATGCGATGACATGCTTTTGAGAAGTCTTTTAGAGAGCAATGACAAAGAAGTCTGACACAATTTCATTTAAGCGCGATAGACACAAGAAACTCCATGGGTTTGTTTGTCAACTGAAAAAATAAAATTTTAAAAAAAAAATCTTATACCATTAGTCTCAAATTCATCTTTCGATCGATTGGTGCGGCGGTGGAGTAAAAAATTTATTATTGTAGGAGTCAAATTAAAAATATGATAAACGCAATTTAAAATAAAAAATGAATGTTATTGGTCAACTGTAACGGTTAGGTTTTCACTACTAGAGTTCTAGAATTGTATTCTTTAGCAACTCTTTAAGATTAGAAGTTTTGGTCATTAAAATTCAATGGTGTATTACTTTTCAAAATGTCAACCTTTTTTTTTTTCTTTTAAATCTATAGTTTATAATTTTGACATTGTGGTTCATGAACCTAAATTTTTAAATTTAAATTACAATTACAATGTTTTGGACTATGATAACACAAGATAAACACCAGGAGAGCACTTAGCATTCTCCTTTCTTTTATATATATATATATATGCACCAATTGTTTGATTTTGCTTCATATAGCCTTTTCATATCCAACCAGGCAACCACGATAATTAAGGTTAAGCTTCTTGCGTTTTGCATGCATGATGCATGCGGCATGCATATATGCCATCTCTTATTCTATATATATAAAAACTTGCTCAAATAAAATGTCTTTCTAAGAAATTGTTTTTTCATTTATTATATGTTATACCTACTATTCTCATAATTTTTCAATGGTCTAGTCAAATTATTTTCACGTCATGCATGACATATTTTGGGTTAAGCTAAGTATAATTTTTTTTTATTATTATTTTTTTTATGTACGCAAAACAAAAGTTACGTTATTTTAATGAATGAACTTAGTCAATATATTAGTTTTACATTTAGGCTTTTAAAAAAAAAAAAATCAAAATCATTTACACTATAGGGTGCCAGCAATGTAACTTTTTATTTTTTGATCGTACCAAAAATAGTACTCGTTAATTGCACGAATCCTTTTGCAAAAAAGTGGTTGTGCAAGTGCGAGTGTCGAACCCACAGAGAATCGTGTTTGTGATAAATATAGGCCTGTAAACGATCCGAGCCGAGTCGAGCTTAGCCGAGCAGAGCCGAGCTTGTACAGTAACCGAGCCGAGCTCGAACGAGCTCACGAGCCACTCGGCTAATTTGCAAGCCTAATTTTTCCTATAATTTAAATAAATTTATATTAACTATAAACTTAAAAGATAATTTATATACTTTACTTGTTAATTTTATAATTTATATAGTATAATTATTATATAATATAATTTATCTTATATAATATAACATTTAAGTTTGTATTATTGAATATAATATCAATTGTCATTTGTCACATCCTAAAGAGTAACGTACATTGATAAAGTGCACATTGTTGACTAACTTTCTAATTGTCACTTATGTTTTTTAATTGCTTAGATTCTTAGAGCCTAGTTACTAAATTTGAGATTATTTTAATATTCAAATCAAGTAATGATATAATTTATCTCTATACTTTACTTGATACTTGTTACTTGTTAGTTGTTATTTGTTAAAGTTAAGTTAGTATATGATGTATATCATATATTGTAGATAATAAACATATCATATATAAATATATATTATAATTTATTAATTTATAAGTATAAAACTAAGTTAAACTAATTTACTTTTATACAATTAATTAATATAACATTTAAGTTTGTATTATGGGAAAAATATAATTTAACCCCCCAAACTATCAACCATTTTCATTTTAGCCCCCTATTGTTCAAAAAGTGATAAAGTAGCCCCCAAACTACCAAATAGTTGCAATTTGGCCACTCCATTAGTCATTACCGTCAAATAAGATGACAAATTCAATATTACGTCATTTTGACAAGGTTAAGTTACTAAAATGCCTTTTTGAGGAAAAAAAAAATCATTTTTATCTAAGCCAATTGCACCATAGACGCCACCATGTTAATGTTGTAGACCGCTAAGAACATGGTGCTGGGACAAACCCAGAAGGGCAGACCGGCCGCTATCATGCAAGCCACGATAACTCAAAATGAGAGAGCCAATCTTATCGATCACTGCGAGTTCAGTGATGTTGCCGGAGACCAAGGCGTCAATGTTACAGAGATCGATGCCCCTGGAAGACGCATAATCACTGAATCAGTTGCTGGACAAGTAAATGTTTTAGATAAATCTATTAAAGTTCAACCTCTCTATTTATGTGTATGTGTGTGTATATATATAAAAAATATATTAATGTATTATTTTGCGTAGGCATAGGTTGTTGGGAGGTATGTGCAACCAGCACCGGTGGAACAAGTGGCGGTTGAGGTTATCCAACAGAGCACAATAACTATAGGGGAAGCATTGGAAGCCAGTGCACAGTCAGCAAGAAACAAGGTTGTGGATCAGAGTGACGCATTGGCAATTTAGGCATCAAAGATGAGAGCAACGGGTACTAATGTATTTACCCCTGGTGGGCTTGCCACCACGGCTTAGTCGACAGCGACTTACAATGCCTGAATCGATCGGAATGAAAATAAGATTAAGCTCCGCGATGTTCTGACGGTAAACCTATATATAAGCTGTCTATAAGCCATTTTGTGTGGCTAGTTTAAAAATGATTTTTTTTCCCAAAAGGGCATTTTAGTAACTTAACCTTGCCAAAACGACATAGTATTGAATTTTCCATCCTATTTGATGGTAATGACTAACGGAGTGGCCAAATTACTATTGTTTGGTAGTTTGGGGGCTACTTTATCACTTTTTGAACATTATGTGGCTAAAATGAAAATGACTAATAGTTTGGGGGGCTAAATTATATTTTTTCCTTGTATTATTGTATATAATGTCAATTGTTATTTGTCACACCCTAAAGAGATACATTAAGGTCATTTAAGTTTGTATACATTAATATGATTATAATTTATAAATGGTAAGCAATACATTAGTTACTTAATTAATAATCATTTAATCTACTCATTTATGAATGAAATCAAGCTCACGAGTCGAACTCACGAGCCCCCGTCGAGTTTAATCGGGCGAGTCGAGCTCGGCTCATTTGCTAATCGAGGGAGCTTGTACAGTAACGAGCCGGGCTGAACAGTATCGAGCTTGATTTCGACCCGAGTTTAATCGAACCGAGCTCGAGCGAGCTCATAAGCCGCTTGGCTCATTTACAGGCCTAGAAATCCCTATGCAGTTCCAAGATAAAATCTTCATTTGCTGCTTGGGGACACCTCAAGATCCCCTCAATGTTCAATGATATCATGCAAAACAGAAGCAGACTTAGAGTCAGAATGAATAACCTGTTTCTTCTTTTTTTAAACTTTGAAGAAGGATCTAGTAGGTAGCTGCATGATAGGAATTGGGGTAGCATCCATGAGAATAGGAGATTCCAGTTCATCAGGATCAAAAGCTTTCATATTAGAGCTAGCAGAAATGTTTTTGTAAGGAAGAAGATCTCCTGTTAGCCTGGCTCTTTTCTTCTTAATCAGAGAAGGGTTATAGCCTGGAGGGGAAGATTTCACTGCTTTGTGTAAACGAGGTGGAACAAGAGTGTTTCTAGTGGAATTGGCTTTTTTGGAGCTGTTTGAAGGTTTTTTGGCGGGAGATTTTAAAGGGTTGGTTATAGCAGTTTGAGAAAAGGTGCATGCTGAGGTGGAAGGCAGAGAAAGATAGAAGGTTTTAGCGAAAGGTAAAACAATGGCTAGAGAGGGTTGATTTTGAGTGGAAGGTTCAAACAGAGCCTGGTTTAATTCTAAAGAGCTGTAAGGGTTGAGGTGGAGCTGATATAGTGGTTGAGGGTTTCTAATTGGCGGTGGAAGTGATAAGGCTGAAGTATGTTATAATGAGAGAGGTATGAAGTGATTTGACCAAAGGCTTAGATATTTTCTGATGCTGGGAATTAGCAGGTGTAGGCAATGATGGAGTATTGGGAACAGGAAACAGGCATGGTTCACTCAACAAAGAAGATTCAAGGAACCTAATCTGAGATGAAGAAGGTTGATTTTGAGAGTTGTAAGAGGTGGAATTGGTTCTTGGAAAAGGAAATGTGGGAAGAAGGTTTGAAAAGATGTTAACCTGGAGAGACACATCATACTTCTCTGGAAACTTTTATTCTGGTGGAGAATTGCAATGAATTTGTTTATAGCCAATTCTACCACATAAAATGCAATAGATATCCAATCTTTCATACTTTAGAAAGATCCAAAGAGATTCTCCTCCTTCTCTTTGAAAAGTAAAGCCAGGCTTCAAGGGTTTGCAGACTTCAATATCCACAAGGAGCCTAAGAAATCTTTTGAAAGGCTGCTTATTTCCACTGATGTCATCAAACTTAACAAGGTTCCTAAATCCCTTACCAATAGAAATGGCAATTTGAGTGGTCATGTGGATCAAGGGGAGGCCATGAACTTGAATTTAGAAGGGTGCTTTGTGGAGAGGGAGTTCATTTAGAGTGGCCTGTGGATGCCATAGCTAGAGAATGATGAGAGAACCATTGACATTCCAAGTAACTTGTTTTTGAATTCTAGCTAGATGTTCTGGTTTGGACAGTTTGAAGAGAAATTTGTTTGGACCTAGCACAGCAAAGGAGAATGGAATAGCAAATTCCCAGGCTTTTGAGAGAGTTGCATAAAAGGATTGGTTGTTATGAGTTTTTTGAGATATGACATGTCCTACCAAAGGTAGACATGCATCAGTAACTGTTTCAGCTGAGAGAGAAGTAATATGAGATGGGGGATCATCCCTTGAAAGAGCCTCAGTATGAGCTATAAGACTCTCAATATCCATGAGAAAAGAAAGGAAAAGAAGAATAGAAGAAAACCAGAAAAGAGAGAAGATAAAATGGAAAGATAAGTAAGATGAAGAGTAGAGGCGGTAAGGAAACAGAAGCAGGGGAGTGAACAGTAACCACCAGAAACAAAAACCAGAAGGAGACTATATAACAAGAAAAAACCAAAAAGGATAAGAAGAAAGAAAAAAGAAAATGGAAGAAACAGTGGGGGAAAATGGAGGTATAAGTTGCATGAAGGGAATGTGATGCAGGTAGAAGGGAGAGGATGTAGAAGGCAGGTAGGGGAAAAGATATGCAGGTTGGAAAGAAAGGATCAGTTTAGGCAAGAAAAAGTTCAAATTTATTTATTTTTTTTGTAGTGAATGGGCTTTAAGCTTATTTTGAATGGCATAATCAATGTTTGATCATATGGTTTGATTAAATCAAAAGCCATTCGTTACTCACACCAACCCCAATAACAGAGCCAAGTATTGCAAACTTGCAAAGAAGAAGACTTAATTAGCTGTATGTATTGTGTTTGTTCTCAAAACACAAAATACTTGCCTTGCCCCTAGTCGCCAAAGAGAAAAAACAAGAGACACTATCTCTAAGAGGAGGGAAGATCTAAATCTAGATCTTCCTTCCTCCCCTCTCACAATAGCAGTATTTGGTGTCTTCTTTGTAGGCTCTACCGGTCTCCGTTTTTGACAGTTTGCTTTAGATCTTGTTTGTAAAATCTAGATCCAGATCTAGTGTCTTCAACATTAGATCTGATCGTCTTATTCAGTCAAGGGGTATCTTTCGAAGGAATGTCTACGATTTCATACTCCTCCGTTGTTGCTTATAGGTTTTTTGTTTTTTATTTTGTGGTCCTGGCCATTGGGCTTAGGACGTAAATAATGCTTCTAGCTTTCAATTAAGAGAATAATGGTTTGGGTGTAGGTGTTTTGCTTATGCTTGAAAAATGGCTTCATGTGCCTCCGAAAGGAATCAACTAAAGATTGGACTGGGATAGCGGATGTTTGATGTCATAGATTGGTTTTTCATTATAAGATTTGTATGTTTTCGACTTTTATGACGTGTAATTTTTTAGCTTCGACTATGATCTTGTAGAACTATATATTCTATAATTATAAGAATTTTTATGCTCTTGACCACTATTAATAAAATCAAATTGATTTTTCCTAAAAAATTAGCTGTATGTATCTACCTTAATTAATTAGTTAGGTGTACCTACCTTTATTAATTAGTTGTCAAAGAGTCGCCGAGGTTAAAATACTGTTGAATTCCTCAACCGTTTCAGTTGCTAGTTTCATAATTCGTCGTGCGCTTCAAAAGTATATTATGTAATTACAACCAATGGATATATTAGGAAAGATAATGTTTCGCTCTTCGTTTATGTTTTGGTGGAACTATTGTTGACTTGTGCACGTGCAAGAACGTTAGATCCTTAATTCGTCCAGGTAAGACCAATAAAGCAGAGAAGGACCGAAATTCAAAATTTTAAGTTTATCTCTCCTATATTAAATGTGTGTTTAATTTTGAGCCATTAGATTTTTTCAATGACTGAGATTTTCAAAAAAAACTAGCTAGCAATTTTCCAAAATTGCTGGGGATCTTGATCCCTGTTGTTGACTTGTGCACGTGCAAGAACGTTAGATCCTTAATTCGTCCAGGTAAGACCAATAAAGCAGAGAAGGACCGGTGTCCAACGGTCACTTCTGAGCCTGCTTTTCCCATCTTACAAAGTCTCTCATATAGAGAATACAAATCTGCCGTAAGCTTCATGCAGGAGACTCATCATGCAGAAGGATCAGGATCGAAGGGCTTCGGCAGCCAGGTAACTCTCTCTTTCTCTCTCTCTCTCTCTCTCTCTCAAAGAAATTATTAATTTTGGTAGTAGTAGTGATGAATCTTTGTGTCTCCCGGCATAATTGTGTTTTATCTTTCTTCTTTTTTTTTTTCTTTTTTTTTTAAACCTTTACCGTTAGATATTAACGATCGAGTCGTTTTTACTTTTCATACTTTAAGTTTGTACTATCAAATAGCTGCATCTTCCAAAAATCAAATACATAATAATATTAATTACAACAAAATAATATTTAAAAACACACTACAAATACGAAAAAAACAAAACAAAACTTTTCTAAGAACAATTATATGATCGATCAAATTATTAAAAATCAGTTAATTAGATTTAAACCAAATAAAATTTACTACTACCTCTATGAGTTGATTTGCATTTTTTTTTTATTTTTTTCATTTCATATCTCCCGAATAATTTTTTTTTAAAAAAAACTTCATATAATTTTTTTAAAGAAGAGAAATAATCATTTTGAATCGAGGTTTTGCTGTGACCCGGTAGCAAAGGAAGATTGAACTCTAGCACCTAACAATTGGAAGCACGCCAAAGGTACAATCCTCTATTTGTCCCACATTGGTAAGATTGGGAGCCAATGCTCCTCTCTCCCTCCTATATAAGAAGGCTATTGTATCCATTCTATATAATCACAATATAATACAATGTAGTCCATTGTTGGCTTCCTCTCTCTCTCTTCTCTCTCCTTTCTTCCGCTCTCCATAATATATTCATAATATATTTAACATGGTATCAGAGCCACCTTCTTGTGGCCGCCAATAAACGTCAATGACGTTTTTCGGTGCTCCTACCGGCGACCTAGTCGTTGGCGCACCAAGCGGNAAGATAAGTAAGATGAAGAGTAGAGGCGGTAAGGAAACAGAAGCAGGGGAGTGAACAGTAACCACCAGAAGGAGACTATATAACAAGAAAAAACCAAAAAGGATAAGAAGAAAGAAAAAAGAAAATGGAAGAAACAGTGGGGGAAAATGGAGGTCTAAGTTGCATGAAGGGAATGTGATGCAGGTAGAAGGGAGAGGATGTAGAAGGCAGGTAGGGGAAAAGATATGCAGGTTGGAAAGAAAGGATCAGTTTAGGCAAGAAAAAGTTCAAAGGAAAGATTTCTTAGGAGAGCTTTTTCAAAGAGAGAGCGAGTTTTCACTGGGAATCTGTTTTTGGTAATCGACTTAGTTCAAAGTATATGGTGACATATGTCAACCAATTGTATTCATGAGTATAACGTTACTCACAAAACTTCTACTTCTAAATTGAATCGAAGTAGAAGTTTTGTAATCTTTTATAGTTGAATCGAAGATATTGCTCATTTCCGATCAAACTCCATCTGCGCGGAATTTCTCACTATGACTATTGAGCAGTAGATCACAACTTCTACTTCCAAATTCTAAGGCTTATAGATATTATTCATACTGTACAAACTACAAAGCCATAGGAGTTATAACATCAAAGCTAAATAGGAATTTTATTTTACTTCAAGAGTAGTCATGCCTAACTATGGCTTCCAACTTCTTGCCTTATAATAGAGAGTGCATACACAGAAAGAGAGCAAGCTTAGAATGGAGGAAAATGTGATTCTATGTTGAAGGTATAGCCCTTATCCAAAGGAGATAGCATCACTAAAGAAAGTGGTCGTACCAAAAATAGTACTCGTCAATTGCACAAATCGTTTTGCAATAAAGTGGTTGTGCAAGTGCGAGTGTCGAACCCACAGAGAATCGGGTTTGTAAAAAATTAACTTAAATGCCTAAATTAACCATATCTTAACGTAGTTCCAAATATCAAACAAGTGGTGTGCATAAAATAAAAACTAATTAAATGCGATAAAAACAAATAGATAAAAATAAACTAAGGTCTAGACTCTACCTCACCACATTTAGATATATGTTATCATGTTAGAAATCCGCCTATCGATTAAGCACCATGCATGTCCTATTGCTATTATAAAACCTAGACGAATAATCCGATGTGTTTACCATTAAACGGTCACAACGGATATTGAACCGAAATCGAATCATCCGATGTATCGTTGATCACAACGGATATTGGACTCGATAAAATCATCTGATGTACCCCAGACCAATCACAACGGATATTGGCCGTTTAATGGTTCGCAAACAACAATCAACACGGTTTGTCACGAACTAAATTGAAACGGACACACAAATATTTAAACGACGAATTAAACTAAACATAACAACATAAATAAAATTAATTGAATCTATGGTGAGGCTTCATCTTCAACCTTAGTTGAAGATTAGCCTATAATCATAACTAGAAACAAGAGAAAATGAAAAGAAAGCATTACTAATTTAAATTATACAAGGGTTGACGTTTAGAAGAGCTCAATACGGCCAAACAGGGGAGTCCAAGCTCCCAAAGGCACCTCCAAGCGTCCTCCAAGCGTAAGAAGACGGAATATACAAAATGTTCTATTTTTAGACAAAATTAGGTTTGCTGCCAGGTCAAGGGTGCACTCAATCGTAGGGAGTGCGTTCGAGCGCAGCCCGTGTGCGATTGATCTCAAATGGCGCAATCGATCGCCATTAACTGCTCTGGAAATCCACAGTGCAAGAGATGAAGCGATGGCGGCTAGGGCGACGTGTGAAATGCAGGTTTACGTGGATTGCGCTTGATCACTGCTTATGCGCTCGATCGCTGGTTTCTGGGCTCGAACGCATTGCGCGCTTGATCTTGACTCTGCTTGCGCGATCGCAGTTGTGCTCGATCTTAACTCTCGTGCAATCGAGCGCACCAATAGGGACCATATTTGTATCTTAGCTAAATTCCTTCCTTTAAACCACGTAATGATGTTAACGTCCTGCAGCACACTAACACACTAAAACTAACTAAAATATTATATATTAACAAAGTTAAGAGCCTAACAAATATAAATTAAGGGGGTCCAATATACAATATTTAACACCGATCAGAAAACACAATAAATAATCACCAAAGTTAAACTAAAGCCTCAAAGATAACATAATATAACATTATATATGTATCCATCCAATGTTATGATCTAAGATCGATCATCAAGTCAAAGGAAAACTATAGATTAAGAGTACTAATATCTATCACACAAGCAAAGAGATCCTCTACTGTTAAAAAACATCAAATACCACATATAAAGAAATCCTATGGGAGTACAACCCACCTCAGGATCACCCACCATATAGATACCAACTCAGGATCGAATCGAAGATCAATCTAGCTAGATCATCAAAATGCATCCTCCTACTCAATCGTCCAAGAGCCATCCTCAAAGATATAATCAACTACAAAACAACACATGTTTTACAAGTGAAAAGATACAAGTGTAGGTTCATAATTAGTGAGTAATAATGCACATGAATTAAACGATATTTAAGTTGTGAATAAGGATGTACCCATGCAGAAATTAAGGGGGGCCACGTGAGTCTAGCCGTGACCTACTGTGGGTCTGCTAACCCACAGTTGGGTCTGGCCATGACCCAGCATGGGTCAAGAGACCCACACGAGTCTAGCCATGACCTAATGTGGGTCTACTAACCCACGGTGGGTCTTTGGCTGAGACCTGCCTTGGTCAAATTAATATTATTTTTTAATTTTTAATTTGAAATTAAGGATAAATTTAAAATTTTATAAAAAAATCAGTAGTATAAAGGTTATTTTCTTACTTTTAACGTTTTAAATGTAATCGAGGGAAGTCAATTGAATCAAATTGAAACTTCAGGGAATTAAATTGAGATTTAATGAAACTTAGGGGGTCCTTTAAAATGTGTGGTAGTTCAAAAGTCTTAAGTGAAGTGTGTTTCCTATTTTTTATTTACATACAATTTTGGGCCATGCTGGATAGATCAACAGACAGAAATTTCCTACAAAATGTCCAATGTTTAAGGGAAAAAAAAAAAATCCCCTTCTAGCGAGATGAATGAGGTCATGATTATTTATTTATTTATTTTGCATCTCTTGTTTTGAAGTCAGACAATATATTACTGGATGTTCTACCTTCTTATGGCCTAGTAAAAAATACTTTCACGTTAGAGGTCATATAATTAATTCCTGCAGGCAGTAGTAAAATGTGTGGAGAATCAGCTAGCCTCTTGAGATTTAGGGATTAATTATTCAATCATATGAAAAGCTATATTTTCAATAAACAAATATTCAATGATGTACAAGAAAAATTAAAATAAGAAGAAAAAACTAGATTGCCTCCCAACTTAATTATAAAAATATTCAATGATGTGCAACTTATTGACAACTCCTGTTCTTATGCCAACTAAAACATCCTTTCAGAATGCATGGCTTATTGTAGGGCATTTCTGAATAGGGGCCGAGGTACTATTAACTACACCATTTTTTTTTTTTTTTTTCTCAAAACGACAATTGATGCCTGAAATAAAGAAAAAAAGTTGAGAAACTAGTTCAGAATGTTAGAAGTATTTAGTTTGTGGCATTCTAGATCGCCCGAGTATGAGATGGTAATGTGTTTATATGTATAATATTGCACCCTTCTTGACATAACATGATGATCATGAATTTATCAAAACTCTACAGTTAATTGTGCTTATGCGAGACTACTAATATGGTGTGTGACCTTTTAAAAAATCTGGCTCGAAAGAGTAAAAAACGGACAATATTGTGTCATTGGGATGGAGTGTAACATAGTTAAACAGAACCTCAAAGTACAACATATGACCTTGTAGCCAGTGGGAAATCATTCATTGAAACAATATTTACCCTTATGAATATCCTTAAATTTTGACTAGAATTGTTGTGGATCATTCATTCGTCTATGCTGCAAATTTTTTTCAACATAGACGAATTGTCTTATAAATACTCTACATAGTTTGATAAGTTAATTCTCATTACTAAACAAGCATTATATTAAGAATTTGTGAATCAGGCATAAATATATTTGTTAGTGTATATGTGGGGTTTGTCCCACATTGGTAAGATTGGAAGCCAAATCTCCTATCTCCCTCCTATATAAGGAGGCTATTGTATCAATTCTATATATATCTCAACACAATACAATGTAGTCCATTGTTGGCTTCCGCTCCATAATATATTCATAATATATTTAACATGGTATCAGAGCCACTTTCTTGTGGCCGCCAATAAACGTCAATGACGTTTTTCAGTGCTCCTACCGGCGACCTTCTAGTCGTCGGCGCACCAAGCGGTATTCCCGCTCCTTTTCTGGCGCTCCCTCCGGCGGCTTCCCATCTCCGGCCGACCGCGCCGTCAGTTCCTCTGGCAAACTTCTGCCCAAGCCTATCACGCCGCCACCGACACCCCTCTCGGCCAAAAGAACCACCAAAAGTGGTGTCTCGGCCCCGGATTGGTGGATCTGTGGAATCTCAGCCCATTCTGGCGTTGCACATGCACCATGCTCCTCCCCAAACGACAGATCAAACACTCCGAGTCCAGATCCGAAGAGATCACCGCCGTCCAAGCTTCCACGCGCCTCCACGTGCGTCCAAAAGGATTTGCCAGTTTGCAAACGCGCCTCACGCGCTCCCACACGCCGCCATAGTGTGGCATGCTCCTCCACGCGCCGGTAGCATCTCCCACGCGCTCCCACGCGCCCTAGCACCTTCTGGCACGTGAAATTCACGCTCCCACGCGCCCTAGACCTTCTGGCGCGTGAATTTCATGCTTCCACACACTTACTGGCGCGTGAGATGCACGCGCTTCATGCAGTCATCAAGGCTTCTGCGCGTGCACTACACGCGCCAGGCGTTCTTCAAACCCCACGCGCTTACTGGCGCGTGAGATGCACGCGCCCTTGCAGCCAGCACACTTTGGCGCGTGCACTACACGCGCCAGGCGCTCCAGCTTCCACGTGTCCTCTAGAGAGCCGCCATGTCAGCCCTAGCCTCTGCCACCTGTCAAGCTCCCAAAAAAAAAAAAATCGGATCCACTAATTTCAACCCGATCCAACGGGTTAGAACCGGATCTTCTCAAGTGGGTCAGACCTTCAATCGGTCCAGGGGTTTCAGTCTTTTAGGCCCATTCAAATCGGGTTTAAAGCGGATCCAAAACTATCGACCCGGTCCAGTGGGTTAGACCCATATCTATCAATTTGGCAATCCAATCTGTCAACTCGACCAAGCAGGTCTCATTTTGGTTCGGATCCTCGACCCGGTTCATATTATATTTGGGTCAACCATATTTAATGGTCCATGGGTTATGGCCAAATATTGGCCCATTTAACCGGCCCGATTAGCCTATAAGGCTCTCAATACTAGTCTCAAGCCCAATATTTTGGGTCCAGCAGCCACCTCCAGCCACCAGTTGCCACTGCCCGCCGCCGTCCACAGCCCAGCTTCGGCCACTTTCGGCAACTTTTCCAGCGGACTTATAAAAAAAAAAAAAATCGTATTTTTTATTATTATTATTATTTTTTATTTATGCTTTTGTTTTTCAACCTCAATATTTAGACACATTGAGTTTGAGGGGGGATGTTAGTGTATATGTGGGGTTTGTCCCACATTGGTAAGATTGGAAGCCAAATCTCCTATCTCCCTCCTATATAAGGAGGCTATTGTATCAATTCTATATATATCTCAACACAATACAATGTAGTCCATTGTTGGCTTCTGCTCCATAATATATTCATAATATATTTAACAATATTCAAGGTGTCTCATGTTACCATGTAACGTGAGAAACAAGATATAGGTGATCTAGTTCATGTGTATACACGGTCAATTATATATTGGCTTGTCTTTTATCATCTTATATACTCTGCTTTTGGAGAGTGAAACAGAGGAGAATATGGGCCACTTTGCAGGCCCTTTAGCATGCATGGGTGTCACTCCTCCCACTCTTTTCCCACATATCGTCTGGACTTTCTGCTCCATAGAGTAGATGTTGTTTGGCATGGAGACAATCTCAATTTCATTAATAAAAGCATAAAACTTACTAGAAGTTCTTGGAGATTGGATGAATGTTAAATTCATTTTTTTTTTTAATCATTTTCCACGTTGATGTAGAACTTCATAGAAAGAGTTTCTTCTTTTAAGGAATTAGCATGGATATAGATGGAAGCACTGAAGTTTCTAAGTAAGGTGAAGGAACCCGCTTTGACAGTGAAAAAGTCTTGAGACCCTTCAAACCTTATCCACTTTTTAACCCAAGAAATCAAAAAGAAGCTCCAACGGGATGTCCACTTAACAGATAGGGACGGGTCTCAGCAGGGTCTTGGACAAGTCCTAGGCGAGTCTCGGTGAGGTCTAAAGTAGGTCTAATCGGATCCCAGGTGGATTCTGATCAAGTCCCAACGGGGTCCTGGGTGAGTTCTGGCGAGGTCCGATAGGGTCTCAGGCAGGTCTCGGCGGGGTCCCAAGCAGGTCTTGGGCGAGTATGAGTGAGGTCTCGGGCAGGTTTGGTTGAATCCTAAACAGGTCCCAGTCAAGTCCCGACAGGGTCCCGATCAAGTCCCAAGCAGTTCCTAGTGGGGTCTTGGGCAAGTCCCAGGGAAGTCTTGGGCAGGTCCAGGCGGGTCTCGGTAAACTCCATGCGGGGTCCCGGGCAAGTCCTACGGTATCTCGAACAGGTCCAGTTGGGTCTCAGACAGATCTCGGTCAAGTCCTAGCGGGTTCTTGGCTGGGTCCGTTGACTTGAGAATAATATGCTCAAACTCAGAAAATGGTTTACGATTTTAAAAAATAGAAACAATTTTGTGAAAATTAAAGAAGAATTTTTAGTCAAAGTGAAAATATTTTCCGTTGACTATTATTTTACGTTGCACCAAATACCCGAAAATACGGAAAATATTTTCCAAAAATCATTTTACAGGAAAACAAACTGAGCATTAGAAAAATGTTAAGCTTATAAACAAATTTTACAACAAAAACAAAAGCTTTTACTTGTCAACAGATAGTGGCCCATGAGAGATGATGTTTTAAGCCAAAAGAATGTCACTATTGATTTAGTAACGTTTGAATAGTAACTCTTGGTAAAAAGCTTTAAAGATATGGTCTAAATTAAAAAATAGAGCGTTTTATTATACACACAACTCTATTTGGTGTCTCTTTGGGCCAAATGTCACCATTTGAAATTAAAGGTGACGTTTGAATAGTGCATGTTACCTTACAAAAAGTCCATGCGTCAATGTCATCATCTTCCAAAAGGTGACGCTTGGCACAAAAAACGTCACTAACATTAATTTCTAGGAAATTTTTTTTTTCATATACTATTTTAATTTATTTGTTTGTTTGTTTGTTTTTTTTTGCAAAACCTTATCAGATAACAATATATATATTTGACATGTCCGCATAAGAAGGGGGAGGGGAATTCGAACCAATGATTTTTGTTTCATTAATTAAGCATGGTCCCAGCTGATTGAGTTACTTCTTGAGAACAAGATAACAATATATTTGAATCATAGCACTACAACAACTCATCTAAAATGAAATTAGACTTCCCTATAATATGCGACAATTCCTCACAATATATATTGCAATTCCTCATAATATGTTATAATTCCTCACAATATATTAAAATTCCTCACAATATAAATAGGTGACGAATTGTGATGATGCAGAATGCCGCCCTTGTTTTCAGAGGCGTCGTTCTGCTTTAAAAGCGATACCTGCTTGTGTCGTTAATTTGGTGAAACGACAGTAGGCTGAGCATCGTTGAATATGAATTTTTATTTATTATTTATTTATTTATTTATTTTGTAGTGAATGGGCTTTAAGCTTATTTTGAATGGCATAATCAATGTTTGATCATATGGTTTGATTAAATCAAAAGCCATTCGTTACTCACACCAACCCCAATAACAGAGCCAAGTATTGCAAACTTGCAAAGAAGAAGACTTAATTAGCTGTATGTATTGTGTTTGTTCTCAAAACACAAAATACTTGCCTTGCCCCTAGTCGCCAAAGAGAAAAAACAAGAGACACTATCTCTAAGAGGAGGGAAGATCTAAATCTAGATCTTCCTTCCTCCCCTCTCACAATAGCAGTATTTGGTGTCTTCTTTGTAGGCTCTACCGGTCTCCGTTTTTGACAGTTTGCTTTAGATCTTGTTTGTAAAATCTAGATCCAGATCTAGTGTCTTCAACATTAGATCTGATCGTCTTATTCAGTCAAGGGGTATCTTTCGAAGGAATGTCTACGATTTCATACTCCTCCGTTGTTGCTTATAGGTTTTTTGTTTTTTATTTTGTGGTCCTGGCCATTGGGCTTAGGACGTAAATAATGCTTCTAGCTTTCAATTAAGAGAATAATGGTTTGGGTGTAGGTGTTTTGCTTATGCTTGAAAAATGGCTTCATGTGCCTCCGAAAGGAATCAACTAAAGATTGGACTGGGATAGCGGATGTTTGATGTCATAGATTGGTTTTTCATTATAAGATTTGTATGTTTTCGACTTTTATGACGTGTAATTTTTTAGCTTCGACTATGATCTTGTAGAACTATATATTCTATAATTATAAGAATTTTTATGCTCTTGACCACTATTAATAAAATCAAATTGATTTTTCCTAAAAAATTAGCTGTATGTATCTACCTTAATTAATTAGTTAGGTGTACCTACCTTTATTAATTAGTTGTCAAAGAGTCGCCGAGGTTAAAATACTGTTGAATTCCTCAACCGTTTCAGTTGCTAGTTTCATAATTCGTCGTGCGCTTCAAAAGTATATTATGTAATTACAACCAATGGATATATTAGGAAAGATAATGTTTCGCTCTTCGTTTATGTTTTGGTGGAACTACTGTTGACTCAAATGACTCAAAATAAAACACTCTACTTTTTTTAGTGGATAGCATAGATTTCGAGGTTGAATTTCAAAATTCAAAATTTTAAGTTTATCTCTCCTATATTAAATGTGTGTTTAATTTTGAGCCATTAGATTTTTTCAATGACTGAGATTTTCAAAAAAAACTAGCTAGCAATTTTCCAAAATTGCTGGGGATCTTGATCCCTGTTGTTGACTTGTGCACGTGCAAGAACGTTAGATCCTTAATTCGTCCAGGTAAGACCAATAAAGCAGAGAAGGACCGGTGTCCAACGGTCACTTCTGAGCCTGCTTTTCCCATCTTACAAAGTCTCTCATATAGAGAATACAAATCTGCCGTAAGCTTCATGCAGGAGACTCATCAAGCTGAAGGATCAGGATCGAAGGGCTTCGGCAGCCAGGTAACTCTCTCTTTCTCTCTCTCTCTCTCTCTCTCTCAAAGAAATTATTAATTTTGGTAGTAGTAGTGATGAATCTTTGTGTCTCCCGGCATAATTGTGTTTTATCTTTCTTCTTTTTTTTTTTCTTTTTTTTTTAAACCTTTACCGTTAGATATTAACGATCGAGTCGTTTTTACTTTTCATACTTTAAGTTTGTACTATCAAATAGCTGCATCTTCCAAAAATCAAATACATAATAATATTAATTACAACAAAATAATATTTAAAAACACACTACAAATACGAAAAAAACAAAACAAAACTTTTCTAAGAACAATTATATGATCGATCAAATTATTAAAAATCAGTTAATTAGATTTAAACCAAATAAAATTTACTACTACCTCTATGAGTTGATTTGCATTTTTTTTTTATTTTTTTCATTTCATATCTCCCGAATAATTTTTTTTTAAAAAAAACTTCATATAATTTTTTTAAAGAAGAGAAATAATCATTTTGAATCGAGGTTTTGCTGTGACCCGGTAGCAAAGGAAGATTGAACTCTAGCACCTAACAATTGGAAGCACGCCAAAGGTACAATCCTCTATTTGTCCCACATTGGTAAGATTGGGAGCCAATGCTCCTCTCTCCCTCCTATATAAGAAGGCTATTGTATCCATTCTATATAATCACAATATAATACAATGTAGTCCATTGTTGGCTTCCTCTCTCTCTCTTCTCTCTCCTTTCTTCCGCTCTCCATAATATATTCATAATATATTTAACATGGTATCAGAGCCACCTTCTTGTGGCCGCCAATAAACGTCAATGACGTTTTTCGGTGCTCCTACCGGCGACCTAGTCGTTGGCGCACCAAGCGGTATTCCCGCTCCTTTTCCGACGCTCCCTCCGGCGGCCGCCCATCTCCGGCCGACCGCGACGTCAGTTCCTCCGGCAACTTCTGCCCGAGCCTATCGCACCGCCACCGACACCCCTCTCGGCCAAAAGAACCACCAAAAGTGGTGTCTCGGCCCCGAATCGGTGGATCTGTGCAATCTCAGCCCATTCCGGCGTTATACGCGCACCACGCTCTTCCTCAAACGACAGATCAGACGCTCCGAGTTCAGATCCGAAGAGATCACCGCCGTCCAAGCTTCAACGCGCCTACACGCGCCTCCAGAAGGATCTGCCAGTTTGCAAACGCGCCTCACGCGCTCCCACGCGCTGCCATGGTGTGGCACGCTCCTCCACGCGCCGGTAACATCTCCCAAGCGCTCCCACGCGCCCTAGCACATTCTGGCGCGTGAAATTCACGCTCCCACGCGCTCCCACGCGCCCTAGACCTTCTGGCGCGTGAATTTCACGTACCACGCGCTTACTGGCGCGTGACATGCACGCGCTTCTTTCAGCCATCAGGCTTTTGCGCGTGTACTACACGCGCCAGGCGTTCTTCCATCCCACGCGCTTACTAGCGCGTGATATGCACGCGCCTTTGCAGCCAGCACACTTTGGCGCGTGCAGTACACGCGCCAGGCGTTCTTCACCAGGCGTTCCAGCTTCCACGTGTCCTCCAGAGAGCTGCCACGTCAGCCCTAGCCTCTGCCACGTGTCAAGCTCCAAAAAAAAATAATAATAAATTGGATCCACTAATTTCGACCCGATCCAACGGGTTAGAACTGGATCTTCTCAAGTGGGTCAGACCTTCAATCGGTCTAGGGGTTTCGGTCTTTTAGGCCCATTTAAACCGGCCCATTCAAATCGGGTTTAAAGCAGATCTAAAACCATCGACCCGGTCTAGTGGGTTAGACCCAGATCCACCAATCTGGCAATCCAATCCGTCAACTCGACCAAGCAGGTCTCATTTCGGTTCGGATCCTCGACCCAATTCATATTATTGTTGGGTCAACCATATTAAATGGTCCATGGGTTATGGCCAAAATTTTGGCCCAATTAGCCTATAAGGCTCTCAATACAAGTTTCAAGCCCAATGGTTTGGGTCCAGCAGCCACCTCCAGCCATCTCCAGTCACCAGCTGCCGCTGCCAGCCGCCGTCCACCGCCACCGGCCGCCCAACTCCGGCCACCTCCGGCAACTTTTCCAGTGGACTTAAAAAAAAAAAAAACAAAAAAAGTTTTTTTTTTTTTTTTTTAATATATGTTTTTATTCATGCTTTTATTTTCCAACCTCAATGTTTAGGCACATTGAGTTTGAGGGGGGATGTTAGTGTATATGTGGGGCTTGTCCCACATTGGTAAGATTGGGAGCCAAGGCTCCTCTCTCCCTCCTATATAAGGAGGCTATTGTATCCATTCTATATAATCACAATATAATACAATGTAGTCCATTGTTGCCTTCCTCTCTCTCTCTTCTCTCTCTCCTTCCGCTCTCTACAATATATTCAACAATATATTTAACAGTCAAGACGTGCGTATGAATTTTTTCATATGTATATATGAAAAAAAGATTATTATGTAACCACAATTTGTGTATATATTGGAAAATAATACAAAATTAAACCAACTTTAATATTGTTTATAAGTTTTTTTTTTTTTTTTAGTAAACGTTTTTTCATAAATACGTAGCTAGCAAAACATAAATATTTAAATGCATGCTCACTCAAAAGGGACACATGTTGCATTTAGCCAATTCTTTTGAAAGATTCGGCTGTTAAAGCCATCCACAGCCATGCTCTAGCTAGCCAACTTCGTCGCCTCATGGCCTATCCGGGCTGGCGCCTCACGTTCCTGTATGTCTATTTCTGAAGAGTTGCCATCCATTTTTTGCTTGGTTTGGCAAATCAAATTAAAAGAAAGAACAAAAAACAAAACAAATGGATGTTCAGGGGTACGTCAGGTAAGAGGGTCGTGTTTCGGAAACTATGCGAATGCAAATTCCAAAACAAAGTAGTCAAAATTAACCATCAAATGAAAATCCAAAATAAACTCCCCAAAACATACTTAAAACAACATAATATAAAGCAAAGTCTCCCAAAATGTCAACGTAAATAAGAATGAAGGTAAAACTTGAGAGGCTGAATCGTCCACGTATGCCAATAATCCATTCCTTCATATATATATATAGGTCTCACAGACAAAAATTGATGCCTGAAATCAAGAAAAAAGTAGAAGAACTCGTTCAGAATGTTATAAAATATTTAGTTAAAGCAGGTACTACCTTTAGGTTTAACATGTAGTCTAGTAGAAATCATTAATTGGAACAATTTTGAGCTTTTTGAATATCCTTAATTACATTTGACTCGGTTTGTTGTCGATTTATTTATTTATTTTGTGTGTTGCAAATATGGGTAAAAGTTTTTCAACATATATATATAGATCGACAAATTGTGAATCAGCTATAAATATATCATGCATTTGTGAATCAGCTATAAATATTGCAAGCGTTCCATGTACGTACTGTAAGAAACAAGATATAGCCTATAGGTAATCTAATTATTCATGTGTATTCACGGCTGATAAAATAGAGATTTAAGCATGATGCGGCATGCAGTTCAATGAGGTATGTTGCTAATGTAGGCAATAGGCATGCTGACTGAATTGTCTTAACACATGTTGTCTTTTAAATAGATATAATGTAGCATCACCCATAAAAATTTAACATAAAAATTTTGAGAGAGGGTGATCAACGAAGGGATTCATTTGATATATAAAGATTCAAACTTTAAGAATCTTAAACTTCTCCCTCCCTCCTTTTGTGCGGACATGTAAAAAAAATAAAATAAAAAAATAAAAAAATCCTAAACTTTATGAATCAATTTTATAAAAAGTGAAATCTGAAGGAACACTATAAATGTTTCCCCTATCTTTAATAATAATTGGTTCCACACTTTCCTTTCATGCTAACCCAATAAAAACCCAATTGAATAGTTTGATTTTTAATTTCAAGCTTGAAATAAATTGCAAATCAGTGTTTTATTTTGAGTATTAAACTCTAAAATCAGATGCCAGGCTTGTATGTAACAAATAAATATCTTACATTAAGTTTTGCTAATTTCATTTAATTATGTACACCATGCTTGAGGAGATCTTATAGAATTTCTAATGAAAGAGCCAAATGATACTTTTATCTAAATGGATAATCAGATTTGTAAAAAACCCTCATATTGGATTAATTAAAAAAAAAACTACATGTACCAACACTTTTTAAGGGAGCCATTTTACTTTTTATTGTTTATCTTACTGTTTTCTCTTTTTTCCAAAACTTTTTCCACTTTTCAAGTGATTATTATGAGAATATGTTTTCACAATTTTTAATAAAAAGATATTTCATAAATATGATTGACATTACTATGAGAATTTAGTTTTCATATATACTTAACGTTGGCAATATGACATTTGAAAAAATATAACCGCTGAAAAATATAATTATTATAAATTAATACAATTGTTTCAAAAATATTATAGTTACAAAAAGGATTATTTAAAAAATAATAATCGTTAAAAAATTATTGTACTAAACGAATTACTATTGAAAAAATAAAGATATAATCAATAAAGAGTAAAAAAAATAATATTTAAATGATATAGACAAAAATATAGTTAATCGGATGTAGGGGACTTTTAAAAATTTATTAGCTAAACTAAATAAAGTGGGATTTCATAAGCCATTTTGCATAAAAAAATTGGCTCTTCCATTGGGAATGCTTTTACCAGCTAGCGTGTCCATTGGAAATACCATTTGAATTCCTTTCATGAGTATACGAAAAATGTTAAGCCTCATTCTCCTAATCATCTCCATACATTTTTTTAAAAAAACATTACTATTGAATATGTAAGACCCACATGTAAACCTACAAATCCAATTGTTGATTTGAATTCATTCAAAAAAAAAAAAGATGGTTAGAAAATTAGGCCTAGCATTTCTCTAAGTATACACTCAATCTTTAGTTATTCAATTTTGCATTGTATGTAATAACAGGGTGAAATTATCTTGCAAGAGTTAGTCCTATATATTAATTCTTCAATCAAAGGGAGTCAAATAAGAGTAGGTTAATATACGCATTAGAACATGATATCACTTTTAGTTCAAAAATTTAAACTGATTGACTTAGGCCTGCTTAAGTATATATTAACCCATTTTTTTCTTTATATTTTTTCAATATGTGACACAAATCTTAAAAGTACACACAACACACATATTTTGATTAGTACGTACAGTATCCTCAGGAAGCTGATCGATCACTACATTGAAAACAAACAATGCATATATAGAACATGTTCATGTAGAGTGCAATGGTAGCATCTATTCTAATTAATTCATAAAACTTTTTTTTTTTTTGGGTCAAATTTACTATGGCAAGGCAACGAAGCAACAAGAAAACACTAACGGTGCTCGAATTTGTTTTAAAAAAAAATATATCCTTACCCTCTCGTTGGTTCTTGAAAAGTGACAAATAAGAAAGGGAAATATCTGACTAAGTTGTTTTATAGATTATGCTCACAACAACAAAGAGATTGCTTTCATAGTTATCGAAATGCTTTCATACCTTAATCGATCAAACGACTTGCACCCTTGGACAACCACCTCCGCCCTCTTGCTTCACCGAGCTCTCGTTAATATGTTGAGTCGTTGGATTTAAAATCCATTGAAATGCGTCGTATAGTTTCTTGAATACTCGACCTAAAATACCAGAAATCTTCTGGTATATACAATAGAGCCACTCATAAATCCTAATTTGCTGGTATATTATATGGATTGACTCAGAAATCTGCCGGTATATACAATGGAGCCACTCATTGCTCCTATTTTGCTGGTATATTTCTTGGAGCGACGCAGAAATCTCGTGGAATGAGTGGTGTAATTCTCTTATGGAGTTAAATACACTTGAAAATAGAATGATCCAATACCAAAAGGGAGGAAGGAGAATGGATAATAATAAACCACAGGCTAGGACACCCGAAATCTGACAAACAAATTTAGTGATAGGGAAGTAGCTCGTGTTTGTAATTGGTCTCTCTAGCAAATATTTAGTGTAAACTTTTGCAACCAGTACTAGAATGAAAAGCAACATGATCAAACCATGTGTGTCAAATGGAGAAGAATTTGTGTTTTGATACTTCACTTGGACGAGGCCAATAAACACTTGAACGAGGATATTGGTGGAGAAACCATAGCTAATCCGTCCTTGCTCATGACTTGCATAACCAAAAATAGAAAATGGAATTAGTAGTTTCTCTCTTGAATTTCACCATTTTCATCTATAAAATATCAGTAAGTTTATAAGTTTATTTAAAGAGTACAAGAAATATAATGATATATTAATTGATTGGTAGGCTACCAAATTTTGGTGCCTTAAGACTAGTCAAGTGTATGAACATAAAAACTTGATAGGATATAAGCTAAGCAATTCAAAACTAAACATGAAATAATTGAAAATATTCAATAATTAATTTCCGGTATTTTTTCCTAGGCTTAATTTTTTTTTCTTTTTTTCTTTTTTTACAGTGAATGATGAAAAGACTTTAAACATAGAAGAAGATAGTGTATAGAAAATGCATGTTTACATTGTGTATCAACTTTCAATAAGATTTATAAGATTGGGCTGCTTCAATTCCAAGAGCCTATAGTACGTAGATTCCCGTCCATATATATATTTGTATAAAAATCATAATTCAAATTGGTTTGGGATGCAATCTATTATTTTATGGGTTGACAAACATATGAAATTATGAGAATCAGATATATCTAAAAACAAAAATATGAAGAAAAAACACACAATAAATAAATAAAATGAACCACTTGACATATCAATCCGACCTTCATGTAAGACTAATTTATTGACCCAAATGATATAGCACAAAAATTTTTACAAACAATTATTCCAAATGGTATAAGGTTACCTAATCCTAACATTAATTCTAAACTCTTCTATTTTATTTGAGAAAACTGATCTTCAATTTTATTGATGATCATCAACAAACGTTGTTTTATAATTAAAATCCTACTTTAATGATAAGAGGGAACAAATTAATGAATAAGAAAACAGGTCTTTTCTGTAGGCATTTATTGATATGTGAAAGTTATGATAGTTTTAAATTTTGAGATTGAATGATTGAATTTGATCATTGAAGAAGCTAATTACATTCAAATCTTTTCAGTTGGCTACCAAACTCATAATATATTTATAATTTTTTTCTTTTTTTTTCTTACAGCTAGGGCGTGGGCGTGGGGGCATGATCCTCCTAGACTTCCTTGTCTCCACCACAAGCATTCAATGCATGCAGTGAGGGGTGTGATACACGTGTTCGGAGTGTGGATTCAGAGAGGAGCTGAGAGAGCTTATCATGAGGGGGAAAGTAGCTCAGGGAGAAACAATGGTGCCCCTCCGACAGTGTTTGTGAAGGGGAGGTGTATATATATATGTGTGTGTGTGTGGTGCCATGGAGCCATGGTCCGGCCCATGGAGGTGTTGAAAATGGCGAAGTAGTGGTTTCTGGGTTTGCGGAGCACATGCATCTTTGATTTGTTGCAGGATCTTCAAAGGGTTTAACCAAAGAAGCGTGACGGGGTCATCATAAGACTTGAGGGGCACCTATGTGGTTGGTGCTGATCGGGAGGTGTTGACAATGGTGGACACGGCAGGTTTTTGCTGGCTGACCTTCTTGACGGGTAGTGAGGTGTTGGCAATGATGGACATGGCGGGTTTTTGGTGGGCGACCTTCTTGATGTGTTGTGAGGTGCAGATGATGGTGGACATCGCCAGATTTTGCTGGGCGACCTTCTTGATGGGTAGTGAGGTGTCTGGCCGACCATCTTGATGGGTAGTGATCAAATCAGGATCTTTAGGTTATTAGGTAAGAGCTAGGGGCAAAACACTTTTGTTGTAGGATTTGAGTCATTAATTAGTCTTTAACATCTTGTACTTCACCGATGAAGTGGTCAGACGTACCTGATCATGGGTACCTGGTAGAGAAATAAAAATGTAAAACCATAATTAAAGCAGAGGGATTAATGTTACTAACCCTTCTGAAGGACGATTGATGACGAAACTGTTGCCTTCCATTTTTCCCAAGTTATGAAACTGGTTTTGGAAGTTGCTGGGTTGAGTGAGTGAATGGATGAGTCCGAGATGAAAGGTTGCAGGGGAATTGAGCAGGGGAGTTGAAGGAATGAAAGAAGGGGGAGTTGATTAGGCAGACAAAATTTGGAATCCTAAAAGCATTTTAAGGCGGTGCGGACATGTCAAAAAAAAAATAATAAAAAAGAAAGTCAAGGCGTTGCTCTGTGCGGGTCCCAACACATGGATCCATTGCCTCACTTTTATTTGTCGGAGTGAAATAAAGCAAAATTAAGTGAATAATTTATTCTTTGATCGGTTGGTTACTTGGTTAGCTAGACTCTAGAGGCATAGTGCGGTCTGTTGCTTTTCTATTTTTTGCAACCTACCATTTTTTTTTTAAAAAAAAAATTAGATTTTTCGAAGAAGTGGAAGAGAACGAATCAACGAAAGGAAGTGGGAGAGAAGGCAGGGTAATATGGATGAGAAGGAAAGTCACTGGAAGATAACTAAAGGAAATGGGAAGAGAATCGATCGAGATAAATGAAATGGGAAGAGAAGGGAAATGGAAGAAAATGAAAGCAATGAGAGAGGAGTAAAGGAAATGAGAGAGAGATAAGCTGGTGGAGGGTGTTCTGAAAATAAAAATAAAGCAAAAACATTCGATAACACCTGACATCAAAATATCAGAATTTATGTGGTTCGATTTAATAAGTTTATATTTATTGGGAAATACGGACCAAAAAAATAAATCACCTTACAAAAAAAAGAGTACAAAAAATAGTATTACAAAAATCATTCAAAGTCCAAAACTCTGATGCACTCAAATCTTAGACTCATTCAAAACAATAATAATAATAACAAAAGATTTGATGCAGAAACCTAGTACTGTACGTTATCTCCACTCTCTGTCACACAACTCCTCACTGCTGCATTGCCCATTTTTATAACAGCTAAAGTCGGTTGTCCCACAATAAAAATCCTCAATAGGCGGTTATAGAACCATAAGTGTGTTGGTTTAATGGCATAAGAAAATTCTCAAAGTAGTTAGGGCATGAATTTAAATCTCCACAATGAAATTTTTTTACGAATGTCTAATTAGTGTTAACCGTTTTGAATTTTCATTAATGTTCTAGTAGAATTGGATCAAGTTATAGATTAATCGGATTTGAGAAAGCACTTGCGATTTTTACTATCTACCCCTCATGTGTAGATCCCTGCAAATAAGCATTACTATGTTTACGCTCATACCCGATTATGATAGTCACAATTAATCTTTACAACTTATTCTTTCCATTAGAATATATATTGATTTATTTATTTATTTATAAGCCAACAGTGGGGCCAATCCAATCCTAGCGGTCTCCTCTGTCGTCGTACGGGATTTGTGAACGTGCTTCAATCAAAAAAATTCAAAGATATAAATAGACATGGGTAGGTCGCGTAGCGTCGCGCGTGTGGATCATAAAACAAAAGATATATTTTATTCTAATAAAAGGCTATGCGGTAAACTACTCTGTTAAGGTTGACGATTGCTTTTTTATTTTTTTTTAACAGATTTGATTCTTATAAATAACCTCATAAGATCAACAAGATCAAAGAGTGGAAAAATTTCCCCCCTCTTATAATATCACAAATATTTGGTGAAATTTCGAACATTCAAACTGTATCTATATATTGTTGGAACCCTCTTTTACTAACTCAGGCAGCAGAACGACTTGGCATTTGCAAAACATGAATAAAACGTCAATTCCCAAGAGAACGCAATCATGTCTATATATAATTCACATAGGGTATGTTTGAAAAAGGGCTTAAAAAATAAAGTTGATCGAAACTATAACAGATTCAATTAATATAAAAATAAAAAATAAGAATATTTAGTATAAAAAAATACAAAAAATTTATTTTGTAGTGATTTTTTTATGTAAATAGTAATAGAAAGTAAAATTTTTTTTACTCCCATCAAATCCCCTCCTTCGCCAAACACACACCCCTGGGTCCAGCAGCTCATACATGGCTGTCTCAAGTTATAGATTATGCAAAGTTTGAGTAGAATCCTTCACTTTGGATCGGAAGAAGCTTTTCACAGACTCTGGTGAAGGAGTTGATCACCAGGGACGGATCTAGAAAGTTCGATGGGGAGAGACCAAGATATAAATTTTTTTGGGCAAGGCCAATGGCCTGGAATTTTTTTTTTTTTTTTTTAACACCTAAACTTTTTTTTGGAGGACTTGGGGAGTGGCCAGGGCCATCTTTGGTCCTCCTACAGATCCGTCCTTGTTGATCACAACAGCCTTTACTTCTTTACCGTGCCTTGGGAAGATCACCAACATCCATTTTCGTGCCAAATACCTCATACTAGTATGGACACAAAGGCTGAGTTTGGCAATGGACTAAATTTAAGAAAGTAGATTGATACTGTAGAAGATTTGATTGATATAAGGAAAAAAGTAAGAATATTTTGTATAAAAAAATGAAATTTTTTGTTTTGTAATGATATTTTTATTTGAATAATAATAAAAAGTTAGAATATTATATTGATTTTGAGAAGTTTTCTTTTGGGTTTTGAGATGGTCCAGTCCTGTTCATCCCCAAAAGAGCCTTCCTAAACCCTATCTTAAACTACAAAATTTATCTAAGTCGGTCTCTCTACCTTATTATTTCTCTTTTTATCCTTATTTGTTCTTTTCCTCAATATTCTTTTTTTTTTTCTTCCATTTTATCTCTTTCCTCTCATGGTTGAAATTTGCAGCTTGTACATGGCGGTCTCATTTTGACTTATGGATCGGATGATTTATTAAAAGATGTTTTATTACATCTTTTGTGCAGAAAATAATTCAGCATAAATACGATTTCTTTTTTTGTTTTTGATTTTATTTATTAGTCTCTTTAGATTTTATGTGGCTAAAGGTCCTGACTGAGTTCCCGACGGAAAGCGACAGCCAGCGACACAGAGAGAGAGAGAGAGAGAGAGATGACATGGTTGCCATTGGTTGGCAGTCTCAATACCTCATTTCCCAAAAATAGATTAATAATGAAAATGTCAACCAAATAGGTTGGTGAAATCAACTTTTCAATCCTCAAAAGTTTTGGATCTAGTTAATTATTATGGACGCTTTATCGAAAGTTTTTCGAACTTATCTAGACCACCGACCATTGCATGTTTACGTATATCAGAAATGGAGAGGATCTTCTCGATCCTTCACAAGGCACGGGGCTGTGTTTGTTAATGGACTAGATTGAAAGAAGTGAATTAATACTTTAATAAATTTAACTGATGTAAAGAAAAAAATAAAAATATTTTATATAAAAAAGTAAAATTTTTTGTTTTATAATAATTTTTTTATTTAAAAAATAATTAATGTGATATAAAAAAATAAAAATATTAAAATTAATTTTAAGAAATTGTTTTTGAGATTTTACAAAGTCTAATCCATCCTTCCCAAACATACCCCGGATGAACTACATCTCTTTTCGTAGAAAGTTCCTCGTTATAGTATTAAAGACTTTTGTGCAATGAATTGGCAATCCATCACATTAATGTTGCTTCACCTGCTTTGAACACTTATCACCTTCATCAGAATATATTTATAAAAATTACTTCTATAGTGGGCCAACATGGCAATCATTACTCTTTCTACATTCACATTTCACACGCCAATGAGCTCACCATTTTTCTTTTCCAAACTGCAAGGAAAGCAACTTGCAAATTAAGGTGACCGTCTGACCGATTAGGAAAGTTCAAAGTTGCTTCGGTTCGACATACATACACTTTTTCTTTTTCTTTTCAATATCAAGATTATCCTATATATAATTTTGGCGTTAGCAACTTAACTTTGAAATTAATTATGGGTGATATTTTTTTGACAATTACATTTGAGGATTTTAAAATCTAAAGTTCCGTTTGTTTACGTTTTCAGGAAAATCCTTCTTCAAGAAAATGTTTTTCACTTTTCAATGGTGCGTACATAAAATGATATATATATATATAAACATTTAATCATAACATAAGAATATTAATGTAACAATCCTAAATTTTTAGAGTATTTTTAATGGACCCTAAAAAGAGTTGGCTTAAGTTAATATTGAGAATGAACCATTAAAAATATATATATTAATATAAAAGTATATGTAATTATATCTATATAGATATATATGTTGGTATATAATATAATAATAATAATAGTTAATAAATAAGTAATTAATTAAATAAAATAATACTATTAATAAAATTTAGAAAAGATAAATAAATAAAATGAAACCCTAAGAGGCGTCCAAAAACCCCTTTGCGTGTCTCTTTCTCTCAACCTATATAACTACATAAGACAAAACCTTAGAGACAGCCTCCTTCACGCCTCACTCTACAATTCACGCACCATTCTGTTGCTCTCTAGGTATTTTCCCTTACACCACAATTTTTATTCTTTTCCTTCATTGATACATCCATTCTTAGAAAAACTAGTGGGGAAATGTTTTGTGATGTCATGCCTTGGTTGCCGTGTTTGACTTGTAGTGAGAAGGAGAGGTTTTTCTTTTCTTTTGCTCCTCACGTGAATGTATGTCTACACTTTGTTTGTCTCTTATGTAAATAAAAACTAATATAGTATTTTACCTACACTCAAACCCTTGACCTGTGTCTATACATAGATATGAAGTTGTGAAGGTTTTACATCCATATATATATATATATATATATATTTGAGGATTTCTTTAACTCATTTTTTAAATATATTCATACACATGATGATCCATAGTATATACAGATTTTACATGTGATATTTTGAATTAGTTTAAAATATATGTACTACTCCAAGATGTTAAATATATTATGACTATATTATGGAGCGGAAGAAGAAGAGAGAGAAGAGAGAGAAGAGAGAGAGCAGAAGGCAACAATGGACTACATTGTATTATATTGTGATATTTTAGAATGGATACAATAGCCTCCTTATACAGGAGGGAGAGAGGAGCATTGGCTCCCAATCTTACCAATGTGGGACAAGCCCCACATATACACTAACATCCCCCCTCAAACTCAATGTGCCTAAACATTGAGGTTGGAAAACAAAAGCATGAATAAAAACATATATTAAAAAAAAAAACTCTTTTTTTTTTGAAAGTCCACCGGAAAAGTTGCCGGAGGTGGCCAGAGTTGGGCGGCCGGTGGCGGTGGACGGCGGCTGGCAGTGGCAGCTGGAGACTGGAGATGGCTGGAGGTGGCTGCTGGACCCAAACCATTGGGCTTGAAACTTGTATTGAGAGCCTTATAGGCTAATTGGGCCGGTTAAATGGGCCAAAATTTGGCCATAACCCATGGACCATTTAATATGGTTGACCCAACAATAATATGAATCGGGTCGAGGATCCGAACCGAAATGAGACCTGCTTGGTCAAGTTGACGGATTGGATTGCTAGATTGGTGGATCTAGGTCTAACCCACTGGACCGGGTCGATGGTTTTGGATCTGCTTTAGACCCGATTTGAATGGGCCGATTTAAATGGGCCTAAAAGACCGAAACCCCTGGATCGATTGAAGGTCTGACCCACTTGAGAAGATCCGGTTCTAACCCGTTGGATCGGGTTCCTTCTGAAGGCGCGTGTAGGCACGTGGAAGCTTGGACGGCGGTGATCTCTTCGGATCTGAACTCGGAGCGTCTGATCTGTCGTTTGAGGAGGAGCGTGGTGCGCGTATAACGCCGGAATGGGCTGAGATTGCACAGATCCACCGATTCGGGGCCGAGACACCACTTTTGGTGGTTCTTTTGGCCGAGAGGGGTGTCGGTGGCGGTGCGATAGGCTAGGCAGAAGTTGCCGGAGGAACTGACGTCGCGGTCGGCCGGAGATGGGCGGCCGCCAGAGGGAGCGCCGGAAAAGGAGCAGGAATACTGCTTGGTGCGCCGACGACTAGAAGGTCGCCGGTATGAGCATCGAAAAACGTCATTGATGTTTATTGGTGGCCACAAAAAGGTGGCTCTGATACCATGTTAAATATATTATGAATATATTATGGAACGGAAGGCAACAATGGACTACATTGTATTATATTGTGATATTTTAGAATAGATACAATATCCTCCTTATATAGGAGGGAGAGAGGAGCATTGGCTCCCAATCTTACCAATGTGGGACAAGCCCCACATATACACTAACACAAGATATATAGATTTATATATATATAATGATTTAAGGTATTCATAAATAAATAAATAAATATATATATATATATATTTATATGTAGTTTCACGGAATGTATACATATAAAGTTTACTTACCTATCTATATAAATGAATATAGAATAAATGAGAGAGATTTTTCTAAATAAAATAATTTAAAGTACATTAAGATTTTGTATAAATATATGCATATAAACCCAAATCTGGAATTTATGAGCAAGTACACCAAAATACCTAAGATAGTTCATTCTCAATTAATTAACAAGCCAACTCATAGAAGTAATAGAATGCATTAGTATGACGTGTATGAGGGTAGTAACGTGTCTGTATTTCCTTCAGGAGATTAGTTAGCAGTCAGAGGAAATTCTTTGCTACAGTTAAGAGGTAAGTGAATTTACTATCCCTTCCAGAAAAATTAGCATGCCATGCTTTTGTTTTAAATTGCAAATGATCAATGTGTTTATTATCGAATTATGTTATGTGCATGATAAATTTGAGAAAAAGTAATGTTGAGAAAATAGTGATGTCTTTAAGAAATTGAGAAATGATGATAAACTCTCTAACATGATGCCCTACGATATATTTAAAGAAGTATTAAGAGAAGTACAAGAAATGAGAAAAGTTTTACAATGAGGGCACATGTGTGGAGGAGAGTATTTTTGGCCCAAGAGAAACAAGAAAGAAGCTCGGTACCGATGTTAAGGATGGAAGTGCAACCGCTAAAAGAGGCTCTGCCAGAAGGTGGTTCCATCACAGTTTTATTTTGCCATGTTGAGTGCACCCAAAGTTAATCGACTGGCTAGGGGATGGGGCTACGGCCACAGTATCTCGTCCCAGGTCGCAAAGACCGCGCAACCCTAGTATGCGGGGGTAACAGTATACACGGGCCCTAATATGAGATAAAGATTATGATTAATTTTATTGATGATAATGTTTTTATTCTGCTTTATGTTTCTTATGCTATTTTATTATTCAAAAATATACTGGGAATATATATAGTTATGAGTCCCATGTTTCAAAATGGGACAAGAAGTAAAACTGCCTATGGTTGTGGATTTCATTTACTGAGCCCCCTTTGGGCTCATTAGTTTTATTTCTTGTTTCAGCTGCTAATCAGGTTGCTTTATGAGGCCGAAATGGGGGCGGGCGTAATTAGGAATTTTCTTATGATTTCACATTAGTCAAGCTAATAAGTGCGTTTGCACAGTTCTTCTAGAGCTTGCTGAATTTATTTTAATAAGGAACACTTCTATTGTTTGGGAGACATATTTTTATTAAGCAGGAAGATTTTAGTTTTTTTTAGGATATGATATTCTAGAGTTTCATGTATTATTTTTATGATAGTATTATTTCATTGATAAATCTTATGGAATCTTTGCAAGTAAGAAAGATAATTAACAAACCTAACCCTTTTGGGCTAGGGATGTTATAATTAATATAATTTTTTTTTTTTTTTTAAATTAACTTAAAAATTTGTGTTTCGACGATAATGTCACAATGTGGTCCTATCGGGGGCCTTGCGGGGTTTAGGTGGTGTCATGACAAGGCCCAACAGGATTCTATTGAGTTCTAGCGGTGTCATGGATGACGACAGGTCCCAACCGGATCATGACGAGATCTCAATGATTTCATGACGCGATCCCGACAATGTATAGATTGGTTTCGACATTGTCACAGTGGGGTCCTGCCAATGTTACATAACCAGCCTGGCAGGGTCACGGTGGGGTCCCAACGATGTCACAAAGGGTTCCTAGTAGGCTTATTGGGGTCTTGGTCGAGCCCTAGCGGAGGCCTGGTGGGGTCACAGCAATGGCCTGGGGCTGGGTTCTAGTGGAGGCCCTGTGGGGGTTTGATGGTGGTCTAACAGGGTTCCAACGAGTCTGGTGGTGTTTGGGCAATAGTCCAATAATTTGAAAATGAGAAGCTTAAACTTGGAAAATTGTTTACAGTTTAAAAAACAATGAAAACCATTTTACGGAAATTAAATAAGCTTTTCGGTCAAACCAAAAATGTTTTCTATTAACATTTTTTTTTTTTGCACTAAACACCGAAAATAAAAAATTATTTTTCAAAAATCATTTTATATCAATTAATTTTTGCTACAGTATCAACTTTTAGTACTTTCTGTTTTTATTTTACTAAGGATAATTTTATCATTGGCTGGCGGAGAACATTGACAATATTTTGGTACTTTAGAAAAAACATTGTCACAATTGAAAGTTTGAAGAAACATTGTCAACTGGATAATAGTTTGAGGAATATGTGAACATTACCCTTTATTTATCCTCTAGCACTTGCTCTACTTATTAAATTTAGGAAACTTTTCACACTACAAAAAACCGGGTTTTTTCTAATGTGTCTACTGTTCATCATTTTTTGCCACGTCAGCATTTACTAACGTGCTAGTTTTTAACACGTTACTAATGGCATTTTCTAATGTGTTAGGTTACCACGTTAGTAATTTCTAACGTGTCACTACTAACACGTTAGAAATTTCTAACGTGTGAATAGTAACACGTTAGAAAATACAAATATTTTAAAAAATTAAATAAATAAAAATTACTAACGTTGATTGTTAGTTGGATATTATTAGTAGTTTTTTATATATATGATAAATGGATATGATTATTGTTTATATGATGAATGGATAGAATGGGCAGGTAATAGAGAGGAGCTGGTTATGCCTTCTTTTAGGGGCAAAATGGATTGATTTCAGTCCATTTTGCCCTCAGTCCATTTTGCCCATAAAAGAAGGCATAACTGGCTCCTCTCTATTTCATTGCTCGATGGATGAATTATAAATATTGATTATGAATAGTACCCAATTAGCAAGAAATTATAGAAAAATAATAATAATAAAAAACAATAAATACTAACGTGTCAAAATCTGACATGTTAGTAATTTACTAACGTGTCAGATTTTGACACGTTAGTATTTGTTATTATTATTTTTTATATTTTCTTGCTAATTACTAACGTGCCAGAATTTGACTCGTTAGTGAATTATTTTTTATATTTTCTTGCTAATTACTAACGTGCCATAATTTGACACGTTAGCATGTTAGTAATTTACTAACGTGTCAAATTTTGACACGTTATTATTTATTATTATTATTATTATTTTAATATTTTATTGTTAATTACTAACGTGTCAGATTTTCACTCGTTAGTAATTTACTAACATGTCAAAATTTGACACGTTAGTAAATTACAAACGTGTAGAATTTCACACGTTAGTAAATTGCAATTTCTAACGGGTGGTTTAATAACGTGTTAAAAACGTTAGAAATGACACGTTAGGAACATTTACTAACATGTTAATGGCCCTAACACGTTAGTAAATTTTCGTTACTAAAAATCTGGTTTTTTGTAGTGTCATGTCATACTCATAACTGCCAGTCTATGTTGGCTCAATTTGGATATTCTAGTTATTACCCAAAAAAAAAAAAAAAAAACAGAACGTAGATTCTCCTCTCTATAAAAGGAAATTCAAATTCCCAATAAAAAAAAGTTTTGGGAAGAAATCTACATTCCTTCTACGGACTTGAGTGCAATCAAATTAACGAGATAATGGTTCTCATAAATCCGAAAATATTACCCTCATTCAAAAGTCCCATTAACGGGCCGAAAATCTGTCCCAATTTCAGCCCATCATCCTTTTGACACATTGTGGGTACGATCCGATCCACCAAAGTCTTGGGTATTACTTGATACTGGGGAACACAAATGGACTACTGTCTCCACTCTCTAGGCTAAACGTGGGGCAGACCAAGTTGTATTCAATGGATTTGGAGCTTGAAATCCCGTATATAAATACTCATAAAACTACCAATAAGATTTGCCATGTCAACATCATAAGAATAGACTGTTGACTTTTATTTAACAATTTGCACCCAATTAATTATAGGTGACACAATACTAGAAATGCTACACTTACCTCTATTTTCTTTACACAATTTTTGCACAATCATAGGTGGCTTTCAAAATGATCATGGGATGCGGATGTGAACAGTTTACTTGCTTTCGGGTTAAGAATGATGAGTTTGGGGTATTAAGTTTTCTAGGAATATAAATTATTTATGCATTGAGTTAAGTCTATTTGGAATAGATCTATTGTTACAACTAAAAATTAATCATGACTTAGTGGATATTGATATCATAGATAGGTCTTGAATGTCAGATTATTATGTATGTATCTATGACTTATAACATCGTAGTTTCGGCTATAATTTTTTTAAAACTTTTGCTCTGTGATGTTAGAATTTTATGATCATGATCATTCATCAATTAATAAGATTATAATGATTTTCCCTTTAAAACAAAAAAGAAAAAGATCATGCGATCAAAATTCAATAAAGATTTTTCTCCTATTCAATGATAATTTTAAAAACTACTTATAAATATGAGAAGATTATGCAAAGAAATGAAAGTAAGCAACATTATTCGAATTTAACTGTTGAAAATATATAGTAGAGATTCAAAGATTCTGTTTTGAGTTTGTTTTTAGTGTACAGGACAAACAAAAATATAAAATTAAGGTAGCCGGCCAGGAGATGCACGAAATTTCCAGGTGCAAAAGGGAAATAGGATGAACATTGACAAAAAGTCAAAACTATGTGATGGTTTTTTTTTTTTTCTATCTTTGGCTGCTCATAGGGGGTGTTAAATGATTGAAGTCCTTGCAAATGAGTTTGGGCATGGTTTATATTTGACTCGATTATTAAATAATGTGTTTTGTGAATATAAATACTAATTTGAATATTAAATAAATTAAACTTGACTCGACTTGGTTAGGCTCGTATAAGGCTCAAATTGATAGTTATTTACATAGTTACTCATATTAATATTAAAAATTGATTTTTTTTTTTCCTAATAGCATCATTTTATTATAAAATGATGCATCATTTCTCTTCGAAATCAAGTGCTTTGCTGTATTGACTCCGGCTCTATATTTGGCTATCCACGCTAAGCAAATGTTCATATGCAAGCTGGCTTATTGAGTCGTTTAAGAGTACTTAAAGATTAAATTTATATAATAAAAATTAAATTAAATTAAATATAAGAGCCAGTTGGCAATCTGGTTCGGCTCGACTTGACTTATTATGAGTTTAAGCTTAAGCTCGATGTTTTGGCTCGTCCTTCAGTTTAACTCGAGTTCGAGTAAAATTTAAACGAACCGAGATCAAACAAAAAAAGCTCGCTTAGACTCGGGTTGTTTACACCCCCTACGAGGGGGTGTGCTTCATCCTCATCTCTCTTTCGACCTTTGACCGGTGATTGTACCAAAAATAGTACTCGCAATAGCAAAAATCGTTTTGCAATGTAGCGGGTGTACGTGCGAGGTCGAACCCACAGAGAATCGAGTTTTGTGAAAAATCAATTTAAAATGCCTAAACTAACCATATCTTAACCTAGTTTCAAATATCAAACAGGTAACGTACATAAAATGTAAATTAATCTAAAATGCTTAAAAAATAAATAAATAAAAAGACTAAGGTCTATAATCCACCTCACCACAATTAAAGTACACAATTAATTTATACATTCGTTTATCGATTAAAAGTGATGCATGTTCTAGTGTCACGCTAGTTCATATATCCTTAGAGCACTAGCAGCAGCTTCCCAACCATTTTTCCTAAGTTTAAGGATCCAAACTACTTTTTGCTTCCCTATACAAATATTCACCACAATAGATTCCCTTAACCATTCCTTATATCATTAAAATAATAATTTTTACTTTTAACTTTTTTTTAAAAATTATTTTTTTCTCTCTCTCTCTCCCCCCCGCCCCCACCACATGTTCCTCTGATTTTTTTTTCTTTCTCCCGCATCTCTCTTCTTCTTCTTCTCCTTCTCCAATTTCTCTCTCCCATCTCTCTGGTTTCTCTTTCTCTCTCATATCTTTGTCTATAAATCTCATCTTTGTGGATTTATGTTTTTGGGGGAGAGAAGAGGAGGGTCGATTTTCATGGGGGCAGTGCGAGAAAGGTTGTAGCTCAGGTACCTGTGGAGGAGGTCCGGGTGGATGTGGCTTCAGATTTTGGTTTGCGATTTTCGTCTGTGATTTTGGTGTTCGATTTTGGTTTGCGATTTTCGTCTGTGATTTCGTTTGTTGGGAGAGAGAGAGAGAGTGCAGAGACAGCGGGAGAGAGAGAGAGAGCTGGGTAGATGAAGGAGAGAGGAGAGTTTTTTTCATTAGAATATTAAAGGGAACAGCTACAGTGTTTCCCAATGCATTGGGACACACTGTAGAAACCCAATGGGGGAGGTTAAATGTAGGGTTTCTGCTGTGGGGAGTTTTTTGTGATTTTTTTTCCATTTTCCCTAAATGAAGGGAAACAGACTCTCTTTAGGGAGTCTGTTGCTAGTGCTCTTACACCCTATGCATGTCCTATCGTGCCTATTGAAATAATCAAAGCTTCCGTCATTTGACAAAAGACAAAACATATCCAACTTAGTTCAAATGATTCAATGTGAATGTGGTTAACACAAAAGACAATGTATAAATAAACGTAAATCAAAATATGAAATGTATCCATTGGACTAAACACTATGAATATCCAACTACGACACAATCAATACAATCTTCTCACGAAATTGAAATGAAATTAACACACATGACAATTAAAAGACGGATTAACGTACAAACTAACTATGAAAGCATATAAATAAATTTATAGTGATGCTTTATCTGTAATCTTAGTTGAAGATTTAGCCTCTCATGCTAAAGAGAGACAATCGACAAAAAAAAAAAAGCATTAAATAAATAAATGATAATTTAGAGGCTTTACAGTGAAGAACATAGAGGTTTTAGGCTTTTGAGGGCGCCTCCAAATGTAGGTTTTACAAAAATCATAAGAGTCCTTTTATAGACAAAACTAATGTGCTGGTCACGTGAGTGCGCTTGATCGCATGCAGTGCGTTCGAGCGCAGACCCATATGCGCTCGATTGCAGATAGTGCGCTCGAGTGCACGTAACTGCCCTGAAAATCCCACGACACAAGCAAGTTAGTGATGGCGGCTAGGGCGATGGGGAAAACACGGGCTGACGAGGCATGCGCTCGAGCGCAGTGCGCTCGATTGCACTGGCAGGGGCCATATCTTCACTTTTTGCTCAATTCCGCCCTTTAAACCACATTTTACACCAAGGACGTACAACATACTAAAACACTAAAACAACACAAAAACATTAGATATTAACAAAACTAAGAGCCTAATAAACATAAGTTAATGAGGGTCAAATATACCCCAAACTTACATTTTGCTAGTCCCTTAGCAAAACAAAAATGAAAACACAATAAAAACGAGAAACATAAATTCGCTTTCGTGGAGAAACGATTGCATTTAGCGTATGCAACAAGCCTTTTAAACCCTAGGCATCCTTAGTGGACGAATGAAGTCTCGTGAGGGTTTTTCAAAAATTACACCCACAAACAATTATTGGCACTATGTTATTGATGGAAAACGTCCTTCACACAAACACATAGTTTATACATCATTAGCAATTTTAACAATTTTGAACATTCAAATCATATCATCCAGACATCTAAACATCATTTCACTCAAGGTTGAAAAATGGAGACAACACATGTTTCATGAAGTGCAAAGTAAACTAACACAAGATCATGGGGTTTCAATTATTCTTCAAAGAGGTGAATCCCAAAATTCATGAATACTAGTGCCATTTAATTAGGAATCCACTTAGGAACGCAGTTCCTAGATTTGTGATCTTCTGTGTATGATTCCTTGAAGATCTCTACGTAAGATGGTTCTTCGAGAAATTGAAAAGATGAAACTTGAGGTCCATGAAATGTCTCGAGAGGGATTGCGACAAAGGAGTGAGCTTCAGTACTCACTTCCTTGTCGTTGGATGGAATTGGATTTGGCGGGGGCTCAAATTGCTCAACTTGCTCCTCTTTCTTTTCCTCCTCATGATCATCAGCTCTTTCCTCACTAACAAGTGTGGTGGTGGCTTGGACATTTTCATGATGAGGATCGCTGGGGCAATCCTCATCAGTCATGTACTGCCCTCTTGCCATCTCCTTACTTTGAAGTTCCTCTTCCTCAATTCTGTTGAATTCAGCGACTAGATGACCAAGCTGTCCTTCCAACTTTACAACTGCTTCAGTGTTTGCTACAGTGGCATCTATGATTTCTTGACAAGGTTGGGTGACTGTTTTCCTAAACGCCTCGAGTGTGTCTTCTAATGATGGTTCATGCGATACAAGAAATGGTGGGTTGGCCGACTAGTTCCATGAATTCCTTAAGACTGTCTTTCAAGGAAGATTTCTCAGGAAGATAGTTAGATGATGAATGGGAAGAAAAATGGTTGTCGAACTGCGGACTTGGGGAGCAAAATTTTTCGTAGCATGAGCTTGCAACGAAAAATCAAAATGGTTGCTCCAGTTTGGGTTATAAAAATTTGAATTTGATTCAAACCCAGAACTGGAGAAACTGGTGTTCAACTGCTCATGTGAAAAGTTGAAAAATTGTCCCCAATGCGGACAATCACCTATACTATGGTAAGAGCTCGAGCAGTGTGAACATGGTTTATGTAGGTGAAAATTGGTAGGATTGTGCATCCTACCGCTAGGAAAAACATTAAAATAATTAAACGGAAGACTCATGCTTCACCCAAACAGTTCAAAATAATCCCACATAAAACAATAACCATTTTTACAAAAATAAAATAAACAAAAACTAACAAACTAAATAAAACTAAACAACAAATTAACCAAACAATTAATTAATTAAATAAATGAAAGAAAATAAATTAAACTAAACAAAAACTAAAAACAGTTAGTAAATAAATAAAAACAGGCAGAAACAATAAATAATAATAGACAAAACAATAATTAAATAAAATAACTAAAAAAAATGAAAATTGGACACATACACTGCCTCGGGTCTGTTGGTGTAGCCAGCTGATGTGCGTTCGAACGCAGGACACTACGGTCGATCGTAGACACGCAGATATGAAGAAATGTAGCAGTTTATGCACGTGCGTTCGAACGCAACAAAGGTGCGTTCGTTCGCAATGGTGCACTGCGGTTTGTCAGAGGCGCGCACTTGCACGCAGAAACGTGTATCACGAGCGCAGGTACACGACCGAAGGAATAGGCTCAAGTGGGTTCGAACGCAGAATCTGCGTTCGACCGCATTGTCAGCGCCTGATTTTTAAGAACTGAACTTAAACTAAAAACAGCAAACAAAACGCTAATCTAATTTTTTTTCTAAAATTTTTTTCTATACAAAAGCACGAAATAAAATAAAATAAATGCACAATTAAAATAACTAGTAGAAAAATAAAATTAATCTAAGCAAAAAAAATCAATTCAAACAAAGCACCGATTCCCTGGCAACGGCGCCAAAATTTGATACGTACAAATTTAATTGTACTCGCCAATTGTATGAGTTGTTTGTAATACAATGGATGTGCAAGTGTGAGTGTCGAACCCACAGAGAATCGTGTTTTGTTAAAAATCAATTTTAAAATACCTAAACTAATCCTATCTTAACCTAGTTCCAATATCGAACACGTGACGTGCGGAAAATAAAACTAATTTAAAATGTAATAAAATAAAGAAATAAAAGCGACTACAGTTCCTAATCCACCTCGCTACAAATTAATTAACAAATAAACATGCTTAGGTCATATTTAATAATGATTACGCTACTGGGCGTATTCTATTTGCTAATTGTATTGTTCATATTTCCGTCTATCGATAAAACCATATGTATATCCTATTGTTGCTACAAAATCTTGTCGAACTAACCAATGCAAACACTGTTTAGAGGTCACAACAGATATTGGTCCGAAGACGAATCATCCGATGTATCTTCGGTTGCAGCGAAAGTCGACGTTTAACGATTTGCAAACAACAATCAACACACTTTTGTCACTAAAATGCATTGAAACGAATAAACATAAATTGAAATGACAGAATAATACGAACTAAACATGAATAAATGTAAATAAATCTATAGTGAAGGGAATAAGAGACTAAATAAAAGCAAAATAAAGCATTAAATAAATAAATAATGTTTTAGGAGGGTTACACAGTGGAAACCAAGGGTTCTGGGCCCTAGAGGCGCCTACCAAGCGTGAAATTCACGAAATACAATGACTCCTATTTATAGACAAAGTTTTAGTGTGCTGCCAGGTCAGGGGTGCGTTCGAACGCAGGGGGTGCGTTTGAACGCAATGCTGCGTGCGTTCGCTCATGGTGTTGTGCGTTCAATTACAGGTGTGCCGCCGTGCCGCGTGCGTTCGAGATAAGGCGCTGCGTTCGACCGTATGTGTGTTTGAACGCACTATGTACGGTCGAACGTACATAACTGCCTACAGCGCAAGGATGAAGCGATGTACGATAGGGCCGGCTAGGGCAACGTGGGAAACGCGGGCTGACTGGGCCTGCGTTCGAACGTGGGTCCTGCACTCGACCGCGGTTGTGTTCGAAAGCACCAAGTGCGATCGAACGCACTTCCAGGGACTTGACTCCTTCTTTGCTTCATTTCTCCCCTTTGAGCCACCTTTTGCACCAAATACCTATAACACACTAAAACACTAAAACAAGATAAAATATTAGATATTAACAATACTAAGAGCCTAACGAATATAAATTAAGGGGTTCAAATAAGCACTTTTAGGCACTCATCAGTTAGAAACAAAATAAAATAAAAATAACATGACAAAAAATAAAATGAAAAAAAGTAAATGACTCAAAAATAAAGTGTGGAAAATAAAAATGAAAAAAATACTGCACCTTCCCCGATCCCATGGGTTTCCAACCAATCCCTTCCATCCTTTCTTCTTAAGAATTAGATATCCCTTTGGAAGGATGCTTCGCCATCTTATGTAGCCAATTTTCTTTCTTCGAAAGATTTTATTGGGATGCCTATTCCTATTTTTTCACCTTTCTGTGTGTGATACCTTGAAAATCTCTCAATAAGATGGCTCTTCGAGACATTAGAAAAATGAAGCTTGTGGTTCATGTTGTGTGTCGAGAGGGATTGTGATGAAGGAGTGAGCTTCAGTACTCACTTCTTAGTCATTGGACCAATTTGAAATTGGTGAGGGCTCAACTTGCTCCTGGTTCTCTTCTTCTCCATTATCAGTCCGCATCTTAGGAGTGGGATCCAAAAAGGCCTTAGCTTGCTCATATATCATGTTAAGATCCAAATCAAACTCAAATTGAGCAAAGCTCTCTTCCAAAGGATCCTCCAGACTTGGTTTTCAAACATCACAGCATGCTTGAAGAACTTGCCAAGATCCAAATTATATTCAATTTGATCAAAACGCCATCCCGATGGATCTTCAAGGTCTGGCTTACAAAAAATATCAGCATGATCAAATAGCTTGTCCAAGTCTAGGTCACCTCCAAATTGGTCAAAGCACTCTTCCAACGGATCCTCAAGGTTTGGCTCACAAAAAATCTCCTCGATAACTTCCTCACTCCCAAATGTGGTGGTTTGAACATGTTCATGTGCAGACTTGTTAGCTTCAATCACGTAATGACTAATGAATGGGCAGTCATTTTGGTGAGAAGGATGATAGCAAAATAAACATGACTGATGGGGTGAATAAGTGTGAGGAGGTTGGGTATGGGCATGCCTAGTTGCCATGAGTTGGTTCACCCTCTCATCTAAGTCATCAAAATAAGCGGTTGGAAAATGTTGCACTAATGACTCTTGAGGAGGATGATTGTACAATGAAGGCATGGAAGAGTCGTTTTAGTTTTTATCCATTACCTAGGTGTCATTTATGATAGAAATTTAAATCAAAAAAGATAAAAAAAAAAAAAATAAAGTTGTTAAACCATAGGGGACCCATAATTTTATTAGAATATCATAAGAGTATATGTCGAGTAATGCTACAAGTTCCTCTTGTGTCATTCTTGTATTTCTCTAGGAATGATGTGGCTCTTAAATCACCATTAGGCCTGTGATTGATTATTATAGAATTTTGATCAAATTGTAATTTTGAAAGCCACATCATTCTTAGAGGGACACAAGAGTGACGCAAGATGGACTTTTAGAATTACTCGTATATCTCATTTGCATAAAAGGAAAATCATCACTTATCCTGTTTGTCCGTTTTGTGGCTTTATGGTGGAAATTGGGTTCCATATTCTATGCACTACAAAATCACATACTTTTTTTAGGCAACTTTTCTGACGTTTTAGGCCTATTGGCACATCAAAAACGTTTCTAATGTGCCTTTTTTGACATTTTTCACACCTCAAAAAATTTCCTGTTAGAAAAGTCAAAATTCTAACGTGGTGAATAGTGACACGTCAAAATTTTTTGACGTGTCACTGTTTGGAGCGTCAAAAAAGTTTTCTAACATAGCAAATAGTGCCCCGTCAAAAACTTTTCTGGCATGGCACTGTTTGCCACATTAGAAACGTGTGACTTTTCACACGTCAAAAACATTTCTGACATGGTAAACAGTGTCACGTCAGAAAAGTTTTAATTTTTTTTTTTCAGAAATTTTTTTGACACGTGAATTTTCGCACGTCAAAAACATTTCTGACGTGGTGAACAGTGCTACGTCAGAAAAGTTTTTTTTTTTTTTTGTTGTTGTTGTTAGTTTTTGGTTTTTGTGTTTCCCCCTTTCTCTTCTTCACTTCTCCTCCTTTTCTCTTCTCTTCTTCCCAGCATCAAGTTTTACGCCCCACAATCTCATTTTCAATTTTATTATTCATTTTGAACAATTACAACATACAATTGTAAAAGCATACCACATCCAAACATTGTAATTCAAACAAATCCATTTCTTAAGATGTCTTCAATTTTAATCGGTACAAGAAATATAAATATTCTGAAAATCTCATGATTGCTTTGGAACAACAAGAAAGTGGAGCTATCTAATACTTTCCATGTCTACAAAGCGCACAAGCTCTTTATTTAAGATAAAATCAACAAGCAGCGTTATCATTGAGAAAGTTGGAGACAAAAAAAGAATGGCCAAATACATCAAGCATATATTTTGTGTATCCTATTTGGCAGTTGCAATTCTTTAGTACATCAATCATATGTTTCATAAGAACGACTCACGCCAACTGAACACTAAACCATCAGGCTGCATCACAAAAGCTTCAAGCTCCTCCCATTGAAATTGTAAATCCATCCCTGAAATACAGCATATATATTACATTCTTTAGTGAAAGAAACTGCATACTTACTCATGAAAATCAATGAATTGCAGCACCTATAAGAGAGGACCGCAAAGGTAAACATTTTTCAACGTCCAACCAATACATACAGCAAATATATTACGTTCTTTATTTAAAGAAATTGCATACTTGCTCATGAACATCAATGAATTCTAGCACTTATAACAGAGGCCGCAAAGGTAAACAAAATCCAATGTCCAACCAATACATATATGATCTCAAGCAAATGCACATAGAGGTGTGCACTCGTGCAATCAAATATGCACCCACAAAAATAGACACATCACACGAGACAAGTAGAATGTGTGTATATATATATAACTAGCAAAATCATTCAAAAAACACAATCCAAGCAATGTTTGATTCCTAAATGCCAAAATAGCTCCACCAGATCAATGGAACAAAAGTCTCCCAGATCCAATTTGCAAAAGTTTTTCCAATTTGGATTGCACAAACCCATTGATGCTCCAGATTATTACGACCCAAAGTTCATCACTTTTTTGAAAGAAAAAAAAAATCAAAGCAAATACAAAAGCTCAATATTACAAGAGGAAAGAGCTATCATATGCTAGAAAACCAACTAGACATTATAAAACGTGTTATTTATCATATGTAAAAAGGCTAGCCACAGGCTGGTTTGTTGGTAAAAGACAAAGAAAAACTACCTGTTGACTACACTTCACGGGAAGCTTATAAAGAACGTCTTTTTTAAGCCTACTACTCGTCAAAGTTGCTTTCATGAAAATTGTGCGATTCGTCATAGTTACTTGCACCTTGATATACTCCAAAAATTCCCTAAAAGATTAGGGAAAAGAAACGGTATCGTTCATGACCTATATAACATTAGAATAACTAAAGCACGCAGGTTTTTAATTCAAAGAGACTTGTCACTTACACCCTTGCAATATTGGCTACCATATTCATGAACATTCTTATATACATCAGGATACAATGCTTCTAGCTGTAAAATGTAACACAATTTGTACATAATGATTTGAATATAGCCTCCAACTGCATTTGATAATGACAAATAACTTGTTAAGTGGCATGTAAAAGTACCTGCTTGAATAGTTCAATTGGTCGGGATAGAGCAGGAGTTCCGCTAAGCAGTATTACACATTGAGCTTCCTAAAATCATTGATATTGTAAGTTTTGTGTCAACAGAAGGAATGATAGGAAAGAGGAAACACAAAGAGAGTAAGATAAATGTGCATTTGGGCTGACCTTGTTTTTTTGTTAAGTAACTTAATCTCGTTAAAAAATGCAGAGAGACAAAAACATAGTACACAACAATTCAATACAAAAGGTTCAACAAGCAAAAAAAAAAAAAACAAAATCAATTGCTTCCCTAACAGATCGAAAACAAAAAAAAATCCCTTGAATAGATCAATAAGATTGTTTAGAATCCATTAAAAATTTTTCTTAAGCGAACTTTGTAACATGTGTGAATATACTTATCCAATAATTGGCAGAAAGGGAAAAAAGCATATGAAAGTATCAGCTGCATACAATCGATCAAGAATAACCATTAATTCAAAAAGAGTGCATGATCGATAATTATGTCTTGAGCATGAGCATAGCCTAGGAGTAAATTAATAGATACAAGCATACACGTATATACATACAACATTCTTTCAAGCTACAAATACTTGAGTAAATATAATAAAAAATAAACTATATATTTCCATCAAATACGACTAACACTAACATTTGTCATCCGCAACATATGTCCAGCATCAACAAATTAGTTTCAACAAACCATATATGCAACAAATATACATGCTATAATGTATATATATAAGAATGCATACATACTGAATACATGGAAAGAAATAAATACACAAGCTAGGCTACCCGACCATTTACGCAATCCAACTCAATGGCATCATTACAAGCGTCTAATTTGCAGTACCTGCAATAAACCATTAAGCATTATCATCAAAGTGATCAAGTCGGATTATAGTCATGTTAACAGAAGGAAAAACAAAAACAACACAAATAGCATGTTTGCCTCTTTCTAGGTGACCCCCCTCACATTTGGCCACTTTGGAGAAGGATGAAGAGAAACTCCCATGTAAAAACAATGCCTTGAGTCTCCAAATGCGGGCTTCATTCTCCCGAAAGCGAGCTTCATTCTCAGATTCCTTTATTACCATATAATTTTCCAATTCTTCAATCTTTGCTTGCTGTTAGTCCCTCTCCACTTTTAGCTCTCTTATCCTCTCCGCCATATGTGATGAGTCATTGGTGTTCAGTGTCCAAGATTGAGACGGAGTATAGTATGTCTGTGTGTTGCCCAGTACCGGTAGAATGTCAGGTCCCACTTGTCTGACCCTGCCAACATACTCTGGCTTATTTTCGAGTGCCTGAGAATATGCATCACTTGGGCACCACCTTATGGTGCCTTCAGTCACACTTGATACTTCTGCCGGGTCATTTGGCATCAATTCTAACATCATCTCATGTACGTTACAGTATAAATTAATGCGTCATGTAAGTAGTTAAATCATAAATAATTAATCAATACTAAAGAGTTGGGTAGCATACGCATTTCTTCCTAAGCACATCATTTAGATATGTCTCATCCAATTTCTTTAGGTTTTGACGTAATTCTGAGCTTTTGTAGGAGGAATGCCGATAGCCAAGGTCTGCAGTAAAAAAATGAGCATATATATATATAAACATACAATTTGAATATATTTATTAAAAAAAATACAAGGACAAATAAATTATGCAATAAAATCTATACGTCTTCATGTGTTATCCTTGCATAGCTTTTTCCACCGGAGCAATGGGGCGCATCGTTCAATGCCCGCAAATCCCTCATATGCTTTGCATATTCCTATATTATTAAAATAGAAATTGTGTGAGATATAACATTTCTGTTAAGTAATTAAACAACACAAATTAATAATTTAACTCGATCGTGACCTATCTTATTCTTCTTTGAACATCATTTATCCTACAATGCATCAATGTCCAAGGGGTGGTAGCGGCAGACAAAATCTGGGGCCATTCTCATCCTCACCGTCTTAGGACTATCATCGTCTGTAATCTTCAGTGAGTGCCTCCAATCCTGGAACTTCGCCCCCATGTCACAAAAGACGTCTTTCTTAATAGACGCTATATTCATCTCAGGCGGGACGTAAAAGTATTCCTGCAAATGCAAACAAATGAGCATTTAAAACAATTCACAAATAGCATGTTTGACATAATGAAATAAACATGTTATCATATATATAGCATGCAATTTAGTCATACCATCAAAGCGTCTCATATATCCCATTTTTTACGTAGCGGTACCTGCCTCCAGTTGTCCCACAATTTAACAAAATTTCCGCTCTTTACGATACTACCGGTCATCCTCCTTAATTTTAGAGCATACATCCCTACGGGCTGTCAGGAATTATTATATTCAGCCACGACCCTTTGGCCAAAAGGGATATCCCACAAAGCGTGCGACCCTTTCAGATTCACTATGTGAAAGGTCGTGCTTCCATCTTCTTTTATATCTACAAAAGTAATAATTATTTAAATTACTTAATTCGTATTCAATACTAACTACAAAACTGTCAATTATATATATATTGATATTAATAGCATATTTACTTACTTATTGTTCTAATCTCCTTATCACGTAACACTCGTGCAGCAGGGTCCTCGGACTGCTCGCCTTTCGTGGCACCAGTAGTCCCACTATGTGGGTTCTCAACACCCTGTGTCTCACTATCACCCACATCGGCCTCAGGTTGGAAGTAGAGCCACTCTATATCGGCGTCCTCGTACATGGGAATGTCATCCATATGACCCATCTGCTGTGCCATGCCTTCCCGACTATATGGATTGGGGATTGTATTATGGTCATCTTCAATCAATGGTCTATACCCAAGATCCGCACCAGTAACGATATCCTGTGTGTCCATTAGAAACAATCTAGACCCACACGCGCAAGACGGCTGCACTGAATGTGACCCCCGTGCTCTCTTCCCCCGAGAACCCATGTCAACCTGTAAAGTAAATCAGTCAGAAAATTAATTAATATGATCATCAAATGATGAAATATGCACCACTATAAATACTAATCAACATATAAATGAATAATAATACAAAACCAAATAATTAATATGCACAATTAATATATAGTTGATATTTTTTAGATCACATACGCTTCGATTGGATCTAAGTCTAGTCGGACGTAGTCAACATCATCTTCAGGATTATGATAATCAGTGCTAGTCCTAATCAGTGGCTTACACTCGTGGTGGTTTTCGCATATATCATGCGGTCCTTCACCCCAACCAACGACGTACACGTTTCTAGGTTTAGTCTTTACAGCGCAAGCCCAATCTCGGTCCCTCTCATCCTCGACGTAGAATAATTGGTCAATTTGTGACGTTAACACGTATGGCTTATCAGTAATCATTTCTCTCTTGTGGACAAGGTTTTTGAAGTTGACAAAAATTAGGACATACTCGTCCTCCTTATACCCCTTGCCCCTCGTACTATCCGCCCATTTGCACTTGAACAAAACGTATATAGTCCTATCGAAGTACTCAACCTCAATCACTTCTATTAGCTTCTTGAAGTACGTCTCACCATCAACCGTTGGCACACACATGCCGCTATTCTGCGACCTCTTCTCGACATCAAATTCAAGCATGCAAAAGAGTTTGCCATTAACCACATATTTTCCATATCTCACAGCTGTCTCCCTCGGGCCTCTACAATGCATTACCAGCTTCCTACCCATTTTATTCCTTCGTTGATCGTCCACTAGATCTCCCTATGAGTATATTATGTACAATAAGAACAGATTCAGGTCGTTTTGTTAATTAGTTGTGATAGACCTACAGTAAATATATTCCGACTAGTACTGTAGTAGTTACATAGTTACAAATCACATTAGTCTTACATATTCATGATACCAATCACAGAACTGCTTATGTTGTTGGGTTTGCAACTGCTCGTCCGTCATTCGCCCCCTATGGGATGATCGCCTAAACGTATCTATATGTATACTACAAATTGAAATTAAATATATAAGAATTTATAAATAAGGGCTGAAGGTGACTAGATATAAATATTCTATTAACATGGCTTATGTCCGCAGTTGAAGGAAGTCGTCAGAGTTAAACACAATGTATCAGTGACTCTGTATCAATATTATACGATTGAAGCTCACTCGTGTTCCCACCCATTTCGGACCATCTGGGTTTCGTAGAGGCCTATTGAGAAATGTTGGGGCATTGTCTACATACCTCGTGCAAAACGTCACCAACTCAGTTGCTATGTAGCCCTTCACGATGCAACCCTCAGGTGCCACTTTATTCCGCACATTAGATTTGAACCACCCAAGGCTCCTACATATAATCATCAACCAAGGTTTATAAAGGCAATTAGTCATACTAATATAATTAGGGCACAATGAACACAATCAATGAACGTAAACAAATTATACATCTCTCTCGGATAAATCCACATATACGGTATCAGCCCACCTAGTCGGCATTCACGGACGAGATGCATAACCAAGTGAACCATGATAGTAAAGAAACTTGGGGAAAATATATGTTTCATCTTGCATAATGTGACACAAACACCTTTCGCTAGTCAATCCATATCTTCTTGTGTCAATATTGTTGAACATATGCCTGTAAAGAATGCAGACATTTCAACAAGAGGTTGAACAACATTAGGTGGCAGTGATCCACAGACATCGATTGGTAGAAGCTGTTGCATTAGTACATGACTGTCATGGCTCTTCAAACCCGTGATCGTACAGTCCTTCAGCTTGACACATCGGGAGATGTTTGAGGCATATCTGTCGGGCACCCTTACATTCTTTAGCACTCTCAAGAATTGTGTTTTATCATCTTCAGACATCGTGTGACAAGCTATGTGCATATATGTTTTACCATCTTCGCCCATCCACGGATGAAGTGTAGGTCTCAAACCCATATCTTGCAAGTCTAGGCGGGCTTTGAGATTGTCCTTTGTTTTCTTGTTAGTGTGTCCATTATTGTGTGAAGTATGTTGTCCATCACATTTTTCTATATGTTCATAGCATCAAGGTTGTGCTGCAATAAATTATCTTTCCAATACAGTAACCTAAAGAAAATGCTTTTCTTCTTCCACAAAACATTCCTTTTCTTCCGCTTCTTTTGTGATTTCTCCATATCCGTCCTTGCCTTACCCGTGCACTCATCCCCAAATGGCATTCCTTTTAACTCTCTCAGGATTTCATCTCCACTTGGCACATCGGGGGCATATCCTAGTTCCTGGTTCCTGTCAAATGTTCCCTTGTTCCGCCTAAACAAATGATCCATGGGCAGATATTGCCTATGCCCCATATAACACAATTTTCCGCTGTGTTTTAACCGTTTAGACCTTGTTGAATACATATAGCAAGGACATGCTTTCTTGCCCCTGTTAGGCCACCTGAAAAATTTTGCATATGTTGGGAAGTTATTGATTGTCCACATCAATTGGGCTCACATCACAAAATTTGTTTTAGTTGATGCATCAAACTTGCGCACCCCTACATTCTATAGCTCCTGTAACTCCTCGATTAAGGGCTGTAAGTAGAAATCTATATCTATTTCAGGTGAGGTTGGACCCGAAATAATAAGGGACAGTATGAAGGACGTTTGTTTCATTCACATCCAAGGAGGCAAGTTGTACGATACAATCATTACGAGCCATGTGCTGTGGGATTTGCTCATGTTCCCAAATGGATTAAAGCTGTTCGAACATAGTCCAAGCCTTACGTTCCTGCTGTCCGCTGTAAATTTCGGATGCAAATTATCGAACCACTGCCATACTTGACCGTCTGTCAGATGCCTCAATACACCGTCTTTTGTGTGGCTTTCAACATGCCACCTCATATGAGGCGTAGTGTGCTGTGACATGAACAGCCTCTATAGTCGTGGTATGAGTGGAAACCATCGCAACTACTTTACCGGACGTTTCTTGCTGGACGATATTGGTTGGCCATCCTCGTATAAATAAATTTCATCCTTCCACTTAGACGCTCCATAGATGGTACATGAATCTAAATCCTTATTGCCCTTCCAGAATAACATACAGTTGTCACAACACGCCAGAATCTTCTCATACCCTAGTCCCCTGTCCTTTAGAAACTTTTTAGCCTCGTATGTATTCCCAGGCAAGGCTTCACCATTCGCAGGCAACAACTCGTTGAAGAATTCAAGGAACGAGGAGAATGCTGTGTTACTAACTCCACCGACACACTTCAAGTTGTATAGATGTACAATAGCACTCACTTTGTTATGTTTGGTCCAAGCGTGAAGTGGTTTTTTAGCCTTTTTAAGCAACTCCTGATACCTGAGTACGTCATCGGTAGCGGCTTCTTCGGTCACATTTTCTTCAACACCTTACTCTACGACCTGAGGATCACAATTGTCTACATTGACATCATGCATGCCGAAAACATCATGAAACATCTCATGCATGTTTACACCCGGTTTTGTGCTTATACTCACATCTGTGATCGTTGAAGTATGATTAGGGAGTGCATTAGTCAACCGTATAGGTTGATCACCGTGGTAATACCAGTTTGTGTAAGTAGGCATTATTCCTTTACCCCCGGTCAAGTGGTTACGTACGATGGCCGGCGGGTGGCGTTGGTTATTTCGACACGCCTTACAGTGGCAGTGGATTTTTCCATCAAGGCATCTACAATTCCTAACTGCGAAGTCCACAAATGATCTACACCCGTCCTTGTATTCCCTCGTACATCTAGACTTTCTCATCCAACTCTTGTCCATAGCGTTACTACGTACATCAAATAAATAATGGTTAGTTTATAATTTATTTGTTTATTATATGTTTTTTAGGGTTTTTTTTATCCATTTTACTTTATTCTTTGTTTCCAGTTTTTTTGTTTTGTTTTTGTTTTGTTTTTGTTTTTTTTTTTTTTGGTTCTGTCCTTTCAAACGACTCCATAGGATAGCTTTACACCACTACATACTATCGTTAAAATATTTATTTTCTTTTTCCATGGATTAAGTAATGTACGTAAACTGAAACAGTTCATAAACAAACATAAAGTCTAAATGAACCCTAATATTGTTTCTTAATAAATTACTCATATTATATGGAGACCCTAAATAAATTAGGTTAAGTATAATTAAATAACGCCCATAACAAAATTAATTAACTACACTTACACCGAAACAAACGTCAAAATCATAATTAACCCTTAGTTGTTTCCTAAAATTGCCCATACTACTATATGGGACTATAAATAAATTAGGTTAAGTGTGATTTAAGTAACAAATTCAACCTCATTAATTTCCTAAACGTATATGTAAAACACATGCAAAAGTCATAATTAACATAATATGTTTCCTAAAATTGCTCATACTACTATATGAGACTCTAAATAAATTAACTTAAGTATGGTCTAAGTAACAAACTTAACCTCATTAATTTCCTATCCGTATATGTAAAGCACACGTAAAAGTCATAATTAACTTAATATGTTTCGTAACAGCATTGACCATACTATATAGGGAGTCCTAAGAAAGTAGGTAATTATTGTCCTTTAGTACACATGGACTTCCATTTTCTCTTTCGTTAGGGCCAAACCCTAACAGAAATAACCTAATTAATTTGCTTGTGGGTCTCCTAATTTGGCACACATGGACTTCCAAGTAAAAACAAAATTAATTAATTTTATACCCTAAACATCATATATGTTTATTATTTTATTTTTCTATTTTTTAGAAATATAAAAACTAGCATTAAAATAAACATTTTGCATGCATGCAGTTTTATTCCTACAGTTAGGCCAACATAATCAAAACATACTCATGTATACAAGTGAATTTTTTGAAATCCCCAACTTTTTAGCAATATCCCAATTTTATCAACACATATATAAACATGCATATATTTCACATGAATTTAGACATTATATTATTTATATGACAAATATGTTTAACGAATGTATGTGTGTATATATATATATACTAAAAATTAGCTATCTGAAGAGGAGGAGAACCGTCGGAGCTGCTGAAGTATTTGCCGGAGAACGTTCTCGACCTGCCGGGAGATGGGACACGTGTCAGTATATTGCATGGCTAAAAAAAATGGTTTTTATAAATTAATTTATATTTTTAAAATATAAATATATAATATATAAAAATATATATATACCTGAGAGTGAGGTGGCCGGCGGTGAGAAGGAGAGAGCTGGCCGGCAGTGACAAGGGGCGAGTTGGCCAGTGTTGGAGAGGGCTTCACCGAAGACGAGAGCTTTGCAGGGGACTTTACGGTTCCGGCCGGTTGGAAGAATTGCCAAAGCTGGAGTGAGAGAGGGAGAGAATGGAGCACGCGTGTGGGAGAGGGAGAAAATGAGAGAAGGAGAGTAAGGGCGAGAGAGAGGGGACCGGTGGCCGGGAGTTCAAAAAAAATTTTGAGGAAGAGAGAAGGAGCTGCGTGCTGGAGGGAGAAGAAAACGTGCGCGGGAGAGGGAGAAAAGAGACGAGGAGAGAAAGAAGAAAAAGGGGGCCAGCTGTATGCGCGGTTCGCCATAGCATTTCTGACGTGTCATCAGGTGGCACGTCAGAATTTTCTGACATGCCACCTGGTAACACGTCAAAAATATATATTTTTTTTGGTATTATGTTATGAGTGAATTGTTGTTTTTGTTAACAATTGACCTTTTTTTAGTATCTTAGAATGATTATTAAACTTATGTGTAGCTCTTTCAATGGTACTTGTGCAAAATTTTTTTTAATGAATTGTTTTATTTTTCTCCTATAAATAAGTTACACATATGTTTAATAAGTCTCTATTAGTGAAAAAGTTAAGACTCCAAGCATTTATCTTATATAGACGTACATGTCAAGAAAAAAAAAATAATGCATACAGAATAAGCTTAGTTCTGCCTGACATAAAGAATAAATAATATGTTAAAATGTATTTAAAAATAAGAGTAAATGAATTAAAATTTCATATTTTTCCAATAAATATTTGACCAACTTATGAGGAGATCGATTCTCTAAATTATATGGCATGGAGCTGACATGGGGTTACTTGTGCAACCGGACTTGAATGAGTGGTCATCTTCTTGAATTGCATTATTATATTTATAACCAATTAACCATTCCTCCAACAGTTTTACTGTTCCATGTCATTTTTATTATTATTTTTTTTGTTTGGATGCTCGATGATTATTAAGTCCGTAATTGTTCATCATATATAGGTGGGTTAGCTCCGAAAGTATTCATTGGTCTTGGGTGGTTCAACTCATCCAGTTGGGGTGCATATCCCTACATTGCCGATGTATTCATTCTGTACGATTAGGCAAATGCTCATATATAAGTTGGCTTCTTGAGCCGTTCAGAATAGTTAAAGTTTAAATTTATAACAAACAATTAAATTAATAAAAAAAATAAATTAACTTAAATATAAGAGCCAGCTTACGAACTAGCTCTTATAATCTAGGGTTATATATGTATAAATATATATATTTTTTAAATAAAATAATCTAATTAATATATATATATGCATGTACATATATATAAATAGCAAGAAAACTTTAAGGAATAAATTTGAATTTATTTATTTTTTGATTTTTTGTTGAGGAAAAAAAAAAAAAAATTTGACGTGGCTTTTTTGACATACCTATTCCCACGTCAGAAATTGGTGTTTTTTTTGTAGCGATGCAATTGCCCAGCAGCACTGGATGTGTGGGGTATGGGTGTAGTAAAATTTCAAAAGAGCCACTTTACTGGTCCGGCCGGGGTGCACGTTGTGGAAGGTCTGTTTCGCAAGTGATCAAGAGGAAATGGCCCTTTTTGTAGGGTTGGTGCCAGACACATTTGGTTGAGACGATTTTGCAACAGGCTGCATGGTGGAGGTTTTTCTCATCCAAAAGCGATTTTGCAACAGGCTACACGTACGGGCTCTGGATGAATTCAAGAGCCTAACAGTGAGCCTCAATGTTCGAGTTACAGGATGGCTCCTAGCACAGGCTGGTTCAAAGTAAATTGGAACGCCTCGCTGGATAGCAAGGCTAGTCGCATGGGCCTTGGCGTGGTGATCCATGAGCCTAGAGGCAACAACATGATAGCAGCACGGTGTATGGTTCGTATGGGGGGCCTTGCGCCGGCGATGGCTGAAGCCATGTCAGCAATATTGGCGAATTTCCCGTGTGACTCTGTATTTTGTAGTCTATTGTGGTCTTTCCCGGATGACGAGGCTATTAATTCTTTTTTTCTTATACTCATCAAAGCATCGTTCTTAATTTGACTATGATACTAATTAGTTGTTGCTCCATTAATTGCTACTTTTTTCTTACATTTCAGAGTGTCATGCGTACAAGATCAGTTGCGATGGCAGGCCAAATAACACAATTTCAAACCAGACGTTTAAGAACACCCATTTTAAGAAACTAAATTTGACTATGATACTAATTGATGGGAGATAAGCAGTCAAAAGAGTTTTTTTTACCAAAAGACATATCTCAGGAAGCCGAACGTACACTACGTTGAAAACAAACTATGCACACACAACTTTTATGTAGAGTGCTGCAGTAGCATCTATTCTTATTACTGTGGCAACTAAAAAGGCAATGAACTGAATGAAGCAACAAGAAAACATTCACTACGGCTGCTGGAAAATGAAAAGGGCATACTTCCCCTCGAGTAATGCTACGGAGAAGCAACCTATCCAGCGAACCATCCGCACATGAAAAATGTTGATTTTAGGGCTTTCAGGCTTTTAAGTTATGATTTAATTTGATTTTCCCACGCTCCTTTGGATCAATTCTTTCTCCATTGCCTTTAGTTTCAAGCATTCATGTCTATTATATATAAATGTTGCTACACCACTGTTGAAACAAGTAGCTCATATTCTATTAAAGGCCCATTAGGTGTAATTAGTTTATGTGGGCCTGGGGAACAAATAAGTTGTGGGAGGTATTTTGGGGTTTTCCAAAATACTTATAATTAGGGTTTGCCTATAAATATGTTATGTTGTAACCCTAAATCATTGAATATAAATATATAACCGCACTCTCCTGTGGACGTAGGCAAATTGTCGAACCACGTTAAATCTGTGTCTCAACTCTCTCTTAATCTCTTTCTCTTTTTGATTTCATATTGTTCATCATTATTGTGCGCAGTTACAACAATTGGTATCAGAGCCTAATCATACAATGGTTGGGATTAGCACATCTTCTGCAAAGTTCGATGTGATGAAGTTCGATGGATCTGGAAATTTCGAGTTATGGTAGAGACGTGTCAAGGATTTGTTGGTGCAACAAGGGATGGTGAAGGCGCTATATGGGATGAAACCAGAAGGGATGGCTGACATAGATTGGAAGGAACTTGAGGAGAAAGTGGTGGCTACTATTCAGCTTTGTCTGGGAGATGACGTGATGTATCATGTCATGGACGAAAAATCTCCGACAACAGTTTGATTGAAACTGGAAAGTCGGTATATGTCAAAGTCATTGACGAACAAGCTCTATCTAAAGCAGCGGTTGTACGGCTTAAAGATGGCAGAGGGCTCGGATCTGAGCCAACACATCAATATATTCAATCAGATAATCAGCGATTTGAAGAGGGTTGATGTGAAGTTCGAAGACGAAGACAAGGCGTTGATGCTGTTGAATTCACTCCCAACTTCTTCTACATATGAGAATTTGGTTACAACTCTAACATGGGGAAAGAGACCTTAGAGTTGGAGGACGTTACAGGAGCCCTGTTAGCTTTTCATCAAAGGAAGAAAAATATTGATGAAAATTCTCAAGGAGAATGGCTAGTTGTAAAGGGTAACTATGAGCATGGAAGAAGCAATAACAAGGGTGATTCAAAAGGCAAGAATTCTTGGTCAAAGTCCAGGAGGAGGAAGGACATCAATTGCTACAAGTGCGAAAAGAAAGGGCACATGAAGCGAGACTGTCCAGACCAAAAAAAGAATAAGGACGACGAGAATGAAGGTTCCTCAAATCTGCGAACGTAGTGAAAGACAATTTAGACGATACTGATGGTGATATGCTTTCTGTTGCATCTACTTCAGAGCAGCTTGTGGCTTCTTGAATTCTGGATTCAGCATGTTCATTTCACGTGACGCCCAACAGAGATTGGTTTGACACCTACAGGTCAGTTAATTCTGGTATAGTTACTACGGGTAATGGTGCACATTGCAAAATTACTGGCATAGATAATATTAGAATTAAAATGTTTGATGGTGTGGTTAGAACGTTATGTGATGTTAGGCATGTACCAGAAGTGAAAAAGAATTTAATTTCATTAGGCACCTTAGACTCAAACAGTTATGGTTATAAGTCTGTAGGTGGAGTAATGAAGGTAATTAAGGGTGCAATGGTAGTGATGAAGGGACAGATAAATTCAAAGAATATCTATAAACTGTTAGGAAGTACAGTTGTAGGTGGAATTGCCTCTGTAGAGTCTGAATTTGATTGTACTGTTTTGTGGCATATGCGGTTGGGTCATATAAGTGAGCGAGGCATGTTAGAGCTTCATAAGAAAAATCTATTGAAGGGTATCAAGACGTGCAAACTTGATTTTTGTAAGTTCTGTGTTCTAGGGAAGCAGAATCGGGTACAATTCAAGACAGCCACACACAAGACAAAGGGCATTATGGACTATGTTCATTCTGATGTATGGGGACCAGTGAGAACAGCATCACGGGGAGGACATATGTATTTCGTCATCTTTATTGATGACTTTTCTAGAAAGGTTTGGGTGTACTTCATGCGGCACAAATCAGAAACGTTTGCCAAGTTCAAGTTGTGGAAAGCTGAAGTGGAGAACCAGACTGGGAAGAAGGTTAAGTGCCTCAGGACAGATAAAGGCACTGAGTACACAAACGACGAGTTCAAAGATTTTTGTGAGCAGCATGGTATAAAGAGACATTTCACAGTTCGCAAGACACCACAACAAAATGGTGTGGCGGAAAGGATGAATAGGTCGATTGCAGAGAAAGCACGATGTCTTAGGTTGAATGCTGGACTTGCAAATATTTTCTGGGTAGACGCAGTAAGTATGGCATGCTACTTGATAAACAGGTCACCGAGGGCGGCACTAGATGGAAAAGTTGCAGAGGAGGTGTGGACAGGCAATGAGGTAGATTACTCTGGTTTGAGAGTATTTGGTTGTCCAGCCTATGTGTACATACCTAGTGAAGAATGGTCAAAACTTGATCCAAAGTCTAGACAGTGTGTCTTTCTCGGATATGGTTAGGGGTTAAAGGTTACAAGTTTTGGGATCCGACGGCAAATAAGGCGATGATCAGTAGAGACATGGTATTTGACGAAAATTCCATGTTGAAGAGTACTCAGGGTAAAAAGCAACAGGTACCAGAAAGCAGTAGCAGTAATAAGCATGTGGTGCAGGTGGAGTTAGAGACTCCAATGCATGAGAACACTTCTCAGGGTACAGAGGCTTCTACTTTAGAAATTGAGCAGCATCACATTATAGCCACAGACAGACCTAGACGCACTATCAGGCCATCGACCAGGTATGGTTTTGAAGACATGGTTTCTTATGCCCTTGTTATTAGCAGCAGAGATCCTACTACTTTTCAAGAAGCGGTCAATAGCCAAGAGAAGAGTAAATGGATGGATACTATGGTAGAAGAAATGGAGTCTTTACATAAAAACCAGACATGAGATTTGGTGGAGCTCCCAAAGAGGAAGAGGAAGATAGGGTGCAAATGGGTGTTCAAGAAAAAGGAAGCAGTATCAGAAAAAGGGGGAGAATAGTTTAAGGCTCGCCTAGTAGCAAAGGGTTATTCACAGCAGAAAGTGGTTGATTATGAAGAAATATTTTCCCCAGTGGTCAGACATACTTCCATCAGAGCAGTATTGGCATTGGTAGCACATTATGACATGGCTTTGGAGTAAATGGATGTGAAGACAGCTTTTCTTCATGGTGATTTGGAGGAGCAGATTTACATAGAGCAACCAGAAGGGTTTAGTCAACCTGGACAGGAGCATTTGGTCTGTAAATTGAAGAAGTCATTTTATGGGCTGAAGCAGTCTCCAACGCAGTGGTATAAGCGATTTGACTCCTACATGATCAAAATTGGTTACAGAAGATGTGAGTATGACTGTTGTGTGTATGTGAGGAGCCTCAATAATGGCTCATTTATTTTTCTGTTACTGTATGTGGATGATATACTTATTGCAGCAAAGAGTATAGTTGAGATAAACAAACTGAAGGTTTTGCTGAGTAGAGAATTTGACATGAAAGATTTGGGCGCAGCCAAGAAGATTCTTGGGATGGAGATTCGCAGGGACAGAGATGCTAAGAAATTATGGCTATCTCAAGCCGGTTATGTGAAGAAAGTGTTGGAGAGGTTTAGCATGGAGAATGCAAAACTGGTAAGTACACCTTTGGCGAATCACTTCCGCTTGTCTACCTTACAGTGTCTAAAGACAGTTGAAGAAATTGAAGACATGTCAAAGGTCTCATATGCTAGTGCAGTGGGGTGTCTGATGTATGCTATGGTATGTACCAGGCCAGATTTGGCTCATGCAGTGAGCGTGGTAAGCAAGTACATGGCAAATCTGGGGAAACAACACTAGGATACAGTTAAGTGAATTTTCAGATACTTGAAAGGTACTACAGACTACAACATCACTTTTGTCAAACAAAAGAGTGATTTGTCAGTTGTGGGATATGTGGATATAGATTATGCAGGGGACTTGGATGATAGGAGATCGACCACAGGTTATGTGTTCACTCTTACAGGAGGACCCATATGTTGGAAGTCTATGATCCAGTCCACGGTTGCAATGTCCACGACTGAGGCGGAGTACATAGTGGCGGCTGAGGCTGCAAAGGAAGCTTTGTGGCTTACAGGGTTAGTCAGGGAGCTGGGTATTCAGCAAGTTGGAGTTCTGTTGTATTATGACAGTCAAAGTGCCAATTACTTGACAAAGAACCAGGTGTATCATGCGAGAACCAAGCACATTGATGTGAGGTTTCACAAGATCAGGGAATTGGTTGCTACAGGTGAATTGTTACTTGAGAAGATTCATACTTCTGAAAATGCAGCAGACATATTGTCGAAGCCTATTACCGCAGATAAGTTCAAGCATTGCTTGGACTTGATAAATGTATCCAGGTGCTAGAAAGGAGAGGAGAGGAGAGGAGGGGAGGCGGCAGCCCCAAACTTATCAGTTCCAGGTGAAGGCCCAATACTTGATTATCTTCAAAGAAGTGAATACTCGCCAAGGTGGAGATTGTTGAAACAAGTGGCTCATATTCTATTAAAGGCCCATTGGGTGTAATTAGTTTATATGGGCCTGGGGAATAAATAACTTGTGGAGGATATTTTGGGGTTTTTCAAAATACTTATAATTAGGGTTTGCCTATAAATATGTTATGTTGTAACCCTAAATCATTGAATAGAAATATATAGCCGCACTCTCCTGTGGACGTAGGCAAATTGCCGAACCACGTTAAATCTGTGTCTTAACTTTCTCTTGATCTCTTTCTCTTTTT
>CM017324.1:32836622-32853815 GCA_006937295.1 Carpinus fangiana
GCACAAATGAAATTAAAACCTGAAAACACCCTCAAATTTTCTATTCTAATCAAAGACCAAAAAAGAAAGAATAATACTTAATTTTTAAAATTCTGATAAAGGTATTAAAGAGAATTGAATTATCATAGATATTATCTATAGATAGTTTCGAATTTCAAAAATTAAAGTGATGTTTTGAATTTCAAAAATAAAACTACTTTTTTGAATTTCGAAAATAAAACTGTTATTAAACTGTAGTAAACCGCTAATCCAACTGGTACTTAAATCTGGCCGTTAAATCAATAATTTAGTAGATCTAACCACTGGATCTACTTAAGAAGCATCTTATGGTTTAAATCAAGACACTAGATCGAACGATCTTGACCGTCCAAAAAATGAATGGTCATGATCAAATCGATCTTGATAGTGTCTTTTGTGTTTGATTTGTAAAGAGGGATGATATTTTGGTGGTTATTCAAGGTTTGGATGCTTGTAATTTTCCTGTCTTTTGCTAGAAGTTCATACCCCAGGTCTCATGTTTTCATAAATTTCTTCTTCACTCATAAGGGAAGCCGGGCGGGTTCACTTCACCATTTTTTGGTTCTTGAAAAAGTGACAAATAGGTAAGGGAAATATCTAAGTAGAAAATTTGAGAGAGAGCTTTTTACCATTTTTTTTTTCTCGAGATGAAAAGACTATCGCCATCTCCTTGTGCACTTGTGTAAAGTTGTTGCAATTTTCTTTAAAAAAATTAATTATGCTTCCAATAGAAAGAAAAAGACGATCGAGGAAAAAAATCATAGCCTTAAACAGTAGATGACATAATAGAGACACATTATTGGTAATGGTTCTCATAAATTAAATGGTAAATTTACAAGAGTTAGACGACCCATGCATGAGAAAGAAAATAATCATTTCTCCACATAATATTACTAGGAGAGCAACACTAAAAATATGACTTTTGCTTCTCTTTTATCTTTCAAAGGTGAAAGTACTTTTTAAAATTACTATTATATCAAAATATAATAATAATTATCTCAAATTTAATAATTTCAAAAATTACATCACAATTTGAGGGACTAAAAAGGAAATAAAATCCTACTTTTACTTTTAGCATTAGCTACTATTTCTGATCAGGTGTGGAATATCACAACGTATTATCGAAAAGTCGAAAATAAAATGATTGTGTGGGGGTAGGGGTGGGCGTCGGTCGGTTTCGGAGAAAGTCGGAAGGGTTTTTTCTTGACCGCACTAGAGTCGGTAAAGTCGGAAATTTCACCGACTTTACCGACCAGACCACTCTACCAAAATCGACCGACACCGACAAGTCGGTTACGGTTTCGGTCGGCTAAAGTCGGTTTGGGCTGGATCCGACGGCCAGCGGTTCTCCATTTCCGATCGGAGTTGAGCCGGTGAAATCCTCTCACGCCGCGTCAGATTCCGATCTGCTGGATCCGACGGCCAGTGAGAAAGATCTGCTTCTCTGATTCGCCGGCCAGGGAGACAGATCTGCGAATCTGAGAGAGAGAGAAAGAGAGAGAGAGAGAGAGAGAGTGGGTTGAGTTTCTGTGTGGTTGAAGCTGATCGGAGCTGAGGTGAGATGAAAGTGAGACAGAGAGAGGCGATGTCGAAGGTTCTGGACAGGTTCAGCCGAAGTCGGTAATGTCGGGGCGGTGTCGGTCGAAAACCGACTTTTTCCAAATCCCTACCGCCTACCGAACCGACATTGTCGGAAATAAAAAATCTGTACCGCCTACCGTCCGGCGAGTTGTCGGCGACAGTCGGTCACGGTCGACCGACGGTCGGCACACGGCCGGTACACGGCAGGCGGTGAAAATGCCCACCCCTAGTGTGGGGGATAATATATCCCAACTCAAGTCCAAACCTTGGTTTTTCTCAGTTCTCACTATGCTCAAAACTAACGACTGATGTTATCGGTGACCAAGTTGCCACTCAGTCAAAAAAGAAGAATACAAAAGAACGTGCTCAATAGGGGCGACAGTGAAAATCCATTTTGCATTTAAAAAAAAAAAAAAAAAATCCATTTTGGATACGTCATAGGATGATGATTTTTCGATCTCGAAATAAGCGTACGTTCTTTTGTCTTTCTCTTTGTCTTTCACGCTCACTACATTGGGTCCGTGCTTTTAAAACCTAAAACCGAGACTGACAGCTAACTTTGTCTCTTATATACCTTCAACTCTGCGTGTATGCCTACGAGCACTGCCTAGGAAACCACCATCACCATGCACAATCAGATCGAGGACTCGTAAAGAAGAAAGGGTCAGGTAAGTCTCTCTCTCTAAGAAATTGTTTTTCCTAGTGATGAATCTTGTATCTGCACACATAATTGATTTGTGTTTTAGTTTCTATCTGCGAACACAATCTTTCGAAGTCAACAACAAACACAATTGGGTTTGTTGAAATCTGCATATTCTTGCAGAAACCGTGAGATGATCTGCATATTCTTATCATACTCTCCTGTGGGGGTCTTACAAACTGGCCAAAATTTTAGATTCTAGTCTTGTGTTTCCTTATTACCTTGATACTCTTTTGATTCGGGTACAAGGAGTTTTTTAGGTTATATGTTAGATATGTATACTTGTCAAGGGTTTGGATTTGAACAATCTGATGTGGTAGAACAAAATAGAGATTGATTGAATCAAACCAACTAAATTAACCATTATAGACATATCAACCACTAAGACATAGCATAGCACACACTTGAGATCATAGAATTACAGTAAGAAAGCTAGCAGAAGGACAGATTTTAGTAAAGGAGAAAGATAAAGAGTAAAGTGGAAAATAGTTTGCAGAGTTTTGTCATCTCAGGGACAGGTAGGGTATGTTTTTATTCCTTATTTAATCATCCTTCTACAATATTTTGACTTATTGTAGGGTATTGCTGAATATGGGCCCACGTATTAACTACACCAAATGCTTTCTCTCACGAACCGCAATTGATGCCTGAAATCAAGAAAAAAAAATATTGAGGAATTAGTTCAGAATGTTATAAAGTATTTAACCTTTATGTACAACATATGGCCTAGTAGGAAATCATTCATTGGAACAATTTTAACCTTATGAATATCCCTACATTTGACTAGGTTTGTTGTGGAACTTTTTCTTTTCTTTTTCTTTTTTTCTCCTATAAATTTTGGGAAGATTGATACATTATTAAGTTTTTTAGTGAGCCCATAATACATTAGGTAGAGATACCACTAAATCCAAAAACTTTAGCTTATGGGTTTGGGTCAAACAATATTAAATAAATCGCTCACAGTTATGACATATTTCACTGTGAGATTCAAATATTTTCAATTTTTTCACACAAAAAATTCAAATCTTATTTTACTTTAATATTATATCAATCACTTATTATTATTCAAACAAAAAATTCACAACAAAACTTTTTACCAAATGAGAAATGTTGTTATATAGTATTGCTCTCAACAAAAAGGGTATATATTCATCATCTTTGTTGCCCTAGCTAGGTATACGACTGTGGAGTTTCTTTTTGTGCTACAAATATGTGTGAAAGTTTTTCAACATAGAAAAATGGTCCTATATTTACTAATTAACATAGCTTATAAATTAGCATTATATCATGTATTAATATTGTGAGTCGGCTATAAGTATTTTTTGAAATGTTCAAAGTAATGTAAGAGACAAAATATATGTTCATATATATATTCTCTTCAATTTCTAATGTTATGTATTTTGCTGAGATGTGTACTGACCCATGAGAACAAAAACGAAAGTTTTTATTATTATTATTATGATGATGATGATGATGCCAATTTACTATATATGATGGCAAGGCAACAAAGCATGAAGAAAACACTAGAACATTAATTGAATTATTTTAATACTTATGCTCATGTTTTTAAGATTGCTACCGTTAGAACATTAATGGCATTAGCATCTATTTATAAATTTGGTATTCATCAAATGGATGTTAAAATTACATTTTTAAATGGTTAGCTTGAAGAAGATTTTTATATGCATCGACATGAAGGTTTTCTTCGAACAGCCATCAGTTTATGTACTTAATTTCCAGTTTTATTTTGTGATCATCCGAATGGAGGTGTGTTCTATTTGAACGGCCAGCGTAGAGTTTTAAACCGACTTAATTTTTATTACTTTTAGGTCTAGGTGTTTGGGGGTATATAAATACATGCTTAAAAGCCTACATAACCAAGCTTTTGATTATTATTAAGTTTTTATCAATAAGAAAGCTTAGAGTTGAATTTCTTCAATATTTTCCTTCAAACCCTAGATAGACTCTAGCGTTTTTAGAAGATTTTTTAGATACCTGATAGACTCAAGGTTCTAGGCAATATTTGTTCCTTCTCTTGCTGTTTGTCTTTTCACCCACGACGTTATGCGTCAGTCCCTCTATGGTCTTAAACAAGAGCCTAGACGATGGCATGGAAATTTTGATAAAGTTGTCATTGCAAATGGTTTTAAAATTCATGATTTTAATTTTGACATGAAAGATTTGGGAGTTGCTGATGTGATTCTTTGTATTATAATTGTAAGAAATCATGAAGGTTTGATTATTGAGTTTTAATTCTTATTCAAAGATGGGTTTCTTCATAATTTTCCTTCAAACCTTAGATAGCATCTATTATTTTGAGAATATTTATTTGATTTGTTGATAGTCTCATAATCTTAGAAATATTTATCACTTCTACTTGCTGAATTTCTTATCCATCACAATCCTACGCTGCATCACTTTCATAAACGAGCAAGTTATCGAAATTCTTCATACCTTAGAGTAGTCAAACAATTTGAACCCTAGATGGAGAACCGTGTTCGCCCTCTCGCTCCACCGAGTTCTCATCGAATGCTTGCTGAGTTCGATTGCCTATCCGTTGGAATGCATAGCGTAGTTTGTTGAATACTGGAGCTGATATACCATGGAGTGACTTATAAATTTGATTGTACGAAGCGATTAATATCATCATGAAGTTGAATAATGCACCTGCACAGAAAATGGTCCAGCACCAAAAGGGAGGAAGGAGTATCCATACTAATATACCACAGGCTACGAAACCCGAAATCTGATCAACAAGTTTAATGAAAGGGATCAGGTAGTTCATGTTCGGATTTGTTTGTCTTCTTTCTTGCAAATGTTTGGCGTAAAATTTTGCGAGCACTGCTAGAATGAAACACGACATGATTGTACCTTTTGCGTCGAATATAGAAGCTTGTGTGTTTTGATACTTCATTTCAATGAGTTCGACAAGCAGTGGAAGGAGAATTTGGAGAACAGGTAGGAAATTGAAGGGGACATAACGTTGCCCATTCCAGCCTTGCTCACTTGCACTACGCACAAAAAAATATTTCATCATTTTCATCTATAAGATATAATTAGTTCAGTTTATTTAAAGAGTGAAAGGTTAAAGTCCGGAGACATTTCTCTGATCATTAGTAAGGCCTTTAATTAACATCTTATTCATAAAAGAAAATTAAAAAAAAAAACTGCTGAAGTACTATAAGACATGAAGTACTGGTAGATCGACCTCATGATGGCTCACAGAGATAGAAAAACCTAAAAGCTTATCTAACCTTTCTGAAGGATAATTGATCAAACTGATGTCGGCCATTTTGCCAAGCTATGGAATGGGAGAGAATGAGAGAAAATGGGGAGAGAAACAAACGAAAGCTTGGGGAAGGAGCCAAGGAGGGAATGAAGTCTAGGGGGAGTTATATATTGCCATATTGGGGAGTTGTAAAGTGGTGAGTCAAGGCCTTCGTTTCCTTTTTGTTATTAAAATGGTGGGAAAAGGGAGAGGAAGCTGAAGGAGGCATCAGCAAAGACATGAGAACTACTTCCAAACAAGTGAACTGTACGTTGCATGCCAAATCACCGTAACTAATTTGCAAATACGTTTTTCAACCAAATAATAGAAAAAATACACTTTACCCATGAATTATTCACTTATTTGTACTTTTAATCTCAATGTTTAAAAAATAACATTTTACTCCTCCTAAAGTATTTGACATTGATACTTGATCCCATGAAATATACTTTACCCCCTAAAGTATTTTGAGTTGACATTTTATCTTTAATCGAAGTAACTAAGTTTTAAGGGGTACGTAAAGTGCTAATTCAAAATATTTTAGAAGGGTAAAGTATACTTCTTGAGGGTTAAGTGTCAATGTTAGATACTTTGGGGAGTAAAATGTCGCTTTTTAAATATTAGAATTAAAAGTGCAAATGAATTAATAGTTAAAAAATAAAGTGTATTTTTCAAATAAAATATTAAGCATTTCATAAAAATATTATCACAGCCAAATAAAATTCAGTTAAAAGAGTGTATACACCAAATAAAATAGTTACCATATATAAACAATTGTCACCAACCAAGTACAGCATCAACTCATTATCATAAAATATTTAACTCAAATGATGACAAACTAATTCCAATAGATCAAATCGTCCAAAGGAATTGACGCGTTTCTTTTTCATCCTTCTTTCTTTCCAATTTCCAAAGTCTAGTTGAGACTGAGTGGCACAATATTAAACGGACACTGGCATTAAATATGTTTTACTTTTCTATTAAATTCTTGCATTTTAATTATTAAAAAGAAGGGAACCGGTCCCACTATTTTAAAGATGAGAAGAATTTTGTCCAACTGAAATGCCTTAAGTGTCTCCTTGCAGTTGATTATCAGTCACTTTTGAACTGCATTAACCTTGTGAAACTCCACTAGTAGTAGTTCAATCAGTTAGAAATCACGTTTTATGAAGCAAATATTATTAGTTTGAATTCATTTTTTCTCTTCACCTCTAATTGTGCGGACATGTAATGAAAGAAAATTTCCTTGCAAAACTTTGCTTCCGCTCATCCCTCTGCCTTATAACGTACAACCCCAAATGTTGGTACGTTCCCATGAAATATATGTTGAAGCTTTCCAGAGGATACAAACTAAGAGTAATTGTCGAATGCCTCTTAGTGAAAGCTTAATTAGTTAACAGTACTCTTTGCGTGTCTAAGTGTTTGAGTTATAATTATAGTTTGTATCATTTAGTATCAAAGTCGAGTACTACGTCATGAATTTGAGTCACCAAAGAGCGGTATATATGTGAGATAAAGTGAGTCACTGTGAGCGTTGGCCACGAAGCGTGGTCATATGTATATAAACTCTTGAACGTACACCGAAATTCTAAACTAATTTTCAAAAATAAATTTCACCCAAAAATTATATCAACTTTCTTTTTTATCAAGAAAACAATGGGAACATTTTGAACTAAGGACAAGATCACAGATATAATTAGGCATATGAAGGTGGAATAAATTAATCATTTGTGTGGACCAAGATAACAGATATGTACTAGTGACTAGTCCCACATTGTTGTTATTGTTGTTGTTGTTTTTTCTAAGCAAAAAATGGTAGGCTGGAGAGACCAATTGTGACTATCCTACCTGGGCATGACCATAATAGTACCTACCCGCTGAGAGCCACACAGGATGGGCCTAGACAATGAAAACTGTAGGTGCTCCCTCAAGTCCGACTGAACTATAGCTTGACCCAGCCCCGATCACTAGGGCATTTATTATTAATATATGATGACTCTCACCCATCCCCTAGATCCACATTTCGAACTCTTCGTTAATTATTTACTTAGACAAAGCATCATAAATCATAATTGTTGCTCGGCATTTTAATTGCCAATTAATGTTTGGATATTCTTTAATTCTTCTCATAAATTCTTGCTTTTTAGTTGAATATCTACTTGTGCTGGATTTTTGAGATTCTCTGCAATCCAGTGAAGAGTTCAATATATGCTGGATTTGGCTCTTTGTAATTTTGCATTTTTTTATTACACATTGTTTTGGCAATTTGATCTCACACATGATGAAATTACCCCTATATAATTTTCAATAAGACAAAAATACCCTTTAAAATTTGAATAAATAAATAAATTTTTAATATTTTTGTTTTTATTTAAGTAAGGGTAATTTCATCATTTTGTTAAAATTAGGAGTACATTGCCATTGTTTTAGTAGTTTGGTGGGTAAATTGCATTGGGGTGACAATTTGAGGGGGTTAAATGGATTTTACCCAAAATAAAACTTTTTTTTGTTTTTTTATAAGTATTTTGTGTTTAAAGTGTTTCTTAATGTTTTTATTCTGAGAATAAAAAACATAAGTTTTTTAAAAAAATAAAACAAAAAATCAGCACTTTTACGATCATTGTTCTTAAACTTTGCTAAAAAAATATATATAAAAACATGTTATGTTTATTTTATTTTATATAATTTTAACTTATGAAGAGGGAGATTTATGGATTTTTGGCGTCCAATAAAAGTTATTTGCCATGTAGGTAAAATTCTCAACATCATCATTCAACTAAATACTATTCATCTCAATTTTTCAAAAAATAAACATCAAAACATTCTCACTTTTTTATATTACATCATTCACTTTTTATATCGCATCATTTACTTTTTATTATTATTCAAATAAAAAAAATTACTACAAAACAAAATTTTTCACTTTTCTATACTAATCATTATTATTTTTTTTAATTTAAAATAAATTAACAATGTCGTGTTGTCGTGTTGCCATGTTGCTTAACAAACAAGGCCTACAATATAAAGTGTGTTTGGCGAAAAGACTTGAAAAATAAAGTGGACTGGGATTGTAGTAAATTTGATTGATTTGAAAAAAAAAAAAAAAAAAAAAAAAAAAAAAAAAAAAAAAGAAGAAAGAAGTAAAAATAATTTGTATGAAAAAATTAAAAAAAAAAATCATAATTTTTTTATTTAATATTAATAAAAAGTTATTAATACGATTTAAAAGGTAAAAAAATGTAAAGTTAATTTTAAGAGAATTTTTAAGGTTTTGAATCTTTGAATCTTGAATCCTCTTTCCAAGTCTACTGATTTGCCAAACATAGCCTGATAGCCAAATGTGCCAAACATAGCCAAAAAGTTAAAGTTGTTCTTGTTTATCCCCCACCACCCCGCCGTCTACTCTGATTAACAGATGCTCACAATCTTGACTACCTTTTCCGTATTTTTTCTTGTTTATTACCCAAAAAATGAACATAACCGTCAGCCAGCTTATCAGAAATTAGGTCTTTATTAAAAAAAAAACAAACAAATAAACATTTGATTTAGTAAAGGGTTAAATATCTAATATCTCTATGGGGTTTTACATTTTTTTTTTTTTTTTAAGATTTGATTTTTATCATAGGAGGTCGGTCATTGTGGTTTTGATAAAGGACCAAATTGATCCTCCTGTTAGTTGACCATTAGTTGACTTAACGAAAGTCTATGTGAACGAATGACAATTTGACACGTGGCATAAGTGACCACGTAATTATTTTTTTTTAATTTTTTTTTTAAAAAAGGACAAAAAATAAACAAATAAAAATAAAAAAAATTGGGGATCGTAGCCACCCCCTTGGGCACCAAGGGGTGGCTCGGCCACCACCCTTGGCACCTTAGCGGTGGCCGCCACCCTCATCTGCAATGCATGACCTCCTTGCGCTTCTAGAGCTCCCCATCGAGGCACTGCACGAACTTGGTTTGAGGCCCTATGGCGTCGTAGTCCCTGGACCTTGAGAATGACCTCCCAAGCTTGGCGATCTTCCCAGAGGTCTTGTCGATGGCTACCACGTCTTTGCTCTGCACCTTCTCCTTCCCCAGCGCCTTGATCATCTTCGCGCCCAGGTCGTACAATGTTTCCATCTTTGTCAACTTCAGGGTCAACTTTCCGGTCTTGGAAGCAACGCCGACGACGACGAGAAGATCGATCTGGATCTCCACGACCTCTCCCTCAATGTCCTCGGTCTCCTCTTTGATGCACACGCCAATGGCCTTGCAGAAGGCTTGGGTTAGGGCTTTGGTCTTCGACATCTCCAGCGAGAAGAGCTAGTTGCCGGCGAGCATGGCGAATGGGGTCTCAAGGCCAAGTGACTTGGCCAGGCCCATGGCAGATGGGGGTGGCCAGCCACCCCCAAGGTGCCAAGGGTGGTGGGCGAGCCACCCCTTGGTGCCCAAGGGGGTGGCCGAACCTACCCCCATTTTTTTTTTCTTTTTTTTTTAAAAATAAAAAATTTAATTAGATGGCCACGTCATCAATGATGACGTGGCCACTTGTGTTAAGTGTCAAATTTTCATTTGTCCACGTGTTAATCTGTTAAGTCAACTAACGGTTAACTGACAGAATAACTAATTTGGTCCTTTATCAAAATCACAGGTATCGCCTGTGATAAAAATCAAACCTTAAGGAGAAAAAAAATAAAATTGTGAAACCCTAAGAGGGTATTAAGTATTTAACCCTTTAATAACAGGAAAGTTTATAGTAAATCCTTAAATCAACACGAAAAAACTAAAAATACCCTCAATGTTATTTTTGTTTTTTATTTTTCAATTTTAATTCCATGAGTCAATCAAAAAAGTGTTACATTTTCTCCGAATTTCATAACTGCCGTCCATCCATTCCAAAACGAACCGTCTTGTCCTAGCGGCAAAAAATGAAATACCATTTTTCTCCCAATATCATTTTTACATGATGTTATCATGTCTTTACGATTACTGATACCATTAAATACGTTTAAAAAGGCCAGAGCCTTCACATCAGAAAACCGATACTTTCTCATCCAGTCATTTGGCTCCTTGCCCCTTGGAAGCTTTCTTTCGGCTTTGACACTCAAGGCTATTCAAATTCAATAGATGACTCGGGTCTGGAAAGGAAAAGGATCTGCATTTAAATTGTAACAATCGATTGGCCATACACATTCATTTGGGCCCCACCTAACTATCGCATCTCGTCTCCATCCAAAAATTTCAAAAAGATGTCGAGGGTTGTTAAACCCTCCACGTTCACTTAAAATAAAATAATGAGCGATATAAAAAAATTAAAAATTTATTTTGTAGTTATTTTTTATTTGTATAATAATAAAAAATAAATAATGTGATATAAAAGTAAGAATGTTTTTATATTAATATTTTTTTTAAAAAAAAAAAAGTAAATAGTATTTATTATGGGGTTTACTAGGAGTTCTCTCCGTAGTGTTTTCCTGAAGTTCTCTTAGTCTTACGCAAAACATGATTTAAGAAAAAATAAAATTGTAATACCATTTTTTTGCCAACCGATTAATTTTTATGAGTTAATAGTTAGGTTTTAATGCTTTAAAACTTGTTTTTGGATTCAAAACTAAAACTTAAGGGTGAAAGGTTAACCCTTTAGGGATGGTATCACCCAAAATGGATTTGATCATCCTAAATTTGGTGCTAATGCCTCAATTTTGGTGCTAATGCCTCACAAATTTGGTGCTAATGCCTTAAATTTGGTGCTAATGCCTAAAAAAATCGGTGGTGGAGGCTACTACAATTTTATTTTTTCTTAAATCATGTTTTACATAAGACTGGAAGAACGTCAGAAGAATCTACGGGAAGAACCCTTAACATTTTCCATTTATTATTGGTGGTATTGTTTGCCAAACAATCCAGTCGTATTTGGCTTTACATAAAACAGGTGGAAACAACACACGCACCAATACATTTACAAAATTGGATTCTACAATTGAATCTTGATTCAATGGATTACACGAACTAATTAATGGACAGATACATTTACAAGTTGGATTCAACAATTGAATCTTGATTCAATGGATCACACGAACTAATTAATGGACAGATTATCTTCACTTGTCTCATTTTTTGCCGACCTTGGTGAAAAGTAGTCGTTGGTGAATGGTGAGCACCAACGACTACTTTTCATTAGGGAATATTTTGTTGTCTGATATGAATGTTTGATCTTCCACAAAATATTTTGTTAAAATAAGACGAGTGTTTGATCTTCCACGTACAAAAAAGATGTGTTTTATGAATCAATATTTGTATATTAATTCTTGACTGAACTATTTTGTCTTAAGATTTGTCGCTTGCAGACTGGCATGTGTTAACAACTTTATAACTTCTTTTGGCATTGATTTCTGTCAAAGGACTCCAACTTTTTTTTTGGTCTTTTTGGTGGGACAGATAAGGAATCCTACCTTTTCCTTTGCTAGATCCATTAGTGGACTGGACTGGAGATTCCATCCGTTAGTGGAGATTCCACCTCTTATGAATCAAAAGATATTAATTTAAATTTATTTCTTTTATTTTTTATTTTTTATTTTTGTTTTGGGCAGAATGTCAAAATAATAATAATAATAATGTTAAAGAATTCTCATATGGGAAAGAGTTTCTAATGAATCTCAGCGTCAACGTGTGAAAACAAAACAGACCCTCAACTTTTTCTTTTTCTTTTTTTAATTTTTAACCCCTCAGTCAATTGAAAAGATGCCATAACTCATTCCGTTTCATTTTCTTCAAAAAAATGTCTAACGTCCATCATTCAATCTCAAAACTCACCGTTTTCCCACGTCAACTTTTTTCCACCTCACTTTAAAATATTAAATTTTTTATTAATTTAATTTAAAAATAAATAAATTGAAGGGGTGGCGAGCGGTTGGGCTACCACCCCCAAACCCACCATAGGGTGGCTTTGCGGCCGCCATCATGTGAGTTTGACCCTAACCTCCTTGGGTGTGGCTGCAAGCCACCCCTAACCCACATGGGGTGGCCGCAAAGTCACCCTACATGTGTGTTAATTAGGGGTGGCTTGCAACCACCCCATGGTGGATTTGGGGGTGGCAATGCCACCGCTGGCCACCCTTCAAATTTTATTTTAGTTTTTTTTAGATTTGATCATTTAATTAAATTAATAAAATAAAATAAAATTTTAAAGTGAGATGAAAAAAAAAAAAGCAATTGTAGAAGATCACATTACGTACCAAACCAAATATAGCAGAAGCAATTGCGACTTTGAGAGCAGTCCATCTATGTCGTAAGTTAGGATTTTATAGGGTGATCCAAAAAGGCAATGCTCTCAAAGTGGTGCAGACACTAAAAAATGATGTTAGGAGTTGGCATCGGTATGTACACCTTATTGAAGAAGCTTGAGGGGTATTAAATTGTCTACAAAGCTAGAAGTTATTCATGTTAAACGACACCTCAATGAAACAACCCATTGTCTTGCGAAAAAAAGCGCTTACTCTCAACGAGGAGCAAGGGTTTATTGTGGAAATTCCCCATTGTATTTCGGATATTATCTCTATAGAGTGTTATGCTAAATTTTTTTGCTATCTATCAATGTTGGGAAATTGATAATATATTGACAACCAATTTCCCACTAACCCTTTATACGAAAGACAAGTTTGAAAGAATACACACCAATCTCACACGTACACAAAGAGTTTACGTGGTTCGACAATATGTCTACGTTCATGGGGCGTGATCCGGTCTCCTTCTTTATTATTGAGAAATATTGAGTACAATGGTACAAGCCTAAACCGCTCAAGTTTAATATCCAAAACCCAGGCCCTTAACTCCTTGTACACCCCACTCAATTGTCCCTCTCAAATACCCAGTAAAGAAAAACTCTCTCAACTTTGTAAATGCCACAAAGTGTTCTCAAATTTTCCCAGATGATCTCAACAAGGACTGCATGTCCTTTTATAGAGCATAGTTGCTTCTTCACAAAGTAATCAAGCCTTGATCAAAAAGTAAACAATCATTGGCCAACAAGTAAACAAGCTTTGACCAATAAGTAAATAATCATTGGCCAACAATAAACAATCTTTGACCAATAAGTAAATAATCCTTGGCCAACAAATAAACAAACCATGACCACTAAGTAAACACTTGTTGACAATTTGAGCCATTATTAACAATTAAAGTCGCTCTATTCATTTTTTTTTTTAAAAAAAAAATGTCACATTTTTCTTTCTTTTTTTTTTAATCTTTTTAATGGCCAGAACTAAGAATGTCACTTTTTTTTTTTTTAATTGAATAAGGAAAAAGGTTACAAGGGAAGGATCTTTCCCATTTTTTATTCGAATGGAAGAGAAAATGTGGATCTTGTGGGAATGCTTCCAAAAATACGATTGGAAGTGGCCTANTTTTTTTTTTTTTTTTTTTTTTTTTTTTTTTTTTTTTAAGTTACAAAGCTAGGAGTTATTCATGTTAGACGACACCTCAATGAAGTAACCCATTGTCTTGCAAAAAAAAGTGCTTACTCTCAACGAGTTACAATGAGGAAATTTCCCATTGTATTTCGGATATTATCTCTGTAGAGTGTTATGCTAAATTGTTTTGCTATCTATCAATGTTGGGAAATTGATAATATATTGGCAACCAATTTCTCACATGCCCTTTATAAGAAAGACAAGTTTGAAAGAAAACACATGAGAACATACACCAATCTCACATGTACACAAAGAGTTTACGTGGCTCGGCAATATGCCTATGTCCATGTGGCGTGATCCGATCTCCTTCTTTATTATTGAGAAATATTGAGTACAATAGTACAAGCCTAAACCGCTCAAGTTTAATATCCAAAACCCAAGCCCTTAACCCCTTGTACACCTCACTCAATTGTCCCTCTCAAATACTCAGTAAAGAAAAACTCTCTACACTTTGTAAATGCCACAAAGTGTTCTCAGATTTTCCAGATGATCTCAACAAGGACTGCATGTCCTTTTATAGAGCATAGTTGCTTCTTCACAAAGTAATCAAGCATTGACCAAGAAGTAAACAATCATTGGCCAACAAGTAAACAAGCTTTGACCAATAAGTAAATAATCATTGGCCAACAGTAAACAATCTTTGACCAATAAGTAAATAATCTTTGACCAACAAGTAAACAAACCATGACCACTAAGTAAACACTTGTTAACAATTTGAGCCATTATCAACAATCAAAGTCGCTCTATTCATTTTTTTAAAAAAAATGTCACATTTTTCTTTCTTTTTTTTAAAATCTTTTTAATGGCCAAAACTAAGAATGTCACTTTTTTTTTTTTTTTTTTAAATTGAATAAGGAAAAATGTTACAGGGGAGGATCTTTCCCCTTTTTTATTCGAATGGAAGAGAAAACGAGGATCTTGTGGGAATGCTTCCAAAAATACAATTGGAAGTGGCCTATTTAGCTAAAGTGTGTGTCCTAAAATTAGCACATTGAGACACTTTTAAAGCATTCTAACTTTGAAAGGAAGAAAGAGCTAAATTAATATCATAAATACAATTTGCAAAAGACCAAGAAGAAAAAAGAGAAGGGCTATTAGCTAAAATAATACGGAGAGCATCCCTTCCACTGAGATAGGACCCAATCCAAAAGAAGCAACCAAACGAACCACCAAAAGGGTTGCATGAGCTTCACCTTGCAAAACATCCATGGAAACAAGTTTCTGAGTAGCAGCTGCAAAAGTGGAACCATTTTCATTTCTGATCACCGCTGCAACAACTACAAAAGAGCCTCTCACCCTAAGTTCGTAACATCAAAATTCCCTTTTATTCAACCTATGTATAGGGAATATGTCCAAAAATCGCAAAAAATGACTCACAGCAAATTTCTTAAATGGTTTTTTAAACCATCAAATAATTTTTTTTTTTATGATTATAATATTCATAAAGATTGTTACAGTGAAACCCTATGTATAAAAATCATTATTAATACTATAATCATAAAAAAATAAAAAAAATAAAAAAATTATCTCTCCTCTCTCCTCTCATATACAGCCCCGCCACATACCCCTTCCCCTTCCTCTCCTCCACCCTCCCACCTCTCCCTCTGAACCCTCTGCCTCCTCTATCACCACCAATGCTCTTTTCACCGTCACCCTCGCTGCCGCCACTGCACGACAGAATCTCCACCGTGTTTTTCACTGCTTCTTCACGGGTCATCCTCTATGCTCTTTCACCTTGGGCTCGGGCTGGGCTTTTTCGGGATTTCCGGGCATGGCGGTTCTCCGATCAGTTGATTCAGGGGTTTTCCACGATCGCTGTCGGACAGTCCAGGGATTATGCTCGGGGGTAGATTCCGGTCAAGGAAGCTCTCAGCCACGGCCGAAGGAGAAAGCTTCGGCGACGGTTAAGGCCATCACCGCTGATCAGGTTGGGGTTTTGGGTCTCTGATCGATTGACGGGGAGATTGACGAGGGTTTTGGGTCTCTGAAATCAGGCAGGGAGATGGGGATTTTGGGTCTCTGAAATCAGGTAGGGAGATGGAGGACAAGTTTGAAGTTTTGGAGTCTGTGTTGAAGAAAGCCTTGGATTTGGAAATATATCTCAGGGAGCTTGGAGAAGATGAGACGATGAGAAGAGACGTAGAACGAGAAAATACAAGAAGATAAAAAAAAAAAGTAAAAATAAAAATAATATTTTAATGATAGAAAATAATATTTTAATGTTATAAGGAAGCATTTAAGAAATCTATTGTAGTGTATTTTGATATAGAAAAGAAAAAAATAGTTTGGATCCTTAAATGTAGGGAACATAACGAAGAAGCTACTGGGAATACTCTTACACGTTTCAGAGCACGTTTTACCTACCATTGCGTCAAAATTTTCTTCTTTTTTTTCCTGTGTTCTTCAGTTGAATCAGTTGCCTTGAGGAGCAAGAGAGTAGAGAGAATAAAGTAATCATGTGTATATATATATATATGGGTCCTTAAATGTAAGATTCTTAAATGTAGGGAACATGACGAAGAAGCTGCTGGGAATTCTCTTACATGTTTCAGAGCACGTTTTACCTACCATTGCGTCAAAATTTTCTTCTTCTTCTTCCTGTGTTCTTCAGTTGAATCAATTGCCTTGAGGAGCGAGAGAGTAGAGAGAATAAAGTGATCGTGTATATGGGTAAATATATGATAAATCATTGGGTCAACCCTTTAGAATTTTAAAATGCTTAAGTTTTCTTTTTCAAATATTTACTCCCTAGGTCATTTAAAACTACAATAAAATCCCTGCCGTTACTTTTTTTTTTAACGGCCGTTAACTGGGATAAAACGCACCGTTTTGATTTGATTAAAATATTTATTTTTTAAAATTAATTTTTAAATCTAAAAATAAAAATAATTTAATTTTTTTTTTTTTTAAAAAAAAAAAGAAGGAACAAGGGTATTCGTTTGGCCCTAGGGGATGACCGAACCACCCCCAAGGCCATGACTGGCCGGTTTGGAGGTGGCCGAACCACCCCCTCAAGGGGGGGTGGTCCCACCACCCCCAAATTGCCAAAAAAAAGGAAAAATGGGTTAGGGCCCCAAGCCCTTGGGGGTGGTCTGGCCACCCCAAAAGGCAAAAAAAAAAAAAAAAAAGGAAAAATGGTTTAGGGGCTTTTGGGGGTGGTTCGACCACCCCCAGGG
>CM017324.1:32859685-32870794 GCA_006937295.1 Carpinus fangiana
TATTTGTCACTTAGAACGTATAGCATGTGGATGCCCTGTTGTATATGATAGGCATATAATTAATTTAGTGGTATGATGCAACATCATGTTGTTAATTAGTTGAACACTAAGCTGACAACTGAACTTATTTAAAACTGTGATGAAACTTGATAGTATAAATTGTTGAAATTAGAGACCTAAGACTGAATTGATTATTAAAAAAACAATTTCTAAGTCAGTATCAATCATTTATTATTTTTTAACTCTAATACGTATAACCGTATAAGTATGTCACTTAAGCGTCCTCGTGCGAAGTTAAGTGAGAAGAGACGTTGACTCGACAAATGCAAGCTCGTTCGTACGAGATGAACAGTGATAGAGTAAATTCATACAATAAACTAACCAGAACAAAACTCACGTAGCTCAAAACTAAACGAACCGACCCTGCGTGGAGTTTGGTTTTGTATATTCTATCCGTTCCGACGTCAGAAGCCCTACGATTTAAATGAGAATGTGTTTTTTAAAGGCTTGGGGTCATATTATCGTTGAGCGACTACCTTTCTACTCAACACCTTGAATCACTTTAGTTTTTGGATAATGCTATAAATTTTACTTGACCATCCAAATCCGACTTATTCTCTATTTGAATTGTGTTTGAGAGACATAAAAGTACGTTTAACACTCAAAGCCCGTTTGAAGAAAACAGTACTTAATTCATAAAAAAAAAAAAAAAAAAAAAAATTTAAGGATTTAAAAAGCTTAAAAATAGTCAAAAATACACTTTTGACAAAAGCTTAAAAATGAAACTTTTGCTCAAAAATTCTTTTTGACTTAAAAACTCTTTATTTCTCAAACGCAATTTCAAACATGTTCTTAATAATTATCAGAAAGAAAATCAATGGTTAAATTTTTTTTTTTACCCCATGCGGCGAACCTTGAGCCTTTGGGTCACAGTTTGGCCCCATATGGTGTGACGAGGTATGAACCATTATGACAAACAACTAGTGGGCCCCTTCGACGAACCCTTACATGATTTGTTGTACTCGGTCTATAGAAGAGCATGGTTAGACTAATGGTGTATTTGAGATTGCGTTTAAGAGGCTTAAAAATGTTTTTAACACTTAAAAAGTTTATTTTAAAAAAAAAGTACACGTTTGGTAAAAAAATTAAAAATGTTTTTAAAGGTCAAAAAGCCTAAAAATGATCAAATTGCACTTTTTGCAAAAACTTTATTAAATGGAATCTCAAACAGGTTCAATGGTAGACGGATTGAGATCCCTTAAAATTTTTTAAAATTTGAGATTTTTAAATTCATAAATTTTAGTCATTTATTTCATTTAAGTGTAAAATAAGTAAAATTTTAGCATTTAATTCCTTCCCACCAAACCTTAAAATGCAGTTAAAAGCGTCCCATTGAAAGAAGCTCATGTACTATTGGGAGATAAAGTGGTATGGAGTAGGGGTGGACAAATTAACCGTTACCGATTAACCGACCGATTACCGATATTAACCGAACCGATATAACCGTTACCGTTAGTTATCGGTCGGTAATCGGTTAAAAAATTTATACCGATAATCTTATCGGTCGGTAATCGGTCGGTTAAAATTTTACTATCGGTTAACCAATATGACCGATATGACCAATAAGTATTTTTAATTTTTAATTTTTTTTTTAATTTTATACTTTTTACTCTTTTGATTTTGATTTTATAATATAAAAAATATATAGTTGATCAATATAAAAAAAGATTCAATAAGCTAGTTTAGCCATATATATATTTAGGCTCCCAAAAGGGCCAAAACAACTAATTTTTAATAAGTTATTTAACTTATTTTAGGCTTTAACCCAACAAAAAGTATTTGAGTTCTCAAAATAACTAATTTTTGGCCCAATTAACAACTAGTAAAAAGGTCAATAAAAAGTTAACAAAAACCGGTTTAACCGGCCGGTTTAACCGATTACCGATATGACCGATTAACCGATAGCTTATCGGTCGGTAATCGGTCAAGAATCGATTAACCGATAGCTTATCGGTCAATAACCGATAACCCTATTAACCGGACCGATATGACCGATACCCAGCCCTAGTATGGAGTTTTTATCAAGACTATATTAATATATATAATTAAATACAAGTTTAGCTCAAAGGCTTAAACTAATAAAGTAGAAGTTTCTAGTTCGAATTCCCCCTCTTTTGTGAACATATAAAAAAATAAAAAATAAAAAATCTTAAGTTAATGGGCTAAGGTTTACTTAGGTATATTCTAAGTTAATGGGTGAAAATTCACTTAGGTATACTAAGCATTATTTCTTTTTATATTTTTACATTCACAAATACACTCACAACACATCACAACAGTGAAACGTCCAATCTGAGCAGTACACGCTGCAGAAAGTGAGGGGATTGCCTCACCAAGTAGCACTAGTGGTTCAAACCTTGTGACGGCCATACTGGAGTAATCCCGATGATAAGTGCTTAAATATTCATATTTAAGCCCCGTAATTTATGTTTGTTATGCCTTTAGGATGTGTTATTTTGTTCTATTTTACTTCTTTTTTGTGTTCTTTCTATTTTACAGGCCTTTGGAAGAAAAGAAAGTCTAGGGCTTAACAGAAGGGAATTTGGAGAAGACTAGAAGAAGTTCAAGAAGAATCTGGAGGCTGTAAGTGCGAACGATCGCAGGTACCCTGCGATCGAGCGCACCAGCGCTCGAGCGCCCAAGCAGGAGATCGAACGCACCTGCGTTCGTGCGCAAAAGAAGGGGATCGATCACAGTGCGATCGATCGCAAGCCAAGTGCGATCGAGCGCACCTAGGCGTGAAGCCCAAACCAGCCGCAGCCTTGTTATGGAAGTTTTTAGTTTTAGGGTTTTGTGAATCCTTGTTGCACAAGGATTCAAACCCTACGATTTTTAGGGTTTCTAGAATCTTCTTAGAGTCTATAAATAGGCTTGTAAACATAGAAGAAAGGGAGCGACTTTTGGAGAAGAATTTACGGCTTTCAATAGAACAATTTTCCGGGTTTATTCTTTTCCTTACTTTTATTTTATGAAGATGGTTAGCATAAATATTATGTGTAACTAAACCTTTCAGTAGGGCTAGATTGAAGCCCTAATTATGTTTATATTTTAATTCAATATTGGCGCCTTTGCGATAATTGCATGATAGTATTTAACTTGATTAATACCTGCTTTCTTGAATTCCTCATATGTGTCTGCCTGATCAACATATGCATGTGGTATGGACTTGTTAGTTAGATCAATTTGGATGACCGAGTCCTGGGTTTAACATAAGTAACGAAAGTAATCCACACCGGGTTCTTGGGTTAATCAACATGGGAAACCGGGAGTATACACCATGCCCTAGGTCTCATGTGGTTGTCGGTTTTCACAGTTCATATGCTTTCCTAGAGAACAACTTAGTATACACCATGCTAAATCCTTTAGGGAAGAAAAGAGTTAGAGTATACACCATGCCTAATTCGTTGCTTAGGAAAACCAATAGCTTAAGGAGTATACACCATGCCCTTAGGTTGGCAACCATTAAATATTCATCATGTAATTTGAGCATTGGCATATTGTCTTATTATATAAGCATGATTAGTGGTGGAAATCAAAGCCCTACCTCTTTCGCATAATTTAAATCAAACTCAATTTTTCTCTTTTACTTTTTATCGCAAATCTAATTTTAAGCATAATTTACCAATCCCTGTGGGATCGATCTTGCACTTACACTTAACTACATCTTTTGACCTTGTGCACTTGCAAGTAAAACGTAGCAATTATTACCTATTAATTTAGGTAGTATTTGCCACAACACCCGACGACCCACATGTGGCGGCCCTAGCGACTAATGGGTTGTCCAGATCCCAAGGCAGATGAACGGTGGACTACAAAGCATCGTTCTAGGCCATAGGATGTTGAGACCCTGTAGTACAGTTTTTGACTACGTAATGCAGAAATATGTATAAAAGGGCGAAATGGAATAGAGGAAGGGGATGATTTTTGGAAATCCGAAAGAGTTTTGTTTTAAACTTGTGTGAACCAAGGGAAATCGGTGAGGGAGAGTGAGAATTATTAGTGGCCGGAAACTGAATATGAACAATAACTTAAAGTAAAGACTTGTATCTGTTGATGGCGAATCTTGATTGACAAACATACAATAGGAACCCATTCGGAGAAAGAAGCACATGGCATGACTTGATGTAGTCTATTGATTGAAAGATGTTTTGGCTTCTGAATTGAATATCACTGGTTATCGTTATATCATAGTCTGATTCATGTGGATGTGTAAGAGCATCTGCAACAAAAAAATGCAATTTTTATTTTATTTTAACTGCTACTTTCTTCTTCTTCTTTTTTAAAAAAATAAAATATTATTATTATTATTATTATTATTATTATTATTATTGTATGTCACTCTTTCTTCTTCCAGCACTATTTCTGACCGTTTCCAAAGCTCTCTAGCCAAGGTGGCTGGTTACCATGCAACTAATGTGGATAGGATACAAGTTGTATAATAATCTATCTATGTTCTGTACGTAATTCTAGATTCTTCAAAGGAAAATATATTGGTCTAATTACACCTTTGTTTTCTTTACCTTATTTTACTTATTATTGTTCTTAGGCTCCGTTTACTTCGACGTAAAATGGTTTCCGTCAGAAAATATTTTCAGAGAAATCATTTTCCTTGAAAATGTTTTCTGTCGAAAACATTTTACGGTGTTTACCGCGCGTACGGAAAATCACAAAATTTATATATATATATTCATTAAATCATATTAAACTTTAAATTTACGGGTAAGTCCGGGGACTTGCCCGGGACTCGTCGGGACTTGACCAGAACCTATCTGAAACTTTAATGGGACTCGTCGGGACCTGTCCGAGACCCGCCCGGGACTTGACCGGGACCTGCCCGGGACCTGCTCGGGACTTGACAGGGACCCACCCGGCACTTGTTCGGGACCCGCCAGGGACTTGGAGGGTCAAGTCCCTGGCAGATCCCGAACAAGTCTCGGGCGGGTCCTGGTCAAGCCCCAGACGGATCCCGGACAAGTCTCGGGTGGGTCCCGGTCAAGTCCCGGGTGGGTCCCAGACAAGTCTCGGGCAGATCCCGGTCAAGTCCCGGGCAGGTCCCGGACAAGTCCCGGTCAGGTCTCGGGCGAGTCCCGAACAAGTCCCAGGCAAGTCCCAGTCGGGTCCTGGTCAAGTCTCGGGTGGGTCCCGATCAAGTCCCAGGCGAGTCCCGGGTGGGTCTCTGTCAAGTCCCGGGCGGGTCCTGGTCAAGTCTCGGGCGGGTCCTAGTCAAGTCCCGGGCAGACCCCGATCAAGTCCCAGGCGGGTCCCGGGCAGGTCCCGAACAAGTCCCGGGTAGGTCTCGGTCAAGTCCCAGGCAGGTCCTGGGCAGGTCCTGAACAAGTCCCGGACGGGTCCCGGTCAAGTCCCGGGCAGGTCCCGAACAAGTCCCGGGTAGGTCCCGAACAAGTCTCGGTCAAGTCCTGGGCAAATCCCGGACAAGTTCCGGGCGGGTCTCGATCATGTTTCGGGCAGGTCCCGGGTGGGTCCCGGTCAAGTCCTGCGCGGGTCCCAGACAAGTCCCGGGCAGATCCCGGTCAAGTCCCAGGCAAGTCCCGGTCAGGTCTCGGGCGGGTCCCGAACAAGTCCCAGTTGGGTCCCGGGTGGGTCCCGGTCAAGTCCCGGGTGGGTCCCGATCAAGTCCCAGGTGGGTCCCGGTCAAGTTCCGGGCGGGTCCCGGTCAAGTCCCGGGCGGGTCTCAGGCAGGTCCCAAACAAGTCCCGGGCAGGTCCCGGTCAAGTCCTAAGCGAGTCCTGGGCAGGTCCTGAAAAAGTCCCGGACGGGTCCCGGTCAAGTCCCGCGCAAGTCCCAAGTAGGTCCCGAACAAGTCCCGGTCAAGTCCTGGGCAGGTCCCGAACAAGTTCCGGACGGGTCCCGATCATGTTCCGGGCAGGTCCCGGGCGGGTCCCGGACAAGTCCCGGGTGGATCCTGGTCAAGTCCCAGGCATGTCCAGGGCGGGTCTTGGTTAAGTCCCGGTTGGGTCCTAGGCAGGTTTCGGGCAAGTCTCGAGAAGGTCCCGGTCAAGTCCCAGGTAGGTCCCGGTCATGTCCCGGTCAAGTCCCGAACAAGTCCCGGGCGAGACCTGGTCAAGTCTCGGGCAGGTCTCGGTCAAGTCCCGGGCGGGTCCTGGTCAAGTCCCGGGCGAGTCCCGAACAAGTCCCTGACGAGTCCCGAACAAGTCCCTGGCGGGTCCCGGTGAAGTCCCGATAGGGTACGTCAATTTGAGAATGAGATTGTCAAAATCGAAAATTGGTTTACGGTTTTCAAAACCGTAAACCATTTTCCGAAAATTAAAGAAGAATTTTCGGTCAAAGGGAAAATGTTTTCCGTTGACTATTATTTTACGTCTAAGTAAACACCGTAAAATACGGAAATCATTTTTCTGGAAACCATTTTACGTCGAAGTAAACGGAGCCTTAATTTTTTATTATTCTTTTCCAAGACATTTCCTTAAACCAAGGCACAATATCACTTCCCAAATGTATTATTGGTTATGCGAATGTCCATCATATTAAAACCTCAGTATAACACATAGCCTAGATCTATAAATGCTGTTTTGACTGTTGGTTTAGGAAATGAAATTCTATATGGTACGTATTAGTGGGTGATGAAATTGCTCTCCAACTTCAGGATACAGAGTAATCTAGCAGCTTTAAAATTAATATGTATCAAGAGATATCTAAAGATTATGTAAAGAAGATTATGAAATTCTTTACAGCTCTAATATGCTCATTTTTTTGTTAAAATGATTGCAGTTCCTTAAGGAAAAAAACTTCAAACAAACAATTCCCCAAAGTAAAGGTTGAGGATGGAGAGGAAATCACGAATGAAAAGGCCACAACTACATTGAGAAGGGCCGTCCATTTCTTTTCGGCCTTGCAAGCTAGTGATGGCCATTGGCCCGCTGAAATTAGTGGTGTATTGTTTTTCCTTCCTCCTTTGGTGAGGCTCATAATTATTATCAATTATCAATTATTTTTTTTATCAGGTCATCATTGTGATCATCACATAATCAAACAGATATTGTTTGGGGATATTTACATAAAAAAGTACACATCATGGAACCTTTTGTGATACCGGGAAATCATTAACTACAGCTTTTTCTAATCATATATACATATAATAACCGAATCATTCTTTAAAGGTAGTCTAAAATTGCGACAAGTGTTATTTTAATAATTTATTGCACCAATCACTACATAGCCATTGGTTTAAATATATACAATATATAAATTCTTTAATAGATAAACTATTATTAATGTTCAAATCAAATAAGGAAACCAATAAATAAAAATCAAATTATACAATAAATACAAATCAAATTATATTGAGGAATTAATATTTTCCGAATTATACAATTTTCTATTTCTTTATTTTTTTTCTCTCTCAGTTATAACTTATTTTCTAACTTTTTTTTGTCTCTCCCTTCGATTTAATGTTTTTTTTTTTCTTTCTTTCTTTCCACGTCTCTCTCCACTCTTCAACCGTAACAACCTAAGAATTCAATCTAAAGTAATTCTTATTCTTAACCTTCCATGTGTATGCTTTTTATTTGAGAAAAACTACAACTCTAAGAATTAACTTTTTTCTCTCTCTCTCTCTCCACTCTTCATCAACGGTAAAAACCTAAAAGTTCAATCCTGAGGTAATTCTTATTCTTAACCTTTTGTCTATCAGTTTAACGAAAAAAGAAAGAAAAAATTGTATTTAGCTATCAATATATAGATATGAAACTAATGTTTTGTGCTATTTTAATAAGAATAACACAACACTCTCCAAACAACTATAATTGAGTACTAACTATATTTGTAGGTTGTTTATTTTTTCAATTTGTACTTGTTTGAATGTTTGTTCTTTGATAAAAATTGAAACTTCTTAATTAAGATAATAAATTGTTTGGATTTTTAGTGGGCTAATGGAAGATTATAGTGTGTTTATTTGAATGTTGTGCCAAAAAAAAAAAGAAAAAAAGAAAGAAACTCTTTCAAAATACTAAAGAGATAATTAAACATTGAACTTAAGAGGATTTATCTTATTATGTTAAATGTTGAGTGGTATATTTTGGTTCATTAGATACTCATAAAAGAATTTTTTTTTTTTTTTTTTTTTTTTTGTCTATTTTGCTATGTATTTGATTTATTCTAAGGTTTCTATTTAATAAAAAATTTCGTTGCTTGGATTTAACATTATGTATCTATGTATAAATTTTTCAAGACTGTGAATTGATTTTTTTTTGTTTGTTTCTCTAGTTTATACTAATGAGATTTTAGGTTTTAATTCATTTGAATATTTTATTTTATTGTATTTGTTTGTTTGTTTGTTTTGTTTTTTTTTTTTTTTTTTTTTTTTGTTTTTGTGATTTACGCAAATTTTTTAACACTTTTTTGAAAGTATTGAAAGAGATTTATTTGATTGCATTAAATATTGAGTGAAATATTTATTTTATTATTTATTAAAAAGAATAGAGAATATCTTGTTTTGTATTTTTTGGAATGATTAGAACTTTATGAGTTTTATTTATATTGAAATATAATAAATATTATACCAACAATATCAGAGTTTCCTACTAATTTTTTATTAATACTTTTCATTTTCAACTATACCTATGAGAACAAAGATTTTAACATGTTCTAGTTTATGTGGATTAAACTAAAACTAAGGGTCTTACACTGTAATTAATTTTAATGTTTTATGAGAATTTTTTTTTTCTTTTGTGTTATATTTGAATTTTTAGGCAAAATAAAGCAAAAATTTATTTGATTACAGTGCAAAAAAAAAAAAAAAATTAAAATACGAAATAGATAATTAAGCATTGAATTTGATGTGAGAAGCTTTATTTGATTACATTAAATGTTGAGTGAAAAAATTTTGTAATTATTTTGTATTAAAAAAATATATTTTGTTTCTTTTTTTTTCTGTGTTTTTTTTTTTCGAATATTCAAAATCCAAGTTTTTTTTTTTTTTTTTTTTTTTTTTCTCTCTCTTTATACTTCTTTTCATTTTAAACTACTCCAATAGGAACAAAGATTTTACCATGTTTTAGTTTATATAAATTAATTTAAATTTAATGGTCTTATGTCTTAATTCATCTATTTGTGATTTTGTCATTAAGTACATATTTAGTACATTTTTTTTTTTTTTTTTTAAAAAAAAGTGCATGTTTAATAATGTTTTGGTATATAACCTTTAGATTTTTTCATGATATATACATGATAAATTTTTTTACATGAAAAGTATGATGGAGATGCATTTAAATTTTAAAATTAAATTATAATGAAGATGTGCTAGTGATATTTAACACTTTAGAAATCTTCTAAGATTGACCATATTATTAACAATACTATTGGATCTATACCGACATCCCTGCATTTGACTTGTTTTGGTATCATCTTTGCTGCAACTACTAATTGTATTCTTTTTTACCTGAAAAAATGCAGGTAATGTGTTTTTATATTACAGGACATCTTAATATTGTGTTCTCTGTTGAGCATCAAAAGGAAATCCTTCGATATATATACTATCATCAGGTGTATATTCTTAGAAGCATTGCATGTTAATTATGCAAACAAGATTATATTTTCTACTGAATTACTTGTTTCCTTTCCTTTTTTGTGTGTTTAAACTCTCATATTTAATAATTCTGTTGAAAATTTTGAATATTATAGAATGAAGATGGTGGTTGGGGATTACACGTAGAGGGTCACAGCATCATGTTTTCTACGGCACTTAGTTACATTTGCATGCGTATACTTGGGGAGGGACCTGATGGAGGCCAGGACAATGCTTGTGCAAGAGCACGAAAGTGGATCCTTGATCATGGTGGTGTAACACACATACCTTCTTGGGGAAAGACCTGGCTTTCTGTATGTTAAATTTATCACTTATCACAAAAGCTTAAGCTAATAGAAATGTGTAAATTTAACCATTTAATCAATACTTTAACACCATCTCTCATGTATGGGCTCAAACTCCCTTTTATTAGGCAATGCTCAACGCTTAGAATATTTAATTGAAACGGAGCGTGAATTAATGGAGTCAGAGTTCTAATTCATTTCTTTTGGCTCTCGTACTATGTTAAATTACTACTTATCTAAAAAGTTTAATCTAGTGAAAATGTATAAATTTAATAATTTAATCAATACTTTGACACAATATCACAATGTTTCATAAATCTAGTCATATTGCTTTCATGTCCAGTTAGGAAATGATTATATATGTGTGTGTGTGTGTGTGTGTGTGTGTGTTCAAATATTCATTATGCATGTTGATTATTTGCTGTGCATTTTCCCTTTGTCGTAGATACTTGGTGTGTTCGAGTGGATTGGAACTAACCCAATGCCTCCAGAATTTTGGATCCTTCCTTCATTTCTTCCCATGCACCCTGGTTTGTACATATCTTCTTATACTTCAGTATACTTCATGAAAATGCCACTGTACTTTAAATTTTTATTGCCTAATGGAATGTTTTTAAAATCATTTAGTCCAATGTTAAAAATTAGATACAGTGTTTAATTGAAATATATATGGTTGGCACTTAGCACTTATATTTGAAGCCTTTGTTACTAGAGAGGTTTTAATTTCTTATCTTTGATAATTAAATTTGTTACATATTGCTTATCAATTATCTTTTCCCTAAAATGCAGCTAACATGTGGTGCTACTGTCGCTTGGTGTACATGCCCATGTCATACTTGTACGGGAAAAGGTTTGTAGGCCCAATCACACCTCTCATTCTTCAATTGAGGGAGGAACTCTACACTCAACCTTACAAAGAAGTTAATTGGAAGAAAGTGCGCCATCTATGTGCAAAGGTGAGTTCACCTTAATCGTCTCTTCTTTGTTAATACTTGCTCATTGGTACATGTGTTTTTCATTAATATTCTTCCAATGCTTTGATTGTGAAAAACTATTGTTATAGGAGGATCTCTACTATCCCCATCCTTTGATACAAGATTTGCTCTGGGATAGTCTATACATATTCACTGAGCCTCTTCTCAATCGTTGGCCCTTTAACAAGTTGGTAAGAGAGAAGGCTCTTCAAGTAACAATGAAGCA
>CM017324.1:32871098-33019859 GCA_006937295.1 Carpinus fangiana
AGCATTAGCAAAGCCCTAGGCGGCCCCACACCAATAAACTCTCAAGCACACCGACATGTAAAATTAGAGAACCCCATTTCCTCCTTTTCCCTATTAAATGAGACATGGCATGATAGCATAGAATAAAAGTCTTGTCTTCAAAGTTTGGTCTTTAGTATGACCCTATGCCCATGGTAACCGAATATGCTTCAGAATTCTCTTACTTCAACGACTCGTTTATACCTTTTCTAACCGCTACTTCATCACGCCAAGCATATGCCCCCTAATATTCTACCGTTCTTTTCCCCATAAAACCCTCTCGTTTCTTCACAAACCATTACCCACTCTATCGATTTTGGACTTCTGGGTTTTTCTTTTTCTTTTTTGGGTTAAAAAAAATTGTTGTTTTTTCGAGACACCCATGAAGTTCGGGAAGCGTTTGAAGCAACATATCCAGGAGTCCCAGCCGGGTTGGCGGGACAAGTTTTTGTCGTACAAGGAGCTGAAGAAGCTTGTGCGGTTGATCTCCGCCGCTCCAATGTTGTTGAATGAGTCGCTCGAGTATGGGAAGGCGGAGGAGCAGTTTGTCTACTTGTTGAACAATGAGATCGAGAAGTTCAATGCCTTCTTCATGGAGCAAGAGGAGGATTTCGTTATCCATCATAAGGTAATTCATTAATGTCTTCTTCTTCTTCTTCTTCTTCTGACGCAAACCAGAGGAACCGATTCTAATTGGGTACCATAGACAGACATAAGAACTGAGGTGGAGGGGGCAACATTACTGGTCGGGTTAGCTTTTTAACTTTCTGTCTGTTGTTTTGTTTGGGTTTTCTCTGTTATTTTATTCGGATATATAGTGAGTTGGTTGAGTGGAGTTAACTGAGTTGACTCACATGGTAACGCGGAAGTGACTCGGTTCAGTGTGGGTCCGGCCTATGGAGACCCCACTTTTTTATCCTTTGATTGCTTCATAGGAAAAGAGACCCATTTAATTGGAAAACATTTTCCACTCTTATTGCAGTATTTGTGTGCTAGAATTTATGCATTGAGGAACAAATTCGGGAATAGGGAATTCAAGAAGATGTATGATATAGTAATTTAAAAGTGTTTTATTACTTTAAACACTCTATATTAATCGATATAAAATGAGTATATGATATAACGATGTACCATGAATAATAACTTAGAGAAATAAATCTGGGATCCCAAAAACTAAAACCATAAAGAGAGGAAATAAAGAGTGACAAGGTAATTACTTTGGTTGAGCAGTAGATCCAAGTATGATCACCATTAATCCAACATTTAGTCCTTCCCCTGTTCGAGGTTCTGTTCGGATAAGTGGCTGAATGTTTTTGTGGAGTTAAAGTAGTGGTGCATGGTTGGTGATAATTTGAAGGTTTGAGGGTTGTCGGAAGTGATTTTGGATCTTGATTAGGATATATGTGATGGGTTTGAGATAGAGATGCAACCAGGGTTGGGTGATGGTACTTTTTGTGATTTTAAAATCAGTGCATAATTTGAGACAGAACTCAGGAGTCTTAGGAAGAACTCAGACTCCCCTCGTTCTATCTCTGGTTTGAGACGCAGTGGTGATTATTGGGTACGGTCGTTACCTGGTAGAGTTCAATTTTAGTTACGGTGGTCACTATAAGGCTCCCACCAGAAACACAGTGGTGATTACTGGATACAATTGTTGTTTGGTATGGGTTTAGTTTTAACCATGGTGGTCGTTGTAGGTTGCAGACTATAGGTGTGATGATTAAGGTACATGCCTAGGTCTCAAATATGAGGTTTGATAGGAGAAAGAGAGACAGAAGTTAAAGTCAGCTAAGGGTTTCAAGAAAAATGGATGAAATTTAGGTTTCTGGTTGAAGTTAGCTAGGTTGGTTTTTATTGAAAAACAACTTTTATAATCGACTACAAATTCGAAGGGTACTGTCGATTTCCAAAACTCCAACACGGCATAGTTAAACAACAAAACAATATATATTGACAATATCAACAATATAAGTATATACTCTCAAAATGCTCTGGAATATATATATATATATATATATTCTCAAAGAGTGACTTTTGCAATAAAAAAACAGCTATGTTCATTGGAAATGGATGAGAGCCTTTTCACAGCCGTCTGATCCAAAGCTATCACTTCCTAATCCAAACTTTTCGTATGGTAGAACCATAGAGGACTTTTGAAGGAGTTGAACCCCTATAATTTATAATGTTAGAAATTATAATTTTATTGACGTGAACTTAATTTGTTATTAAATTTTAATTATTTATTTTTTTCAATAATAATTGATCCAATAACTGTTTGACAATATCATGTTAATATAGTAAAATAATAATGAAATAAAAGGGTGATTTCTATTATTACTCTAAACAGTAATAGAACTCCTCTCTTTCCTTCCTTGGATTTACTCAACAAAAAAGCAAAATATTATGGGACCACACAAAATATTTTAGTAACCTAAAAATTTTGGTCTTGACCCCTTCAGAAAAAAAAAAAACTCCTCTCTTTCCTTCTCTGGATTTACTCAACAAAAAAGCAAAATATTATGGACCACACAAAATATTTTAGTACCCTATAAATTTTGGTCTTGACCCCTTCAAAAAAAAAAATCCCTCAAGTTGATGGTCATGGGGTATGAAGAAAATAATAAAGTTTTCTTTTTAACCCAAATGAATTTCTATTAAATTTAATCGAAATTACTTGCATGATAAAATTACCAATTTTTGGCTCTTATTATACCCAAATTGACCATGTGTTTGCACCATGGGAATGGCATACTAGTACTAGACTACTAGTAGGAAGCTAAAACTTGTTTTATGTTACTTAATTTCTTCTAATTTAATACTCACGTACACTAGAAATTTAATTAAAGTGGAAAAGTAATTAAATGAAGTTGACAAATATATTTGCAAAATTCAGGAGTTACAACATAGGATCAAGAGGGTAATTGACACGTGGGGGCCCAACGGGAGTCAGCCTTCCGAGGCATATTATAAGGAGGAGATGGCAAAAATCAGAAAAGACATTGTTGATTTTCATGGTGAAATGGTGCTTTTAGTAAATTACAGCAATGTCAATTACACAGGTATACTTAATCAGGCTAAGCTTTTAGTAAATTACGTACCCTAAACACACTATAAATTTGACATTAGAATACTAAAAAGGGTTGTGTTTTGCAGGGCTGGCAAAGATCTTGAAGAAGTATGATAAACGAACAGGTGGGCTTCTGCGCTTGCCATTCATTCAGAAGGTGTTGCAGCAGCCATTTTACACAACCGATCTTATCTCAAAGCTTGTGAAGGAATGCGAAAGCACCATTGAAGCAGTATACCCAGCTGAGGAAGAAGAGAGAACCAGAGAAGTAAGGGAAGCCATAACAGTTGCAGAAGAAGGAATTTTCAGGAACACTGTTGCAGCCTTGCAGACCATGCAAGAGATTAGACGAGGAAGCTCCACTTATGGCCACTTTTCTCTGCCTCCTCTAAACCTCCCAGACTCTGAGCTCATCCAGTCATTCCAACTCAACTCCCCTATACCCATTGTCTAATCCGCATGCAAACATATAATACTACAGCGGTCGAATTCGAATTCACAGCAATTATCCGTCTCAATTTCTGGCAATTCGGACTAGTAATTGTTGTGATCCTGCTCCACAACGGTTATATGACACATAGTTGGTCAATAACTTGAAATTCCTATGTTTTTTGTTTTGGGGATACAGGTTGCAGTAAATTTAAGTATATTTCCTTTTGTATGTGGTTGAGATTAGTGAGTTTGATTACCAAGTGTTTGGGAAATAAAGTTTAGAAATTGTTTAAATGGGTTACTTTATAGTTCACAATATATATGGCATGTGATTCTGCATTAGATTTTCCGTCATTTGTAGTTGATAAATAGTATAAAAATTTATTGTGATCCATAACTCAAGTTGCATTTGTTTGTTTGTTTTAATGTAAAATGGTTTCTCAAGAAAACGTTTTTGTATGAAAATAAAAATGATATCGAACATATTTTCTGCTATTTAATTGATATGAAAACCAATAAGAAACTATTGATGTTATCTTATATCGGTTGTTGAAGAGACTGGTGATCAGTTTATAAATGTGAGATAAAGTCTCATCTCTTGACGATTGAGAGAGACCCAAAACCATCAAACATTAGTATTAGAACCCAGGTTTAATCAACAAGTCTTGACCCAACAATCCACGGGAAAAACAAGTAGTACCAAATACCATTTTAAAAAAATACAAAAAAGAAATACCATAAAAAACCTGCACAAGATGATATTTTTTTTTTCCTCTTCTTTTTGTTGGAGGGGAAACTAGGAACTAGGAAAGGAGGGTGTTTGTGACACAGGGGAGATACTGCAAGGCAGGGGAAGTCGCAGGGGAGGTTAAATTTTGAAATTATCTTTAAAATATACATTTTTTTATAAATTGACCCCCCCTACTTCCCAAAATAATATTTTTGCCTCACTCAATAGTTTTTGCTTTTAGACTCCATTATTTTCAAATTTCAATGTTTAGTACGACTGAAAATCTGATCAAACTGAAAATATTTTTTACTAATTAGGAAAATCTTACTTAATTTCCGTAAAATTATTATTATTATTTTTTTAACACCGAAAACCATTTTTTGAAATTGAACTTTTCCTTTTTGTGTGCACTCGCTTTCGCAATTTATTTGTTGCCACCACTAAGGGTTGCCAATTGTTGGAATCCGCCACTGAACACCTTTGATTTTTCGATATAAATCAAATACCGAAAAATATTTTCAAAATGACTTATTTCTCAAATGACCAAAATTTCAGATCTTTTAATTGTCAAAATTAGAAATTTGATGACGTGTCAGAAGGTCAAAACTCAAATAATATTGAGCAATAGCCCTTGGGATAACTCTAAAGCTGAGGATCACATTGATCTACGACTCCATTTATGGGATTTGGTCAACTCCAAGACTTTTGATGGAGGAGTAACACGGTCAAGGGAAGCAACAATGTTCAGAACCATAGAATATTGCAAGTGGCACCTTACCTTAAGGAAGCTGATAAAGATATAATTAATATTCAATATATTATCCTGAAATTGAATATTTTTTGTGGATGGAATGTGGATAATATAATATCTAATATTATAACTAATTATTTAATCAACTTTTCTCTTTTTTCGATTTCTTAGCTCTTCATCACATGGTCTTTCACATGATTCACATGCATCCCAAACCGCGATAGTAGATCTTTTGTTTTATTCTGGATTTTACTTTTCTGCTTGTTCCCTAAGCTCAAAGTTCTGCAAATTAATTTCTTACTATATATATATATATATATGAGCATAGCCATTGCTGTGGAGGAATTTGTATGCAGAAAGATGGCTGCAAAGCTAGAAGTGTTTACATTGGAGGACATAAAAGCTTTCACCGACAATTTCAACAAGAAGAACATGGTGGGAGATGTCCAATTTGGCAAAGTATATAGAGGAAAGATTGAAGGAGGCATGATTGGATCAGCAGAAGCTCGAGATGTGACAGTGAAGATATGGAATAAGTCATCTGATTACATCGCCTTCACGTATGATGAGTATATGATGCTTAAAGCAAGTTCTTGAATTGCTTCTCTTTTCTCAATTCTTCCTTTACTTATTTTTGCCCACGAGAGTCGGCTCGAAATCGGCCGTTCGAGTCTTCAATCAAATAATACACGGTTTTTGTGGGAGGGGTCGTGTATCCGGGATTTACCCGCCACTTTCTTCGCTTTTGCAGGTCGGTTTTAGTTATTGGTTTGGTTTTGTGTTGCAGGAAGAAGTTGAGTTTTTAGAAAATCCAACAATGAAAGGCCATCCCAACTTGGCAAAACTGATAGGCTATTGCTGTGAAGAAGTGAAGGGTGTTGTTTATGAACTTAGTCCACGAGATTCTCTGAGAAACCTAATGGTGAAAGGTACTCTAGATCGATGTCTTGTTCTTTTACAATATATATTTAGTTTTTACTCTTATCGCTTTCTCGGGAAAAATTTGAAATTAAATCTGTACTGTTTATGCTGTAATTTTTTTTTTCTACACCTAAGCTAAATCCATTTTTCACCATCAAAATACTGACACATGAATTTGTAAAAGAATTGTAGTAAACTACAATGTTTCCTTAAGCAACACCAATATGGATATATGAAATTCCTAGTATTATGCACAAAGCAACTTGTGCAATGTGTAATCCTTGTTATTATTGTTGGGGCTATGTGCCTTCTTGGCATAAAAACTATGGTTTAGTGCCGTTTGAGCGATGGCATAAAATGCAGTTTTTATTTTTATTTTTTTTGGTAGCGTCTATTCCTCCCATATTCCAAGTTTTTTTTTTTTTTTTTTTTTAAAATTCCCATATTCCAAGTATTAAGATGATTATCATGTGATATAATACCAAAACCATTCTATTCCACATTCTTTTATCCTTTATAAAAGTTATTCAGTTTTTCTAATGGAATAATTATTGTACTTACCAAACATAACCTTAGAATGGTCGTGTGATCGCTCATTTCCTTTATTGAGGGTGGCCACAATACCACTCTCTATTTTTTATTTTTTTTATTTTTATATGTAAGGCTTAATTTTCTCAAAACAAATTAGTGTACTTTTTAGAAAATACATTCTCAAGTGTCCATTAGTGTATACTTCCAAAAAGTTTATGTCATACCAAAACAGTACTATTCCAAACAAAAACATACAATACACTTACCCAAATTGACCCACAATATATAGGGACCAAATTGTATTGTTGATAACTATATATCTTCTTCTTCTTCTTCTTCTTCTTCTTCTTCTTCTTCTTCTTCTTCTATTCACTTATTTATTTATATGTATTTGACTATATATATGTATATATATATATATACACAGATGATCTCAACTGGGTTCAGAGGATCAATGTTATTCTTGAAGTTGCACAACTCCTTAAGTTTCTTCATTCTCAAGACACGCCATATCCGGTCTTCAATGTCATTGCATCTCATATACTGCTCGATTGGGTTTGGACTCAATTCCTTTTCTTTCTTTTTTTTTCTCATGCCTTTGCAGTTTGGGCTGATGGTAGGAGACTCATTTTGATTTTCAGGATTTGAAGCCAAAATTAATTGATTTTCAAGTTGTTAGCAAAGGGATCATGGATGAAAGGAGTACACAAAAGAAGTACATGATTCGCTGTGTGGATCCCTATTTTAATCTACGAGGTACTTCTTTAATCTTAAGGCTGTTAAAGTCACCAGTCATTTCAAAAATTTAAATTGGTAGAAAATTGTTGATTAAACAAAATTCGAACTCAAGACATTTGTATTGATATTGCTATGTTAAAACATCAATTATTTCAAGAGCTTAAACAAATAAAAAATGGTTGATTGAATCATTTAATTAATATTGTAACAACATTTAACAGATCAATCAAAAGGAAGAAAGATGCAAATTGTTTGACCTAAATAAAACTAATAACCTAAATAAACTATAAATAATAAAAAAAACGGGTTATTTATTTTTCATCTAGAATCAATGTGCATGACAGGGGGTGATTGGGAAACAAGCTGTGAAGTGTTTTCATTTGGTATTATTCTGCTAGGACTAATATCCAAAGGGATTGCCGACCTTGAGGAACAGGAAAATCCTGACCTAATTCTGGACCATCTGCTACACTCTTGGGCCAAGATGGAATACAAACCCCACTGCTCTCTTGCCCACAAAACCCTTCAAGAAGACTGGGGATATCTTGCTGAAGACGGCACTGCAATTACAGAGCTGGGGATGCATTGCATCGAATTTTTTCCAGTGAATCGTCCTTCTATGGAGGATGTTGTTGAGCGTCTTGAAAGTTTACATATTTTTCAACGTCTTGGTGACTCAAGACCTCACAAAAGGGACAAGAAATTTCATGATGATCCAATGTGCATGTGATTGTACGTGAAATTGTGAAACTTTTGTATTCGAAAGGAAAGTTTTCTTTTAAGATGATTTTATAGCTAGACATGTAACATTTGTTGATTTGTTGATAACCTGTACATAATGTGTATTATTACTCACTAAGTCGTGAACTGACGCTCGTTTCTTCTCCACCTATGAAACATGTATATATAGTTTTATAATTGGCCTACCTTTAGATGCTGGACTTGATTGAGGAGGATTTTGAGGCAGTTACGACCATTTGGCATGATGATAGTGATCTTGTTGACGTTTGAGTACTCATCAAAGGATTTTAAAGGTTGTTCATGGTAATTAGTACTCTTGAGAGATGTTGTAGACTTGGAGTTTTGAGGCATGTTATGTATTAAGGTTTAGTTTGGATCTTCTATAACAATGATGTGTATAGTATAATTTAAGTTAATATGATGGCTATTGTAGATGCTATGATTGTAATTATTAATGTTTGTTTAGATTCAGTAATGCTGCTCTACGTACTTGGACGACTCTTAAAATATGTTTTACGGGGTGCGATTTTGAATATCATAAAAGGCTTTGGCTTTTCTCATTGGACACCAATTAGTTTTCAAATGAGATGGTCAAGGGTTTGATCCGATAAATGGTATCAAAGTTAGGGATATGGGTTCGAGTCGTAGAAGCTTCATGTTGAGGGAGGGATTGTTGAGGTTCAATAATGTCATTCTGCTTGCTTGGACGGCTCATAAAACATGCCTTGCAGAGTGCGATTTCGAATGCTATAAAAGGATTTCACTTCCTCACTGAACATTAATTGGTTTTTAAATGAGATGGTCAAAGGTCTGATCCAACAATGTTAATAGAAATATTATGTTTCTACTACTTAGTATTCTCTTTTTGAATAGAGACCCTTAATCTTTTTAGGCGAATAGACAGGGAAGTGCATTGAGGAATTAATTGCCAATTAATTAATTTCTCAATGCGTTACAATACCAACCTAAAAAAAATGGCCTTATGTTTTTCAGCTACATCGCACTACCGCAAACACCATCTTTATCTATTTTAGCCAAAACACCATCTTTATCTATTTTAGCTACTCACTTTTTTAAAGCACTCACGTCTGACTCAATATTTTAACTTATCATTTTTATTATCTCCTTTAAATATTCTTTCTCTATCATTTACTATTATTACTTTATTCTTTCTTTATTTCATATTGCTTCAAATGATTATGATGGGCTAATTGTTTAATATATATCATTTAGCTTGTTGAGCTACAGTACTCAGCTATAGCGCCTCAACAATTCATTGGTTATTTTGTTGAGCTCGTTGGGGAGGGTTTTAGCATATTGGCTCAACAAAATAGCCAAAAGGCCAATGTGAATGCTCTTATACAAGGGTTAACTCCACAAAAGCTAAACAAACTTTCATGCGTTTTGAAAAAACCCTCTTAAAGTTTTAAAATTCTCAATTTCACCCATTGAACTTCTAATTTGATGCAATCTACCTCATTCCGTTAATATTTGGTGTTAAATCCTAATAGATGCTATAAAAAATACCATCAAATTTTCATTTTCTTAATTTTTAATGTGAAATTAAAGGTAAATTTGGAATTTATAAAAGTTTCAGGGGGTATAAAGGTCATTTAATTTATTTTAACGTCAAACCTTGACAAATGAGGTAAATTGCATCAAATTAAAAGTTTAAATGGTGAAATTGAGAATTTTTAAACTTTGAAGGAGTTTTCTCAAAATGCATGAAGTTTAGGAAATTTTTGTGAAGTTTCTCCCTTAATAAGACCACTTTGGTAAGCAAAATTCGATTACATAGCCGTGGTTCCTTTATATTGTAACACATTCAAAATTAAATAATTAAATTGATTTAACTTTGTTTTTAAAGAAAAAAATTATTTAACTTTGTTTAAAAAAAAATTTTATTTAACTTGATGTGTTACTATTCAAACTAATCAACTGAAACTACTACACACTACTAATTATAGAGTATGCTATAATAGAAAGCTGAAATAAAATGGACGGACACTCTCTCTCTCTCTCTCTATATATATATATAATTTCCAGATATTATTAGCATAAATATCTTAATAATGACGTAAATCAGAACAGGCAAAGGAAAACTGGGGCCAGTCTCTTCTCCAACGTTCTGATTTTTAACGATGTGGAGGAACGAGACCCTCTACCAAAAAACATTGGTTTGCCTGATTAATCGGCTGAGAGGGTTTTCTCGAAGAGGTAATTCTTAAGTCTATTCCCTGATTTCATTTTCCCTTTCTAGTTTTGTTTGTATTAATTAGCCCAAGGCTTCCTTCAGAATTCATCTCTGTTTCTTTTATTCCCCGTTTGCTTGCTAAGAAACCAGTGAAATGAAAATGAGAACTAGGAAAAAGAGTCTACTTTTGTTCAGATGAGTGTCTCTTAGACGAAACATGTTTCATGTTTGTAGTTGGTTATTGGTTATTGGGTCTTAAAGGGCATTCTGGTATTCAGTTAAATTAGGTAGAACATACTTTTGAAAATCTACTTATATATATATAAGATTGCATAACAGGTTCGGAACCAGAATTTTAGGGGAGAGGGACAAAACTAAGCAAAATAAATTTTTTGGGGCCTAATAGTTAATTTAGGGGGGTCAATTTCATAAAAATACCTAAAATTTAGAATAAATTTTCAAATTTTATGATGGCTCGGGACCCTCAAGGCTAGGGGTGGTCCGCCCTGTATACACATGTTTAAGATTGCATTTAACCCATATCTACACATGTTTAAAATTGGATTAACCATGTGATACACTTAGGATCGAAACATAAAATTGTTGCCGCTTTCATTGTTTTGTTTCTAGTTTTTTTTTTTTTTTTTGGGGTGAAAAAGGAGAAAAAATAAATCTCTAGCACTTTGATGACCTGTTAATTATTGAGCTACTATTGTCATAAGAAAAGCATGATAATTGCTCCCTAGTATTGTTTTATTTGTGGTATACTGTGTTTGCTTTTAGTTAAACATTGGGATATGAGAAGTTCTATGTTTGTGGTCTCTTTGAAGATCTTTGATAAATTTGAGATGAGATGTACTTATAGGAGACCGTACTTATACGTACGTACCAATAAATGCATAAAAAACACTTGTGGAAACATTAGCAGATTGAGTTAAGTATTAATATTGATAAAACGATAAATTTAGGAATTTAAGCTATTAAATTTTGAATATTCACAGTAAGTTCCTTTTTTTTTGGGTCGTGTAAACTTACTGATGAAATGCCAAGAGGAACAAATTTTACAATTTGGTTTCCTTTGCTTTTGAGAAGTTGTCCTAAAGCTTGAGTTGTTCATGAGAATGTGTATTCTATGTTTTCAAATGATCTTTCACTTAGCATGATTGTTATTTTTGGAGTTCCCAGATTTCTGTGGTTTGGTTTCTAAATGTCTCTTGCTTCATAGAGGTGTGATCTTTTGATATGCTAAAGGAGCATATGGAGTTAAGCTGCTTTCCAATGTACTTTTTTCAAACAGCTTTAGAATCATTCCAACAAATATGATATGATTTTTCTCTAGAATCCTTTAACAGTCAGTTTTTATAGGCCTACTCTTTAAGCTCTTTTTCTTATTAAATAGAGTTCCTCAACTTATGTGGTTCGGTTAGTTATATTTGTAAGTTTTTGTAGGCCTATACTTTAAGTTCTCTCTTATTAAAAAGAGTTTCTCAACTTGTACTGCTCAGTTAGTGATATCTGGGAGAAAAGCAGTGTAGGCACAAAAATGAGTAATGCTAGAAGGAGGACTATGGGCTTCTTTGTTTCCTCCCAAATGTGACATAGCTTTTAAAATTACCAATAGATCAAAATTTAATAATGATCTCAAATTCAATGATGATTTTAAAAGTCAAGTCACATTTGGGAGGGCACAAGGAGGACTTTAGTCCTCTTTCTAGCATTACTCCACAAAAGAATATGGTGTAACTGTTGAAAGACAAAAATGGTGAGTGATTATAAATTCTAATCTCTAATAGAAATTAGATTTTTCTCTATCATTATGATCGGGTTCCTGGGGGCCTACTTTTTACTAGTGGTATGATCTGTGGTGGAGCATGGCTTCTAATGTTGGGGCTGTAAAATTCCCAAAATTTTCAGATTTTGCTGATATTTACTGAATCTTATAATTCACAAGGTAGTCTTTAGTGTTGAGGTGTTAGGAACTAGAGCCTGCTTGAGTTTTGTAAGTTATAAGTATCTTAGAATTAGCAAGCATGATTCTCAAATGGTGGTATGACAAACCTGTATCCCCTCTTGCTGTACATGAAAGGGTATTTGGATGTCTAAACCATTGACACCAGTCTATTGTGTTATATGTTGTTTTGTTTAAAAATAAAATATGTTTAATAATAATTTATATTCATTTCATTTGGGATTCGTCTATATCCTAAACTGCATGATAATGCTCATGCCTCCACGTGCATGGGTGCATGACCGTGCAGAGAGCATCAGTGTTGTAGGACTGGATATGACATCTGCTGTCTTTACTTTTACTTGATGATTTTGGTCTTTTGCAAGTCTTACGAATTTTTTTGTGGGGTACTCGAACTGCATACCAGAGAATGCATTTGGGCTGCCAAATTTTACATGGAGAATTGGAAAAGAATCTAATTCCTTGAAATTTTTTAATTTTATTAAGTCATTTTTATTTTTGGAATCATTGTTGCAAAAAATGTGAAGCTTGATGGCTTAGCAAAATAGCTTTTAGAGAATTATATGCGAGAAAAGGAAGTAGATTATCTGATAGCGACCATGCGATCTGGTTTTCCCCTCGTTAATGCCCTTTTCGCACTTCAAAAAGTGATTTTGGGGAGGGAACCTACCCACTTAAGTTGAAAATGAGTGTTTGATAACCTACTACTAATTGTCATTTTGAGCCCATTCTTTGACAAACTCCGATTTTTGTAAAAGTGCCCATTCGAAGTTGCTTTTTGAGGCATAAAATCACTTTTCACTAGAGTGCCAACAAACCAACTCTAAAACTTTGATGTGGAATGACAGCTTGTCAGTTGTCCATTTTGATGGGTCAGGCCAGAGGTTGATTCTTTGTTGAATTGAGCGTGAGGCCAAATCCTATCTAAAAATTCCAAAGATGGTTGTGTCATACTGAATATCGAAGAAATTTTTTGAATCACTAGATGTGCGTTTCAGTTCTTGTATGCATCTTCTTCACCTACTTATTTGTGTATGCATGAACGCTTAGCTATGATTTCCATTTAGATTACAATGTCCCAAATATAAGGTCACAATATGAAGTCCTTCAGCTATTGATTCGGTGGACACTTTCTCTTAATGAGGATTTATTCGCTGTATTATCATGTTGGTACAATTGGATTAAATCTGGATATCTGTGTACCTTTTCCCCTCCCTTAGGATTGTGTTACCAAGAAGTTTGGAATGCTTACCAGATTCAAATGCACTATCATTCTACACATATAATCTCTTTACACCTTAACAAATATTGTCACTGCTGAGTGATATCTGTAGAACAGATCCACTGTTAGTCTTCATTTCACTCTCTTACCTGGTCTTCATTTCACTCTCTAACCTGGTGAAAGCTTTTGTTTATTGCATAGGAGGATTTTGCTTATAAAGAACTTGTATTTTACTAAACAACAAGAAGTACTTCAGCTTAAATCATTTGAAAATTTAACAACTTTTGATCTGTGGTGTTGTCATTGACTCAACCGTGTTCAAGTGCAGTGCTTGTGCGTTATGAAGTTTATTCAATTGTGATACAGCTGGCTTTTGGCAGTTTAAAGGAACTTTATATTTTATGAACATGGTAATAAATATTTGAGCATTTGCTTGCAAAAATCAATCAGGATTACCAATGAGTTCTAGGTCAAATTGTATTTCATCCACCCATAAGAATGGGGTGGAGGGTGAGGGCCAGTTCAAGACCTGTGCTGTGTGCATGTCACTTTGAAAAAAAAAAAACAAAGTCTAGTATCTTATAATTGAACTTGTTCCTTGTACAGCAGAAAATTAAAAATGTTTGTGTCTTTTGTCTGCTCAATCTAATATCTTTGGTTATAACATGCACTTTGTTTTTAACCCGACAAAAGTAATTGATTTCTTGTCCATGTTTTGATTTTCTTACCTGGGTAACATCAGTGTTCTTTGTACCTCTTAATGACTTCTGCTGTTTTCTTTGTTCCCTATTGTTTTTCAACTCCATATGTTTCAGGGATTGAAAAAGCATAGTTGCGCTCAAAGGTGCACAGGTTGAACCATAAATCAAGGACTTGGATCATTAGCAAGAACCCAATCCACAATGTCAAGCATTAGTATATCCCACATCCACCCTAGAAGCCTGAAATTGCTGAAATCCTCGAATGTGCACCGCGTACTTAGCTTCCCTCAGATTCGCATTAAACGTCCTACCATTTGCTGCACAAAATTGACTCCATGGGAACCTTCACCAGTCACATATGCTCCCACTGAGACTGCTGGTGATAACTTGCTGAAGAAAACTACCAACATATTTGAAACCCTTAATTCTGAGAACACAGCTGAAGTACCAGAAACCAGCACTGAGAAGGTTACTGACACAAGCAATTCGCCAGTGGTGCAGCTTCAGTTCCTCAAATGGCCAATGTGGCTTCTGGGCCCTTCACTTCTACTTGGAACAGGCATGGTTCCGACCTTGTGGCTACCAATATCTTCCATCTTCCTTGGACCCAACATAGCCAGCCTGCTCTCCTTGGTCGGACTTGATTGCATTTTCAATCTTGGTGCTACCCTTTTTCTCCTCATGGCTGATTCTTGTGCCCGTCCAAAGCACCCAACACAGGCTTCCAAAAGCAAAGCTCCTTTCACTTACCAATTTTGGAACATTGTTGCAAATGTAACTGGATTTATTATCCCTTTGGTGATGCTGTATGGATCCCAAAAGGGTTTTCTCCAGCCACAGCTATCTTCCATCTCATTTGCTGTTTTATTGGGTCCCTACCTTCTGCTTCTGTCAGTACAGCTTCTGACTGAGATGCTCACATGGCATTGGCAATCACCCGTTTGGTTGGTGACCCCCGTTGTGTACGAGTCTTACCGTGTCTTGCAGCTGATGAGGGGGTTGAAGCTTGGGGCCGAGCTCACTGCACCGGCATGGGTAATGCATACACTTCGAGGTTTGGTGTCCTGGTGGGTGCTGATTCTAGGTATACAGCTCATGAGGGTTGCTTGGTTTGCTGGTTTCACTGCACGTGCACGGGCTCGTCAGCACCAGTCTTCTCCTGCTGCTGATGGTTAGTAATATCCACCATCAGTGAAAACTCCATGAAACTAGCTTCCCATACAGGTTTTTTCTCTTTCTATTGAATATATTGTAAATCCAAAAATGTGCAGTTCAATCACTGTGTTCATCACTTTATTCATATTAATATTACCAGACAGCTACTCATCTAAACACATTGATTAGATAAACATTACAATTAAATTGTAATTAGTCTGATAATGAGGCTTAGTGTGTTCCCAGATCCCAGGAAGAAGCTTTTTTCAATTTCATCATATAACAGATGGATAGAGACTGCATTTGGAGAAACATTTGAGTTTCTTTTCTTTGCACAGTTTCTACTATGCTGGTCAACGGTCCAAGTCATACAAAAACAAATAATGTGCTTGAGATTATTGTCTGACAAAGTTGGCTGGATTATGGTGGCTCGTCTTTCTGCATTAACTGCCACTTCTTTTTTATATTGCTTATAATTGTTTAAAGAATACGTGGGATAATTAGAAGGTTGCTTTCTGCTATCATCATCGTTGCCTTTTGTCGGTAAGCATTGGGTTTGGTGCGCAGAAGAATCTGGCTGGTGTGGAGATACGTTTCGCGATCAGATCCACTACAATTAAGTTTTGACCATTTTCAGCAAATGCTCTGAAGTTTGTGCGGCTGAGAAAATAGAGATTGTAATATAAAATCTGTGGAGTTTATGATAAAAAACAATAATAATAATAAGAAGTAAAATATTATGCTTTCTTATTAGGTAAAATGCATAGCATTACTGGGTTTTATCTGTTCCGAACATCTTAGGATTTTGCTTATCTATTTAAAGCAGATGAGTTAAAACAGCTTTTTTCTTAAAGCGGAAATTCGATTAGTCTAATTTTAGGAGGACATCTCACTGCACATTTCATGTGCAAATTTGAAAATAACAAGTAGTTGACACTATTTTCATAGGATGTTTTTATGTTATTCATTTTGGGATTTTTTTTTTAGGTGTTTGATGTATGACTTTTTATCAAATCATTACCCAAGACTTCAATTTTATCACTCTACTTTATAAAGTTTAATTATTATCAAATAGCTTAGGTTTTTTTTTTTTTTTAATTCTAACCGTGTTGCCACGTCAAACTCAATCAAAAGATGACACGTCTCTTTTAATTAAAAATATATATTAAAAAGGGAAAATAAACTTGCATAAAAAGCCATGCAAGCATGGTGAGATTCAGTTTGATAATATTCCTGCACTGTGCCTTTACAATTTAGATTCTACAAATCACTTCTGTCGTTCTAGTTTGGCTTGTGGATTTTATTCCGGCAATTCACTTGTACTTCGACAACTTTAAGGTTCCGTATTCACCGTCCGATTAAATCGGCAAAGTCTATGCATTCTACCTACTTTGGTATCTTCCACAGATCAAGTTTGAACACAATCTTTCAATTGCGTTGTCTTTCCAAACACCAGTCTCTTTCACATGTCTTTCTTGAGGGTTAAATGGGTACATTTACACCCATAGTTGGGGGCACAAGTGGGATTTACATGATTCGTGGCGCGACGTCGTAATTATTAATTTTTTCTTTTTAGGGGAATAAGTATACCTTTTTGTAAAGAAATAGTTATTTCTTTCTTTTCTTTAAAGGAATAGGTATTCATCTTCGTAAAGAAATAGTTTTTTCTTTTCTTTTCTTAGAAGAATAAGTATTCCTCTTCGTAAAGAAGATAATAATTATTCCAAATGAATAGTAACTACATTTCAAGGGTTTATTTTGTAAACCAAATGAGCCCTACAGTTTAAAGGATGTTTAAAGCATTATGTTTTCAGAGTGCATAACTACATTTCTAAAAATAGTATTTTTATTAACTTTGTTTTAAAATCAAATCATTATTTTCTTGTTAAAAAAAATAAAATTGTACATTTTGAAACTAATAAATCAAATGGAAAGTAAGCAAATTTAACCAACATTGAAGCAAACTATTGAATAACCAAACATTAATAAGCATTTTTAACGATTTTTATAACTGCATGTCTAGTAATTCATAGACCGGAGTTTTGGGTTGAACACTTCCCAAAATAATCCTGACAGAAAGAATCGAATAGTCGTTTTTTTTTTTAAATGGAGGTCATTCTTGTTAAAAAAATTATTTTTTTGTCTTTTATTTTAGATTTTGAAGAGAAAATATATTAATAAATAACTTAAAATACCAAAAAACTCTTTTAAAAATAAAATATGTGAAATTTTTATATCATATCAAAACACTTTTTTTAAAAAGTAAAATAAAATAAAAGAAAAGACAGAAAATACCCTTTAAAACACATTTGGTTCCTTTTATATTGTTTATAATTCTTGAATTTTTCAAATGAACTCAAACTTATTAAGAACTTTTTTTTAATTAATTTTTTTTTAAAAAAAAAGGGTTGGTTAATTTATCCAGCCGACCACAATTTTCATATTAGTAGTCTTTTAATTTGTCATACTATGTTTCAAAAATTTATTAATTAATTTATTTACACTTTTTTGTTAAGTAATATATTTATCCTCCTAAATATGACATATGCTACAATTTTATTTTATTTTATTTTTTAAATTTCCAAGCATCAATTGGTATTAAAGACTTAAAGTGTAGACCAATCGGCTGAGATCACGTCTTATAAAATGGAGGTCACTAGTTCGAATCCCTCCTCCCCTTCTTATGTACATCAAAAAAAGAAAAAGAAAAAGAAAAAAATAAAACTTAAAGTGTTTCACAATATTACAATGCAATTGATTAATCATAAAACAAAAATATAGTTAAAAAGACAAAAATACCCATATTTGAATTGGATGAACCGAACAAGTAGGTACCGGAGGCAAGAACGACCCGAAAGCAAAGACAGACAAAACCGGCACTGTCCCACGTTGTGAGTTTACGGAGCTCTCTCTCTCTCTCTCTCTTCTTGAATTCGAAACTCTCTCTCTCTGTTTCTCTCACCGCGAAACCGCTTTTCTTCACCGGAAACCGCTTAATTTTCTCTCTGGCGGTCTCTCTTCGATCGCCTCGGGATGAGTACCGGCGAGCTCCTCAATATCGAGCCTCAAGAGCTCCAATTCCCTTGTAAGCTTTCCCAGAAACCAAAATTTGTTTTTTCTTTTGCTTTACAAAGTGAAACAAAAATGTTTGTTTTTTGGCTTTCAGATCCGTGTTTTTGTTTTCAGCTTTTCTTTTTCGTGAATTCTAATTGTTTTTGTTTATGAAATCAAAACAAAATTAAAAAAAGTTGAGGTGAGGAAGCAGATCTCGTGCTCTCTGCAGTTGTCGAATAAGACCGATAACTATGTGGCTTTTAAGGTTGGTATTTGGTTAATTCACTATCAAATTTCACTGTTTTTTTCCCTAAAATTTTCAAATTTTTGTGGGTTATGTGGATTTTTGCGTTCTGGGTATTCGTAATAATTTTGATTTGTGTTAATAATTTTGATTTGTGTGGAAACGGAATGGGTTTTCTATAGGTGAAGACGACGAATCCAAAGAAGTATTGTGTAAGACCCAATACTGGAATTGTGATGCCGAGGTCTACCTGTGATGTTATAGGTCTCTCTCTCTCTCCAAGAAATGATTTTGTACTTAATTCATTAATTTGTGCTTGATGATTACTTTATTTCGTTAACTTTTTTCTGCTTTTCCCAGTTGTCATGATTATTGAATTTGTGCTTAATTAGTGAAAGCATTAGTTTTGTTAATTTACTCTCTATACGAATGAGTGATTGTATATATCTTTTTTGGGAAATCATGTATGGTTCAGTTACAATGCAAGCACAAAAGGAGACCCCGCTCGATATGCAATGCAAGGATAAGTTCCTGCTCCAAAGCGTGGTAGCAAGTTCTGGAGCTAACGCTAAGGATATAACCCCAGAAATGGTACTAATACAATCTCTTATGTGTGGTTTTTTTCAAGCTGAATTAGGAAAATGTATAGATTAACCAAATGGGTTTGTATTTTGTTGCTCTTTAGTTCAATAAGGAGTCAGGGCATAATGTCGAGGAGTGCAAATTGAGGGTTGTTTATGTTAATCCACCTCGACCGCCATCACCGGTTCGAGAAGGGTCGGAGGAAGGTTCTTCACCAAGGGCTTCGGTATCTGATAACGGGAATCTGAATACTTCTGAATTTACACTGGTGAGTATTTGATAGATCACTGTATGAATTCAGAAAATTGAAGATTTAGTTTCAATTGGAAATACTCCCTTTTCTCTTTATCCGTGGATTTCCAAAAGAAAATGCAGCTCTATATTATGTAAGAAAAAAAAAAAAGAGTTGCTTCAAAATATTTGGGTAGAGAGGGGAGGGCAATGTAGAGGCTTTTGGTATCCCCTCCAGTCAAGAATTGGGCCTCTCATACCTCTGAGTATTTGCCGAATTTTACTCCATTTTAGTTTTATAAGTTATGTTGTACACATGACTCTGATTGTAGGCCTCCAAAGCATTTGGGGATCGACACGAGCCTCAAGATAACTCCTCCGAGGTAATTTTTATTTTCCTTTTTAATATTGAAATATATATTTGATTTCCAGTTGTTGATTATTAGAGCACTGTACTGTTGTTGGTCATAGATTGTAAGAGAAGTAATTAGAATTAGTTGTGAAGGTTGCAATGCGTTCATGCTTTCTTTGGTTTATTTCGTACAGCTTAACTAATGGGATTTTCAACTTCTGAAAGCTTACAAGTGAAAATTTTCTACTGTTACCACCTTTTAAAAGACTTAAAAAAATATTTTGACAGAAAGTTTGGCTTTGAAGCAGTCGGCTTCACCTGTTAATGCTTTTTAGAGGGTGCATTTTGGTTTTTGTTTGAAAAGTGGTTCTTATGTGACATAGAAGGTAAAAATAGATTTGAGTATTTTATGTTTTGTGTTGTTGATGTTTTTGTTTTGAAAAGAAAAAGCGAAAGGGAGAAGGGAAAAGTGTTGTCAAAGCCTTCTCTAAACAGTCAATACATGGGAAAATTCTTGAGTTGGGACTTTCTGATCCTTGATTGAATTGTGCTTCATCTAATCATTCAATGATCTGGTCCAATAAACTTAAGGTCTATTTTTTCTGAGAAAACAATATTCATTAAAAATAAAAATACAATAAGGGTAGAAACCCTGACTGCTAGATCTGACCTGCAAGATGCAATGCCTATAAAATACTAAACAACTGGAAATGTTGCTAAAGAATATGGTAAAAAGGAAGATTGAAAAGAAGCCAAGATTTTAATCTTAGATAATCACGTGGGACCCGGAAAAACAACGAACTGTCGTTAAATTGAGTTTTACGAAAACCTTAGGTTTGTTGAAATACGTCTTTTTCATCTTAGTAAAACAATAAAAAACGTAATATTCAAATTTTATCTCTTTTTTCCCAAGTTATCTTGTCAACCAAAAGAAGGCTAATTTTAATTTTAGTTAATTTTATTTTTTTAAAAGATTCTATTCATCATAAGATGTGTGATATCTATAATATGGAAATTTCAAATGCTGCACCTACTTTGCTCAGTCAATGTACTACAAATCCAAATTATGTCTTAGTGGAAATGGTTTTCTTTTTTTCTGAGCTAAGGTAAATGGTTAGAATTGTTGTAGACTCCTGTTTTTTGCATCACAATATTCTGAATATGCTACTTTTTCTCTTGTGGGTCTTAACAGTCTTAGTAGCCACTGAGCTTTATGACAGAGAAAAGCTTTCTTTTCTAGCTTTCAGATAGTATGATATGATGACTGTAGGTACCTTGGGGCAAGTCAGTAAAATGTAATTTACATGCATGCACGCACATATTTATGCATATGGATGGACATATGTAGCCATATACCTTGTATATGTTTATTTATGTATATAACCATTTTGGAGGAAGCCTGCCATCTTCCTAGGAATCTTTTAAGCCTCCCCCGAGCCATTCGAAGTAATTGATGTTACACCATTCAATGGCCCTGTTTCTGATTTTGTGTAATTACTCAATTCAGACCAACTGATCCTGTGAGCTTGCTGCCAACAGCACTAGTCTGGAATTGTTTTCCTATGCTATCTTTGGGTTCCAAAGAACTAATTACTACATGCCTGTTGGTTGAAATGAAAATAAAACAGAATTGGATAAACACCTAGTAAAGAAGTTTGTAATTCCATTAAGGCATGTCTCCTTTGATGTTTCTGTCCATAAAAGTTTGGCCATTAGTGGAACGATGTTTTTTCAATGATGTCCAATGAACTTGAATGTATATCAGCTTGTATGTGCAGTTCTTTTCGTGTTCCATTTTGCAATTAGTAACTAAATTTATTTTTATGTTCATTAGCATTTACATTCATTCCCATTCTTTTGCCCAATCATTACTTCCCTTCAAAAGTAATTTACTGGTATTGTGCACTGGAGGTTGTTTCTTAATCGTGGGAAGCACTTGATGAATCAATTCCTGGGATATTGATAGTAGTAATTTGTACTTACTTTGAGTATATTTGTGAATCCAGGCAAGGGCTCTTATTTCAAAGCTGACTGTGGAGAAAGATTCTGCTATTCAGCAAAATAACAAGATTCAGCAAGAACTGGTGAGGGATTTTTNTAGCCATATACCTTGTATATGTTTATTTATGTATATAACCATTTTGGAGGAAGCCTTCCATCTTACTAGGAATCTTTTAAGCCTCCCCCGAGCCATTCAAATTAATTGATGTTACACCATTCAATGGCCCTGTTTCTGATTTTGTGTAATTACTCAATTCAGACCAACTGATCCTGTGAGCTTGCTGCCAACAGCACTAGTCTGGAATTGTTTTCATATGCTATCTTTGGGTTCCAAAGAACTAATTACTACATGCATGTTGGTTGAAATGAAAGTAAAACAGAATTGGATAAACACCTAGTAAAGAAGTTTGTAATGCCATTAAGGCATGTCTCCTTTGATGTTTCTGTCCATAAAAGTTTGGCCAGTAATGGAACGATGTTTTTTCAATGATGTCCAATGAACTTGAATGTATATCAGCTTGTATGTGCAGTTCTTTTCGTGTTCCATTTTGCAATTAGTAACTAAATTTATTTATGTTCATTAGCATTTACATTCATTCCCATTCTTTTGCCCAATCATTACTTCCCTTGAAAAGTAATTTACTGGTATTGTGCACTGGAGGTTGTTTCTTAATCATGGGAAGAACTTGATGAATCAATTCCTGGGATATTGATAGTAGTAATTTGTACTTACTTTGAGTATATTTGTGAATCCAGGCAAGGGCTCTTATTTCAAAGCTGACTGTGGAGAAAGATTCTGCTATTCAGCAAAATAACAAGATTCAGCAAGAACTGGTGAGGGATTTTTCATCTCAAATAATTTTAACTTTTGTTGCTGAAGCGTTTCTAAGCAACTCCTGATTTTCTAGATATATGCTTAGTGCAAGAGACATGGATATGAGAAAAGCCAAAAAAGAATCATCTGGATTTATGTTTGAGCATAACAGACCCCGTAAATAATACTTATAAGCATTTGTTTTGTACCTTTCTTGGTCCAGTGTTTCCAAAAGATCAACATATAATAGCATGATGTACTAATTGACTTATTGTATTCTGTTGTGATGTAATGTGAGGGATTATTTGGTCTTTGAATGCCTCTGAAAATAAATGATTTGTGAATTTTAGTAGTTTTATAACTAACAGAGTTATAATTAATTTCTTATCATTTTTACTGATGACAATCTTGAAATGCTTAGTCATATTCTGAGGCTACTTCTGAATTTCTCCATAGCAAACCATTCATCAAATCAAGCGTTTCTCCATACCTCTAAAACTTTTGCTGATGCAATGGAATTGCTTGCCAGAGGAGTTTATACCAGAGCAAAAATTCACTATTTCTGAAATTCTTCAAATTTGAGTAACACCGCTTTGTGCTGATTGAGTAATTTTCTTGATATCATTCTCATAACTTCCTGTGTACTTGAGTGATAGTTTTAGCTCTTCCTAATAAATAATCTCTCAGGTCGAACAAGTGATAGTTTGTGGAACCTAATAGTCTTCTCAATATACAATAGTTTTTGGTTTTTCTTGCAACCATTTTTGCCATCGCTCAAGTGCCATGGGTCAGGTCTGTGCACTTTTGAGCTTTCTCAGAGGTGCTACATGACATTCAGGATCTTTTTCCTTATCTTCCTCTTTTCTTTTTCCCGTAATAAGTTTTGCATTGCATTTTTCTTCATGGCCAACTTTAAGAAAAGAAAAAAGAACGTGAAAGAAAACAAACTTCATTTTTTTTTTTCTATATTTTTGGAAGTTTAGAACTTGCTAAATAATAATTCCTCTCTTACAAGCTTGCTGGCTCTCCATCTCTGTATAGTATGTCTCAAGCAGGAATTTTGATTACCACTTTGAAGTGAGTTTCCAAGGGAAGATTAAAAAATATAAAATGGTTAGACTTTCCATGTGTTGTTGATAGAAGATTGTAACACAAAGGATGAAAACAAACCTCTTCATATCCCTGATATTCTCTTAGAGAAAAATAGCCAAGGATCGGGTATTTTGGTGTTTGCGGGTTGTTTTTGGTGGGGTGGGTTTCAATTGTCTCTTGCCTGTGTTTGGAGATCTTAGTAGAAAAGATACTAGTGTATGTAAATCGTCTTTAATCAGTTTCCTACACCACCAAACGTACATCCACAATTGAGGGAATTATGTAGCCTTGAAAACTATTCTATAATGAGAAATGCTACACAAATTTCCACCGTTACACTACTAAGTGCTTATTTCTTAACATGGTCGTTGCAGAAAGAGAGTAAGCAGATAAGATTTAAAACCATGTAGTGGAAAGCCCACTTGACAACTGCTACATTAGGGAATAAGCACTTGGGAGTGTAAAAGTGGGAGTTCGTGTAATATTTCTCTTGCGTAATTCGCACATGCATGTCACTCAGATAAAAATGGTCTCACATGTTTGTTGTATTTCATCAAATTATAGAAACAGCTTATTGTCCAGTAATAGTGGTGGCACTTTTATATTTCATTTTTCTACCCACAAAACCAAGGGGTAATATTGATAAACAATTACATAAATATTGTTAAAATTAGATTAATTGATGGGCAGAGTGACAATAACCTTATGATTGCAGATCCTTTGAATAGTGGTTATTTACTTTCTAGTTCTTTCCATAGTTAATGAAGCAGCTCTTTGGCATTGCCATTCAAAGAATTGTTACAGCCTTATTAAAAGATGGGCTGACTTTGATACTTGTGCAGGAGCTCTTGAGGCGTGAAGCCAGTAAAAGCCGTGGTGGTATCCCGCTGCTGTACGTGTTTCTCATCGGCTTGGTTGGCATTATTTTGGGGTATTTTATGAAGAAGACATGACCAATTGAGTTAATCCTTTGTTCCTCCGGGTTACCCCTCCTCTTTGGCAAACGAAATGTAGAAAGCCAGAAGAAAGCGGATTGTGTGACTAACGAGTCTTCTTTGTTGTATTACCAAGCTGTGTTACTGCTACACTAGGAAGTATTGGGGAACTTTTGTTCATTGTATTAGCAGGTATTGACAGTAGAGAACATGGTTAATGGGTTTTACTGGTTTTGTAATTGCCCCAGCAGAACTCTTCATTATTCATTGTGTGACCCACTCTTTCATGAACGTATCTTTTACTGTTTACCCTCTTTTTTGTATTTTTTTTCGGTTGAATCCCGAATGGTTATTGACTGGTTGAATTTCCTTTTGGTCTTTTGAACAACACAGCTCTGTCCACTGTTGTTTGTACTTGAGGTAAAATACTTTGGAATGCATGAAATGGCAGAGTGATTTCATTGGTTTTTGATTTCTGATTCTTTCATGTTTAACCAATTGTCCAATCATTAATCTCAACTATTTTGCCGGATCAAACAAGACTTTTTAATGGTCATTTTTTCCAAAACCTGTTTCATTGTCTTTTTTATTGGCCGTTTTGTTTTAAGGTTTTGAAAAAAAATTTAGTCACTCACTCTTTTAGACCACAAATGTGTTATCTGACTTGCAAGTGAGTTTTTGGACAAACTTCCCAAAATGCCTCCTTTTATTGAAATTGGTTTGCTGAAATTATACCTAAAAACTATTAGAAAATAAAAACAATCTTATAAAAGACACTGAATGGGTGGCCGAACCACTTCTTGTAAATTATGGGGGCCACCCCCAAAAATGGAAAGGTGGCTGAATTATCCCTACATATTGTGATTTGACCATCTCAAACTATTCCCTCAAAACTAGGGGTTTGTTTGGCATTACTATCCCCTCATAACTAGGGTTTGTTTGGCATGGAATGCGTTTACTATAACAAAATGGTAGTATGAGAAAGATGTGTCAATTTTTAAAGTTTGAAAATATAGGGCTCCAATTTTTTTTTGATAAGTGAAAATATAGGGCTCCAATTGTTTCGGCATAAAATGATTTTTGATAAATATTTTTCGTATTTTATGGTGTTTGGTACGATGCAAAATGGTGGTCGAACTAAAATCATTTTAGTTGACCAAAAAACCCTTCATTAATCACTGTACATTGGTTTCCATTTTTTTTTTTTTTTTCTAATTGAAAGGGGGAAAAGGTTACAAGGGAGGATCTTTTTCACTCCTGTTCCAAATAGACGAGAGAATTGATGATCCTATGGGAATGCTTCCAAACACAAGGTGGGAAGCAGCCCATTTAGCCAAACAATGTGCTCTAAAGTTAGCACTCCTAGAAACTTTCTCAGCCTTCCAGCTGTAGAAAGAATGCAAATACAGGGAAATATCCGAAACAACATTAGAAAAATTCTAACCCTCAAACGGCTGGGGTTGTTGAATAGCAAGGACAACATTAAGGGCATCCCCTTCGAGATTGAGAGAGTATACACCGCAAGAAGTAGTAATATGAACCGCCAAGAGGGCCGCTTAAGCTTCACCTAAGGCAACATCCTTAGTAAAAATTTTCTTAGTAGCGGCTCCAATGATGTTACCATTAGAATCACTTACCACAGTAGCAGCCACCGCAAAATCTGAAGACAAAGCCACATCAAAATTTGCCTTGGTGGTACCTGGCAGAGGAGGAGACCAAATGGTGGACAAATTGGAATCAATCCAAGCCTTACAATGATTCGCCATTGTAGAAGCAATTTGAATGAAGGAGCACGAAGGGGAAGGAGTAAGAGCTTGATGAACAAGTTGGTTCCTGGAAAACCATATATGATCCAAAGTGATGGCTGCATGAAGTTGGAACTTGCGTACTTCCTGAATGGGAATTGCAAGCTTCAAGTGAGGCCTCAAAATAGAAACAATCCAATCTACAAAAGGCTGCTCACAAAAAGCATCAATGATAAGGGGCCAAGGAGACTTCCTCCATAAAATCTTAGCAAAAGAACATTCAATCATAATATGAGAAAGAGATTCTCGAGGGCCTTTGCAGAAAGGGCAACACCAAGGATCCAAATCTATTGAGCTAACGAATCTGGCCAAAGAAGCACGAACAGGAAGAATATTCCACGCCATCTTCCAAAGAAGATGTTTCAATCTATGTTGTAGTTTCAACCCCCAAAAACAAGACCAATCTTCAGGAGAGAGCGGAGAAGAATGAGAAGCCAAATCCTAAGAGGCTAACTCATGAGCTGACCTAACAGAAAATTGCCCCTTCGAAGAAGCTGCCCAAGTCCACCTATCATTAGAAACTTCTTGAGATAAGTGAATGTTTTGAATGTGTTGAGCTGAATTAGAGTCAAACAAGTCAGTCAAAAGAGACACATTCCATGATCTGCTTCCTTCATTCAACAAATCAGCAACCTCAAAATCTGGAAGATCAACTAGATAAGGATTAGGAGAAGGCTTGAAAAGCTGCATGGAAGGAATCCAAGGAGACTTCCATATATTGATTCCCTGACCAGAAGAAACTGCCATACAAGCACCTAATTCCATAACTTGCCTTGCCTTTAGAATACCCTTCCATAACCAAGAAGCCGAAGGGGGAAGAGAAGCATTAAGGAAAGAGATTCCACTGCGAAGATATTTCCCAGACAAAGCCGCCACCCACAAAAGAGAAGGTTCTGTAATAATTTTCCAACCCAATTTTGCAAGCAAAGATAAGTTCATAGTCTCCATATTACGAATACCCAACCCATCCAGGGTCTTAGGCTTGCAAATATTATCTTAAGCCAAAAAGGAAAGATTGTGCTTCTTATCCTGAGGAAAACCCCACCAAAATTTCCTTAATAAAGAGTTGAGCTCTCTACAAAAATCCTTAGGCAACAAGAACAAAGACATAGTATAAGAAGGGATGTCATTGGCAACTGATTTAATAAGAGTGGTTCTAGCCGCTTGAGACAGCAACTTAGATTTCCAACCAACAATCTTAGATAACTTCTTTTCTTTTAAATCAGCCAAGGATCTCTTCTTGCTTCGATGAAAAAATAAAGGAATCCCAAGATATTTAGCCTTTGATGAAAGATGAGGCAGATCCAGCATGCTCTTAATAGAACCTCTTATTGAAGGCTTGCAGTTTTTGCTAAAGAAGATAGCAGACTTGGAATAATTTATCTTCTGCCCAGACCATCTAGAATACGCGAAAAGACAAACTTGGATCACTCGAGCTTCAGAAATGTTAGCTTTGGAGAAGATAATTAAATCATCAGCAAATAAAAGATGGGAGACAACCGGACTGCGCCTAGCTATTTGATGCCATGAAGATTACCCGAATTCTTCTCCTTGAAGATAATTCTGGAAAGGGCTTCAGAACCCAAAATAAATAGGAAAGGAGATAGAGGATCGCCTTGCCTAAGACCTCGTGAAGGAGAAAAATTGCCATACGGGGACCCATCCATCATTATAGAGAAAGAGGAAGTGGAGATGCATTGCTTGATCCAATGAGTCCAGGTGGAATTAAAACCCAAAAAACTTAAGATCCGGATAAGAAAATCCCATTCCATACAATCAAAAACCTTTTCCATATCCAACTTCAAGGCCATGAGACCACCATTACCCTTTTTCTGTTTCATTGAATGAAAAAGCTCATGAGCTAAAACTGTATTGTCCTGAATGGATCTGCCTTTCAGAAACGCTGATTGAGTAGGAGAAATAATCTTGTGAAGCAGAGGCTTAAATCTGTTGGAAATAATTTTATAGTTGAAGTTTATAAGACTGATAGGCCTATAGTGATGAACCTGATAGGCCTATAATGATGAACCTGATGAACCGTAAAGCATCTTCCCCACTCACTCTCGCACTCAATCTGGCTCCAACCCTCTCATTCTTGCTCAACCCTTGCCCTCAACCCGACTCTAGAGCTCCTCTCTCTCTCCCTTTGCTAGTACAGCTCCTCTCTCTTTGGGATCTCGTCTCTCTTCGACTTCTGCATCTCAAGATCTCTTCTTTCTAGGTTTCTGCATTTCAGGTGCTCTCATCTCTTTTTAGATTTGTACTTTTTTATGGTTCTAATATCTTTTTTGTTGGAAAAAGTACTGACTTGTGATCGTTGTTAAATTTTCGAGAAGAACGCTTATCTATTGGATTTTGTTATGCTTCATGCCCTTTGGTACATCCAAGGAGATTGCTGAGAGTGTTGGTGATGCTATTTGCAGTATTTATTTGAAACCGCTGCTTGCTTGGAGGGTTTAGAGCCAATCCGCGGAGGTTCTTTGCATATTTGGGAACTTTCATGTTCCCACTAATCAGTTTTAAAATTTTTATTAGTTATTACATTTGTGTATTTGCCATTTTTGGGAGATTTTGACGAAATTTGAGAGTTAATGGTTCCCTAAAAACATTTTCGACGGAAAACACTTTACATCTAAATCAACGGTGCCTAAGTATCAAAAGGGTGTAAATTTGAGGGGCCAAGTGTACACTTGCACTCAAAGTTCTTGCCTAAGCCTATACGAATTAAATATTTGATCCAATGCTCTTTTAATTCCTAAGCCCAATTCATCTTCAAATAATTTTAGCCACTTCCCCTCTCCCCTTTCTACCTATTTTTTCCTTTGTTTTCTTTGTGTTTTTTTAGATGTTTTTTTGGCCATATGCAGCAATTCCAGCCTTTTCCGTCCGCTTGCCAAGGTGTTATGCCACCTATCTCCTCCATAACGTGCCAATGTTGGCCAGTGCCCATCATCTCCTCCACTTCGGTTACTGTTTTTAATGGTTGTGTTTTTCGTTTTGTTTGTTTTGAATAAGAGTTTTTTTTCCTTCTTACATATGCTCTTGTGAGTGATCTATGAGGAGAATGATGTAGTTTTTCGACCGTTTTGGGTTGATGAGGAGTAAATCTAGTCTTGTCAAGAGCAGATCTATGTGGGGGCAAGGTTTTCTCTGTTTTTTCTGTAATTTTGTTTGAATAAGGATTGTCCAGACCTTTGGGTTGTAGATGTGGTCCGTATTCTGGTTATCAAGCTTAGGAGGATGAGTTTCAGCATGGATTTTCTACTACCAGAGCCGAGAAAGATGAGCTACCTATGCATTGAGTTGAATCTATCTTGAACAGATCTGATATTACAAATGAAAATTAGTCATGGGTAGCGGATATTGTTGTCATAGATAGGATTTGAATTTTGATTTTTATGTAAGCATCTATGACTTGTAACCTCGTAGTTTCGGCTATGATTTTATTAGAGCTTTTTGCTTTGTGATGTAAGAGTGTTTACGCTTGTGATTCTTCTTCAATGAGACTTGAATATTTTCCCTTTCAAAATAATAATAATAAAAGTGTGTCTTTGGTGGGGAGGTTGCACAAAAGTGACTTTTGTGCCAACCACTAAATAGCTGCCAAATCAACAAGGAATAAATTAGAAACAAATCTCGAACGCACTAGATTACACCCTCTTATGTTGAAACCAGGTAAGAAATTGATTTTTTTTTTTTTTTTTTCTCTTTTCTCAATCAGTTTTGTAACTCAAATATCAGCCTTCCACAACAAGTTCATTGTCGTTGGCCCAAACGTCACTGTCGAAGACCTAAGCAACCAGCCAAAGACTCCCCTAAACCGCACTGCCGTTCGCCGCAAATTTGCATTCCATGACCTTTCATCGCAGACCCGTAACCAACAAATCTCCAAACCGGACTGTAGCGCCATCGGTCTCCATGCCCACTACGTCGCTCATTCGCGGCCACCCCAATCTGATCTCAGGTGGCTCGCCGACTACCCCAATCGTGGGTCTCGCCATGACCCGCCTCAAACCGTCGTGACCTACCTCAAAACCTATTTCTAATGCCTTAAAACTCGTTTTTTTATTCAAAACTAAAACCTAGAGATGGAAAGTGAACTTTTTAGGGATTTTATCACCCTAAAGGCCAGAAATAAGAGCTCCGGTGCCAGAGAAACGGCTAAACCCATGGGTTTGGCTGTGACTCGCCCCACGAGTCTACTGTGACCCGCCACCCAACCAACCTCTCTCTCTCTCTCTCTCTCTCATTCAGATTCAAGGTTTTCTCATTAATTAATTGTTTTATTTTTTATCTCAATAATTTGGTGTGGTTGTATTTATCTTCTTATTGTGTGTTATGCTGATGTGTCAGAAGATATATGGTAGCATAAAGAGCATTTGTGTGCAACCTCCTTATTGAAGTTATTCTCTAATAATAATAAGGAAAATGTTAGGGGTTCTCCCCATAATGTTCTTCTAGGTTCTCCTAGACTTACATAAAACATGATTTAAGAAAAAATAAAATTGTAGTTGCCTCCACCATCGGTTTTTTTAGGCATTAACACCAAATTTGAGGCATTAGCACCAAAATTGAGGCATCATCATTGAATTTAGGATGATCAAATCAATTTTTTGTGATACCATCCCTAAAGAATTAACCTTTCACCCTCAAGTTTTAGTTTTGAATCAAAAAACAAGTTTTAAAGCATTAGAACCTAAATATTAACTCATAAAAATTAATCTGTTGACAAAAAAAGGGTACTACAATTTTATTATTTCTTAAATCATGTTTTACATAAGTCTAAAAGAACCTAGGAGAATACTACGGGGAGACCTTAGCAAACCCCTAATAATAAGGGGAAACTTTAGAAGCCCCCCANTTCTCTCACTTTTGACCCTAGAATGCCCAAAACGGTCCAAAACGGTGTCGTTTTAATGCCCAAAAATGGTGTCATTTTGGGGCTCAAAACGGTGAGTTTAGGGTTTAGGGGTTCTAAGTGAGAGCAAATGAAAGTTCAGGGGGGGTAAGTGAGTTTTTTTTGCTCATGGTTGTCTTGTGTAAAAGCCTGGAAGTTGGAGGCTTTCTGAAGTTTCTCCTAATAATAATAATTTTAGCCACTTAGATAATAAATTGCTTGGCTTATGTTTTATTAAAATAAAACAATCTAAATAAATAAATACATAATTAAGGCCCAAAACCAATAGTCAGCTTATATTAGCTCAAATAAGGACCTAAAGTCAAGGATACAATTAGCTCCAATAGGTATGTGACCCTATCTTCCTTGACATGTTGGTGTTAAGGAATAATAATCAGTGTCTTAATCCAAACATATCTCCTTTTTTTTTAGCTCTGATACCATGAAAGAAAGCAAAGAAACTTGCTTGTTGGCAAAATGAAATCTCAGCTTTGTTCTCATTATATATATCGGTAGGAGTGATCATGCGGTTGCCGTTAGCGGTTAGTGGCTATAATCTCTAACCACAACTAGTTAAGCGATTAGTACATTTTATAACCGCTTCCACTAACCGCTAGGTGGTTAACTGCATTAGGCTAACCGTTTTTTTACTAACTGCATTTTTGGGCTTTCTTTTAGGCTGAATTTGAAAATTAGGCTTTTTTTTGCCTCACTTTAAATGTTTTTTTTTTCCACTTTTATTTATTTATTTGCCTTTTGGTCCAATTTCAGTTTTTGGCTTATTTTGCCATTTTTTGTGCCTTTTTGGCATCAAAATATGTACTATTTAACAAGCATATAGATTGCGATATATCACATTAGGCTTGCTCCAAAATGAGCCCATATAAAAAAATGTATGCCTTCTCCTTTGCTGGACTACAATTTTCTTTGGTTTTAATTTGTTTTTAGAGAGTTTATTTTGTATATATTGATCAAATAAACAAATACACAAGTATTGAAATATTATTGCACGAGGAGAAGGCATATAAGTTATATATAATTATATATAATAAAAATAATATATATATTAAAAAAGCGGTTAGTGGTTAACTGTTAGCAGTTTTCGAAAACCCACTAACCCCACTAACCGCTTAGCGGCTAATAAAAACCACACAAACACCCCTATATATAGGCAAAAATTTACAATAGAAATGAACTAGGTAAGAAATACTACAACTAGAACTAGGAGAACAAATATGGCGAAGGATCCTCTCCATTTCAAATGAAATGAGGGGGATTTATTTAGTTGCTTTTAGAGAGTATTTTTGTCTAAAAGAAAAACAGGGATCTCAGAAATGACAAAATTGCTTCACAAACGTGACTAAATGGATCTCCTCTATTTCATTTGAAATGGAGAGGATCCAAGTCCAACAATTACAACTAGAGAGCCTAAAAGAGAAGATATAATACAACTATAAAAGCTAAAAGAAAAGGAGCTCTGTTTGGTTTAAGACACCAATTGCTATTCCTTAACAGTTAGATGACACTATTAATCACAATTAAGTGAACTAAATAATTGTAATTATACTCTAATTTATATTTTTAATTTGAATGAACTAATCCACGTGACATACTTATTCATTTCATATTGTCATTCTATGGAATCATTTTGTACTTGAACCAAAATCCATATACTAGCATTTCTCTTCTTTTTTTTTTTCTTTTTTTTTTTGAAAATCATTTTAATCTCATTCATGAAAGATCAATAGCAAAGCTCTTATAATACAGGGCAAGCCCTGAGTATCTGTAGCTAAACTACAAAGATACCAACGTCATACAAGAAGTATTACAATTCAAACGCTCAAGACGGATCCGCTAACCTATGACTAATCAACAAATGAAATACAGATCTGCACCAAACAAAACCAACTAATGCATAGGTAGCAATTATTCCTTGACACTGAGGGTTGAAAACCTCAGGTCAATACTTATTCCTTGACACTGAGGGCTGAGAATCCCAGGCCAAAATATGTCCTCCTCGACCCGAAAGCCAGGATAATGTTCACATCTACAACCCAAAGATTTGGACTAAGCATCACACACAAAGCAGGCCGATTGAGATAGGACTTATTACAAGCAAAAAAACAATAAAATTATAGGGAAAAGCAAAAAAAATACAAGCAGAAAAAAACCAACGATACAGGAAAAAGCAAATTGCGTGTAATTAAGTTGAAGCCAACCAGTGCAAAGGCGATGGGGGGCTCGTCGAGGAGGGGTCGCGAGGAAAGGCCGGCAGTGGATGGAAGGCAGCAAAATAGGTGCGAAGGAGATTGGCTGAGCTGCAGAAACAGAAAAAACAAGAAAAACAAATACAAATCTAATACATGGAAACAAAAGCAGAAACAAAAATAGTTGGGGGGAGGCCCGAACGTGAGTTGGCCGGGAACCGCTGAGGAGGGTGACGATGGTAGCACGACGCGGTGTGGGCGCATAAAAAAACTGCAACGGGCGATGGAGGCAACACCCTTGGAGAAATAAACAGAGGCAAAAAAACCCCAAACAAAGGAAGACAAAAACGCCCAGAAAAGAAACGAAACAAAACAAAACCGGCAAAGGCCATAATTTGAAACCCAAACGAAGATCAGTAGGAAAAAAGAAGAACCGGTCCAAAGGTTGACCGATCCTGCACCAGATCGGACTCGAAAGAGCAAAACGGCCGCAAAAGGGGCAGCCCGAGGAAAAACAGAAGCAAACCAGAGGAAAAACTGGTAGTAGGAGGGAGGCGGCCGGGTCTTAGACATTAGGTAAATAATAAGCACTTGAGGTGGAGAGAAGTGCCGCACAGCAGAGAGGCAGAGGAAAGGGGAGGAAGGGGCACCGAGACTATGGCATCAGGTAAATAGCTAGTGCCCAATGCAAGGGGGACGAGGGGAGGAGGGAGGCAGCCGACGGCTGTCCCTCCTCCCTTAAGAGTGTGATGCTCTGGGGGGGCTCTAAGCGATGATCTCTTCTTATTATTACTATTCTATCTTAATACATGGAAAAGGCATAAAAAATTAAAAATTAAAAAAAAATACTAAAAAAAAAATATTTTGTGAGAGGTTAGCAAGAAGTTATTTTATAATTAAAATTTTATTTCATTATATTTAACTCTCCATATATATATATATATAACGTAGCTTATCATATTTTTTAAATAAAACAAAATTATATAATACAATAAAATAAAATAAAAAGGGAGGGGAAAGGTTTTAGTCTAGTCAGAACTCAGGATCTCATCATCTTCCTTTTTCCCTTTATAGAGCATTCTTTTCACTCCCCTCTCCCTCCCCCATACAAAAATGGCAGAAGGTGTTCGCTGAGCGAATCATTAGGAGTTTGACGTCGGAGGCTGTAGCGAAGCTCGGAGTGCCATGGGGTGTCTGTCAAAGATGAGCTCGAGAAGCTCAAAGCTGTGCTTCTGGATGCGGAGGAGCTGCAGGCTGGATGATTTCTCCACTGAATCTCCACGGCGAGAAATCATGGATGGATGCGGAGGAGGTGATTTCAACACTCAAAGCATGCGGAAAAGGTGCACGTCTTGTTTTCCAAATCAAACCAACTTTTTTATGCTCTTAAAACGCTGCAGTTCCCTATCTTCAGTTCCGTTAATACAGCCAGTTCAAAATTTAAATTCAACTCGTTGGTCCACCGCCTTTAGCTAAGTCGGTGGCATTGGCATGTATATAAGGGCCATGGGGCTGCCCATGGCATGAATAGGGAGCGAAACAGAGAGTCAAGAGGGAGTGAAACAGAGAGCGAAAGAGAGAGTTGCGGGTGTGAGGATCACAGAGAAGACGTCTCTAGTTATTGTTTTTGTTCAAGAGGGAGAGGGAGTGAATGATGATGATGCCGGTGGGATATCGTTTTCAGCCCACCGATGATGAGCTCGTAGGCTTCTATTTGTTGAAAAAGGTAAGGGGAGAAGAACTGGGTTGGGATGGCATCGGAGAGCTTGATATTTATGGTGAAAAGGCTCCCTGGCAATTCTGTGGTGATCATGAGAAGCTTTACGTTTTTACAAGGCTAAAATACCTAAGCAAAAATCGAGTGGCACGAACAGCGGGTTGCGGCGGTGTTTGGCATGAGAATTCTTCCGACAAAATCTATGATGATCAGGGTGATGTTATTGGGGCGAGGAAACTGTTCTCTTTCATGGTGAAAGAGGGCTCGTGCAGGAAGAAATCCAACTGGATAATGCACGAGTTCTCATTCGCTGGGGTGCTTGAACGGACGACTGATTGGGTCCTGTGCACCATTCAAAAGAAAGAAGCAGGATCAAGAGCTGGCGTTAAAAGATGCTTTCAAGATCAGTCTTCTCCAACCATCATCTCTGCTGAAACTCCTTCTCCATGCTATGAAGAAGAAGTGTTGCTACTTGAGGACGGATCCCAGCACAGAAAGAAGATGCGCTGCGATGTCGAAGCCATTGGGACCCCATCAAAATGTCCATCTGAATTTGGAACGCCTGAGTCTGAATTCACACCATCACAGAATTCGGTGGATATTGTGGAAGAGTCTAACACACAGACGACTGATTTGGAAACCCCAACCCCTATGGGCTGTCTAACAGCTAGTGATAACTCTGATTCTAAGTTTAGTATTTCATATGAATATTTGAAAGCCTTGATCGGCAGTCAACTAGCCAGTAATGATGACTCTGCGTCTGAGTTATCTGCCACCACCGCCTTCCCCTTGGTTGAAGGACCACGTTAAAGACGACGACAGCAACTTGTGAATGATCAAAACAGAGAACCAAAACTCTGTTTTACTGTTGGTATCGGTTAAGATAGGAAAAGATTGTAATTTTTGTTTTTGTTTTTTTTTTTTTTGGAGCACAATGGTGTACTTGTTCCTTATTTTTGTTATGGGATATCCAGTTTGTCAACTTTTTTTTAAATATCTCCTCTTGAAAAGTGTTGTCAAAGCCTTCTTTAAACAGTCAATACATGGGAAAATTCTTGGAGTTGGTGACTTTCTTATCCTTGATTGAATTGTGCTTCATTTTAACATTCAATAATCAGGTCCAATAAACTTAAGATCTATTTTTTTCTGAAGAAATATAGTATTCATTAAAAATAAAAATACAATAAGGGTAGAAACCCTGACTGCTAGATCTGACCAGCAAGAAGCAATGCCTATAAAATACTAAACAACTGGAGATGTTGCTAAAGAATATGGTAAACAGGAAGAATAAAAAGAAGCCAAGATTTTAATCTTAGATAGATAATCACTTGGGACCTGGGAAAGCAACGAACTGCCGTTAAATTGAGTTTTACTAAAACTTTAGGTTTGTTGAAATACGTCTTTTTCATCTTAGTAAAACAATATAATACGTAATATTCAAATTTTATCTCCTTTTTTCCCAAGTTTTCTTGTCAACCAAAAGAAGGCTGATTTTAATTTTAGTTTATTTTATTTTTTTAAAATATTCTAATATTCAGCATATGATGTGTGATATCTATAATATGGAAATTTCATATCCTGCACCAACTTTGCTCAGTCAATGTACTACACATCTAAATTATGTCTTAAGGGAAATGGTTAGAATTGTTGTAGACTCCTGTTTTTTGCATCATAATATTCTGAATATGCTACCTTTTCTTTTGTGGGTCTTAACAGTCTTTGTAGCCACCGAGCTTTATGACAGAGAAAGCTTTCTTTTCTAGCTTTCGGATGGTATGATATGAGGACTGTAGGTACCTTGGGGCAAGTCAGTGAAATGTAATTTACATGCATTCATGCATTGCACGCACATATTTATGCATATGGGTGGACGTATATATAGATATACCTTGTATATGTTTATTTATGTATATGACCATTTAGGAGGAAGCCTGCCATCTTACTGGGAATCTTTTAAGCCTTCCCTGAGCCATTTTATTTAACTGACGTTGTACCATTCAATGGCCCTGTTTCTGATTTTTCTTAATCACTCAATTCAGACCATTTGATCATGTGAGCTTGCTGCCAACAGAACTAGTCTGGAACTGTTTCCCTATGCTACCTTTGGGTTCCAAAGAACTAATTACTACATGCTTGTCGCTTGTTACTTGAAATGAAAAGAAAACAGAACTGGAAAAAGACCTAGTAAAAAAGCTTGTAATTCCATTAAAGCATGTCTCCTTTGATGTTTCTGTCCATAAAAGTTTGGCCATTAATGGAACGACGTTTTTTCAATGATGTCCAATGAACTTGAATGTTATATCAGCTTTGTATGTGCAGTTCTTTTCGTGTGCCATTTTGCAATTACTAACTAAATTTATGTTTTTGTTCATTGGCATTTACATTCATTCCCATTATTTTGCCCAATCATTACTACCCTTGAAAAGAAATTTACTGGTATTGTGCACTGGAGGTTGTTTCTTAATCATGGGAAGAACCTGATGAATCAATTCCTGGGATATCGGTAGTACTGATTTGTACTTACTTTTGAGTATATTTGTGATTCCAGGCAAAGGCTTTTATTTCAAAGCTGACTGAGGAGAAAAATTCTGCTATTCAGCAAGAACTGGTGAGGGATTTTTCATCTCAAATAGTTTTAACTTTTGTTGCTGAAAGGCTTCTAAGCAACTCCTCATTTTAACTTTTGCTATTCAGCAAAATAACAAGATTCAGCAAGAACTGGTGAGGGATTTTTCATCTCAAATAATTTTAACTTTTGCTGCTGAAAGGCTTCTAAGCAACTCCTTATTTTCTAGATATATTCTTTAGTGCAAGAGACATGGGTATGAGAAAAGCCAAAAAATAATCTGGATTTATGTTTGAGCATAACAGACCCCATAAATAATACTTATAAGCATTCGTTTTGTACCTTTCTTGGTCCAGTGTTTCCAAAAGATCAACATATATTAGCGTGATGTACTAATTGACTTATTATATTCTGTCGTGATGTGATGGGAGGGATTATTTGGTCTTTGAATGCTTCTGATTATAACTGAGTTATAGTTAATATCTTATCATTTTTACTGATGGCAATCTTGAAATGCTTAATCATAATCTGAGGCTACTTCTGAATTTCTACATAGCAAACCATTCATCAAATCAAGCGTTTCTCCATCCCTCTAAAACTTTTGCTGATGCAATGGAATTGCTTGCCAGAGGAGTTTATACCAGAGCAAAAATTCACTCTTTCTGAAATTCTTCAAATTTGAGTGATACTGCTGAGTCCCGATTTGAGCAATTTTCTTGATATCATTCTCATAACTTCCTGTGTACTTGAGTGATAGTATTTTGGCTCTTCCTAATAAATAATCTCTCAGGTAGAACGAGTCATAGTTTGTGGAACCTGACAGTCCTGTCAGTATACGACCGTTTTTGGTTTTTCTTGCAACCATTTATGCTATCGCTGAAGTGCCATGGGTCAGGTCTGTGCACTTTTGAGCTTTCTCAGAGGTGCTACATGACATTCAGGATCTTTTTCCTTATCTTCTTCTTTTCTTTTTCCCGTAATAAGTTTTGTATTGCATTTCTCTTCATGGCCAACTTTAAGAAAAGAAAAAAGAAATGAAAGAAGACAACATTTTTTTTCTCTTGTTTTTGGAAGTTTCGAACTTGCTAAATAATTATTGCTCTCTAACAACCTTGTTGGCCCTCCATCTCTGTCTGTTATGTCTCAAGCAGGAATTTTCATTACCAGTTTCAAGTGAGCCTCCAAGGGAAGGTTAAAATATATCAAATGGTTAGACTTTCAATGTGTTGTTGATAGAAGATTGTAACACAAAGGATGAAAATAAGCCTCTTCATATCACTGATATTCTCTTAGAGAAAAAATAGCCAAACGTCTGGTATTTTGGTGTTGGGGGTTGTTTTTGGTGGGGTGGGTTTCAATTGTCTCTTTCCTGTGTTTAGAGATCTTAGCATAGGAGATACAAGCGTATATAAATCGTCTTTAATCAGTTTCGTCCACCACCAAACATACATCCACGACTGAGGGAACTATGCAACCTTGAAAACTATTCTGTAATGAAAAATGCTACACGCACAAATATCCACTTTTACGCTCCTAAGTGCTTACTTCTTAATGTTGCAGTTGCAGAAAGGGAGTAAGCAGATAAGATTTAAAAACCATGTAGTGCAAAACCCACTTGACAACTGCCACATAAGGGAATAAGCACTTGGGAATGTAAAAGTAGGAATTTGTGTAATATTTCTCTTACATAATTAGCACATGCATGTCGCTCAGATTAAAATGTCTTCCATGTTTGTTGTATTTCATCAAATTATAGGAACAGTTTATTGTCCAGTAATTGTGTCATTACCAGATGGACTGACTTTGAGACTTGTGCAGGAGCTCCTGAGGCGTGAAGCCAGCAGAAGCCGTGGTGGTATCCTGCCGAGTTCGTGTAACACAACATCACAACTTCTTCTACACCTTCATCATACCAGGAAAATCGATCTGTACAGCTAGATTGTTAATACTTTGAAGCTATCAACAATTTTCAGGCCCTTTTATCATGTTGCATCGACTGGCAATCTTTCGAAAATCATCAAGACTTAGCTGCAATAAAACTAGTCAGCAAAAATAGAAATTGTATTCCATAGAAATTCTGAATGCTTTTTATACAAAGGGAAGCTCAGTCGACAGAGCAATCCAAGAGAATTTTTATCTCTTTATCTTCTTTTTATTTTTTGGAGAAAATGCTGAAACATGAATTACTAAACTAAACTAGGTAGAATCTTAAACACATCAAGACTACTATACATGTTTCCCATTTACACAAATATCCCAACACATTTGTGTCAAATTGCGCAAACAAGAAGAAATAAAATATTTTGTTACTTGTGTCCACAGCTCTACAGTCTACAGAAATTTGAAGTTTGTCTAGCTGAGCAAAGTGACTTTCTTTCTTTCTTTTTCTTTTCCACGCACCATATTAACAACTAGGCCGAGGATCAAACGAGAAGCTCTCACAAAAGCTCCACCCTTTCATAACTTTATGTTTTTGCTCATTTACCAACAATTTATAAGCACGAAATTACTTATGCTATTTTTAAAATATTAATTGAAGAAAGAGAGCCTAAAAGCAGAAGGAACTGACCTTCCCATCTCCATCACTATCAAAGCATTGGATCATATCGGCCAACTCCTTCTCAGTCCACATAAAATCATGAGCCATTGCTACTCTTTCTATATCCCTCATAGTTATGCTCCCCTTCCATTCACCTGCATGCCAATATTCCTCCATCAATGACCAAAAATTCTTCAAGAAAAACAGACCAATACAATAAACAGGGATATTGCCTCTTTTTGGCTGGTTAAGATTTGAAATTAAGGCCCATTCAGTCCAATTAAAATGAAATAAGTTTCAGCTAAAACTACAAAAATGAGGTCACAGCATAAGTTGAAGAACTCTCATATTTTCCATTGTATACAACATATATTCTAATACAAACCTTACTCTCACACCTGCATTGTTAAAAATCTTTGAATATATATATATTTCTTCTATAGATCTTAATATAGCTCCCCATTTATTGGACCTTTGAATGCTTATGCAAACCTCTCTCTCCCCATATCTATCACTTTCCACAAGCAGATACACAAAAGACAGTGGTGGCAGAAATTACCATCAAACTGAAAGAAGTTCACGACCAGTTCATCTTCAGTCATTTGCAGCCGACTAGCAAACTGCTGACCAGAAATCAAAAGCAAACCACCATAAGACAGTAAGAGGAAGCCAAAAGATCTGTGAGTGGCATACTAATCTAAAGGCCAAAACAAACCGGTTTTTTTCTCTTCCTCCTTCCTGTATCTTCCTGAACGCGAGTATTTCCCTTATTTTCATTCGGAGTAGCATTCACTACATCAGTTTCAGAGCATTTTGAAGGCTCGCAATGTACCACACCTGAAACTCCAGCAGAACCTTGTAGAGACAGAGCAAGTGCCTGCATATGGATGCTACAGAATTAGCATCCTGTACAATCATATAGGGCCATCATTGCAGCAGTTGGCTGATGGTCTATACTGAAACATAAATTCAACCTAAACCTGCCAAAGTAAAAGAATATTTATCAAAGAAGCATTGAAACGTACCTGCTTCAGTGCATCATCAATGTCATCTGACTCACTCGAACACTTTTGAGCAGGAACTTTCTTCTTAGGTTTTGAAACTATATTCTTCACCTGGAGCAAAAGCAAAGCAAAAGGAGAGTATTCAGAAAATAGCTCACAGCAGAGCGTATAGCTAAAGCATCTTAGATAATCACTGAAAACACGCGCCGCCAATTACAGCACTGAAACTTACTCCCACACCAATTTAATGAAAGTGACCTTGCAACACTTTATACTAATTATTTTTTTTCCCGTAAAGGGTAGCTTCATCTGGGTTCCTTCTCTTACTCTAAGGTGATATTGTAGCATATGTCTTACTATGAAGCTTGATTGAAGTCTTCATAAAAATGAAATGCACATGAAATTGCAGAAGGAAACCATATTTCAAGTCCCTTTCACAAATATTATCATCTATTGCTTATCAGTGTTGTTCTGTGACTTCTGACTATGTGGGGGTTCTTTCATTTTTTTGTTGTTGCTGTAATAAACAAAAACAATGATATTAAAGAGCATTCGTGTTTAAAGCTTTGATTGGAAGTATCCAAATTGCAGAAGGAAACCATATTTCAAGTCCCTTTCACAAATATTATCATCTATTGCTTATCAGTGTTGTTCTGTGACTTCTGACTATGGGGGGGTTCTTTCATTTTTTTGTTGTTGTTGTAATAAACAAAAACAATTATATTAAAGAGCATTCGTGTTTAAAGCTTTGATTGGAAGTATCCAAAGCTCTCTCTTAGTCACTGCAAGAGCTCCTTGTGACTGGTTTTCACAAAAATATAAAACAAACCAGTTGGGAAATAAATAAAGTAGCGAATTGAAACCCAAAAAAGAAATTTTTTTTAAGTAAATAACACACAGACACAGAGACAACGCACAAAGATTAAAGAACAGACCTTCTTTCTACGTGACCCAGAAGATGTTTCATCTAAATAGTCATCATCATCATCAGTCTCTTCATCTCCGGTCGAAGAACTCAGTCCCTCCTCCACCTTATCAAGCCTATAATCCTCATCCTCATCATCAACCTTCGCTTTCCCCTTCTTCTTATTCATCTTCTCGCTCACTTTTTGAGCCGAACCCCACAATTTAGAAGCAATCTTGGGCAGGCCCAGAGCCACCATTCTTGACCTGTTCTCCGCAATTCTCGACAGCCTCTGTCTCTCGTACTCGGTACTCTGCGACGCCATTGCCGTGGGCTTCTTCACTGTCTTCGCGTTCTGGTTGGGCATTTCGGGTTAACGGGTGTTATGTGGGATCTGAAATTTATTCTATACTTCGGCAAAATTTTCTATTTTAATTGGGAGGAATCATAACTAAAAATTAGTTATTAATTAGCACTTGCAAAATAATAATAATAAAAAAATCATGATTTTTATTGCCACCTCATTCAAGTTGTTTAACGGGAAATGCTATAATGCAATCACTTCCCCACAATTTTCCCATAAATGCTATGGTGGTATGCCCATTTACAATAAGAAAATGTTATGGGTTCTCCCCTTAAAAAATCATGATTTTTATTGCCACCTCATTCAAGTTGTTTAACGGGGAAATGCTAGAATGTAATCACTTTCCCACAATTTTTCCATAAATACTGAGGTGGTAAGCCCATTTATAATAGAAAAATGCTATGGGGTTCTTTCTTTAGTGTTATCTCAGCATCTCCAGTCTTACATAGAACATGATTTAAGAAAAAATAAAACTATAGTGACCTCCGTCACCGGTTTTTTTAAGCATTAGCACCAAATTTGAGACATTAGCACTAAATTTATGATGATCAAATCCATTTTGAGTGATACAATCTCTAAATGGTTAATTTTTCACCCTTAGGTTTTAGTTTTGAATCCAAAAACAAGTTTTAAAGCATTAAAACCTAAATATTAACTCATAAAAATTAATCTATTGACAAAAAAATGGTATTACAATTTTATTTTTTCTTAAATCATGTTCTACGCAAGACTGGGAGAACGATAGGAGAACACTAGGGAGAGAACCCTTAGCAAACCCCTTTTTAATATTTTATTATTTTTTTAAAACTAAATAAAAATAAAAATAAAAGAAGTTAATAAAAAATACTTTTAAAAAATGGAAAATGCTAGGGGTTCTCCCCGTAGGTTCTCCTGGCGTTCTCCCAATCTTACGTAAAACATGATTTAAGAAAAAATAAAATTGTAGTGACCTCCACCAACGTTTTTTTAAGGCATTAGCACCAAATGTAAAGTATTAGCACCAAATTTGAGGCATTAGCACTAAATTTATGATGATTAAATTAATTTTAGGTGATATCATCCCTAAAGGGTTAACCTTCCACCCTTAGGTTTTAATTTTGAATAAAAAAAAAAAAACAATTTTTAAAGTATTAGAACATAATTATTAACTTATAAAAATTAATCTGTTGGTAAAAAAATGGTAGTAGAATTTTATTTTTTCTTAAATTATGTTTTACGTAAGACTAGGAGAATACTACGGGAAGAACCCCTAGCAAACCCCTTAAAAAATAGAATGGGTGGCTAGCCACCGTAATATAGCATAGGGGTAGCTTCGGCCACCCTAGACTGCCGAAGCCACCCCATGACCCTTGAGAGTGGTTTGACCACCCCCCCAAAGGCCAAAAAAAATTTAAAGGTTTTTTTTTTTAAAATGGATTTGGCTGAAGCCACCCCCATTCTGATCATTGAGGGTGGCAGAAGTCACCCTCACCACTAAGGGCCAAACCTATTTTTTTTTAAAAAAAAAAATCTTTCTTTTTGGCCCTTGGGGGTGGTTTAGGGGTGGCTTCGGCCACCCCTATTCTATACTTGGGTGGTTAGCCATCCCTTCTATTTTTTAAAGTTTTTTTATTAATTTTTCTCTCTTTTTTTTTTTTTTTTTTTTTAAAAAAAATTGATTTTAATTTATCTTTTAGAAAATAATAAAATATTGTAAGTGGGCTTACCACCTCAGCATTTGATGGGAAAATTGTCGAGAAGTGATTGCATTCTAGCATTTCCAACCATCCTACAAAAGTCTATTAAATTGTTAAAAAAAAAAAAAAAAGCATATTAAATAGAATTGAGAATCGGCTGAAGTTCATGTCTCCTTATGTAATTTAAGTAGGGCCATAAATAAATTAATCTGTTCGACAACCTGCTCAATTTGATACTATACAAATTCGCTTGATTAATAAATGATACATTATGACCATCACAGTTTTGAAACACATTGTTATAAAGAGTGTTAAGTATACATATAAATACATTTTCATATTCGTACCTATGCGATATGGAACGCCACATTTAAAAATTGAACCCAAAAATAATGCGAATTATAGGCTAGCTAGCATAAATCTTGAATACATTTATTAATTCACTTGTTACACCACCTTCACACACACATATATATATATATATATATATATATATATATATAACAACTTATTGGATGACAAGATAAAGAAAACAGAGATGGGTAGACAAGACTTTCTTCTTGCTGACAGAGTTGCTAAAAGGATAAAAACTTGTTGGTAGTTGATACTTTTGCCACGGTGATGATAACTGTCTTCGGCAATTTCTGCATCGATAATAATAATAATGAAAAGGGCAGCACCATAAAAGCAAATGAAATGTTTTTGAGCCAACTTTAACAACTCAATAAAGTCCTAGAATGCGTCAGAACCACAAATACACAATGATCTTAAATCCAAATTTCTATTTATAAAGAGATTGTCAAATCTAAGCATCGAAGAAGTTCTAAATCATAAGATATAAATTTGTGGGATCACCAGTGTTATATTGAATAGTTTGCAATTCTAAAGTGTGAACCATGTTAAAAGAGAGGCGAATGGAGGAACAAGTACACAATGAGAAAGCTGCTCATTGTAATCTTGACATTGTAACAGCTGAACGCAGTATTATTGACTTTTCATATTAATGAAAGGATTGAGTGACTAAATTCAAAAAAAAAAAAAAAAAAAAAAGGAAGCACAAAAACCCTCAAGATTGAGTGAAAATAAATAGAGGTAATTTTACTTAACCCCCTAAAGTTCCGTGGCTTTTGTAAACACTCCTCCAAACTTCAAAGTCTCTCACTTTGGTGTATTAAACTTTTGTTTCGTTTCAAATACCCTCATATAATTAAATATTGCAGTTAAATTAAACGGAAAAATGAAAAAAAATAATAATAACTAAGGGTATTTTAGTAATTTTATATCATTTGTTAGAGTTTAACGAAAAATCCTAACGGAATGGGGCATTTGAAAAGAAATAAAAGTTCGATATACCAAAGTGAGAGACTTTGAAGTTTGAAGGGGTATTTGCAAAAGGCGCGAAATTTCATGGAGTTAAGTAAAATTACCCCAAATAAATAATTCATAAATGAACCTAATGTAAAAATTGATAAGTCTATTTCTAAGAGAGAGATGGAGTAGTAATTAAGGAACTCTTTACCAAATCTAAAGCCGAAGCTTATGGATTCGACATATGACATCTCAGTGCTTCTTGAAATGCTTTATAATATTTTGGAAATACTTTCGGAGATTGGTGGTATGCTTTGTGGGATTTTCGATATGCTTCCCATAGCATTCTAATAAACAAGCCGTAGAATAATGAGTGCTTCTTTCATGCGTTTCCATGCAATCCATCATGCAAGTTACAATGGGACGACGTCGTGCAAAGTTTTCTTTTTTTTGGGTATGCTAATCCTTGGACGATACGATGAAGGTATGCTACAAAGCTATCCCAAATACAAACCTCGAACATCATGTCAGAAAGTGACATTTTTTGCGTACAAGATTCAATATCATTTTTAAGGACTTCTTCTGGTGGTGCCAAAACATTATCAATGTTAGAAAAATCAGAAGTGGGATGGGAAATGAAGATGGACCGAAAGCGCTCGATCGGGGAAAGATCATTAGCATGAACTTGAACAAGAATAGGGATAACTAACTCCATCATCACCAATATAAGTTTTATAATACATTTCCCCTACCCATTGCGTTTCCCCCTCTTTAGAATCTTCTTATATATATTCTTGAGCAAATTTAGAATGATAATTAAAGGTTAATCCCTTTAATCCTCTATATATACAATTGAAGATTAGAGACACTTGCAATCACGACAATTTAGTGTATAAATTGATTTATTATTAAAATTATTTTATTCAAACAAGTTACAATTTAGTATAGAAATTGTTTTTTTTTTATTACAATTATTTTATTTAAATAGTTTTGGCTTCTAGAGCTATAAATTTTTTCAATTAAGTGCAACAATGTTGCAAAAAAGGTTTGACTTTAATTTGATGTTTAGCAAAAGTAAAGTATGCTTGTACTAATGAATTAGCTTCCTATCAACAAGTGATGAGTTAAGGCATGATCCAATAGTCGCAATATAATACGTTAACAAACCCCCCCCCCCCTCCCCTTTTTTTTGACATGTCCACACAAGAAGGGGAGGGAGATTCGAACTAGTGATTTCTGCTTAATTAGGCGTTGTCCCAACCGATTGAGCTACCTCTGGGAAACTTTTTCTTTTGAAGCAACATCCCTTGGTTAGAATTATGAGCTTTCAAAACATTATAATGCAACTTTTCCTTTTTCTGATAAGCTAAACTCATTTTAAGAATGAACATATGAAGAGTTTAGATCCAAAAGCAATAATATATTAAATAAAAGTGCCCATTTGAAAAGTGGAAGGGAGCTTTCATTTTTTATTGTCAAGCATTGATGATGCTCAGCTGTTGAAGATAAATAGTTATGTCAAATTAGCTGTGTTTTTGTGGTGGAGATGGAGAATAACTTCTATAAGATACTTGCATAAATAAGGTGTTTTGTGCCCTTAAGTAAAAAATTGACACGTCAAAACTTATAACACCAAACCTAATGAAAGGAAAAACACCTGTTCCTCACATACACTCTCCAACTGATCGACTCATCCACCAAATTGAGAATGCCGCCACCACCTTCGCCTCCCGCAGAAATAAGAAATACAAACAAAATGTTGCACTGCCTCTCCCTCAAGATATGTTTTTATGTTCATATCTTGATTAGGCCCATTTACCTCAAAATTATAATAACTAACTCCATCCATCATCAAAATAATTAAAAATACATTTTTAGTTATTTTAACAACTCACATTTTTAGACCACTTATAACAGTCTCACTACTTTAACAATCCATTTTCACTATTTCATTTAAATACTATTTTTTAAATATTTTTTTATTTTTTCTTTAACTTTTATATTTTTTAATGTTTGTTAATGGTCTATTTTTAAAATATTTGTCTTATTCTAACCGTAGTATTTTTAAAAAATTTGTAATATTTCATTCATTTTCTTAGTTTTAATTTCTATTGGAATAAGATAATGTTTTTCATGATTAATTTTGGATTGTTAGTCTTGTTGGCTTATTTCTACTCCCATATCAATTCTGGAAAGTTTATTTATTTTTTGTTAAAAAAAAAAGGCTGGGATTTTTCTTCTTTACTATCACATTTAATAGTAATAATATTTAATGCAATTATATGGCATAATGTATACTTTGATTTCATTGAAGAGGGAGAGACAAGAAAGAGAAGGGAGAGAGGCTGCAGAGAAAATGGAAAGAAAAAGAAGAAAAAAAAATGAGAGAGAAACTAAAAGTATAAGGAAAGAGAGAGGAATTATATTTGCTTAATCAATATGTGAGTAAATAGCAAATTTTAAGTTTGGTGAGTACGGTTTACTTCACTACATTTTTTTTGTTAAAGTGGTGAGGTTGAAAAATGGCTATTTAAGCTAATTTAGTTAAATTATCTCATCAAAATAATTAAAAAATGGTTTTAGTAAAGCTGGAAGGAATGCTCAAAGAAACAAGCGCAAACCAACTCCAAGTGCCGGGCAGGCCCCCAACCTTGCTTACAGTTAGTCAGTTACGTTGTCCCACATCGTTTAGAAACCAAAAGTGCATCAACACTCCTTATCTATAAAAGGGATGCCTTCCTTTTAAAGCTCTCTCTGTGGCAGTGCACCATCTCTGTACCGCTACTGACTGGTAAAAGAACCTTCCCACTCATTGCCTTTACTAATTCCTTTATATAATTTCCAATCCCTCAATTCTCAACCCAAATTAGAGCCTCCCGCTCTCGCGTTACTCAGAAACCTAATCCAAGCATCGGCCATCAAACCCAGAAGCCGAGCGTTAAACCCAATTTCCTAGACATTCCCTCATCTCACTTCTCCCCTAATATATATTACCCAAACTACCGTACTCTCCCTCCTTAACTACCACTCTTAACACCAATGGATCGCCAAGCCACCACTGCGACACGAAGCTTGAAGCGGAAGCTGGAACCAGAATCCGAAGATCATAACGGGGCTCGCAATATTCTCGTCGGCGAAAACACAAACAAAAAGGGTACCGTTTTCAAGCACTCACTCATCAACTAGAAAATGATTATGTGGTATGTACATTTACGTGTATGTTTATGGATGGATTAGCCAGGGAAAGGTAATTCAAAGAGTTAAATTACTTGGCTCCACAACATTGAGTGGTCAAATATTTCATAATTAGTTTTTTTTTTTTTTTAATTCATCTAAAAAAAATTATATTAAATTGAACAATAATACGATTTCTTTGATTTAGGTGATTACCATGATTTATGCAAATTTTATTGATTATTTCTTTGAGTAATATAATGTGTACCTGAGCGGGGAATGTGACTTGTAGTCATTATGTGGTAAAAAAATTTTCTACATTATATATATATGCAAGAATTTAATAAAAACTTCATATTTTATGGGCAAAATATGGAGTTTTTATTAGATTAAAGCATTTCTCATATATATATATATATATATATATATGAGAGGTGCTGCTATTCCCCTGACATGTTTTTTTTGCCTTCTATTCAAGTGATGCCACCTCATTTATTACATCTTAAGAAAATAAGATTAAAAATGCAGGATTAACTCTCATTATCCACAAAATCCCTCATTTTTTCCCCTCTCTCCGGCGGCAGCAGAGACCTTGCCGGAGCCCAGCCCAGAATTGCCAGAGAATACGCCGGAGCTCAACCCAGACCTTTCCGGTGCTCCCTCTCTCTCTCACACACACGCAGAGAAAAAAAAGCTGCCCAGTGCTCTCTCTCACACACTAGAAATGGCGATGTGCTGTGCCTGCAGAAGATCACATGGTTTTTGAACTTGCCCAATCCCCAGTATACTTGATAAAGAGACTACCTATATATTTTTATTTTTTTTCCTTTTCCTGGTTTTTGGGGAGGGGAAAAGTGGCCAGGAAATGTATAGAGAGAGAGCACTTGAAAACACAAACTTTGACACAATTTTTTAAAACTAGATTTCAGAAACCAGGATCACATATAAGAGAAACCTAGATTCTTCAAAACCCATCTGCATCCGTCAACAATTGCACAGAACTCAGAAACCATGAGATAGCCAAAGAAAAGCAACCAAGAATTAAGATTTAAGGCTTACCTGATGAGTATTATAGATGGAGTTCGTGGAGGAAGAACAAGAAGTAGAGATGGCGGTTGCAGAGGCTGCGGCTGGGTCTTCCCACGCCTGGGTCTGGCCGGGAAGTAGGCGTGTGTTACGAGTATTATTCTAATTAGTAGTATAATAATAACTATGTAATAAGAAAGGTGGCAATGGAATTCTATAGTAGCTGATTAGTGGCTGGAGCGATAGTAGGAGATGCTGGGAGGAATGAGCTGGAGAATAACTGATTGTGCAGGCTGGAGTTTGTTAGAGATGCTGTACACGTGCTCCTGAGGATGAGGGCTGCAACAGCTCAATGGGTGTAATCTCCTACATGCTATCCTATTATAATAGAGAGAGTAGTATAAGAGTGAAGCTCGGTGGTATTCTGCTCTCATGCAAGCTTTTGATATTCAGGAATTTAGTCTAGTTAACTTAGATCATTAGCTAGCTAGACTATTGCTTGGTGTAAGTGAACAATTGCAGAAGTTTGATTAATAAAGTTGAAGATCATTGATCTTGTTCTTAAGTGAAATACTATGAGTCTTGAGTGAAACACTATGAAGGAATTAGAGTGTAACAAGTGGTATCAAAGCAGCACTTTCCTGAGGAGCAATGGCAGACTACAACAAAAGATTTGATGAAGTGATGATCAAACTATCCCAAATATCTGATATGATCGTGGCACAAAAAAATCCAGAACCAGTTCATCAAGCAGCAAGGCCATGGCAGAGAAGGTCTCATTTTCTACAACCTTACAATGAGTTTCATTATCCTAAAAACAGTGAGGGGAGAAACTGTTGGCAGCAAGGTTTTCTTGATCCTTACAACCCAGCAGTTCAAGAAGAGAGGATGGCGGGAAGGTTTCCAAAACCTGCACATCAGAACTGGAGAAGGCCATATTTGGAAGATCAAGGTTATGGAGCTATTCGGCAAGGAGGTTATGGAGCTGTTCAGCAAGGAGGTTATGGAGCTGTTCAGCAGGGTTTTCTTGATCCTTACAACCCAGCAGTTCAAGAAGAGAGGATAGCAAGGAGGTTTCCTCAACCTGCACATCAGAACTGGAGAAAGCCATATTTTAAAGATCGAGGTTATGGAGCTGTTCAGCAAGGAGGCTATGGAGGTGATCAGCAGGGAGAGAAGCAGCTAGCCATTATATCCAAGTTAGTCCCTATGAAGATCGATTCCATACCATTACAACTGGTTCATGAGTTTTCAGAGTCTAAAGAACAAATCAAGAAACCATTAGTTCTTGAGGCTTATTCTGATGTAGGAACACAGAGTCCCATAGAAACTGGAAGGAGTTTATGCGGTGTTCATGTTGTTGCTAAGGCTGGCAATCCAATGGAACCAAATGATGAGACAGAGATCGTGAGTGATTCTGTTGCTGTGGCTGTGGCTGTGAGTCTTGAGGAAGAGATGGACGATGGCTCTGATCCAAAACCATCTGCAGCTCTTCTTCAGTTGCCTCTAGAAAGAGCGTGGAATGGAACATTTGGCCGCAGTGTTTTTGAGGGGGATTTTGTGCCTCTTTGGGGATTTACATCTATGTGGGGAAGAAGACCCGAGATGGAAGATGCAGTTGCTGCAGTACCTTGTTTTCTGAAGATTCCTGTTGAAATGCTATTCGGTAACCGGGTTGTGAAGGTGAAGCCATTTAATTATGAAGCAGCAAGAAAAGAGGAAATAGTGAGGCATCGATGGTGTTTTGATTCAGGAGCATCTCATCAAGCAACAAATGCTACGGGCTGGAAGGTAGGAATTGAAGCAAAGAGGCAACAATTTGTTTTACAAACTGCTGGTGACAAGAATAAAGAAGTAATACGAGAAAATGTGGATTTTCTTGGTGGAAGTATCCCAGGGCAGCATGGCAGCAAGAATTGGCAGCAAGGTTGTCCTAATGCTTATAATCCAGTAGCTCAAGAAGAAAGGATGGATGAGAGGTTTCCTCAACCTGCACATCAGAAATGGAGGAGGCCATATGCCGCAGATCAAGGTTTTGGGAATGATCAACAAGGAAATGAGCAGCTGGCCATTTTAACCAGGTCAGTTTGTGTAGAATTTCCTAAATTTGATTGCAATGATCCCACTGGATGGATATACAAAGCCAATAAAATTTTTCATGTCCATAGAACAACAGATTTTCAGAAACTTTTGCTTGTTTCTATTCATATGGAAAGCAAAGCATCAGTTTGGCTTCAAGATAGGAAAATGTCTGGTTGCTTGCATAATTGGAATGATTTAACTCAAGTATTATTAGAAAGGTTTGGACCCTACGGGTATGATAATCCTATGGAGGCACGAAGGGAGAGTTCTCTGCAGAAGAATTCAAAGAGGTTGCTGTCACAGTTACTCGGCAATGTGGAAGAGGCAGAAGAGGTACCAAAAAGATCAGAATTGGAAGTTTTACTAACTGAGTTTTCTGATAGTTTTGATGAAACAAATAGTTTACCACCTATCAGGTTTCAGAACCATGAACTTGTTTTACATTATGAAGATATGCCATTTTGTATAAGGCCCGTTAAGTATCCATATTTTCAGACGACTGAAATAGTTGAGGAGCTATTGAAGGATAAGTTCCCTATTCCTAGGATTGAGGAGTTAGAGAAATTACATGACTCTAGGGTATATTCTAAATGCGATTTGAGGTTCGGATATTACCAAATTGAAGTGAAGAAGGAAGATGTTACAGGCTATTACAAGAAGATGGTAGAAGAATTACATGGCTCTAGAGTATATTCTAAGTTGGATTTGAGGTTAGGTTGTAACCAAATCATAGTGAAAAATGATGAGGTTACTGGCTATTCCAGGGAATTTGTTATGGGTTATGATTCCAATGCAACACCATTAACTGATGTGTTAAAAAAGATTGCTTGGCAGTGGAGTGAAGATTCTGAAACATTATTTGAAGATTTAAAACAAACCTTGGTTAATCGTTCGGTGCTGGTGTTACCAGATTTCAAATTACCATTGGTAATTGAATGTGATGTTGAGGGAAGAGGAATGGGGGCAGTTCTAATGCAACAAGAGAGGCCACTAGTATTTTTCAATCAATCGAGGAGGAATGAAGAAGAAAAACCTTTGGTGTCATTGTCCATTAATTCTGATCTAGTTTTTGGGTTGGATGGCAGAAGTTAAAGACTATTATCTAAATGATTCTAAGGTTCAAGCCTTGCTGCAGAAAGTACAGGGTGGAGAGTTAATTAATACAAGGTATTATGTGATTCGAGGAGTTCTGTTTTCTAAGGAAATGGAGTATGTTACAAAGATTTTGAAGGATCAAGTTTTGGGCAGATTCGAACTTCCAATTTCACGCTTACCTTTGATAAATGCACAAGGAGTTATCAAACCAGAGCCAGAGGAAATTTTGGGCCGTCAGTCACAGAAGGTTCATAATAGAGCAATGGTGGAGTTCCTTGTGTGTTGGCAGGGGCAGATTCTAAAAGAATCTTCCTGTGAAGTTTTTCATTATCTCAAAAGTGCTTATCCACACCTTGTGGACAAGGTGTTTTGAGCCAAGGGGGTATTGCATGTGGTTAAAAGGACTTAGGGGCTTTGGAGTTGGGGGGTCAATAGCCTTCTTAAGGAGTAGTTAAGAACTGGACACCTAGATTGCAGCTGGAATGGAAGTGAATTGTGTAGGCATCAATAATGAGATTGATGCGGAAGGGCGTATGTTCTATATCTTCTTCAACTGCACCTTGTGGGCAAGGTGCTCTTAAAGGGGTGAGTATTTGTTACAAGTATTATTTTAATTAGTAGTATAATAATAACTATGTAATAAGAAAGGTGGCAATGGAATTCTATAGTAGCTGATTAGTGGCTGGAGCGATAGTAGGAGATGCTGGGAGGAATGAGCTGGAGAATAACTGATTGTGCAGGCTGGAGTTTGTTAGAGATGCTGTACACGTGCTCCTGAGGATGAGGGCCGCAACAGTTCAATGGGTGTAATCTCCTACATGCTATCCTATTATAATAGAGAGAGTAGTATAAGAGTGAAGCTCGGTGGTATTCTGCTCTCATGCAAGCTTTTGATATTCAGGAATTTAGTCTCGTTAACTTAGATCATTAGCTAGCTAGACTATTGCTTGGTGTAAGTGAACAATTGCAGAAGTTTGATTAATAAAGTTGAAGATCATTGATCTTGTTCTTGAGTGAAATACTATGAGTCTTGAGTGAAACACTGTGAAGGAATTAGAGTGTAACAAGATTTAGATTATAAACAATATGTTCATATATGTATACTTATGTTAGATTATTAGATTATTAAATATCCCATTCTTCTAAGCTCACAGTTGCATATAACTTCACTAAAATCAATGTGTTGCTAGAAGATCAAAGTACTTACTAACAAACAGAACCCACAAAACCCCAGAAACCCAGAACCCCAAATCAAACAGAAAACAATACAAGATCCGTCATTTACTGAAAAGAAAAGAGAAACCCACATAAAATGAAACAAGAAAGAGAGAAAACAGAACAATACGCAGGAGAAATTAAGCATTAACATACAAAAATAAAAATAAAAAAACCATAAAAAAATAAAAGCCCCAAACCTCAAATTGATTACCAACNAAAAATATATAGGGCCCTTCTTCATCTTCAAAAACTCAGGAAAAAAAAAAAAAGAGACCCATTTGAGAGACTGATAGAAAAATTTCAATTTCACTTTCACCTCTGCTTCCACTATGGCTTGGTTCTCCGCTGAATGGAGGTGAAAGTTTTCTTTATAAAATGTAAAGAAAAAAGAAAAGAAAAGAAAAGAAAAGAATTTGCATTTAGAATTATGTTTAATAAGTCTTTCTCATTTTCAATGTATAGAACAAAAAATATTAATTTCAGGGATTATACAGGCTCTACCCCGTTTGTTAACTGACATGATTGGTTTCCTTTTTCAGTCCATTCAAACCGGAGAAAATCAATCACCTCCTTTTCCACGGGTACTCAATTAACCCTTCCATCACTCTCCAAACCTCGTTGGAGTCACGACGTGTTCCTATGTTTTAGTGGCGACACCCGCAATAATTTCACAGATCATCTCTACACTGCCTTGGTGCAAGCCGGTATTCACACCTTTCGAGATGACAAGCTTCCAAGAGGGAATGACATTTCCAAAGAACTGCTTAATGCAATTCAAGGCTCAATGTTTTTTATTGTGGTTTTCTCCAAAGAATATGCTTCCTCTAAATGGTGCCTTGAAGAGCTTGAGGAGATCCTTCGCTGTAAGGATACCATAGACCACACTCATATTCTTCCCATATTTTATCATGTGAAACCCTCGGACGTTCGAAAACAAACTGGGACTTTTGCGAAAGCATTTGCTGGGTACGAAAAGACCGATATGGATAAGGTGAAGAGGTGGAGAGCAGCTCTTAAAAACGCTGCGTCCTTTTCCGGCTGGGTTCTGGACGTTGCAAATGGGTAATATACTATGGTTTATTGTGCTTTTTCTGCATTTTTATATCACTGTTTGTCTCTTTTTTTTCTTTTAAATGTTAGACTGAAATTGGTTTTTTTGTTTTAAAAATAAAAAAATAAAAAAGTTTAGCTAAAAATGGATAGACAAAACTTTGAGAAAAATTACTCAAGATTATCTTAGAATCCAAATTTGATCTTAATTTTCCGTCAATCAAAAGAATCTCAAACTAATTTGACATACTTCAATCATAGTGAAAGTACATCTTTTACTAGGACAAATTCTAATTGCTTATGAGTGACCGAAATTTCGATGACTCCTCAATCATAATGTTATTTTTTTTTTTTAAAATAATAATAATTATAAGCTACTAACCCACATTTATCTAAAATTATTTGGCAATGGGGAAGTGTGATAGGTGATGTTGTAAACATTTGCACTCTCCCGACTGGGAGCTAAGTAAACAGTATTTCAATTTCATCCAAGAAAATAAAGCAGGTTCAAAATTCTTATCAATCAAACAGATTAATAAAGTAAATAGTGAAATCAATTATTCACTCATTAAATGAGTGAAATGCATTTTTTACCCTCCAACTAATAAAACAAACGATAAAAAAGAATAATTTAGTTCACAGTTAAATCATATATTCTTTCTTTCTAAAAAAAAAGTCTTTTCTTTGTCTTAAACATCCAAAAAATAATAAAAAAAAAACACCCAACCATTCCATTCTATTTCTTCTTCATTCATCAATTTTTTTTTTTTTTTAATTTGTTCTATGGGGAAGATTTTGCATGATGAGAGTTAAGTTACCACTTATCTTAAAAGTTTAAGTTAAGAAGAATGTGTAAATTTAATCATTTAACTAATACTTTAACACTTCCCCTTACTTGTGGGTTCAAACTCCTCTCTATTAATAGGTGATGCCTAACACGCAAAATATTTAATGAATGAATTGTGGAGTCAATGTTTGAACTTATGACATCTTGTTCTAGTACAATCATGTTAAATCACTAGTCACTACATATTTCAAAAGCTTAAACTAAGAGGAATTGGTAAATTTAATTATTTAACCAATATTTTAACATGAAGTAAATGATGCAAGCCATAGCCAAATTTTTGGGCATAGACTTTTAATTAAATTAAATATATGAAGTTACAATAAAGATGAAGTGTATATACAATATAATCATATAAAGAAAAGTTAGTTTTTGAATTGAATTTTTGATGGTTTTCTGTTCCATGTCCACGCTACCGGGATATAAAGATCATGCCATTTAGAGAGATCTTGGTTCTAAAATTATCAAGTCTAGTATGGCCTTTTAGATAAAATGGCATAATCTTGATGTGAATGATATTGTAACCACACTTACCGTGAAACAGTTAATAAAAGAAAAGATTTTTTTTTTTTTTTTTGATGGCATGTCATTGGGATTTGGGGACGAACAAGAAACTATATTGAAATATATTGAAATGATAGCCTCAATAAATTTGATGCAACTTAATTGTCTTAACGATTGAGATGATATTGAAGTACTAAAAAAAAAAAAAAAAGAGATGATATTGAAGATTCATTCATAATTTTTTCCTCAACCCTTGTGCTAGTTTTATTGAACTAATTTCCGTTTGAATCATAATGATCAGATATGAATCAACATTCGTCAAGATGCAACTTAATTGTCTTAATGATTGAGATGATATTGAAGTACTAAAAAAAAAAAAAAAAAGAGATGATATTGAAGATTCATTCATAATTTTTTCCTCAACCCTTGTACTAGTTTTATTGAACTAATTTTCGTTTGAATCATAATGATCAGATATGAATCGACATTCATCAAGATGATTGTTGAAGAAGTTTTGCATAAGGTAAACCCTATTCACTTGAATGTTGCCATGCACCCAATTGGAATATATTCTTGTGTTGAAGTGTTGAAACCTTTATTAAATCTTGGAACGAGTGATGTTCACATTGTGAGAATTTATGGGATGGGTGGAATAGTTAAAACAACTGTAGCAAAATATGTTATAACCAAGTATGCGATGGATTTGAAGGAAGCAATTGTCTTTTAAACATTACAGAAATTTCAGAACAGCCGGATAGTTTAGTTCATTCATTTACGAGAACAACTTATTTTAGATATCTTGAAAATGAAGAATTTAAAGATTGGCAGTGTTGATATGTTGATGGAGGAATCAAATTGATTAAGGAAAGATTTTGTTGCAAAAGAGTTCTTGTTATTCTTGATGATGTGGATCACTTGAAACAACTACATGCATTAGCTGGAAACTCTGAATGGTTTGGTTTGAGAAGTAGAGTCATTGCGACAACTAGAGATGAACATTTTCTAACTAAACTGGAGTACATAAAAGGTTAAAGAATTGAATCCTTAGGAGTCTTTTCAACTTTTTAGTTGGGATGCCTTCATGATGACCCATCCAATAGGAGATTACCTTGAGTTTTCAATTGTTGCGGTGAATTATGCTAGAGGACGTTCATTAATAACTCTTATTAAAGTTTTGGGTTCTTATTATCTGTTAGGCAGAAGCATTATTGAATGGAAAAATTACAAAATAAAATAAAATAAAATCCTCTTTTTAGAAAATACTTAAAATAAGCTTTGAATAACTAGATGATAATACAATTGACATCCTTAATATTGCTTTGTTTTTTTTTTTAATCGGTACGGACAAAGAATATGCCATTGTAGTACTTGATGGTTGTGATTTCTTTCTAAATGTTAGTATCAGTATTCTCATTGAGAGATCTCTAGTGATAATTGATGAGAAAAATAAGTTCACGATAAATGATTTTATATGGGAAGAGAGATTGTCCGCAAAAGGTCACCCAACAATTTGGAAACTGTAATATGTTGTGGTTCCGTATGTTTTAAATGTACTAAGCAAACATATGGGAAGAGGCAACATTTATGGATAAAAACACGTGCACATACACAGACACAATAGACATATTATGTAGATATGCATGAGAGTTTTGACTTTTTTTCCAAGTATGGATCCTAGTTTGAATAATATTTTTGACAAAATTCGTAACTCTATGATCTTAAATCCAGAAAATATATAAATCCAGAACTCTCTAAATCAAGTCAGCAACTATTCTAATAATGTCTAGCTAAATCACTTTAGTGTTTTTGACATTTTAATTAGGAAAAAATGTAAAATCAGTTCTTATAGTTGCACCAATTTGCATTAATTAAATTCCTTGTGGTATAAAAGATTTGCTAAGAACTTCTTGTGGTACTTTTATGTAAGGGTGTACAAATAGGGCAATTATAATCGCCCAATAATCGATAACCGTATAACCGTTTTTGTAGGCGGTTATAAAAAACTACAAATTGGCTAGGATGGTGTGGTTACGATTTTAGGGATAGGCTTAAGCGGTTAATAACCGCCTACCTATATATATATATATATATATGAGAATACCTTCAATCAAGATGTGGAGTAAAACTTATGTTTTACAACATCCAATAAAAAAGTGTCGCGTAAGCAGAAGGAAAACACTAGATTTTATCATAAAAACAAAACTGATCATGATAGGAGTTTTCATTTTTTATTTTCCCTTTCCAGAGATGTTGTACGGTGGTTTCTGACTATAGCTAGCAGAGAGGAGGTGTGATATAGGCACAACTGAAGTCTAACTTTGGCCAAACTTCTAAGCCAAATTTATCTTTCTCTCTAGTTTAAGGCTCTCTCTCTCCTTCACATTAGTTAGTTTTTTTTTTAGTTTTTTTTAACTTAATAGAAAAGTTAGGCTAAAGTTGGACTTAAATTGTGCATTTATCATTTTCCCTATTATATATATAACAAAATAAATAATATCATACAAAACGATGTCGTTTTGGTGCTTTTGAGATATGGTTTTCATTTTGAGTTTAATAAAATTGATCTTTATTCATTAAAAAATAAAAATAAAAAATAAAAAATTCTTGAGCTTTGTTACTATTTGAAGCATTCTAAGTATTTAAAATAGCCCTAAAAAGAGGTTCAAACTTCAAAGAATGCCCAAATCGTGCATTCTTTTCTCGTAATGTAAAAGAGTAAAAACCTAACTAATTGAAGCTTCATTCTTCACGACCTTGTTTGTGTTCGTCCACCCAAATCGTGCCTCCACCCACTTTATTGGCGTGCCATTTGTTTCTATTGTACGGCGCACCGCTACTGCACCGTTTGTGTCTGTGCAGAAGGAGCATCGCTGCCGTCTATGGAGGTAAGCCGATGTCAAATGAAAGTTAGAAATCGTTGGTTTAAAATAGTTGGTTTTTTAAGTAATCAGGGTCCATATTGCAGGGTAATATTAATATTGAATATTGAAGATATGGACATACGTACACTGCTCTGATGCTCAAACTAATTATATATATTTTGTTTTGTGGCATGCAAGATCTCATCTTCATCCGCGGGAAAACGTTGGGAGTCGCGGGAATGCAACTGTGGTATGATAGCATGTCTAAAGACATCATGGACCAACAGAAATCCGGGAAGGCGGTTCTTCGGATGCCCTAAATATGATGAAGGATCATCACCTTGCCGTTATTTTAAATGGTACGATCCTCCTATTTGTGCACGCGGCGCCCGTCTTATACTTGATATGAGAAAAAGGATTGAGAGTTTGGAAGAACAATCTCGTAAGCAAGCGGCAGAATCGAGGCGCTCACGCGTCCTTTAATTATCATGGGGGGCTTATATATTGCACTTGGATATATGTGTTCTTTTTAGATCACCGAGAGGAATTAATCCACTCTAGTTTTTGCCCTTTTAGGAAACAATGTTTGAGAAATTAGTCAGGATTTTTTATGTTGTAACTTCTGTATATGAAGCTTAGATGCTTCCTGTTTTATGTATCAATTAATGTATCTTAATCTTCAATTCTAGTCAGAACTATGAAAGAATCTAATGAATCCACATTAATTATTCCATTTCATTTTCTACGGGCTCAAAAATGTAGGAGCCTTATTCAAAACTGAAAGAGAGACAGAGACACAGCCCATTCGAGACACTGATACAGATGCTTCACTTCCACTTTTCACTATGACTTGGTGCAGACTGCAGAGACTACTGATCCCAGTCTCGGCCATCAAACCCAGAAATAGAGCATCAGGCCCATTTTCATTGGCTCCCACGCTTGAGCACTGAACCGACCAATAAATATTGGGGCTTGGGGCCCATGAGGCCCGAGAGATGATTAGTTGCTTCAGTTGTTTTTTTTTTTTGGACCAAAAAAGGGTAGGCTGAGGAGACCAATTGTGGCTACCAATACCTATTTGTGACCATAGTAGCACCTACCTATTGGGAGCCGCACATGAGAGGTTTAGACAGTAGGAATTGTAAACGCTCCTTCAAGTCCGACTGAGTTGTAGTTTGACCTAGCCCCACCAAGATATCAATGGGAATCCCATGCGGCTAATACTAATCAGGCATATGTAGGGGTTTTTTATTGCAGAGATCCGAACACATCCTAGTACATGTCCTGACAACTTGAAAACTTTCTCAGGTCATTGAACCACCACCCTTGATGATTGCTTTGGTTGTTAAAGTGTGAAAGAGAAGCAAATGAAGAAGTCAAAATGGTGGGTGATGTCAAACCACATAGACCTTTGAAGGTTTTTTTTTTAAAAAAATAAAAATAAAAATAAAAATGGAAAAATTTAGTATCCTTCAAACTACTACTCAAGTGACTCAATTAACAATGTCATCTCAAACGTTCAATTGAGACAAAGTTTCATACCCTAAATTACCAAATAACTGATAATGTCCTCTCCCAAAATCAACAAGAAGGCAAAAAATGACCCTAAATTGTTTTCACCAAAAAATAAAAACTTCTTTTTTTTTTATTTAAGAAAAATAATGAAAATTTTTAAGTTTCATACCCTAATTTATTTTTATTTTTTTGAATTTTATTTATTTATTTTAAGGTCATTAGAGGACATTGTCACAATTGAAAGTTGGGGGAACATTATCAATTGGTAATTGCTTTGGCTGCACAACACTCAACTTTTTTTTGAAATCCATTTCGTGAAAGAATGGTTATTCAGGAAGTTCACCATGCCCTGGAAATTATTAGGAAGCTGCTCCTATGCTACTGCAATGACTATTCTCTTTTTTTCTTTAATCAAGATTGAATTTAGTGGTGAACTTAGTGATTTTATCATCAAAGAGATGTCCACTAGACATATGCACAGACTATATCCACGGTACATTGATTGAGACTTTGTTCAATAACAAGTTAATCTATGAGATATTCTTGCACAGACAAATATATACCTTCCCTAGAGTTGTTGCAACACACAACCACATTGACTGAAAAAGGTTCTGTATTTTCTATTAATAAAGAGATTGTCAAATCTAAGAATCGAAGAAGTTCTAAATCATAACATATAGATTTGGGGATCACCATAGTTATATTGAATAGTTTGCAGTTCTGGAGTGTGAATCATGTTAAAAGAGAGGCGAATGGAGTAACAAGTTCATAATGAAATAGCTGCTCATTATATTCTTGATATTGTAACGACTGAACGCAATATTATTGACTTTTCATATTAATGAAAGGATTGAGCCACTAAATTCCAGGAAAAAAACAAAAGAACTCCAAAAGCACAATAGTTTTTTAAGGTGAGTGAAAATAAATAATTCATAAATGAACCTAATGTAAAAATTGATAAGTCTGTTTCTAAGAGAGAGATGGAGTAGTAAGGAACTCTTTACCAAATCTAAATCTGAAGCTTATGGATTCCACATATGACATCTCAGTGCTTCTTGAAATGCTTTATAATATTTTGGAAATACTTTCTGAGATTGGTGGTAATGCTAATGCAGCAGCACTCTACATTGTATTCAAAACTCTTATCTCTTATCTTGAAGAGTTTAAATTACCGATAGGTTAGGTGGTTTAACAGCCTTAAAAAGAAAAAATTCATCTCGAACAGAATATCTTACTCAAACAAATAATTGAAAAAAATTTATTTATTTATTTATTTATTTATTGATCTTCAATAGCATCGTTACATCACCTTAATTATATTGACCTACCAACTTTATTAGATAAACATAAACACAACCAAACTTGATCAACAGCAGAGGATTGGTAATCAATCACAAACAGAACAAATAAATAAAGCTTAGAAATAAGAGAATACAGTAAACAAAAACACTTCTATATATTATCAGCATATATAGTCCTTATAGCAGAAGAACGCCAACTTCAACCACGAGAAACAATCATGCTGAGAGACGTGAGTTTGATGGCTTCTTGTTGACAACTGCTGGTAGTTGCATTGAAATCTACTGGTGATGTAAACTGGCCGGACTTTGTCAATTTCTGCATCAAGGCTTCAGACAGAATGTTGGGTTTAGTATTGGTCTAGCTATCATGCAATAATAATAATAATGATGATGATGATAACCATAAATTACACCATGTCTAAAATCCATAAGAACCTTCAAATATGGCCGGACTTCGTCAATTTCTGCATCAAGGCTTCAGAGAGTTGGGTTTAGTATTGGTCTAGCTATGATGCAACAATAATAATAATAATAATGATGATGATGATAACCATAAATACACCATGTCTAAAATCCACAAGAACCTTCAAATATATGCTTCATTGTCCTTCAAGAATCAAGAATCTACTTACAGCCTGATTGAGATTGCGTTTGAGAAATAGAGCTTTTAAGTAAAATAAAAAATTAAAAAAAAAACTTTTTGGCAAAATCTTACTTTTTTATTTTTTGAGTAGGGGAAAAGCTTAAAATTTAGAAAAAAACCTTTTATCAGAACTATCCTGATAACACATTTTAAAGCCCCCAATCAATAACCAACACATAAGCAAAAATATAAAAAGTGCACAAAAATAACTTGAACCAAAATACACAAGATTTTGGGGTGATAAAATCCCTAAATGGTTAACCTTCAATCTTTGGGTTTTAGTTTTAAATCTAAAAACGAGTTTTAAGACATTAGAAATGGGTTTTGGGGCATTAGAAACGGATTTTGAGGAATTAGAAACGGGTTTTGAGGCATTAAAAACAGGTTTTGTAATTATGAATATTGGCCGGGGATGTAATCAAGTGTTCTACTCTTGGTGTAGTTTGGTGTATTTTTTTGTTTTTGTTTTTAAATGAGGTGTCAAAGAATAATTAGAGGCCGCAAAAAGTGGTGTTATCATGATGGACATGATAGTAGGGCCTCTCTAAAAATTAAGCTTTTGCCAAAAGTTCATTTTAGACTTTTTAGACCCTCAAAAACGATTTTAATTTTTTCTACCAAACGTGTACTTTTTTTTAACGAACTTTTTGAATGTTAAACGCATTTTTAAGTCTTTCAAACACACTCAAATAGGCCCTTAATCATCCATTGGAAGCTTGCTTCTCTAAATAGTTTGAACAAGTTGGCATATATGAGAAACTGCACTTGTAATCAGTCTCCTAAATGAATAAGACTAAAAGAACGTAAGGAGAACACTAAAAAAAGAACCCTAACATTTTCTATTTTCAATATGCTCGTTGTGAATCTTTGGGGAATTTTCGTTTTGGCCTGGCAGATTTTCGATATGAGCTTCTTCAGAGCATTCTAATAAACAAGTCAGAATATGAATAATCATTTCATGTTTTATCGCGCAGTCAAGTGCACAACTTTTAATGAAATGAGTCATAGCCGGGTCCTCAAGTCCTTTGACACGATGTAGTCTTTTTGGAAAAACGTCACTAAATTGCGTTATTTTAATGTTCAAACAATGTTATTCATAAAATAGCAACGCTCGAATGGTATTACTATTCACGTGTCACTATTAAGCGACGTTTGAATAATATTACTATTCACTTATTATTATTAGGCGACATTTAAACATTGTTATTATTCGCGTGTTGAAAGGTGACGTTCGAATAGTGTATTACTGTTTAAACGACACTAAGTAATTTTTGAAAAATTTAACACTCAAAATTGTCATTTATAACAATCATACATGTCCAATAACTTCAAAATTTCTCACACTCACTCGTACACATAAAAATAATTAAAAAAAGAAAATGAAAAGAGTATGGCTGAGGGCTGGCGAGCCACCCTTCCAAAGTTTTTCTTAAAAAAATATTTTCAATTATTTTTAATTAGTTATATATATTTTCAGTATATATAAATATTTTTTGATATAAATTATTATTTTTTATTTTATAAATGAAAATGTAATGTTTCTTTTAAAAGGTGACATTGCACAACTTTTGAAAAGCGGCTTGTAGTAACATCACCTTATAAAAAGTGACGTGTACACCAAAACGTTCTTAATTAGTGACGTTTCAACATTAAACGTTATTATGCCAAATTTCTCGACTCCCTATATTTTGATGTTGTTAAAGTGTCGCTTTTCACACATCACTACTTTAAAAAAAATAAATAAATAACTATTCATGCGTCACTATTTAAGGCCTTTTTTTTTTTTTGTAGTGATACCTCTTAACAAAGGGCTAATCAATGCAAGTCATCATATTTTACAAATACATGATAGCCGTACTAATGGATCACAATATAACAATAACTAGCGCAAAGTACTAAACTTCAAGTATGACTTAATAATATAAACTAATCACCGAGTACCTGACCAGCCTCCAAGACAATCTCCAAAAAAACATTACATAAAAATGTCTTGAAAACCATAAATTTATCAAATAGGATTATATCCTTGAACTCGAGCGAAAACAAGATCACAAAATACTCGATAATAATCCCACATATAAGCCTAATATTGAATCATGAAGAGGATGATCATCATGATCAAGCAACAAGAAATAATTCAAATTGGGGTCTAACTCCTCTAAGACCATCTTAGCCAGATCCTCGAAAGCCTTTGATCTCCAAATTAAGTTCCATCGTCTAACGGTTGGCCAACTGTAAAGCAAGAATGTTTTACATGTGGAAACAAAACAAAGAAAGAGTCATCAACTTAATGAGTAAAGCACACATGGAAGTTAAATTATTATGCAGTGAACTCAATATTTCGATAAAAAGATTATAAATGAAAAGCAGCATCGCATAATAAATTTCTTGTTAGAATAGCAATGCAGATAATGAAGATGAATTATAACGATAGAACATGATATCACATTAATTTAAGTCATAGCCAAACTTCATATTGGCCGGTGTACCCTTAACTTTTTTATAGTGAGGTTTGTGCATCTCATAGGACCTCTCGTTCAACTTTGTCCCCCCATGATACTAGGAATTCATAGTATACATAATGAGTTCTAAATGCCACCTTCGGAATAACTTCACCCTTAATCCTGACCTAACCAGGTCAAAGGTCAATCTTAAAAAATACGCATGTTCCTTGTAGTTGATCAAGCAAATCACCAATCCTTTGGAACGAGTACTTATTCTTAATGGTCACATTATTCAACTCTCGATTTTCTATACACATCCTCATCAATCCATCTTTTTCCAAACAAATTATATCGGTGCTCCCTACGATGATGTGCTTGGTCAAGAATAAACCTTGTCCAAAAGTACCTGTAGTTGAGTCTTCAACTCTTTTAGTTATGTAGGTGCCATATGATATAGTGTTTTGAATATTGGTGAGTGCCTAGAAAACAATTGATATCGCTCTAGAGGTAGTGTAATACCCCAAAAATAATAATACAAAATAAAAAGTGTTTAATTCGAGCGTTTTGGTACTAAGCACTACTTTCATTGTGTTCATACACAAGTGCTTAGGTTATGTGCCAAGAGATCGCTTTCATGAAGTGAAGTCTCTTGGAGTAGAAACCAAACCAAGTTGTTGTTGCAAAATTGTTCAAAAATTGAAGTATACTGGCGAGTGATTAAGGGAATTCAAAAAAAAAAATAAAAATAGGCCATTGACGAATTGGAGCCTGCTGAGGAGGCAAGAAAGTGAGTGATGAACTTGTTTGCGCACGGAGTATATAAGCATTACAAAGGGTTGTAAATGTCTTTGCTTGTGTATCACTTTTCTTATAGTGATTTTTTGGGTTAGCTTCTCCAAAGAGGTTTTACATTTTGATATCGGGTTTCTCCTTCGTCAACAAAAACTAGTGTTGATGTGTTGATTGTGTGTGGTTATATTCTTGTTGGTTTGAATATTGCCACCACTGCAAATCTTGATTTGATTTTGTTTAACTAGATTGTGAATTCTTGAGACTGTATTCAAAATATTGTATTTGCTTAGATAGATCTTTCTCTTGATTTTAATGAAAGTAAGACAATGTTTAATTATATTTAATTAATTGATTGGTTTTAGACAATGTTTAATTTTTTTCCCCTTTAATCAAGTAAATGATTACAAGTTGATAGAACCCATGCCAACAATATCATACTTGAATGTGATATTCATAATTAAAAATGTTTCCCTCCAACTCAATATATAAATTTTTTTTGTGTCGTTTTGTATATGAGAAGCACATTCTTTTTAAATAGTAGGGGAAAAATCATTTTACCCCTCTAAAGCTTGAAGTGTTTTTTAATTTGAACTCAAATGTTTAAAAATTTGCAATATACCCCCTAATGTTTCAAAAATTTACAATTAGCACCCTCCATTACTAATTGCGGTATAAGTATATGGAAATGACATCACGTGTGTGTCACGTGAGATTTTTATGTTGCGTCTTCCAATTTTACACCCAACCTAACTAGTAAAATGATGTAATTACTCATCATTAAAACCCAACGTCTGTTTTAATTTTTTTTCTTGTTAATCTCTTTTGAACCCTTTTGGGTGTCATGTGGGTGTAGGAGTGAAAATAAAAGGAGCAGATACATATGTCAGATACCTCTTACTTGCTCCCATGCCAGCAATTTCTATATACTTAAATAGCAATTAGTAATGAATGGTGTTAATTATAAATTTTTAAAACATTAGGGGGTATATTACAAATTTTTAACATTAGAGTTCAAATTAAAAAACACCTCAAACTTCAAGGATAAAGTGAATTTTCCACTAAATAGTATGTGTGAAGCACATATCTTTTCATTTTAATTTCTTTCAATTTTTTCATTGCAATAATAAAAAAAATAAAAAATAAATGCATTTTTCACATATGGAAGAGGAAATCTCAATCCTTCCTCAAATTCTACCCTACCCAACCTAAGAATATATATATAAAGAATCTAAACAAAGGGAAAATAATCATAAAGATGAGGAAAAAGAAGCTATTGCATAATCTGAATCCTACGTGGCACATAATTTTTTATTATTTATTTAATCCTTTATTTGTCTTTTCCCTATTTATTTAATCCGTTAATATCTGCTTGGTCTCATCAACGTTGGTTACCTTACCTACGTCTCCCACTCGCTCTCACACTCTTTCCCTCACCAGAAAACGAAAAACAGAAAAATAAAAATATTTTTTCTCGCTATCTCCGCCAATGTGAAAACCATAGGTTCAATGCCGACGCTACTCGTTCCCATGGCGACGACGTCGTATTTGGGAACTGGACGGTACAAGCTGCTTCCCTTATCTCTGTCTTCTTCTCTACGCGCTTGTCCGTGCCCTCCCTCACCGTCAGAAGCCCCAATTCCGGCTTGGCCTGGCTTGAGAGTCTGCAACCTTAGTTTGGTACACAGAGCCGTGCTTCGGCTCGGCCCAAGTCGTGTCTCGGCTCACCGGCGCGTCGTAACCTCCGTGGCCCGAGCTGAGCCGGACCGGCTCGGCGAGGAAAATGCCAAACAGGTATTTCAAAATTTTGAAATTGGAATGTTTTTGAATTTAACTTATTTTGTTTGTGGGTGTGTGAATTTTGGTGGATTGAATTCAAAAGTGTGTGTGATGTTCATGTTAAGAAATTTGGAAAGATTTGTAGTTTTTTTTTTAGTATTCAGAAGGAAGAAAAATATGGGATTTCATAAAATTTTCATGGTTTATAGTAAATTTTGGAATATATGGTGTAAGTTCTGGTTTTTTGACTTGGATGAAAAGATTGTGGTCTACGTGGAATTTTGAAGAAAATTTGGAAGTATTGTTACCATGGGTGGATGTGGAAAAGTTTGGAAGATTGGTGGTTGGTGAATAATGTTGGAAATGTGGTTGAATTGAGTTAGTTTATTTATATTTTACTTTTTGAAATAATTAAGTGATTTGTGCATACATGGGTGATTGAATGGAATTGCTGAAATGGGCATGTTGTAGGAAGTCGACAAAGAGAAAACATTACTGGCAAAAGAGGATTCGGCCTTGGAGCATCAACAGAAAGCTAGTCAGCTAAAGAAAAGAATTGTCTTTGGACTTGGCATTGGAATAACTGTTGGCGGTGTGGTATTGGCTGGAGGATGGGTTTTCACGGTAGGCTTGGCCGCTGCTGTATTTTTGGGTTCACGTGAGTATTTTGAGTTGGTTAGGAGTCGTGGAATAACTGCAGGAATGACACCTCCTCCTCGATATTTGTCGCGAGTTTGTTCTGTTATTTGTGCTGTCATGCCCATACTTACCTTGTAAGTTATGCTAATGTGTCTACATTTTTGTTTGAACTTATTTGAGATTTATCAATCCATAAATCTATGATGATATCTTTTTGTCATTTTTATTATTTTTTGATTCTGTATTTTGCCTTGTCTGAATTTTTATGATGCAAATTTCATAATATGAAGTAGAAATAGTATTATCAATAATGAAATGCCATTTTTTTTTGGTTCAAATTCCATCTGTAATTTGTTTTTATTTTTTTATTTTTTATGAAAATACTTGTAGCATGTTCATCTTAAGATTATTTCCTGAACTGCATAGCTATGATTATCTTTTGAAATGGTTTTTCTCTTTGGTATATAGTGCCAAAGCTGGAGTATACCTGAGACACTTTTGTTTGATATGCTTTTACGTTTTAGTGTTTGTAATTGTAAGCTACACATGCAAGCTTTAAAAGTAGGAACAGCAAGACTTGGTTATGGAAAATGTGCTGACTGAAAATTTGATGGATTTTAGTCTAAAGCTACTGTGCCTGTTGTCCATGACGTTTATGATGAAATGGGTTGCCATGTGAGGTGCTTCCCATCTAAGTGTTTGAACCTTCCTTTTAAGTCCAAAAAGTCTTAGATTCAAGCTGTCTTTCATTGTTGGTATTATGTGAATTTGACCATAAGAGAGGAAGGAAACAGTGTAATGAAGAATAAAAAATTGGGATATATGAGTAAAATAGAAGAAGAAAGATAAGGAGAAAGACAAAGCAAAGACTCGAGCAAATCCTTAGTCAATTGAGTCAATTAAGGATCAAATGGTAGAACCTCATGGGTAAGGGGAAAAGGTAATGGATGTCAGCTCTTGGAATCATATTGTGCACAGAGGTTGGAACATCATGCAAATTGCAACCACTTCACCTACTTCATTGCTTCCCCACCATTTCCTCTACCCTAGGCAGAACCACATAACCTAAAAGATAGAATACAAGAACCACACAGTTGTGCATCCTTTATTCCTACTCAGTGGGATAGTTTTCTTATTGCAACTAGAACCCTCATGGAAGAAGAGTAGCTCAACTTTGAAGACATAAAAAGAGTTGTTGTGTTTGGAATGAGTGTGAAAATTCGTTAAACGAGTTCAACATATTATAGTTGAATCCCAACTTTTCAAAAATAAGCCATACTGTGATAATATGTTCCCCCTTCTCACAATAAGCATCTTACTTTCCTTTTTGGGACATCCAAAATGAATATCCATTTTTGAAAGAATCTTTAATATCTCATACTACCCTATCTATTTGAAAAAAGAAAAAAAAAAAGAAGAAGAAGACAGCAGGTTAGAGAAGACTTGAACTTTGAATAATCTAAGAAAGAGGCGTGTCATAGTGATGGATTGGTGTTACATGTACAAGAAGAGCGGGGAATCCATTGATCATCTTCTGTTGCACTGTGAAGTGCCTAGAGATTTGTGGGTATCGATTTGCTGATTTTTGGGTCATGCCCCAATGGGTGATGGCTATTGGCTAGTTGAGAGGTCAATTTAGTAGCCATTGCAATATAAAAGTTTGGAGGATGGTTCCTCTTGTGCTTAAGGTGGTGTATTTGGAGAGAACACAATGCTCGAAACTTTGGAGATTGTGATAGAGCTAAAAGCTATTATGTTCAAGTCTTTTCATGTTTGGGTGGCTGCTCACAGCAATTTTTGCTTTTCTAATTTTTTAGAGTTTCTGGATTTGTGATTTTCTTCTTCTCTCTAGTTGGGTCTCTCTTGTATACCCGTGTATTTGGGATGTGCTCCTCGTGCTTTCTAATTAGGTTGATTTACTTATAAAACAAAAGGTGCTTTCATCAGGTTTGGAATGGTGATGGATATTTATTTCTGATGAGTGTTTCTCATACGTGGCCAGGTACTTCGGTCATATTGATGTTTCAGTGACATTCGCTGCCTTTGTTGTTGCTATAGCATTGCTTTTACAGAGAGAAAATCCTCGTTTCGCACAGCTGAGTAGTGCCATGTTTGGGCTGTTTTATTGTGGCTATCTTCCTTGTTTCTGGGTGAAACTTCGATGCGGCTTAGCAGCTCCAGCCTTAAACACTAGTAAGAGACTGAGAATTTATGCTTGTCTGGTAGTAAATTTAGATTTTTTAAGGAGATTTTTAAAAATTTGACACTTACCTTTTTTGCTGTATTAATCAGTAACTTTGCATATTTGTGAACGAGAGGATCTGTAGTCACTAACTATGAATAATTGTGGAAGAAAGGATCTGTGGGTTGTTTCGGAACACAAAGCTGAAACTGATAATTAATCCTTTTCCACATTGGGTGGGGTGGGGGACTTCTTGACAACCGAGGGATTTGGGGTTTTAAGTGTTTAAAGAAAATTTTCCCTTTAAGACTGCTCTCGGGAAGGCACTTCACTCTTCCCGTCTGGACGGGCTTCAAACGAAGTTGCAAACGAAACCTTTTTTACGAAATCCTTAGCTTTCCGGTCTACATCACTTTCATGCTATATTGTCCTATCACAAAACCAAATTGATTCTTCGGTACTGTTGGTTTGTGTATTAACTTATCATCGATCACTCTTTACCATAATTTCATGGTTTAACTCATGAGCTTAGTCCTATGTTAATCTATGCAACTTTAGATATCTCCTTTGTTCTTGTAAATTTAAAAGTCAATTGGCCCAGTCTATGAATCTATTCTAACTATCAACAAATTCCGAGAGTCCCGACTAGAAGGAATTGAAGGAAAAATTTTGTATTATATATGGTAGGCTTGTTGTGAATCGATCCAAATTGAAGAAATAATTGAATATATATTTATCAAATTATTTACTCCACCGTACTCGGATAGATATTTTAACAAACTAATCAATGGGACAACTGGCTAGTGAATGATGCAAGCATGACAGGTGGAAAAATTCATGATGTGAGCATGACTCCCAGACATGTCGACCCAGGTATTCATTGCTTTTCCTCTATTCATCAGGCATATGGTCAGCACTTAAAGATCTTGTTGAAGAGATCAGTCAACCATCCTACACCCACTTTCACTCAAGCACTTCCAAACCTTCAATAGGAATTCCATCAAGCTTCACAATTTTTCCTCCTTTTATGCTTCTCAAAGCATTCTTTACCTCAACCATCCTAGTTGTTCATGCGAACCTACAAATTCTGTCTGCAATAGAGTTACTAAGTTCTTCCAAATTCCCTGTAGGACTTTCATTTCTAAAAAGTTTAATGAAATAGCTCCTCCATCTTTCTTTAGTCTCTTCTTCCCTTTCTAAAATTCTTTGATGCTTATATTTGATACACATACACAAATCAAGTCTCCCTTTTCCTTTTCCTTGTCTCAGCTACTTTATAAGGATATCTCTCTCAACCTTTTGTCCCGAACTTGCTATATCATCTGTTATAAGCCTTAATTTAGCTTCTCAAACCCCCTTTTTGGCTTCCTTCTTCACCCCTTTGTAATTTTCATAAGCCTCATTTCTGCACTGATTTAAATGTCTATACCTGTTTCTTTTTAACCTAACCACTGCTTGATCTTCTTCATTTCACCATCAAGTTCCTTAGATGACGGTCTGCTTCCTTTAGATTTTCCAAGTACCTCTTTGGCTACTCTTGTAGTACAACTAGCTGCTTCGTCCACATCCTATAAACATCTTCATCTAAGCTCCATTTGACTCCATTCTCATTTTAAACACCACTTGCTTCTCTTCCTTCAAATTCCATCATCTTATTTTTATGTTTTCTTTTTTGTTTTTTCCTCTATCCTTTCTTTTCCATCTTCTGATACAGGCATCTAGTGTCACAAATCTTTTTTGTGTGGTTATGCTCTCTCTTGGTATCACTTTTACAATATTTACAACATCTTCTATCAAGCTTCTGGGTTGGGATGAAGTCTACGTAATAAATGTTTTACCTACTTTTAAAGGTAATTAAGTGTGAATCCTTCTTCTTAAACCAAGTGTTTGTTAATAGCAAATCCTAAGCTATTGCAAAATCTGGGATTGTATCCCACAACTTATTTCTTACTACATATCTTTGATCTCCACGCACCATCTCAAATCCTCCACTATCTTCCCCACATGACCCATGACCATTCAGGTCTCCCCTAACAAAAATCTTTTCTCCGTTTGGTATCCCTTAGATCAATTCATCCATATCCGCCTAAAATTGTTGCTTAATGGTTTCTTGTAAACCTATCCATGGAGCATATGCACTAACTATGTTAACAGTCTATTCCCCTAAAAGTTCTATTAACTAAATTTTATCTCCTACCCTCCAAACTTCGATGACTTACCACATTAAGACTTCTATCTACAATCATCTCTACCCCATTTCTGTTCTTATCCTCCCAGTATACCACAATCACTTGAAAACGCATTTTCAATTTCTCTAGATTTATTCACCCACTTAGTCTCTTAAAAGCAAACTATGTTTATACTCCCCCAAAATGCCCTAGCTAATCCTTGCCCTCTTCTCACTGCAGCCGGGGTCCAAAGCATGAGTCACTTTAATTTTTATAAGTAATAATCAGTCTTATTAAAAGCGTAAGGCGCCCCTGAGTACACTGGAAGTATACAAAAGGAATCACCTAACTAGAAAGAGAAAATTGAACAAGAAAATCATCATAACTAATCAACAAAGGGGACACAAACACTGCAAGCCAAAGATACAGCATATGGAAGAAAGAGGACAAAATGTCCTCCAAGGACCTCTCCAAGTCCTCAAAGCACCTATTGTTCCTTTCCCTCCATGAGTCACTTTTAGAGGATGCCTCAATTCACATTTGCAAAGGATCCATCCACATAAAATGACAGTTTGATACTGTTCAACACATAACAATGATCCTTCTATCTCATGGCTTGAGACTTGCTGTAAGACAAATTTTAGGGCATTAAGCACTAACACATGCATAGTTGCAGTAGTATCTGGGAAAAAATAGAAAAGAAAATCCATCCATATTCATTGCGGTAGTCAATATTCTCATGCTGCTAAATTTTGATGTGTATATGCAAGTCCTTTTTTTCCCTCGTAAAATGAAGACCCACTATTGACCTTTTTCTTTACCTCCTGTGTGCTCCTAATTCTCCCTGTTTGTGTGTGGCCTTGCTGGTGCTTTTTTCAAGCCGTGTTTCCTGATCAGTTTGTCTTCGGCAGGAATAGGAGCAGCATGGCCCATTCTTCTTGGTGGTCAAGCTCATTGGACGGTTGGTCTTGTGGCAACCTTGATTTCTATCAGCAGCATAATTGCAGCCGATACATATGCTTTTCTTGGTGGAAAGGTATTTCAATGAAAAATATGATTATTACATGTATTTTTTAAGTATGATTAGTATATTTGGTGATTCCACCAACAGAAATGTCATAGAATGGCCCATGAATCAAACAGTTACTTCTACGATTATAAGTTCCTTAGTGAAATGACCACTCAACAATCAGCCATGTATATAACAATGTCAATGGTATGTTTTTTTGTGACAAAAGTAATGTTAAGATTCCATGCAAATGTGCATGAGACGTGCTATTTCCACCGCATTTTTAGCTTGCTCTGCTCCCTAAATTTATCAGTCATCCTTTTTTGGACAATAACACCCCTCTTCTTTGGCAGAGAGCAAGGAACTAGATAGGGTGGCCATCTGTCTTCTCTCACATTGATACTATAAATAAGGAAAATAAACATCAAATCTAAAACAGAGGGTTAAAGCCTCTCTCTCTCTCTCACATACACACACACACACCCGCCCTTAAGGCCATATCTCCTCCTATGGAACTTAACCCAAAAGTCAAAAGGCACCCTTTCTCCCTTGCAAACCCATGCATTTATCACTTTTCACCTCCTCATGTGTTCCTTGGTGTGTTTAGGAAGAAAATCACCGTATGGACGATATGGGAAGAAATTCTCAGGGAAAGAAAAAATGAAGGATGACGGGGCAAAATGGATTTTAAAACAACAAAGATGAATTGTAAGGAGAATGGAAAATGTGACATAATTGTGAGAACTAATCATTTGTATCTCAGTATTGGAGGATTTATGGATGTCAAGCCATCAAGGCTTAAACGTAAAATATGAAGTGTGATAATCTCAAGGAGAGGGTTGTTTTGAAGAAAGTTGTAAACAATTTCCAAAAATCTCAAAGTAAGCTATAAATGATTATTTGCAACAATCATACAGTGTGGAACCAAGCACACATGCATAATTGATTTGTTTCTTAAATGAATTTGGGATCTCTCTTTTGTTGATTAGGAATTGTAGAGGCCGTAGGTGCTCCAATGCCCTGTAGTTGTAGAGCAGTGGGTTCCTTAAAAGTTGCTTATGAAGAGAGAAAAGGTTATCCTTGTCTTAGGGGAGAGAAATGCTTTAGCGAGTGATGCAGAACAACCAGGAGAAACCAAGAAGAAGATTGAAGGGAATAGAGAAAAGTGGGAAAGAGGGAGAAGAAGCAAAGCAACAAGGAAGAAGAATTAAACAGCCGTCAAATTTGTATTTTTTTGATAAATAAAATAAAAATAAAAAACAGCCGTTAAAAATTATTCATCAAAAGTGTGACAACAATACAAAAATATGTTTAAATAAGCTAGGGAACTAAACCCTAGTTACACTTGGGCTGACAGCTCACTAAAGAAATAAAATAAAGCTCCAACCAAAAATAACATAAAGCTCAAAGTCTGGTAAATATTTTTACTTGATAATTCCAATGTGCGGTAAATAATTAAAATGACAATAAAATAAATTGCAGAATAATGAACATGACAAAATATTCCAGCTCTCAATCACCCAGCCATAAAGTCAATGACTGAGCTGTCGGAAGTCAGCATCCATAATCGGTAGCCTGTATCTGGTGTCTGCCCCAAAGAGATAGAGAGATGAGTGAGGGCTTTTTGTTGTTCAATTTAAATAGGCCTGCTTCTGTTGGATAACACCCTTACCAAAGGACTGTTTTCTTATTTCTTCTCTGGTGGTGTTCTAATTCAGTAGTGTGTGTATTATTATCAATAAAAATGACTCATGAACTAGGGTGTGGGAGAAGCTAAACTGGTTGGAAATCTTCCAATGTATACGCCAAGGATTTTCACTTATTCTGCCATTTAACACTGTAGAATCTGGTTACTTTTCTTTCTCTGGAGACCTTCATGAAAGTAGATTTTATTTTTTCCCATAAAAGAAAAAAATGATAAGGCATAGTGTTATATATTCTTGGAAGGTGGAAACTTCTGAGGGTTCGGTGCACGGGACTGAGGTTTACTCTAAAGGGGTGGGTCCGAAGGGCCCTACCTTGTAGAGGTTCCCCGATACAAAAAAAATATATATATTTTTGGAAGGTAATGGTAACAAATCACTTCATAATCCACTTCAAAGTTTTGAAAAGAAAAATTATTATAACAGAAGTTCTTAAAAAACATTGAGATTTCCTTGATTTACTAATACAGTTCATTCAAATTGGTTCTTTTCTATTGCAGTAGTTTTTGTCTATTGATGTTGGAAAAATGTAGTTAATAGGTGACATATTATCTTATGCATCAATGGGCATGCAAAATATTAGTGTTCATTCCTATGCCTTGGGAGAATCTTCTACCTTTTGTCTGTGTTGTGAAAAAGAGGGGTGGCTGTTCAGGTCGCTTGGCTGCTTTACACAAGGACTTTGTTGACTTTATGTGAGAACTGGTCAAATCCAAGTTAATGTTTATTTTTGGTTATTTTACTTTAGCATTCATTTATTATTATCATTGGGACAATGTGTAGAGGACTTCTTTACTACATAATTTTTGTTGGACCCATAACCATAGGAGAAGTTGAGATAGTTTGGTACTTAAATGCAGGCATTTGGTAGGACACCACTTACTAGTATCAGTCCGAAGAAGACGTGGGAGGGAACTATCGCAGGCTTGGGTGGTTGTGTAGCTACTTCTGTTGTATTATCAAAGATTTTTTGCTGGCCAACATCTTTGCTAAGGTAGTCAATTTTTCTCTATTATTTCCTTAATTTATGTAGTATGGCTTCTCTTTATCAAAGATTTTTTGCTGGCCAACATCTTTGCTAAGGTAGTCAATTTTTCTCTATTATTTCCTTAATTTATGTAGTAATGGCTTCTCTCTCTCTCTCTCTCACACGCATACACACCGCTAAAGACTGTGAGCACTACGACAGGTGAAATAGTATATGAATTAGCTTGTTCTAAAAAATTGACATTTATTAAGATACAAACATGACTTTAAGCTGTAATTGTATTCATAATTTGATTTTACAAATATCTTATGTGACAATTGTATACATTTAAAACCACCAGGTGGGTCTGGTAACAAATTGTCACCCCTATGTGGCTATGTGTTTGCAGTGACGGCAACACCTGGTGCAATATGCACTGCCTGGAAAAGTCAAAAGTTAATTTAATTAATGGTATCTTCAAGATTGAAATTAGGAAATATTTGTGAAGCTGGCCATATCTTCTGTCTAGATTAGGTCAAAAAGAATAGGATCAACCTGTTCTATCTGTATGTTGTACTTTTGCTGGCAGCTGGATCTAGCGATGGTACTACTCAAGATGTCCTAGGCTAGAAGTTTCATTTGTTAGATTATCTTTCTTTTCGGTTTTGTTGTTTTGGGAGGGTTCTCTTGTGTTTGTTTGCACTTTATATACCTTCAACATACAGAGCACAAACAGATGGTGAGTATTTCCCCTTTTGGGCCCACTTATTTTGATTCACTTGTTTGGTAAAGCTTGACTAGTCTTCAATCGTGGACAATGTTTCTCTCCTCCCCCACCCCTGTTTTACCTTCTATTTTATTTTCACTAAGATGAATGTGCATGCTTTACTGCTATCAATTTATATCATTGTATGTGTCTTTTTAAAATTTTTGATATACAATTGACTTATCTTTCTGGTGGTGGCCAGTCCAATCGCTTTTGGGTTTCTGAATTTCTTCGGTTCTATTTTTGGTGATCTTACTGAATCGATGATCAAACGTGATGCGGGTGTCAAGGACTCTGGGTCTCTAATACCTGGACATGGTAATTATCTTGATCTTATGACCTTAACCTGTGAGAAGACTTTGAATATGTCTTTTGACACTATGATGATGAGCTAATTAAATCAGTTATTTCTCTTGAAATAATTTTTGTGTTATATTCCTACAATCGTTGGGTGGCTGTTTTAGTGTCTTACTCATGCCTTATGCAACTGATTCCACTGTGTATTATTGTTATCATGATTATGTTTTCATACTGCTTGAATTAAACCTTTTTTTCCTGCTTTAATATTGTATGTGCTTTCCTGCAATTCTCATAGTGCTTGATTCTAGGGTGTCATACTCTTTAATCTTTCATGGTCAATTTAACAAGGGATTGCTCAAGAGTTATGCTCAATGTCAAAAAGAGTTCCAAATTTAAACAGAATTACTTGTTCAGATACCATGAGAACTGTAAAAGCTATTACAATTTATTATGATTGGTCCCCAAGTTACTAAGGCATAACCTTAAACCCTGATTACTCATTCATATACCATGAATATCCAAAAAGCTTTTATGATGTCCTGTCATTGGTCCCCTCGTTACCAAGGGGTAACCTTAAACCCTGATTACTCATTCATATACCATGAATATCCAAAAAGCTTTTATGATGTCTTGTCATTGGTCCCCTCGTTACCAAGGGATAACCTTAAACCTTGATTGAGCTTATAATTCAAGAAAGCCCAACTCTGATTATGAAACATAATATTCATGACAAAACCGCACAGATGTGGTCTGTTCCAGTTTTTACTAGCTTCCTAAAATACTTCTGTTGACTAAAAAAAAAAACCCTTTAATTTATAAATAATATTAAAAAATCCATGAACTAATAAAGCCTCTTCCTCCTCTTTACTCCTTGCTGCTCCTAAATCAACCATATCAGTATTATTACCCTCTATAAAATTTCTCCTATATGTGTTTCTTATCAAAATAAATAAGTAATAAATAAATCAAGTTTCTCTTAGACACTCACAATGTCATTATACGTAAAGAGTTTTACATTCCAGCCTTCATTATACCAATAAATAATTGTATTGGTCCCTATGTTTTAGGCCTTTTCAAATTGCTTTGAGTTTTCAATTTTATATTTTAGCTCGCTTTTTTTGCCTTTATCAAATAGATCCTTCTATCCAATTCTATATAGATTTTGTCTATTTTTTTTATGGAACACGTATGAAACCACAATTATACCCATGGCCAAAAGAATTTTTTTAAAAAATTTTTTTTTTTAAAAAAAGCGAAAGAAAAAAGGGTATAGGTCATAGATGAGGCATCATGACCCATCCCCTAAAGGAGGGAAATAGATCCTCTCCATTTCTTTTGCAATTGCAAGCAACCTCCCAATGGGGTGGCTCACACCACGACACACCCCATAAAAGATGGGGGTCGCTCATGGCCACCCCCCCCTAGGATGGGGTGGGGTGGGGTGGGGATTGCAAATGCCGCAACCTCCACCTTTGATAAGAGGGAAAAATACAACTAAAAAGATAAAATTGAAAGCTCAAGGAAAGATTTGAAAAAGGCTTAAACCACAAGGACTAATGCAGTAATTTTCCTAAAAAAAATTGTATCTGGATTTAATATGGTCATATTTGCACATATTGGATATGAAACATATTACTGATAAGAGGGTCTAAAAGAGAATGGATTTTATGTCTGAGGGTTTCAAACCTTGAATAAGAGCTTCTCTAAACCCCATTTTATGTCTGAGCTTCACAAACCTTGGATTTTAGCGGTGTTGAACTATTAGAGCACTTCCAACAGCTTCTCTAAACCCCATTTCCTTACCTAAATGTAGGGAAAACTCCCCCAAAACCCACCTGTAACAGGTACTCTAAGTGCTCCCCAATAACCGAGATCTTGGGTAGTGCTGTATCTTCCCTTATCGTTATTTTATTTTAAAAAAAAAACGCTTTCTCCTTCCTATCTTTTTCACTAAACGCTCTCTTCCCCAAGCACAGCACCACCAGATTGCACAGCACCACCAGATTGTACAGCTTCGATATCTGTCAAGTTAATTGCTTTGTTCGGTATTAATTGACTACATTATGCATCTCCATTGAAAGATACTATCCAGTTCTGTAACCGATTTTTTGGACCATCTAGTTCTAATTTGGATATCAGTTAAGTTCTTGAGCTGTCTTAATGAAAAGTTTTCCCTTGGACTTGAGAGTGAACACCTGCATTTTGAATCCTTCTGCCATGTGTAAACCTAAAGAGCTTTGCAAAGATATTTTTATCTGTATTATTTCTGAACTCCAGAATCTGTTAGATTGCTCTCTGATTTGTTCATTGTTTGAGATGGTCATGCAGGTGGAATATTAGACAGAGTGGACAGTTACATATTCACGGGTGCACTTGCGTACTCATTTGTCAAAATCTTTCTGCCACTCTATGGAGTCTGATACAAATCTGGATCAATGCTAAGTGAAACTATGAGGAACAAGTTTCTGCTCTTTTTCTTCTTAAGAGCTAGGACAAGCACAAGCATTACTCTGAACTTGCACAGTATGTATGATTCAAGTGATTAGAGAAGAGGGTTGCGATTAGATTTGCAAATGCACCAGGTTTTCATGATACTCACCTAAATGCAAGTTCAAAGCTGACTTTATACACTACTGTTCGAAGTACTAGAGGTCACTTCAGGCTAACCAGAGGCTGTGGACCAGATTGTCAACATATTCGTGCCGATCTTTACAATAGTGCCGCTGTTGGCTGTGAATATGCTCTCATTTCTTGTAAGGCCCATTCTTGCTTGTGAGTTTTGATTTATAAGATGTCTTTTTTGCAATAAAAATGAATGGTTAGAACTGATCAAGTTCTAATCATATATTTTTCTTGGGCATCCAATAATGTTGCTCTTGCTGTAATTCTATGGAGAGCAGGATGATTAGAATCTTAAGATTATTGTTGCTTTGGTGTAAAATTTTTCATTATGCCTATCAATCTTACAACTCTCAGCGCTGGTACTAGTTTGAAATTACTTGAAAGGATTTTTCCATTAAAAGCTTTGAAGCTCTATGCATGAGCATATGCATATTTCACCGTTAAAATATATTTATTAGCTAACATGATTACATTTGACTTGTTAATATATCGAAATCTGAATTTGGATACTTGAAAGCCTTGAATGGAAATTAGAAATATGTTCTTGGGCCTCTGTTTGCTGTAGTTATTTCAAGATCCCATTTTGATTCAGTACGTTTACAATGTTGATTGATTTCAATTACGATTTGTTACCAAAATTCATGGAATGTTGCAAAAGCCATTATAGAACTTGTAAACAGTTTTTATTGCCTGCATACTTTATTCCAAAGAATTGCTCTTTAGTTCTTTCCAACAGCACGAAATAAATAGAATGGTGAACCAAAATGAGCTGAAGTTGAGATTGGATTGGTTAAATCTCTTGAATCTTGATGCTTCCTTTGTCCGGGGTTATTTTTTAATGATGAGATGAGCATTGAGGGCTAGGTAAAACCCCAATAAAGAACTAAAGAAAACAAAAATCATTAAATACTAAAATCTACTATTTTTATATTTTTTTATAATTGTGATGTCTTTCTTTCCTAAGCAGACTATTCAATAAAGTAAAACAAACGAGGATTTTGTCTAAAGCCCATGGAGATGACCTCCGTAATAGTCGTGACTCATGAGGGCTGCCTTTGCCTTTTCAATTGTGCAGTCGACGGGATCTTTCAAAAGCCCATATTTGGAAGAGACTTAACAATTGAAATATTTAATTTAAATTAAGGGTGAATTGACAGAAACAGAGTTCGAACTCACTAAGTTTGAACTCAGAATCTATGTCTCTAATACTACGTTAAATCATTATGTCTCAAAAACTTAAACTAATATGAATAAATAAATTTAATTTATTGATTAATACTTTAACACTAGTTATGTCTCGTGCTCAAAATGTTGAAACAACTTAAATGGTGGGCTTTTTCTTTTTTTCTTTTTTTTTTTCAAAAGAACAAAACACATGCTCACAACCTAAATGCTATTTGATAGATGTTCTTGTTTTCGCTTGGTATTATTAGTAAGTATTTTTATTATTATTATTGATTTCTCAAGCATATTGCCTCATAGTTAGACGTGCTTTGTGTGTTCAATTTTATGACCTTTGTGCTTTTAAGGCTTAAGTAGTTAACAAACCTAGCCCTCACAAGTTGAGGGTGTTACTGGCAACATGCTAAAGTAGCAAACTATCAATCTTTTACCTTGTAACTTAGTCAAAAGTCACATATATCATAATAATGATCTCAATAATGACCCATAGGATTCACATGGTGAGGAAGTAGGGATCCATTTACTCACCTCCTAAAATGATGAGTATTTGCAAGCATATCATAAACTCGTAGAAAATCATCAAAAATACTGCATAAAATACATATCATCACCTTAATTAAAAGAGTCATATCATGCTTTGAAAAAAAATTTTGAAATATGTTCTTTTGTTCAGTAAGTAGAATACTTACAACTACCCACTTGATGTCTAGTACAGTTTTCCAACTCAAACCGACATTGCAATATCACATTGCATGCCACAGTTAAATACAATTCATAGCATACTTTAACTCTAGATATATAACTCATGATATTTAAACTTTACACATATCAATTACCTATAGAAACTTATAATGATCTATCCATTTAACACCCCATTAACTACTTAACTTAATCCATAGAGAAACTCTAATGCTAGATACTCAAAATCCCTAATTTACACAACTTTACAAAAGTTAGGGTTTGGCTCTCATCTTGATTCATTGAAAAATCTGAAGTTTTGGACTAAGAAACCTCAACCCGTTGCTTATAACCTCCAACATGTAAAAGCCCTAAAGAAATTAACAATAAAATTATTGTACTGATGATGATAAATATGTATCAAAAATACAATATGCTAAAAAAAAAAAAAATACAATATGCTATATATTTGTAGGTCAAAAAAGTGTCTGATCTTACCAAACCTCAATTGCCCATGCAATGATTAAATAAGTTAATATATGGGTGAGTTAGATTCAAGGTTGGGGGTTCTAGGAATTGGGAACTTTCTAAATAAGTTAATATATAGGTGAGTTTTAGATTCAAGGTTGGGGGTTCTAGGAATTGGGAACTTTCTAAGGCTTGGGTTGGGCCTCAACATGATGAGATTGGACCTGATGGGCCATGGTTGGGTCTACCTCATCAATCTTTAATAACAATAAGTAGAAAAAAAGATAAATTAAGAAATGTCACCTTAGTTAATTGGTTGCCTCTTTGGAAATTGAGTAGTAATAAGAGCTGTGGCCAATTTTTATATTAATATTTATGATCCCTATTCTATCACATAGCTTGAAAAACTTTTTATTTCAGTCTTATCTATCTCCTCATAATTAAGATCATCTGCACCAGCATGCATATATAAGAGGGGATATTTTCAATGTATCAATTAATGGCTTAATTAAGTAGTTGTTGACCCATGAAATATATATATATATATATAAGTATTATTAAAAGTGATATTTTTGGTTCAAATATGTCAACCTTATATAGTCCAGAGAGACAAAGACAGGTCCACCGAGACAAGGCCCTCAAAATCCCACCAACCGCATGCATCACGTTTAACTACTAATAATTAGTTTTCATGGCTAAACACAAATTAGGATTACTAGTCAACTTTTTCTTGTGTCTTGTGAACTATAATAATAAAAGATGAAAGTCAATCTCTTATCTTATAACCGAAAGAGCTAAAATAATTGAACAAAGCTGTCCCCAATTATTTCTCTAGGCAACAACCACTCAAAAAGACATGGCCCAAAGCTGCACAACCTTTTTAGATTTCTGGGTTTCTTTGTTTAAACTTCTATTCTTGACCTTACATATGTGTCTATTTGTATCTATAATCCAATTATGACACACACACACACATATGTATAAACAACAATCATGAATTGTTTTTACCTTTTTGGCTTGCTTGTGACAATTTTTTTTTTTTTTTTCTCTTTTTGTTATTTATTTTGAGAAGATGACATTAATGTTTGCTAGAAGTTTCGGATGACATCCATTTCAAATTACTTGAGAAATGAATGAAATATATTAATTATATAATATATAGGTACTAGATGATTCCATGATTGATGGAAGCAAACAAATAAATTGTGTTAAATTTATAATTGTAAGGTGGATTGGTCATGAGGAGAGAAGAAGCATATAGAACAAGACCAAATCAACCCAATTAAGCAATGTATATATCTATGAATTGAAAGCGAAACAAAGAAAGAAAGAAATTTTGAAAAAAAGGAGAAGAAGAAAGTTGTGAATGAGACATGAGAAGTGAATGTTGGGTTGACCTTGGAGATTATAGATGTACAAATAATGAAAAAGATGGAGATAATAGAAGATGGTGATAAAAAGGAAATAGGACCCTTGATTGGAGGATAGCCAACTCATTCATGCTAAGTCTTGCATGTGGAGCCGAAAGTCCATCAAATATAAGAGAGAGAGAGAGAGAGAGAGAGAGAGAGAGAGAGAGTCGTGAGGATGAAGAGGGAGAGGAAAACCAATGGGAGTGGTTTTGTATGTAATTAGAGGGCCTACCATATAAGAGGGCTTTTCTCAATCATATGAGTGCTTACTTTTTGGTGTTTGGGACAAAAGAAAATGTGTGGGATGCAAGGAATGCGTTGTTTCCAAGCTGACTAAAATGAGAAAGAGAAAGACATAAAGAGAGAAATAAAAATTAAAAGAAAAAGAGAAAAAAACATTAATGAAGGAAACTTAAAGGAAGAGCTGGGGAGATATGGTGGGCAAGCATCTGCAAAAGTAAAGAAAGAAGGAGAGAGAGAAGAAAAAGATTGTCTGATCATAAAACCCTAGCTTTTCTTGCACACGCACACCCATCTACCTCATCTCCCCCCCCCCCCATTTTCCACCTCACACCACCTTTTTTTTGGCTTTTCTTTTTATTACTTTCTTTTCTCATTTGCCTTGGATGCTCACTGGGTTTTTGGCTTTACCCCTGTCTGGTTTGTTTTAAAACTTTTACATATATTATCTTTTATTTCTTATATTCATCCAAAAAAAAAAAAATCTTTCATTTCTTATTTTGTAACCTATTTTATGTCTATCTTCTGATGTTGAAGATCCGATATATATATTAAAAAAAAAAAAGGGCCTTTAGGATCTTTGAAAAAGCATATAATAAACTCCAAGACAAAGGAAAGATAGATAAAATTAAGTTGGAGATTCGCTATAGTATCGTGTTTGTAATTGTTACGGATGAAATACGTATACGAATGAGAAAAGTAGAAGATTGTTATGATATATACGATTATCAAGAGGAAAAAGATTTGAAAAATGCAACAGTTTCTATGGTAATTTGTGTAGGGTTTAGGAAATATTAGAAGTTGGTGGATTAATGGCAATTGAGGCTTTTAATGGAGGACTGACCCTGAAAGTGGTTGTTTATCAACTAGGCTTTTTTTTATATGTATATATTTAGTGACCCACCAAACATTTGTGAGCTTTGAAGAGGGCATGCAAAAAGCTGCCAAATGGCTGAGAGTCTTTAGCATATGTTTGTTCTTCATTATAACTGAAATATCCCTCACTCCTAGGAGAGGCTTCTGCAAGACAAAAGTGCTTACCTCAATGCCTTAATGGAAAGTTGTTTATCATTATACTTTCCAAGGAAGGTTGATTTTTATGGAGCTTGGAAAAAGTGTTCTACTTTTATGGGCTCTTCCATATCTATAAGATGCTTGGATAGTGCTCCCCCCTCTCTCTCTCTCTCTCTCTCAAGGAATCTGCTTTCAAGTACTGAGGTGACTAAAGGCAACAATTGCAGGTCCATACTGGAGGGATTGAATTTGGCTTCGAGAGAGAATGATGAAGAAAAGTCTCTTTTCTTTTCATTTGCTTATGTTCTTTCCCTGTCTTCACCCAAATGGACCACGTAGACCAAAACAAAAAAACCTTATGACCATACTAAGTTTTGAGGACACTTTCTTATTTGCAATTGTCATACAACTTGATGATGTGGTAGCTAGTGAAATTCCGTCCTTAGATAAGCACTTGTCAACAAACAAAAAACAAAATCAAGAGTTAATTTTTCTAGGCGGGTCATTTAAGTTGTATAATAGTCTACTAAATATCATTATATTATTCGTTTTGTTAAGGCCCCATCTTGTGTTCAATTCCATTTTGAGTCCCAAAGTAGGATCCAAAGTCTCTCTAACTTTATGTTCCATTTTGATTCCCAAAATAGCATTAATAGTGAAATTGCATCCTTAGATAAGCACTTGTAAACAAAAACAAAAAAACAAAACAAAATTAAGAGTTAATTAATTTTCATTGTTAGGTCGATTTAGTCGTATCAATATTACAGTCGTATATATAGCAGTCTACTAAATATTATTATTCGTTTCGTTAAGGCCATCTTATGTTCCATTTTGAGTCCAAAAGTAGGATAAAGATGAAAAAATGTTGGGCTGTTAGTCTTTCCCATTGTTTTGAGATGTGTAAGGAAGGAATTGAAGCTAGAGTTGTGTGGTCATTGAAAGCTACTTAGGCTAAACTTTGATGTGGGGGTGCACCAAGTTTGTGGAAGGCAAGGTTCCACCTCTTCAAAGTACTCCATACATGCCTTAACTGAAAATGACTCTACATAGTCTTTTCAAAGCCTATTTGTCGATGGAGAAAAGTTCCCTTTGTTCCTAGACTATATTCCATGCGTCTTCAATCATACTATCATAGTCTTTGGAGCATTTCCTACCATTTGCCATTAATTGCCTCTCAGATTAAGTGGACAATCTAACAGTTGACTGAGATTAAGTGGACAAATTAAAAGCTTACCATTCAAAAAGAAAATAATAATAAACAAACAAAATGGGTTTTAGTGAACAGCGGCTAAAAAACCGATGATCAATGTTAATTTTAGCAACATTTTTAAACAAATTAAAGTGCCAAAAATTTGAAAGTTAGTGCAAATAGTTCTATATTTTTACTACAAAAATTTGAAGTTATTATTATTATTATTATTATTTTTGTTATAAGAATTTGGAGGAAAGGATTTGTATTTAACATGAAGTTTTACTAGGTGAGGTAGAATATCTACTTTCCTACTTTATTATGTACAATCATAGTAATTTAGTAAAAATTATTATTATAATATTTTTCCCAAAGAATTTTTTTTTTTCCTAATTAAAATCGTAGGCCAAAGAGACCAATTGTGGCTATTATACCTGAGCTTGATCATAGTAGTATTTACCCTTTGGGAGCCATACAAAAGAAGCCTAGACGGTGGGAACCGCAAGCACTCTCTCAAGTCCAATTGAGCCATAGCCTGACCCAACCCTACCAGAGCATCAATGAAAATTCAAGATGAATAATACTAATTAGGCATGAATTTCCCTGTCCATCATTTGTCATTTATCTTTAAAACTTACAGTTCAATAATCAGTGGAAAGAATATATATAGCTAAAATCCCTATATTAGAAATCCTCAAATCAAATGAATGAAATCTCATTTTGGTTTTCCTATTATCTTCTCCCTTCATAGACAAGTAAAATTCACTCAATAAATTTATAGGTACGTAGATGTAAATCTTCATGGACAATCTCTTATGACCGTTGATTATATATAGTTCTTATGGCCCAAAGTGTAATCCTTGCACAACAAGGAGGAAAAAAGGGTGTGGCTTTCCTATGATGGTACTGGTAGTATAACAGATGAAAAGTACGTATGATAAAGAGGTTTTAGAGGACCTCACCTCCAAAGTACACTAGACTTAATAATTCTTCTCAATCTTATCTTTATTCAAATTTACCATTTAAATAAACTTACATCCTCTTAACATAAAACATTAACTTACAATCTAATCCTCCTAACCATCTGAAACATTGGATTTTTAACATATTGTTTTTATTCAACAAAAAATAGCAACTTCTACTAAGCATGATGATACTCTTCCCCCTTTTGAATGGATCTTGTCCTCGAGGTCCTAGCTAGGAATCCCAGTGGTTTATGGGCTAATTAATTGGCTCAAACTTAGTATTTATAATATTAAAATATTAGTTAAAGGATTACATTTACATCTTCCTATCTATTTAATTAATATCCCAAATTGGCGATATTCTCATGCCAGGTTTTTTTAAAAAAAATTCTAGAGCCATGTAGCGGGAGAGGGGTTTATAAAAAGACTTAGGATAAAACCTATATCCTATTTTCGGCCATTTCAGACACCCAAACCCTAGAGTGAGAAAGAAAGAAGAAAGAGGAGAGAGAGAGTTCTTCTTAGAGGATATTGATCATCCTCAAAGCTTGGAGTGCTTCTATACCTTGAGTAATAAGCTTAACCCATATCTCAAATCCTTTGTTTTAGTGCATACATTTACTGTTTAAATACGTATCTAATTATGCTTAACTATTTTTCAATGTTATGGATTAAGTTAATATTTTATTTTAAGGAAAGAGTAATGCTACATACTCATCCCCTATCTTACTCTCATATCACTGAACTGATGTAACAATACCCATCAGCCATTGTATTAGTCTTTATTAAAAAATGAAAAAAAAACAAAAATCAAGAGCGTATGGGCACTACCACATCAACCTAGCTAATAGTATGTGAGTAGAATGAAAGATAAAAATTTAGAATTACTTTTAAGAAAAATGATTCTTGCATGAGCAAAGAAAGAAATCAATCTAAAATCAATCTAAACATGACTGAAACATCTTGGACACATGATTTTTATTCAACAAACAAAGAGATAATATTAAATTACCAGTTATCCCAAAAGCTTAAGCTGATAGAAAGAGGTAAATTTAATCATTTAACTATTAGTTTAACACTCCCCCAAACGTGTGGGCTCAAACTCTCTTTTAATAGGTGAGGCCCAACACGTGAAATATTTAATTTAAATGGAAGGTGAATTGACGTAGTTAATGTTCGATCCTAGGACCTTTGGCTCTGTAACCATGTTAGAAATGAGTCTTGGGCCTAACTCAACCCAAACGCTAGCTCAAGAGTTGAGGTTTCCCCTCGCCCTTATAAATGGCTCATCTCCTTAATACCCAAGCAATGTGGGACTTCCAACACGCCCCCTCATGTGTAGCGGGAGGACATCCAAGCCAACACGTGCAACAAATGGGAGACGGTGGGCTATAGCCAATTGGGTTTAGTTCTAATACCATATTAAATTACCAGTTATCCCAAAAACTTAAACTGATAGGAAGATGTAAATTTAATCATTTAATTATTAGTTTAACAGATAAAGATAAACTTCTTGCAGGAATAGTCTTCTAAGCATGCAGGGATCATAATATATAAACCCTATCATATATATATGTAATTTTTCAGACCAAAATAAAAACATTGATATGACTCGTTGAAGATGGTGGGCATATGCTACTGCTCAATCATGGGATTCTTTTTGTTTTAGTTGAAGCACACAAATTGTACAAAACATGCATGCATGATATCACTGTTGGAGAAATTCCAAACGAAAATCAATTGCTTAGACATCGCAGGGTGTCGGGAAACCCCATTCCTTTACAACTTTCTCAAGTTTAGAAATTGGAATCTCCAATAGAGAGGTCACAAGAAAAAAACAACCTCGTTGAACATAATCTATGAGCATTGCTAAAAAAACATAAAAATGAACCCCACCAATTTAGATTGGGCATGTGATAGTGTTTCATACAAGGAAAGAAACAAAGTTACTCTAGCTGTCGTGAAGAAGAAGAAGAGAGAAAGAAAAAAAAAATCTAATGGTCAGATTCGCAAATCTTTTGTTTTTGAAGCATGCATGTGTGTAAGCCTTGCAATTTTAGCTAAAAGATCTCCAGTATATATATTACTCTGAATGTATATCACCAACAACATTCTGACAATATTTTGAGGCATTAATTTACATATGAAACATGCCAATTGCCAACCATTAGCTGAATATATGTCATATATATGTTACTCATTATTGTGGCATTGCAAATTTGAAATCGGTTTTATCATAAACTAGATCTCAAATTGCATGAATATTGTCTTAGAGTTTTCACATCCGATTTAGCAAATTTTCTCTCCATTTTAGCTAAAAAATTACATTTTTTTTTTCTAATTTTAACTATCAATTTTTTCAAAGTATCTAAAACACTTACATTGGTCTCAACAAAAAGCTATTTTGTTGAGTCATACAGCAAAAAGACCTCACATCCGGCTAGCTAAAGTGGCTAAGAGTTTACTAAGCTAGTAGAATGCTTAGCAGATTTGTTGAGCAGTGTAGCTCAACAATCCATACCTAATAATAATAATAATAAATCAAATCGTGTTCAGTCTATTTTTGGGAAATGAGAAAAATAGATAAATAAATAATAGTTTAAATAGAAAAGTAAAAGAAAGTTGATAGGTAAAATGCTAAGTCGGATGCAGGAGGTTTGAAAAGGTGGATAGCTTAAATAGAAAAATGTGGTCTTTTAATTAAAATTTAGCTAAATATTTGTTGAACCGGATATAAATGTTCAATCCAACTCTCTATTTTACCCATCAACTTTCATTATTCTATTTAAATATTCGTTCTCACTAATTTTTCTAGTCTCTCTTTATTCTGTATTGAGACGAGAGAGAGTGTTAGAAATTAAAAAATAGTTTTCACCAAATTTGGTGAGCACAGTAACAATTCACCAAATGAGACTTTCTTTTTTTTCAAATTGCTAAGCCAAATGCAAATCTTTTTGTCCCTATTTTAACATTCATATTAGCCAATTAAAATAATATTTGGCTAGCTGAATTGCTCTTATGGGTTGTATAGCACCAAGGACAACACTTGTTTTTATTCCCCCCATCTAAAGATTCATCTCGGTCTCAATCATCCAAGATAACATATAAGACACATTATTTTTCTTCTTTCAATTCCCAGCAACTTTTAACTGGAAGTTATTACCATCAGTAGAAACCCTTGCTTTTTAGAAGTTGCTTTCGAGCATATATACCTTTATTTAGCTGACAATATTTTGATCAGTAGAATAATTTTTGTCGTGGTTGCCCTCAGCTTTTATATGTACTTCACAATTGTTAAAACCAACAAATGAATTAAGCATGTCGGCTCTCAAGGGCTTAGTTCTGAGCTTATCTAAACTATATTTCTCATCTAATAATCAATTTTGAAAATAGATCAAATTTAAAAATCAGTATTATGATTTGAAAAGTTTAATTACCAATTGAACCCATTACATTCTAGGCTGTCTAGATTCTATGCTTGCCAACAACCCTAACTTCAAATGAACTTGCATCAAGATTAATTAAGCATTATATCCACAAGGATTAAGCTATAAATATTAGGAAAAAAAAATACTTTAGTGGTCCTATATATGATTTGACATTTTATCAAATCAACTCCCTAAGGTTTAAATTAAAACCCATTCAATCAATGCAGTGTTATCAAATCACTCCTTGATAATTTTTTCAAGGGTACTAAGCAACAACACATAGGTTGATGGTCATGTCATGTCCAATAACATTTTGACATATGGGCATGTAGTTGTGCCGACACTAAGTGTTGTTGGGGCCTAACCACCACCACACACCATAGGAGGACATTGGGGTGTTCGGCCATGTTTAGAGAAAAGGTTAGGGTGGCTGAATCACCCCTGATGTCTAAAAAAGGTAGTTCCGATACCTCCAAACACACCTCCTTTTTTCTCTTTTATTTTTTATTTTTATTTTTATAGCATTTTCAAAATTATGCGGCAACTGACAAGGTTATTTGGTACTGAATCAATAGCTATATACATGTATCAAAATGTTACTAGATATGATGTGGGCATCAACATAGCTGTGTTATTACGCTACAAAAAAAGGGGGCCAATTTTTTATTTTTTATTTTTATTCAAAAGGGGGCCAATTAATGACTCATGAAAAATACCTTTCCCCCNCCCCCCCCCCCCCAAAAAAAAAAGAAGTCACTATTCATTTTAGTGATGTTTGAATAGTGAAGCTTGCCAAAATCACAAAACATGGGGTCGAGATTCAAGAATAGTGACATTTGCTGTTCAAATATCACTAAAAGAAGGTGTTTTACTCAGGCGATACCTCATCAATGGTGACACCACTGTTGAAAGATGTAATAAGGGGAGTGATTTAATAACAATGCATACTTTAAGAAGTTTGTTAACCTTAGTTGGGAATTCGGTGAAAGTATTTCATAAGAGTAGAAATGCATTTTTTTTTTTTTTTTTTTTTTTTTTTTACATGTCCACACAAAAGGGGGAAAAGAGATTCGAACTAATGACCTCCACTTCATTAAGTGTGGTCCCAACCGATTGAGCTACCTCTTATAAGCGTAGAAATACATATCTGGTCAGCCCTTTTATGCCATAAATTAGTAATCAAAGTAATACTAGAAATTATAGAGGATCTCATCCTTCTTAGCATACTTGGCTCTTCTCACCTTCCTAGCTTCTAGGTTGATAATTAATAAATAGAAATGCTATATACTCTCAAATGCACATTCTCTTATGTGCCACTAAAAAATCACTATTATATTCAAAAGTTGATAGTGATTCATCAAAAATTTAATGATGGTTTTTAGCACTATGGCATGAAGGATGCATTTGGGAATATGAAAGTGTGAGTATTTGTAGCATTCCTCAAAAATAAAATTCAAAAGAGCCACCATTAAGAGTTAGAGAGAATTCATTCATCCAATCTATTTATTTTCTCAATATTAACCTATTTTCCAACAAAGGAAGCCTTTTTTTTCTTTTTTTTTGTTGTCTCTCTCTCTGGGGATAAAAATAAATAGATCAAACTAAACACTACCTAGCAAGATTACATTGTTGATATCCCCCAAATGTGTAGGGAAGGATTTAAAAGATTATCAATATCCCTATATTGTGTAGAGAAAGATTGAGATCTAAACCTCAATTGCAAGTATAAGAAGGTTTATCCTATATAAATAAAATAAATCTTTCTACTGAAGTCACCATATCATAGACAGTGAATAAATAATGCTAAAAATTACATTTCACTTTCTTCTTATTGGGCTGATGTGGAAAAATCCATTTATCATTATTATTATTATTTATTTTTAACAATAGCTTATTCACAGGCAAATAAGCATTGTCAAATTAGTTCAGTATGATAAGAATAAAATGAGAATTTAGTATGTAATATTACTCTTAGTGAATCTCCTAATTCTCTGAATATGTATTGTTATATACTACTCTATGATTCTACCTTCATCTTACTTGGCAAATGTGGCAGTATCTATCAACACTTAAAACTTTTTTAATTTTTTGTATAATTAGAATTGATCTGCATTACCACATCAACTCACTCGGATGAGGTTGAGATAAAGGTATAGTATAGCATCAACCAGAAACCCAATTAAAATAGTGACAAATGTCTATAAATATTTAAAACGTTAGTCTAAGTTAGTAAACTGATATTAATAATCTTTAGAATTTGATGTGTATTTTAAATATTTATAAACACTTTGCACTATTTTAAAAAGATTATTTAAAAAAAATGAAAAGATATTTTTTTCAGACTAATTTAAAAAAAAAAATTCTATCCAATTAAAATTCAGATTTTTGTTTTCTCAGTATCCTGATCGGGTAGTCGAAAATGGAAATATCATCTCCACAAAAACAAAAATCAAAATATGGAAAAATATTCAATCATTCAACAATCATATATTTTTTTTTTGTATAGCCTACTTTCCGCGCGTTCAGATGGGGTTTTTTTAAAAAAACGGCATCGATCGGACGGCTAGGATCACTTGATCATGGTGATTAAGACATTTCGACATGTAGGGTGTAGCTGAATCACAAGGACACGTTCTGCCCCATGCACGTTATAGCAGAGGAGGGCCCCGCCGTAACAGCTCCGTTTCGGACCGTAGATTTTTGGATTTTATCATGTGTACCTGCGTTGTCAAGCCGTACACGTGTCATGACGTAAGATTACGACCATTCCTTCGTCTGGGTCCCACCCCAGTTGATGAAGGTGGATAAATCATATGTCACTTTCCGTCTTACTGTCCTCAACAAATGCATCACTTAAGACAATAGGTCACAATCGTTGGATTGGTGGGTTTTTTTTTTTTTTTAATGATTTAATCTTCGGACACGTGTAATCTTTCCATTTGAGAGACACCAAATAATTATCAAAATAAATCACTGTTAAGTGGTCAACAAAATGTCAATGAAAAAGTCAACCACATCATTTTACATGGAGAAAAATCATAATCTTAAATCATTAAATCAATTCTCCAATCTTTCTTATCCTACTTCACATCGCACATTAATATACTTTTTGCTAAGGCTCGTAAGGACACTCACACTAATTCCAATCAAGGGAATCAACCATATTACTCAAACTATCAACTTTAATCCATCAACTGAAGAAACTAAACATGACCAAATTTTTCTTTTTGTTGAGTGTCAAATATTATATATTCGAACTCCCTAATTTATATTTGTTAATCTTTTAATTGTGTCTTAATCTAATATTTTAGGGTGATTTTGTGTTTTCAGTGTTTTGTAGGTTGTTAAAGGAAAACAACTGCTTAAAGGTAAGAAATGAAAAGTTTAGAAGAAAGTTGGAAAAAAAACCATATGAGGAAATAAGATTGAGCGCACAACCTTAAGCTCAAGCGCATCTACGCTCAAGCCCTACAGGGTTGCACTCGAGAGCATCCACACCATTGACAAGCTTTCAACGCGTGAGCACTGCGCCACATGAGGAACAACGCATTCATGAGTGCGATTGAGTGCACTAGTCATGCGCTCGAGCGCACTCGGCTGACACCTAAGCTCCAACGCCCTTTTTAGGGTTATAAAAACCTAAAAACCCTATAAATAGACCGCTAAGTCTCAAGAAACAAAAGCTAGAGATCAAGTCCGAAATTCCATAACTTTTCTCCCCTTAGGTTTAGTTATACTTTAAGTTCAAGATTTATTTTTCATAATTATGTGTAACTAAATTCTCAACTAAGGTTAACGATGAAGCATCATCAATGAAGAACAACATTGTTTTCATGTTAGTTAATATTATCCAATTTTATTGAGTTTTAATATTTCAATTGTTTTACTTCAAATCAATTGTTGAAATGATTCTTAGATATCTTTTGTAATTCAATGATACATTTGATGATTTGAAATAATTTTACATAATTGATTGCTTGGGTTTTTATTTATATAAAAAAAAATTGGATATCCCTTGTGATTTATTCTATGACTTGATGATTTATGTAAATAATACATACATGAAATGGTTTTGATTAACTCTTTGAAGCGAAAGTAAAATATACCTCAGATTTTATTGTGAGAACTTTGAATAATATTGATAAACATGAAATATGTTGCTATGATTTGGTGAATGTGTATTCCAAAATCTTAGTACTTTATCTTTTGACTATTTTATTTTATTTAGTTTATGTTTTATTTTCAAAGCAAAAAAATCAAACATTTTTCGGAACTAAGTTAAGATTTAATTGGTTTAGGTATATTTTGTTTTCATCAGCACAAATCCTTGTGGGTTCGACCTCGCACTTGCATCTCTATATTGCAAAACAATTCATGCATTTGCAAGTCTATTAAAATTTTCATAATAAGTTTTTCGCGCCGTTGCCTGAAAATTGTTTGATTTTTGAAAACAATTTATTTATAAATTGGTTTTTATCTTTCTACTAGTTATAGTTAGGATTTTTAAGTTTTGCAAATTTATTTATTTATTTATTTTTTCTTAATTTCTTGTCGCTAATAAATAAATAAAAGGTTAGTTTGTGTTTGTTTCTATTTTGCAATTTCTACCGAACCAGCCCTGCAACAGTCGCTCAAGCCCACATCAGTACGCTCAAGCGCGCTCGAGCACATAGCAGCAGCAAACGAATTAGCACCCCTGCGCTCGATCCTATCCATGTTGTGTTCGAGCGCACTAGCGTAGCAGATAGCACCAGCAAAGGATCCTGCATAGTTGCGCAAGCTCGAGCGCAAGCACGCAGCAGGCATCATTACTGACATATTAGCACAACTACGCTCAATCCATCTCATCCTGCGCTTGAGCACACCTTCGCAGACTGTACCAAGATGGATTAGTACCTGAAATTTTGCCAAATATATTTTTGGTCCATTATGTGAGTTTTTAAGTTTTATTTTTACTCTTTGGTATTTTGTTTAGTTTTATGCTTCTATGTTAGTTTTCCGTTTTGATTTTATAATACACTTTTGTTTATTTTATTTCTTAAAAACAAAAAATGATTAATGTTTTATGTGGAATATTTGCATCACATGTCAATGAAAAGAGCTTTTATTGATCGAAGATCAAAAAGAAAAATTTGCATCTTTGTTTTTATTAATAAAGATGGTATATCTCTTGAAATGCAATAACTCTTTTGTTCTTAAAGAAATAGTCGATGCTCTATCATTGTGGAAAAGGGTGAAGTGCCTACGGAACATGAGTTTCATGATAATCAACTGTTTGAATTGACTAGAAATGGGTGTGCAAGTGCATTCTTGCCTGGTAGCTATAAGGTTTGACTTAGAGTCTCATGAATTGTCTGTCCTTCTCGAAAGAATTTCTTTCCTTCTACTCATGTTTAGTAAGTACTTTTGTTGAGATGTTCACACACACACCTTCATGACATGTCTTATTCTTGATATCCTCTGACCAGCTTTTCCGACAAGCATTTCTCATCATCATAATGTTTAAAATTCTTGATCAATGTGATAGTACTCCTTGTTTGTATACCTTATTGTCATGGATCATTGCTTAAAGTGTTAAAGAAAGAGAGTTTAATATGGTTAGCTAGGTTTGAGTTGTGTCTCATATGTCATTGGTTGAGGTTGGATTTGATTTTTGATTTTGGTACGTTGTTTTATTCTTGAGTTGGACTATGAGATGATTTCATGCCTTGAGTTGTGTCTCTTATGTCGTGTATAGTCGGTTAATGACTTGAACAATGGTTGTCCCTGTTTTTCTTGTTCAAATTACGTTTGAGATTTCTGTTTAATCCCACTTACTAAGAAATGTGTTTTTTTCTTATTCCCTTGTGTTTTGGCTATTTAGGTTGAGAACCTTTTCCTTTTGATTGGCTGTGAAAGTGTTCTCTTGGTTTTGGCTTGTTGAATCTTATTGTACAAAATTGCCACTTGGCTTCTTAATAAAATCTTTTTAAAACATTTTATGAAAACCTTTTAAAGGGTATGGTATCATGAGAAGTCATTTCGAGACTTTCATAAAAGTTTATTTCGTGGTTTATTTCTATGTGACGTCTACTTACTAAGTTGTGGAGCTAAGTAGTTGCTACCATTTCCACCTGTATGGCATTTATTTGTCTTGCAATTTGACAGATACTAAAATGAGTTGGAGCTTATAGAATCTTTTGTAAGGCATAAGATGTGGAGCGCCACAATTTTATTGTATTTTAGTACGTATAAATTTCAATGATGTATCTTCGTGTTAGTTATCTGTTGTTATTTTTGAATTGTTATTTTTGTAAGAGATTTTTTGAAGTATTAATTGTATGTCATATCATGTTTTTTCGCATTCCGAAAGTTCTTTCACTCTGATAGGCATTTAGAGTATTTTTTTTTTCAGTTAATTATCGGTTAATTTATTTGGAAAGGCTGCCACTAGCTTTCCAAGTTAATTATCCTTATTAATTAAATATGAGAGGGTTACAATAGGACAATGATTCTTTCTACTTTTTGCAACAATAACGATGGAAACCATCTGGATGGCCGGCTATGAGCCAGAAGGTTCACGAGATTCACCACACTAATACAGTCCAACTTGCAAAACAAGCAAACAAGCTTTTATGTTGAGTATCAATCAAATGGTCCGTTCAAATGTTTTTGAAGAGACCAAAAGAAGGTTTGTTTTTTTATGAGCAATTCATCCTACAATAAGGAATAGATGTAGGAGTCCATAAGAGGTAATTTAATCAGTTGTGAACACGCCTTATGAAGCGAAAGTCACTAGTTTAAATCTCAATTCTTTCTACCTTTGTGTGAACATGTCAAAAAAAAAAAAAAAAAAAAAAAAAGATATAGGAAGGCAACATTGTTATGCGAGCTAAATAGGTCATTTGCCCCTTTCGCCTTTTCTTGGCTCCACCGTCCACCTATAAGAGATACATACAAAATAGTCACATTAAAACAAACAAAAAAAAAACGGAATTTTTCTTCAAACTGAGTTAGAAAAATTTTCTTAAACTTAGTCTATAAAAATGATATATTTTTGTATAAATTTATAATATAAAAGGCTGATTTTTTTTTTTAAATTAAGTTAGAAATTTTTTTTTTTAACTTAATCTATAAAAATGACATATATCATTTTTTTATAAATTTATAATAATACTTTTATTTTCTCTATGCGGCGATATTTCACTATTGATTTCATGTTATATGACCCTATTCTAGGATGACGTAGTGCCTAAGAAAGAGAAAAAAATAAAGAAAAGTAAAGAATAAAGAATCAGAAAATTGAAAATAAATAAAAAAATAAAGCGTGCTAATGATAAATATTTAAAAACAGGTTGTGCTGCCCTGGATGGACCACTTGCATGCTCTTTTAATAAAATTCTATTACCAAATAGACGTGTCTCTTTCCGACTCTATATAATTTATTTATTTAAAGATATATAAAATTTAGGAAAAAAAATTAAACGAAAAAAGCTTTAATTTATCTTATTATCTTTTTATTTTATTTTATACTACCCTTTACTTTTATATTTAAAAAATTAAAAACCAATCATATCCTTTTTGAATAAACACAATTGAGGAACGCTATTTATAGAAAGTAGAAAATGTCATTTTTATCTTTTTTATTAAAATTTAATAAGTGTTTTCAGACTAATTTAGGAGTAGCAATTTGTGTCCGCTTATTTAGTTAGATTGTGTCAAGACATGAGTTTGTAGGTCAACATAACATAACACATTTAATTAAACGAGACAAACTCTTTAATCTTTACTCACTAATTTCTAGTTGAGCTCGTGTCAAATTCGAAACTCTTGTAAAAAATTGTCAGTCTTATCATATGTCGGGTTTGGGTTCAGGTATTATTAAACGGGTGAGACCTTTTAACCTTTATCTATAATTTCGTATCATATTCGTAAGTCTCGTGAAAAAATTGACAATTAGACCTACATTGTTTATAATAAGAGCTCGAAATCTCTATCAATCTCTCTCTCTCATGCAATATGGCCTCAATACTTATAATAATATTATAGTGGCTGCGATTAACAAAAACATATTTAAATGAAAGAGCTTACAAGTTGTTAAAAGAGAGTTTTAAATTAATGATTTGGCCGTCCAATAGTACATGACCCATGTGATTTCATTACTGGAGCCATTAAAAAACACCAAGCAAACAAACACCAAATTCAATGTATAATAATAATATTATATATATATAGATCATGCTATATTATACATGGCCCATGCATAATATAGCATCCATAATGTCCACAATATATAATAATGAAATAAACATGATTAATTTAATCACATACCGTACACCCCACAATTGACATTCGGCAGAAAATATTTGCAAGCATAATTGGAACTTATAGGATGCGCGTATTAGAGGGAATTTAGGCCAACATCCCAATCCTTGAGACCTTCAATGCCAAAATTCTATGAACATGGAACATCATATGGTTCCATTTTTATGACATTGATTTTCCAACAAATTGCATCCAATGGGTAGGATATGTTGGGGTTTTCAATGACATTAAAAAAAAAATTAATTATTTGAATGCAAATTCATATCTTATTGAAAAATATCTCGTCTGCCACCAATTTTTTCACAACCCGCAAACTCAATGTGTACATATTACAAAATTAGCAGATTAAATAGATCGAAATAATATTTGACTTATATAATATTATACATACACCCAGAGACGGAGCCAAGTTTTAATTTGAAGAAGGGCCAAGGGCAAAAATAAAAAAATTTAGGTAGGGACTAATTGGCAAAAAAAACATTTTTTTTTTTTTTTTTCCCTAAATTTTTCTTTTCTTGTGATTTGAGGGGACCAGGGCCACTCCCAGTCATTTAGGGGTCCCTGCATATACCTTGACACGACCTGAACTCAAAATGCGATATAAGATCTGACAATTTTTAACATGGTAGACGAATCTAACACAAAATTAGCAGGTTATGGCTTATAAGTGTTACCAGTTTAATTAAATGAGTCGGATTAGAATTGACTTATATAGTATTATATAGTTATGTTTCGACACAACTTGAACTTAATACGTGAACACGAATTACCACCCATAATCTTAATCTGCACAATCTTAATCTGCACGGCTGCGAAGGATTTGAAGGCGGCGGCAGCCACAATTTGGTGAGGCAAAACACACCATGAAAAATTCAAATTTAAGGGTTGTTATCTCGTATAGAGAAGGAAGGCCGCCTCCATGATAATGATGTCGCAACTAATCCTTAAAGGGGCGGTGATTATATCATTCAACTATGAATATGGAATGGTGGTAAAAAAGTGTCCCCTTTTCCCTGCGTACGTATATGCTAGAAATACAACAAAATGATAAACAATGATGATAGCAAGGGGAAATATGGAAAGAAGGAAGTGCTTTTTGTTGGATCCCTGCTCTTCTCCCACGCTTGAGAATTGCATATTCAAAATCAAGGAACTATTTTTCCTCTCAGCAAATGATGAGGAAACCAGCAGAACAACCAAATTCAGCAACAATTTTGGGATATCACTCACAACTTGCTAGAATTTGGTGAAAATTGAAGTTGAGTAACATGCAGAGAGCTTCTTCAACCAAGAGGATCAGACTGAGCATTTAATCCCCCATAAAAGAAGGCAAAAAGATCAAATTAAGGATGCGATGATGCTAATCTTGAAAAGCTCAATAAATATATGAAGCAGAAAGGGCTTAATATCAGCAGGGTTAAAATTCTTTTTACTTGATAACTTGGTTGCATTGTTGTCAAGTGTACAACAAACAATAACCACCACCACCACCACCTTAGAAAATGAAAAAAAAAAAAACATTACAGTAATACCAATATTCAAAGAAAGAGACTAAACATAAGCAACTGTACAAAGCCATCCAGTTACTAAAATATTTGGTTTCTTGATTGGGAACAATAGGGCCTAAAGCTCATAGACAATTAGCAAAGGAGAACCACAGACTTGGTAATTTGAAAAAAGATCAACTAAAACAGTAAGTTATGAAGCACCTTAGCAACGAAAATTAATTGGTGGAATCATTTCCAAAATGCTACTCCTCCTCTCAGCACCTCCAAGCTGAAGCCGAGACGAGCTCCTTCCGCTGCCAGCAGAGAACAAGGGAAGACTGTTTCTTCTCGACGTGGAACCCCCGAACCGGAGTCCTCTGCACCAGACACTCCGCTTGCGACTCTGTGAAGTTACTGAATGTCAAGGGGGAGAACCCAGATGACAAAAATACATTCTTCCATGGAGGCGTTCGATCGAGCAGACGGTAGCGGCCCAGCACGATTTTCTCAATGCCTGGCTGCAGCAAAAACCTCTCTATCTTTTGCAGGGCATCAGGGTTCACATTAACAGCATCCAGCGACTCGAGCAGGCCAGAATAAGATTGAATGGCATGGATAATGTGGTGGGGAAATGGGGCATCGGTTCGATCACAGCCTCTATCCAAAGAGAGAACAATTTTCGGGGAGAGCTGCTTTATAAAGCGGAGGACCGAAGGAAGGGATACAGGGTAGTTCCATAAGGAAACAATTGACAAATTCACAGCAATTGCTTCAGTCTCCGAGAAACGAGGTGGCAGTGGCCAAGGACCGGACTTCAAGTGTTCAATGTTCACAATTTCGAACTCAAATGCAATGTTAACATCAGAAGCAAAATGTTTCAGATTTTCTAGAGTGAAACCGAGCTCGAGTTCATCGTGTGTGGATGGGGATGCAAATGCAGTGATTTTAAGAGCAGGAGCACCGCCATTTCTCAAGGCGAGCTCCTGCATAAAAGAGGCCCATTGCCCACCAAAACCAATATCAAAGTCTATAATGTGAACTCTATCACAGCCTTCAAAGGCCTCAAGAAGGGCTTGGTTACAGGTAAAATTGGCAAACTGAAGAACAGGGGAAACCTCGGAGAAAGACTTGTAAGCACCAATCTTCAAAATGAGACTAATAGGCGGTGGTGGTTGCGGTGACAAAGGCAAAGGATTACCAGTGGTGTTCATATGGAGGAGAAATTGCAAGGCCTCCTTGAAATAGGAAGCAGCCCTTTGGAAAGGCTTACCGATTGGAGAGAGCTGGTGATTGAGCCGCGCCAATATCCCTTGCGCGAGTATCGAATTCCCGGTTTCGATCAGCTCTGCTGCCTTTAGTATCTGGTCAACTATGGCCTGCTGAAGAAGGTGCTGCTGCTGCTGCTGTTGCTGGCTCGCCAATTCATCGCTCGCCATCTTCTGCTTCGCCGCCGCCATCATTGGCCTCTGTTGCTGAGGAAGCATCTGACTCGGTTGTCGCCGAAAAATTATGTCTGGCCCAGATGGTGGGACCTGATAGTTTGAACCAATAGCGCCGGGATTGAGCCTTTTCGCCGGCGGCGGTGAAAGAAGGTGGTGCTCTTGCAACTGGGCATACGTCAAAGGCATAAACATGGCGGGGTTTTGGGCATACTGAGCTTGATTCTGGTTGATTATCATCTGGGGATTGAAAATCTGTGGCTTCTCATCCACGGCTTCCATTGCTTGCAGCTGTTGTTGATGGAATACGCCCGGTAAAAGATTGCTTGCTGGAACGGAGAACAAAGGGTTGGTGTGCGGATTGGGAGTGGAAACCGAACCAAACCTTGCATTGCCGAAGGGAAAATCGGGAGAGGGTAGAGGTAAAGAAGGATCAATGTTGGGAACGGAATTTGCTGCAGAAATGGGTTCGAGACCAAAGCTAGTAGCTTGGTCTACGATACCGAAACCAGCGTTGAATTCAATGTTGTTGAATCCCATAGATGGGTCCTCAATATCCCCCATAATCAGCCGGAGAATGGACTGCTCGTGGCCAGGTGGGGACTCAGACAACACGCCTTCCCAATCCTCCATTCTCAGCCCACATTTTTCACCTATGTCGACGCCGGCGTGGTGGGGCGGGTTCTCGACGGAGGCTGAGGCTGCTGTTGCTGACGCTGCCGCCGCCACGCCGTTTGTGTTGGTGGTGGTGGTGGTGTCAGTGGAGCCGCCGCCGCCGTGGCCGAGAGAGGAAGACAGGGTGGATGTTGAAGTGGGAGGGCTGGGGCTTCTTCTGGTGTCAAGAACTGAGGTGGGCTCAGTGCCCACATAGCAATTTTCTTTGTTGATGTGCCACTTTTGTTGATGCTGATGCTGTTGTTGATGATGATGATGAAGATTATGATGATGATGATGCTGCTGATGGTGCTGGTGCTGGGACAGTGAATCTGAAGATGCAGTAGAGAAATCTAACACCCCCTTCCCTTGAAACTCCTCAAAGGGCAGGGGCATGGCCTTCATCTAAGAAAATGAACAACAACAACAACAACACCCACAAACTCAAGAACCCAAAAACCTCCAGCTTTTAGCAGACAAGAACCCCCCACCCACCAAATACTTATAACTAAACAAAAAAAAGCACAAATCAGAAAAATGGGTTTGGTCTCAAATTTATGACTTGAAAGACCTCAAAAAACAAAATCAGATTTTGGAGGGTTTCAAACTCTGACACAAATTAAAGACACCTGTGTGTTACATGATGCATGCAGAGCTCAAGAAACCCATTTCGCCACACACCTCAACTGCCACTTGCTTCCCCCTCTCCCCTCCCTTCCCTTCTTCTCTCTTCTCCAAGGGCTCTATATTTTTGTAATATAGCTCAAACCCATTTTTGGCATCATCTCCTCCCTTCTTCTTCTTGTGCTTTGGTTTAGGAAAAAAATAAACACTTTGGTGGGGTTTTCTTTCTTCTCTCTTTGGAGCACTCTGTCTTCCTTGTGTCTTCTGCTATGGATGCGTGCAACATATAAAAGTGGTAAAGTGCTCTCTCTCCCTTTCTCTCTCTCTATATTTTTTTTTTAATGTTTTCTCATTTATATTTTTTTTTATGTGGCTTTTGTCTGTAGACGTAGTTATCTCCCCTAGTAGGGTCTCTATCACTCTCTCCACCCCCACTCTCACACACAGCGCGTGAAATTGTAACATTCACTACAGCACATAAAAATTTTAAAAATACAATTTTCACGAATCAAATAAACAGACCCATAATTTTTTTAAGGGGAAAAAAAAGTTTAATAAATGATTTTATAAAATGCTCAGCATATCTTGGGGTAGAAATTGTACACTTTCTCTCATGGGCGCGTGGATTACTGCTTCTGAGTGTTATTTCTTTTTCTTATTTTCTTTTCACAGGGACCAACGAGACAGAGAAAAGGTAAATTGGGTCAGTGGGTTTTCATAATTAACTAATATTCCCATACTGCCCTTGGTGCTTTCTGTCTTTCGAAGTGTAACTCTTACTCAAGGGTAAGTAAATTCAGGGGTATAACAGTAGTTTCGATAGAACAACCTCTGCGGGCTAGGTTTTCGAAACTGAATCTGACGACACGAGATAATGAGAGGCTTTTTGGGGTTTTGAAAATATCGAGACAGATTTGACGGATGAGATATTTTGTTTGAGATTAAAACGTGTGGCTGAGATTGAGAGAAAATTAACGTGATTTTTAGATCCAACCACTAAGCTCTGATTTGGGCTTTTTGCTGATAAAGCAAGGGTGCATTTGTCATTTAGACTATTTATGAGGATAAGTTAGTCATATACGGGGAAAGAGCAGGGTAAATTTGTCCAGATGTTGACGCTTTAAGTCCTTTTTTTTTTATGCTTATAATCGGCTGCTACTCATGTGCTTAGATAATTGTAAAGACGCAGTATTAGATGGAGACGTGTGGGTCCAAATTTAATCAAACTTTCAAATGAAAATCATTTTGAATAGTCAAGATTTAAAGCTTTTATATTTAATGTATACAATGTCATGTTATTTAAATTTGTTAGGAGTAACTTTACTTTAAATATCTGAGTTATTACACAATTTGAAAAGCTTCTAAACTTCCAAACCTCTCAATTTAGACCTCTAAATTTTCAGTTGCAATCAATTTGGACATTTCCTTCAAATTTAACAGTTAACTTTAAATCTCTGAGTTATTACACAATTTGAAAAGCTTCTAAACTTCCAAACCTCTCAATTTAGACCTCTAAATTTTCAGTTGCAATCAATTTGGACATTTCCTTCAAATTTAACCGTTAACTTCTATGAATGAAGATGTTCAAATTGATTGCAATTGAAAGTTCAAGGATTCGAATTGAGAGATTTTAAAGTTTAGGAACTTTTCAAATCACATAGCAATTTAATAGTTTAAAGTGAAGTTACGCCAATTTTTAAAATACGTGTCAATCTTGACATCATTTACACGGTTAGAAAAACTAATTTTAAATCATAACCATAAAATAGATACTATTCGTTTCATTTGAAACTGAAAGCCGGATTGAAAATAGACGAACTTTACTCTTTTGATATAAATTTGAAATTATATTTAAAAAATGAGTGTCCGTAAAAGGTATTAAACTCAAATTGATATGAAAGTTGACACATCAGTTACTAAAATGTGAATTGTTACGTAACAGTCCTTGTGACACTAGTTTTCATTAAATATAGCTGTAACAAGAGTTTGTAAGATTACAGTAATATTGTAATACTTCAAACATATTTTTTAGACTAATGCTAAACTTGCAATTGGTTTGCAACTCTTTTATATTTTTCTAACGCATGTCATCATGCGATTATAGCCATGTCAGTTACTTAAAAATAAATAATTTTAACACCCTTCAATAACATGTTGACGTGCCTGTAGATTGTAAAAAAGTTGTAAACCAATTATAGATCTAGCATTTAAAAAATAAATAAAATAAAGGAACACTTCAACCAAAAATAACCAACGTGTCTTTTCAAATCTTATACCATTGAAAAGAAGGAGAAGAAAAGAAGCTTTATTAGAATACAAAGTCATTAGTAAACAATAAAAAAATATTTAATATTTTGGATCAAGATTTAGGTTCATTGAAAACATGTTTTGTTTTAAAAATAATGGACTGCAAAGTCCAAATGGTTTAGTTTGGCAGGCTAGCTAAAGAAGTCATAGTTTGTTCATGGAAAATTACGTTTATTCTCTTTAATTTATTATTGAAATTATAATGTTTCAATTTCTCTATTCAAAATGATAAAAATACCTCCAATCTACCATTTCCTAATTTTTGTCCCCTTTTTTGGTTTTTTAGAAATTTTCTTTGTTTTCTGAATTTTTTGCCTCTTCCTTTTTTTTTTAAAAAAAATAAATAAATAAAATTGTATCTTCCCGAAATTATTTGTGCCTAGAATTCTCTATGTTTTTTGGGAGGGGGTTTTAATTCTTTTGATTTTTTTTTTTTATTGAGTAAAATGGTAGGTCAGGGAGACTAATTGTGACTATTTTAATTGGACGTGGGCGTGGGCGTGGGCGTGGACGTGACCATAGTAGCACATACCCCTCTGAGAGCCGTACATGAGAAGCTTAGATAGTAGAAACCGTAGACACTCCTTCAAGTTCAACTTGAGCCATACCTTAACTTAATTCCACCAAGGCATTAGTGAAAATTTAAGATAACTAATACTAATCAATCATATGTGGAGATTCTCCATTGTGAAAATTCAAACCCACGCCCTAATATATGCTCTGATTACTTAGGAATTTTCTTAGATCATTGAACCACCACCATTGGTTCTATTATGAAAAGGATTTGAAAACTACAGAAAAATTTTGTAATTTTTCAATAGTTGTCTAAACTTTTTAATATGAAATTGTGGATTGCTAAATTGTCAATTGTGTTGGATCTTGTGTTTTGGAATATAACTAGGATATTGGTAATTCTAGTGTTATTATTCATTGTATTAATCAATCACTCAAAATTGATTAATGAATAGCATCCAAGCTAGTTAGTAGGATTGATTGATAATCGTAGGTGCATGAAGCTCATACATGAAGGTAGTGCCCACCCATAAAAAGGACAGGATCCTAGCAAAATCCGGATGAATTACAATACAAAAACAAAAGTCTTCTCTTATTAATTGCAAGAAATTAATCTTTTTCCTAAACAAGTTGCTTGTTTAAAAAAACAACAATAATATCGACTTAATGATTGGTGAAATAACATGGAAAAGCAAGACAATCAAATGAGCTTGCTGGTCGGAGTCCCTTTCATTTATAATAATAATAATAATATTTAAATCGAGTTCCAAAATTTTTATTTTATTAAATCAATATGTACTAAAAATGCAATAATTTATTTTGAAAACCACGTTGTAATTAGATCAATAAGATTTTTTTTTTTGTTTTTTTGTTTTTCTGACACTCTTATTATTATTGTACACTTCTTTAATTTGAGGGCTCCCTTTGTCACCCAAGTCAATGTAGCGAAAGGCCACAAGAGCTCAAGAATGATAAAACAATTGAGAAAGAAAACAAAATTTTGGGCTGAAAATATCAAGGTGATGTCATTTATTTCTTCCCACAATAATTCATCATTGGTAGGCACTCGTCGTAAGAGAATGATAGGTTTTAAAAAATTTAGGTGGAGGTGTTCGGCAAACTCTCTTGTCTTTGTTATTGTAGTTAACATTGATTGATGTGGTATAAAATTTTAAATTTTTTGTATTAAAAAGTAATTTTTTTTTTATTTGTAGTGATTTTTTTAATTTAAAAAGTAATAAAAAGTAAATAATATGATATAAAAAGTTAAAAAATGTGATTTTTTTTTTATGTTGATATTTTTTGAGAAAAAGAAGTACGAATAGTGTTGAAGGGAGGGGAAGGGGTTGCCAAACAGTGTCTTAACCTGCTGAAAGCTTTTTTCTTTTTTATTTTGATATTTTGTTATTTTCACTTTTTACGTAATCAATATTGCGGGGAGATGTTTTCAAAATGTAGTTGAATCTACTTGAGACTACACTTCCTCGTGAAGCGGAAGTTAATAAATCGAACTATTTTCCTCATTTCTTTTCTCTTTGTGGGCATTATTTCAAAAAAAAAAAAAATTTGCACGGAGATTCATGTAACATTTAGCCAACATAATCTTGGGAAATATGAGATATTTTTGGAGTAAAATAACCATTTTCCATGCTACTAGCTAGTTGATCAAAATTCATAATAATTATTGGCTTGAAATATTGTTAGTAATTTTAGTAAATAATGTGATTTTTTTTATATAAAATTTATTTATTTAAATAAATTTTAAGTTGTTCGTCTACTTATGAAGGCAAATAAGCCATATATATGATAAATAAGCAATATATGACATCTCTCATGCACATACCGCAACCAATAATTATCGCTTCGCCCTGATGATTTATTTAGATTGCTTTGTTAAATCTGCTGTAACACTTGGGAAAAAAAACCCTCTCTCTCGCTGTCAAATTATCTAATTAGTTTGTGTTAATTGTTTTGTGTATTTAAAATATGAAAATAATCTTTGGTTGTTATTGTATTTTAGGAGGGTTTTTTTTTTTAAAAAAAAATAATAATAATTCTAACATCACATTAAAAATTAAGAGTTAATATATTATAAATCTTTAAGTTAACGCGTCAAAACTGTAAAATTTCTATTTTTTTTTTTAATTTTTACTCTTTATGTTAATCGAAATATTAAATAAATTCACACTGTTAAATTTTCTCAAATTTGTTTAACACCCATTAGTCCTAATTAAAACGAAATATTAAATAAATTCACACTGTTAAATTTTCTCAAATTTGTTTAACATTAGTCCTAATTAAAACGCACAATTTTGATTGAGATTAACTTCAATCCAATTTTTGACCGGAGACAACGCTGAAAAGCAAAAAAATAATCTTGAAGGAGAACTCTTAAGTTTTCGGTAGGGGATCCTGGTCTTCCCACGAATTTCTTTCTCATCATCAAGTTTCAGTAAAAGAAACTGCATTTTTTGCACCTCCAACTGCAACCGCCCAATATTTTCAGATCTCCTTAGTGCCTGTTCAGAAATTTTCCTTCTTTTGGCATTCACACTCTCATCTGGATCTACTGAAGTTAGTCCCAATCAAAACATACTGTATTTGAAATGTTTGTTAATATTTTTATTTTTTCAAAAATAAGACGACTGACAAAAAAAAAAATATATATATATTAACAAATTATCCAAAATACTTTTAAAAGCTAAATAGGGAAGGCAATCAATTATGGAGTCAAAAAAAGGGTACGTGTCTACGTGGTACTATGTGTCAAATCATATTATTGGGAACACCGCCATAAATGGGTGGGACATGATCTAACGAGGTAACTTTCTATCTGTTTTATTGTTTCCATAGGTTTTTTTTGAATATCATGCTTCAAACACATATATTAAACAACCCTTCATTATATTTATATATATATATATATATATATAACATGTTGTTTGCCTTCCAAAATCCAAAGTTGCTTTCAATTTTCCCCCCTCTTTGCAGCTCTCTCGACAGTACGATGGGCTTTATCCGGACCCTGCAAATGGGCAGTCTTAGGCACAGTCAATAATGTTTGTATACCCTTTCCACCCTATACTTTTCCATGAAACAAATTGACTTGAAGAGACAATACTAAACCTTAAAGACAGCCCTGTGAATCTCAAGAAGTTGGTGCTTTTGTTTTTGCATTCTTATTTCTTTTAATTTATTTTTTCTTTTATATTATAGTTTTTTTTTTTTTTTTTAATGAGAGATCTAATAACGAGCATAAATAGGTAAAAAAGTTGTTCCGTCGAACGGGTAGTAAAATATAATGATAAATTATGTTGTGAGTATGAAAATTTACTGTTGTATCGAAAGAAGATTAGAGAAACTTAAAGATGTTTGCTTTGGTTGTGTAGGGAAGATGAAATTTTTTGAGTATTAATGTTGGGAGGGAGGGAAGAGGGGGGGGACATGCTTAGGTCTGCCATGAATTGTTTAGGGAAACCTTGATTTGGACATGTCAGAGTGTCACAGACAGAAGGCTTAGTTTATCTTCTCCCTCCCATGTGAAGGCTAACAACAACTCCTTCTCCTCCCTCCTATGAAGTGTAAAGTGACACCCAACTTAAACCACATTTGTTTCCCTCTCACTCTCTTCTTGAGTTTTCTATTCAAAAGTTTTTCCAGTTTTTAAATCTCTCACTCTCTCTCATTTCTCTTCTTCTTTACTCTGCTGGCTAAAGGGAGTGGTAATATGTTCTTTTCTCTGCTCTCAAGACACCCACACCACAAGCAATATACAGACACAAAAATTGCCTTCGCTGGACCACCCTAAACAAAGCTAAAAAAGAGGCATTATTTCCTACCCAAAATCACTCTTCATACAAATATATAATATTTATTATATGTTGTCTGTGTATGTGGTTTCATTGAAGCCTCCCCCCATGGAACTCATCCATAGCAAATCTAATCCCACTAAAAAACTACCCCATATATAAAAGGCTTGCTTGGGAGTCTTTATATATAATCAAACATGATAATTAAACTTTCACTAGGCATAATTTATTGAGAATAACTTCTATACGGCTCTAGCGTAAATCTATTTATTTATAGCCTCCAATAAGGGTTTGATCGACAGTCTGGCATATATAATCAAACATAATAATTCGACTTTCCCTAGGCGTCTTCTCATATATAGCTTCTTACTACAAAATATAATTTATTAAGAATAACTTTTATCCAGCTTTGGCCCAATCATAATGAATTCATAAGCGGAAATGTAGATTGGAATAATAAATAAGAGAAGAGAAAGAGAAAAATATTAAGGTGGTTCAATAATATGCCTACATTCACAAACTAAAACTCTATACGCTACATCTTGCTTTTATTGATTGATTTGATAATACATAAAACGCATCAATATATTGAAGCCAAAGAGAAAGAGACTCTCATACATTAGAAATGTGAAACAAGCCCACATATTCTCTAACAATTTTCAGCCTGAAAGAGTTTGACACGTCAGCTTGAAACCCACTAACGTGTCAAACTCCTGGCTAACATGTCAAACTACTATTGGAGGATGTGAATGAGTAGATTTACGTATAAAAGTTATTTTCTAATATATTTGTAATGGAGAACATGGGGGACATTGAAGAAAAATGGGAAGATAAGGTCAGCAGTCGGCTCCGTGACTTGTGACAGCAACTTTTTTAGATCACGAGATCATTTTGGTTGAAACAACTCAAGAGTTAACAATTTCTAGATATAGTGCAACATTAATAAGAAAATGACAGAAATCCATGCATGCAATACATGATACATCTGATTTGTAATGTCTTTGACTTCTACTTCAAGCTTTTATTTTTTTATTTCTTCTTGGTTTTTTGCAGGCCAATGAAGATTGTGAGATAAATAATCATGTTTGGTTTTTGGTTGGTTGGTCGCTGTCTGAGCAATAAATAGTTCAATGATGTGAAAGTATAAACAAGTGTAACATCCAAGAGATATCTGCAGGAGCTCAAGCCAAATTCTTTGGTAGAAAAAATAGTATACAGAGGCAAATAATTAACGCATGCATCATAAAGGAGAGAGATAGGAGAAGAAATTGAAGAAATTCGTTGGTTTAATTCATTTCATAAAACCAGTTTAATAAAAGAGGGTTATCCATTCCTCATAAACATTTCCAATATCTTGTCGTAGACCAGTATTTTTCTGGGATCTTGTCACGGGGTAAGTAGTGTACTCCATTCGTCTTGTGATAGGTTCTGATATCATGAAGAAATTTATAAGCCTAACTCATCTCATAAAACCAGTTCAATAAGAAGAATTAGGATCTTCGTCATTTCAAAATCCCTCATACCCTTTCAAAATGCACTAAATAGAGGAAATAAAGGAATTTTGAAATGGAGATGATCATTTTTCAAATAAGAAAGGGTTGTCCATTTCTTATAAACATGCTCAATATCTTATTCACAGGCAATGTGAGATTATTCATCAACAGAAACAACACTTGTTTATGTTAATTAAAAGAATATTTTCAAACGAATTCAGAACATAGGGAGGTCGCCAAACGTCATGATTGAAAGATAAATTAATTATATTGTTTTTGTATTCGGAATCATAATCATGATAAATAGTTTATGAAGAGTGAGTTGATTTAATAGTGGGATTTGTGTTGGTAATTGACTGATGATCATCAATAATAACAAGTAACTATTAGGTGGTAGGTTGGGCTGATTGATTTCTTATGTCTTGATATATATATATATATATATATATATATAGATCATCTATTTAAGATTGTGTTGAACTGTCGATCAGCTATTAAATTTCTGATGGGGTCTCACAAGACCTGCTTCTATTCTAAGGATTTAATAATCAATCAAATAATCTATGCCTGAGATTGGTATAAACTATAAAGTATTCTCTATGTCGGTGCATTTATTTTTTTGCTTTCGTGTAAGAATTTTATATTTTTCGTTGGGACAGTGACAATAATAAGGTACAACGTTTTTAATTCGTCCATGAGTAATTTTTGAAGTCATTTTTATATTCTTTTTGTGTTAATTCAAGAATAAGAGATGATTTTTTAAATCATTAATGGATCAAAATTTAATAATAATCAATCAAAAACCCAGTTGTGATTTTAAAAGTCGCATCATTCTTGGAGTGACATAAGAGAGATATAAGAGAGATTTTTAGTATTACTCGACTAAGGGTTCATTTGCGTTTGTGATTTCAAAAAATGCGTTTTAAAAATAACAATTTTAAAATGTGTTATTTGAAAAAAAAAAGATTTTTAAAACACAGTTAAACGTTTGACAAAATCACAATTTAACTTTTAAAATTGCAGTTTTAGTCTTTAAAAATTGTGTGTGTGTGTTTTTTTAATTTTTAAAATATCCTTAACTGCGATTTGAAAATGCACCATACCACCTTTCAAACAGTATTAGGTTGCATTTAATTTTGTATTATTACCTTACCAAGGTCAACGTCCTACGCTAGAGGATGACACTTGGCAAGGGGCGTGAACTACCATAGTCAGTAACGTAACAACACGCCCAACGCTAGAGGATGACACCTGGTAGGACTCATGCAGAGGGAAAGGAATCCATCAAAGTAAGGAAAACCAACCCTCACAAGGTATGAAATTAATTCTCGCTTCTCGCCCTAACCATGTTACTCCACTTCCATCTTTCTTTCATTATACCATGTTACTCCACTTCCATCTTTCTTTCATTATAAGAGATTACTGACTTAAGCATAAGAGACATCCCCCTCTAGCACACTCGACAAGTCTACGTGCTTACCCAATCCATTCCTTTGTAGGAACTCGGTTATTGTTTTGTCCAATTTTTTGTTACATTTGTGCATTGGATGGCATGATGTTTGCCTAAGTTGAACATGAAACTACACAAACTCGATTTGTGTTGATTTTTTCAGAATCTTCATGTCGGCAGTTTGTGTATGCCCTCATGGACATCCCAAGGATAATTACCAACGGTTGTTGTAACCACTTTGGTTTGCAATCTTTAGCCTTTGTCTAGTTGTTGTAGAAGTGTATTGTATGTATAAGAATCTGGCTGAATTTTTCTATCTAGCATTTATCATAAAGAAAAATATTATGAGTACCAACTCTTTTACTAAGAGATGAGTATTAATATGATGTAAAGCTAATTTATTGATACTTATACAGTTTATTGTTATTAATTATGGCTTGTAAGTGGGAGGTTGGTTCAAAGGTCCAAAAGCTTTGAGAAATCTGGGCATCAACAGTGGATTGACGGATTCCTTCACTTACCCCAAAAAAGAAAAATAATAATAATAATAAAATTTAGACCCTTGAACTATGACGTATTTGTAAAAGATCCCCAAAATTTCAAAAACTCTCAATTTAACCTCCCAAACTTTCAATTTAATTCAATTAACCCCTCTCTATCAAATTCAGCCGTTAACTCTTAACGGAAATGACAAAAAAAGACCAAATTACCCTTCAAATTTTATGTTGTTTTTAATTTTTAATTTGAAATTAAAGGTAAATTTAGAATTTTATTAAAAAAGTCATGAGTAATTGAGTATAAATATCATTTTATCACTTTTAACGTTTAAAATCTGACGAAGGGATGATAGTGAAATTAAGCGTTTTTGAAATTTGGGAGGGTTTAGTGAAAATTCGTGGTACTTAAAGGGCTTAAGCAAAATTTTCCCAAAAGAAAAGTCCAAAAAAAAAAAAAAAAAAAGAGAGAAAGAAAGTGGGTTCCCTATATTTGGAAACCTTTATTATTATTATTATTATTTATTTATTTATTTATTTATTTTTCTAGTCAATGCAGGAGGGGAAAAAATGGATTAGACTTGAACAAAGCCGAAAATAGGCCCAAAAAGATAAGGACCAATACGGCATAGTTCCGAGAGATGGGCCAACTTTGACTGTATTATTAATTTATTATTGTCTGCTGCAGCTTCTTGTAGCTTCTTCTTGTTGTTTCTGTTAGGCCCATAGGACTTGCTCTTTGTTGTATTCCTTGTGTTCTCTTCTTTTAATAAATTTCTTATTCATTAAAATAAAAAAAAAAAATCAATTTCTGTAGAAGCAAAATAGTGTTTGAGATATCTGCAAATTAATCAAATTAAGCAACAAAGTATTGTGAGGTGAAAATAAAATATATACAAATTTTCATTATATTATATTATATTGGATTCATTCAAATCTCGAATTTATAACTGTAATAGTAATAATAGTTAATTAATTGATAATTAGTGTACATTTAAAATAAATAAATAATTATGATATTTATTTTATATAAAAATTAAATTAATTAATTAAACAACTCGTGTATAAATTGGAATTTACTTAAAAAATAAATGAGTCAAATTTTAAATAAATTATTTAATTCGACAATAAGTTCTAGTCCAAATTATTGGAAATAAAATTATTAAATAATTTGTACATTTGAGATTATGATTTCGCAAGAATAATCTGCGTCTTTAAAAGATTACATACCATAAGACGTTTGGCATTGCGGTTTAAAAAGTGCTTAATCTAAAATAGGAAGCAAAAAAAATCTATGATTTCTATAAGCAGGTTAGGGAATGCTTATTTGATAAATTATTTGATAAAAAGTACCTTTTAGCATGTTTTACCAAAACAACTTTGTGATTTAGGATCTATCTGAGAGTGAGATTTCAATAAGTGCGATTCAAAAAATTACATTTTTAAAAATTGAATTTTTGAAATCGTTACTTTTTAAAATCGCACAGACGTTTGGTAAAACATGTTAAAAAGTACATTTTTATCAATTGAATGTTTGGGTAAAATTAACATATAATTGCAATTTTAGGCCAAATAGGTAAGAATTGCCCCCAAATATTTTTTTTAGCAAAATTGTTATTTTGGTTTAAATTCGCACTTTTTTCAAATAAGCACCATCTAATCAACTTATTGAAATCACAAATTTTTTCATGATTTTAAAATTTTCGTTTTTAAATTGCAATTCCAAATACTCCAAAATTGCGATTTGATTTAAAAACATTTTTTTTTTCTTTTTAAATGTACTTTCAAACAAACCCTTAAAAAAATAGTGATTTCAAAAACAAAATTTTTAAAAATGTAACAAGAAAAAAAATTTGCATTTATTTAAACCGCAATCCCATTCGAACCTGAATCTACACTTGAATATGAGCCACTCAATGAATGACAAATCGGCATATCACAAGTTACGAAATAGTAGCCACCACACCGGATAACATCAATCTCACACAGCAAAGACAAAGACCAACAAAGACCACAGGACCCAAAGCAAAACCAAACCTTCACGCTGCAACGAAGCCGTCAAACCAAGACCAAACATTCTTCTAGATGTATTCATGATTATAAACATTCCAGCAATTTAAATAGTTGCAAAAATGACTACAGACATTCTATCTTCAAATAAACTAACGAAAGCCAAAATTGTTTGGTCGTAAACTAGAATGATACTGGGCAGTACCCTTTTCATGAAAGCTGGAGTCTGATGAGAGGCCATTTTGAATGAATAAACTTGCAAGTGGTGGAGTTGGTAGTCAACACCAGCTGGTTTGCACAAAGCACCTTAAAAAACTTTAATCAAAATGCTGAAAATTCCACTGCTTTCATTGGATCTTGAGACATGGCAAATGTAGCTGCATAAGGATACTCCATAATTGACAAAAAGGACCGTAAATAATTCACAAATAATGAAAGTTCGATAATAGACCAAAATTACTTTGATAGAGGATATCTTATAATAAAAATTTACCTTACTAAACTTTGTTGATCCATCAACCCCAAGTTAGTTGCCCTCATATTGTTATTCACAATATACCTATAGAAAATAAGATTTTAATGCGAATTAAATCAAAATGCATTTTAATATAAATTATTGTAAATCACAAAATTTATAAGAATACCTTGCTTGCTTATGTGAAGGACAATTGGTTTTCACGTGCCCCCAACGCTTGGCTGTTCAACATAGGACCCTCAGCACTTCCCACTTCATCGTCCTTTTTATCTTTATCACAATCATCATCCATTGTGAGAAGCTCGTGATGAAGCTTTTGTAAACCAATGTCAAGATGTTCATATTTTCTTTTTGATTGACACCCCGTTTCTACAACTTCATAAAATTGCAACATTAAGTTATTTCTCATCAAGGTGGAAGAGTTTGGTTTTCCTACTTGATTATCATCACTAGATATGTCAAGTATAATGAGACTCTTGGCATTGATCGTCCATCTCCCTAAAACATAATGTTGGGGAATAGTGTCCACCAAAGATTTCCTCACAAAAATTTGAAGAATGTGCCTGCATAGAATTCCAACAAATTCAAATTTGTGACATGTACAAGTAGCTTTCTTCTCAAGAACCTCAAATGCAACTTCATAAAATGGACTTTCTCTCCCATGAAGAGCCACCCTATATATCTTCACCCCTTCTTCTTCCCGATGTTTAGATGAGTAGTAATTTTGACTGTTAAATAGCTCTTCTTGAAACATCAAAAAAGACTTTCTTGTGTAAACCTTTGCCGCCTCTGCTTCCATCTTATAACATGTTTTCAAAATTGGTCTAGAAGTTTTTGTTTTGACATCTCTTTCTTTCTCTTTAAAATAGCATACATCCAAGGCTTTTTCATATTGATAGACAAAGTCGCTCACCATTGTGCTCGAACGGACATAGTCTTTAAAAAACTTATTCATACTCTCACTCCTTTGAGTAGTAGATATGCCGGCACAAAATGTGGTTCGCAAGTATGCCGGCATCCACTTTTCACGTTGCCTATAAAGATTTTTTAACCAATCATTCTCTCCCAACTCATACTTGTGTACAAGTTCACTCCATTCCGTCTCAAACTCTTCAATTGTGATTGTATTATGAATACAATGCTTAAAATCTTCTTGGAAAGGTGAATATTTATTATATATATGAACTAAATGTTCTGGAACTTTTTGTAAAATATGCCACAAACACAATTTATGAGTGGTATTTGGTAGTACCTCTGCAATTGCCTTGCCCAAAGCCTTGTCATCATTTGTGATAATTGTAGAAGGAGCACGTCCAAGCATTGCCTCAAGCCATGTTTTCAACAACCATGTGTAAGATTCAGCAGTTTCATTTATGAGCAAAGCACATCCAAACATTATAGATTGGTGATGATGGTTAACTCCAGTAAAAGGAACAAAATGCATCTTATAACAATTTGCCAAGTAAGTAGCATCAAAAGTAACAACATCTCCAAAATATTGGTACGCAGCTCGTGATCTAGCATCTGCCCAAAAACAATTACTCATGCATCCATTTTCATCTACTTGTATTGCATAAACAAAACCTGGATTTTTGCTTTGTCTCTCGAAAAAATAATTGTATATTTTTTGTGCATCTCCCTCTCCAAATATAAATCTTCTTTTGATGCCCAAATCATTTTGAACATCTTTAGCAATACAACCAACATTATGGTCACCACCGGATTCTTTATTCAACACCGATATTATCTTCCTTGGAACTACACCAGACTCATTGAGTGTATCTATAAGACTTTTTTGGGCACTTGTTATCACTCTATGTCCACGAAGCAAACTTGTACTTCTAGGAGAAAGGAGTTCATGGTTATGTTCAATTACGAGCTTACATACAATCCATCTCAACTCCACTTTCTTCAAACCCATAAGAGCTTTACATCCTATCCTTGTTTCTGAAGGCTCTGAATTTTTATAAATTTTATTTTGATACTTTTTATCACGAAACCCTTCCCTCGAACAAACATATTCTATCGCAATTAATGACTTGTCCTTCGATAGTCGACTATGACTTTTGCGAATGCTAAAACCTGTTCGCCTTGCATAAGCATTATAACATGCATGAGCATCTTCTAATTCATCAAATTCCATTCCAAGACATGGTTCAACATGACCATTAAACAAAGAAAAGCGGGCAGTAGGTTGCTTCAAATTCCTTTGATCTTCTACCGTTACAATATCAGCATGTCCATCTTCAATATTCTCATCAACACATGAGATTATCTCAAATTCTTTACTATTAGTACTCATTCTAGTGATCCTGCAGGAGTATGCAAAATCATTAAGGAATGTATCCAGACACATTTTATAATGAAACAAAAGAATCCTGCTATGGGAAAAGGGCAACTTTATTCCTTTTTCTTCAACTAGATTTTCACTAGGAACTTGGCTCTTTCATGACAGTATTGGCGCACAGAGGGTTCATAAACTCTGCATTGCCTTCAGGAATTACTGCGAGGAGCTGAATACTGAAGTGTAAGTTTCTTACCACCCCATAGCAAAAATATCTTGTATCTTAATTTTGTGGAAATTATCTTAATTTTGTGGAAATTATTTGTATTCTAATAGAGTAAAAGCCTTGGAATAGGTGTCTTAAATGTCTGCAACAAGTAAAGCTAGCAACTTTTTACATACCCACCCTCTAAAAACACACACGAGAGAGAAGCTAGCAACTTTTTCACATATCCATAACACAAATTCAAACGAAAAACAATAAAAATTTCAGACCAAAATTCCATCCATACCCACACATTCAAAGAAAGGGCTGGTGATATAGGATTGGGAACAAATTGATACTTTACGGTTTATTTGAATGATTGAATGGAAGCAAAATAATTAAGAGAATGATTTAAATCAACTTACCGGTGGAGGAATTTCGAATCCGGCTGGGGGGGGTCTGGGCAGCGTAGGCTGGCCGTCCTGGGCCCACCGGCGTGGGATTTTCGAAGCCGGCTCGGCGGGGGATGGACGGCGTAGGCTGGACGCCGTGGGCTGTGTGCCGTGGGCTGGGCGGTGACGGCTTCGTTGCAGAATGAAGGCTTAGTTTTGGTTTGGGTGTTTGGTCTGTGTTGGTCCTTGCAGCGTGAGATTGATATTATCTGGTGTGGTGGCAACTATTTTATGACTTGTAATATGCTGATTTGTCATTCATTGAGTGGTGGGCACAAAAAGTGGCTTTTGTGCCACAACCACATGGAAGATATTCTCCTCCCGCTAAACCCTAATTGAGCTAAACGAAACCCTAACGTTAACATCGGCTCTACTCGCTTCTCTAAAAACCCAACTCATTTAGTGAGCTGTCTCTTATTTTTTTGTTCACCTCCGAGGGTTTTCTGAAGCAGCGCAGACGTCAATTCTTCGCCATGGTATTCTCTCTCAATTTCGGATCTTTCAAGTATTATATTTTTCTGATCTCTACTACTTGTTTGTATTTATTACTTCGTGGCGATCTGATATTTTGTCTTTTGGATTCGTGGGTCATTGCTTTTCCTATTTTTGCTTACCTCAACACGACCCGAACACGACACATGAACACAAATTACCATCCTTCAGTAGCCCAGTGAGATTAGGGTGTAGTATTTAGCATTTCTCCATTCATAATGACCAAAACGAACTGTGAACACAATTTTATATTTATCTTTACATCAAGTTGTACTTGCCAAAATCCAGTCTTCATGTCAAATTTAGAAAAAAGATTGTAGTACTATGTAATCTTGCTAATAAATCATTTTTTTTTTTTTATTAGGAATGAGATATCTTGTTCATTGGAGTACTTTATTAAGTTTTTTATAATTAATCACAAATCATGGGCACCTCTTTCTAATTCAGCATTTTTTTAACATAAAAAGCAGAAGAACTCCAAGGAGATTTACTTTTTCTAATTAAGCCTTTATCTAATAATTATTTAATTTACTTTTTGCAATATTCTAATAATTCTTGGTTCATTTGAATCGGTCTTGCTTTTGGCAAATATTTTTTTTATTAAAATCTTTTTCGTATGAAAATTGCAATATATGTTTCTTTCTTATGCCAAAAGGTATTAGGTAAATCTGAAATTTCTGTTCAAAAATATCAATCTTTTGTTGTAATTATGGATTTTTTAATTGTTCTTCTATTCTTTTGTACTTTTATTCTTGTTTTAGGAATAATAATTGTTTTTCTTTTTTATTTAATTTTTCCCTTGTAATAATATTTATACTTTGTGAGACAGAAATTCCTTTAAGTAAATTTATTTCTTTTGAGAATCGGGGAAAGCATAAGAAATTTGAAAGTAACTTCTTGCCCTAACACATTCGTAGTAATAATTAACTTAATAATGAATTACATAGCTGCCTCCTTCGAAATTCCCAGAAATACTGATAATCATGGGATTGTTACAAAATTGTCTTGAACATGTTCAATTTCAATAAATTTGTGTGAAATTAGTGGTGGAGGTTTGCTTAAATCATGAATACATTTGTTATATGAATCCCTAAGATGACATATCATCATCTTAGTTTTAGTGATTTCCTTGTTTGTTTTGCCCGTACTAGTTAGGTGGTTCCTTTTGTATACTTCTGATGTACTTTGGGGCGTATTACACTTTTAATGAGATTGATTTATTACTTATATATAAAATAAAATAAAAAGATGACATGTTATCATCAATGATTAAATTATATTCATCATTTTGATTGGTGTGCCATTTCCAATCATCTTTTTCAGCCTATTTAGGAAATATCTAATAGGTTTTATGATAACCCATCATGTTTTTGAGTTGGGTGGTATTCAGAATTTCAAATATGTCTCTGCACTTTTATGGCTTGACTATATTTAAAATGTACCCAATTATCGACTTACATGTTAGTGAACCTAAAATCTTCCAGTCTTTGTATTGATATTTTTTTTTTCCTTATTTCCCACTCAAACTCGATCCCTTCAAATTGGGTCCCTGGTTGTGTACTAGTTCCAAGAATCAGGCCATGGCAAGTACTTGAAACTGACTGGCCCAACTAGTACCTGCTGAGTCAGCTGTTACACCTTTTTGATTGTGGATTGATTTAGGTAACAGTATATTTGGTGGTAGGTCCTTATGTTGGTTAGAGATCTCTCAGTGGCAGGTCCTTATGTTGGTTTGAAATCTTCACCTTGATGGTCTATATTGCCTTAAGTCCATCCTCCTACTTTAATTGAAGAAAACTTGTAAAAATCTATCTCTGCTACTCTGTGAATGCTTCACATTGGTTTTTATGGATTATATTCAAAATCTACAGTTGGAACAATGAAAAATTGGTGAAAGTTGATTGTGAACACAACTTGTGAGAGCAGAAAGTACCCGTGATATAAGAAACTTATAATTCTTTACCAGATGTTTTATCTTTGTAGTTTATACTTGATCAGTTTTAACTTTGTCAAATCTAACAAATCTATCCGGTGAGCTTTTCTTTGAGTTATTTTGAGCTAAAATTTAAGTCATGTTTATCCGAGAGAAAGCATGCGCAGGGAATTGAAGAATTTGACAAATTATTGTATATTTTAGTAGAAAGCACCCTATCAACAAGCTCTAAAAAGTGATTGGACCCTGCCAATTGTGTATGCCTAAATCTGGCTATGCCTGTTGCCTTACCATAAATTCAGAAAATGAGTTTGGCCTTCAATTGAGATATGTAAACATCTTTGATCTTTCACACAGTGATTGTATATTTGGGTACATTTCTGGTGAATAATTTCAGTTTGTGTTTTTGGCTTGACTCATCGATTTTTTTTTTGAGAATCTAACAGCTCTAATATAAGCTACTTACTTAATTTTTATTTATTTTTTTGGAATATTGCAGTCTATACCAGTTAACCCAAAACCTTTCTTGAACAATTTGACCGGGAAGCCTGTCATTGTGAAACTAAAGTGGGGAATGGAGTACAAAGGTATGTTGCTTTCATTGCTTGGTGATACACATGCACTTAATGGGTTCTAATTCATGTTTAATTATCTGTCTATTCAGGTTTTCTAGCCTCAATGGATTCATACATGAACTTGCAGGTATTACTTTGCAATCCTTTTTTCTTTTTCTTTTTCTTTTTTACTGTATCCCATTTCATGTTTGTGCCGATATAAGTCTTTTTGTATGCTTAGGAGGCCATAATTTATAGCTTCTTAGCTTCCGCTTCAGATAGCTTGCTTCTCTTAACAGATACAAGGGAGTATTATAGTTTTGCTCTGAGATACACAGAAGATTTTCTTGTGTATACTCATCATGGTAATACTTCTCATATTCTTGCGCTCCCCCCTAAATTCATGGGAATCTCAAAGGAATCTTCTTGGATTTGATCTTCAAGGTTCATTGTGCCTTGCTGTTGGATACTGTTTGTTTATGGATGATTCTAACATTAAAATCTGCACTAGCAGTGGTCCTTATGGAATAAAGAGGCAAGGAAAAGCCTCTCATGGGCTACAGTGGGGTGTTGATGTGCTAAGCTTTTTTTGCCCTAAATAGGTCTCTATAGACCAATAAGAGGGCTGTTAAGGTCGTCCAACATTTCATTGTTGCATCTTCTTCCCCTAAACAAATATTAAGTTATTGACAAGTGCTTTTTGTTAAATCACATGTCCCAAAAGTTTAAGCTGATAAGAATAGGTAAATTTAATACTCTAATACTTATCCTCACCTATGAGCTCAAACTCCCTTTTAATAGGTGAGACTCAACACGTGGAATATTTAATTTAAATGGGGGGTGAATTGACGGAGTCATGGTTCAAACTCAGGACCCCTGACTCTAATTCCATATTAAATCACCGTTTGTCCCAAAAAGTTAAGCTTATAAGATAGGTAAATTTAATAATTTAATTTATAGTCTTAACACTTGTTGGATCATCCCAAAGTAAAAAATGACGACTTCCATCCATGCAATCCATAATTTGAGATAATGTGTTATGTTTACAAAAAATGAAAAAGAATTTTTTTTTTGATTAGTGAAAAAGATAAAAGATATTGATAGAAGAAAGAAGAACTTTGTCTGATACTTGGAATTAAGGCTGATGCACTGTGATACCATGTTGCTTGAATTTAAAACTCGTCCAACATGATGGCTGGGTTTTATGTTTCCAGGAAGATAAAGGGAAGGAAATGGTAAGAGTGACAGGAAAAGAAGTTATAGTATGAAAGTTCTCGTTAATATGTTTATATTTTTTACCATGCAAGTTGAATTTCCCTTTAAATTTTGGCATAAAAAAACATATAAAATATTAACTTGATGTTTTAGATTGCATTATGACCTAGTGATGCAACCTTGGAAGATTTATTTGCTGTTATTTTCTAAATTCGTAGATTCCAACATTTATTTTGTCTCAACATCATATTGGGGGTCAAGTCTTATATAGTGTAGAAGGTGAAGCCATTAGCAGTCGAGCATTAAAATGGTTTTTTGATTTGGGTCTTATTTCATGAGTGATGGTCAGTTTTATAAGAGTATAGTGGTAATTGAGTCCACTCTGGAACTTTCTAGGATTTCTTAAGTATCCTGGGTTTATTTTCTTTTGAGTCTAAGTTTGTCTTTTACTCTGTTTTATTAGTTCTTTAGCTTACTAGTCAAATTTGAATTCTCTCTTTTATTAGTAGATTAAGGAATAGTTATAGAGCCTTACAAAATTTTGTCAACGTACTTGCAATTTTCTGGGACTTTGATAACGGGATATTCAGAGATTTAAGTTTTGAGGCAAGAGTGCCCAGTCTTCTTCTTCTTCTTCAGCACACTTCATTTTTTGCCCTCTAAAAGCTTTAAACATTAATTTTTTTCATGGTTTTTAGCCACTGAATAATGCTTAAAATTGAACTCAGAGCCCTTCAATCAGCCGCAGTCAGTAGATTCTGCAACTTGTTTGTTCACTTTTCCAAAGCTTGTATTTAAATCATGCTTATTGAACCATAAACATTGCACAAACTTTAAAAAACCTTCTCCTCATCACAATAAACCCTAGGAATATCATTTTTCCCATCCTAAGCCCATCACAAGCACACAAAGGCAGGTTATCACTAGTTTTTATTATGTCATCTATTCTTAAAGATTGAGATGAGCTGCATAGATCATAGTCTTGTTTATCTCATGCTCGTTATTGTCTTCTCATCTAATATTCAACAGGACTTAATGTGACCTCAATCTTTGAGATTAGGTTCAATATTGTAGCTTGAATTTCTACCTTTTATCTTTTAAAATCTTAGATAACCTTAAAAAGAATGAACCGTAAATCAAGATATGAATAAAGTTCTCATTGGATAATTTCACCTCATGTCTTGTGAAAATTATTGTGTTTGAACCATGTCGATTGTGTGAGTAAAAATAAAGAAATAAAAAAGGGTCTATTTTTGCCTTATGTAGATATGTGGTTGCTTGAATTACTTTTCAGACAGTACTAAAATATGTGAACGTGAAATATACTGAGCTAGTTTAACCTTCTCATATGAGTACACATGTAGATTTTTTTTGTTATATTCATTTTAGTTGCTGCTAAAAGTATCACATATATCAATTCTTATTTGCAGCTAGCTAACACTGAAGAATACATTGATGGGCAATTCACTGGAAATTTGGGAGAGATTTTGATCAGGTAACTTTGCCAAATGCTAGTCGCTCCATTATAGTTTTACATGGGATTGTTATTTATGAAGGCGCCTCTCTTATATAACGTATATGTTAAAGTATATCTAGACTAGAAGCCTGTTTGAGATTGCGTTGATGAGCTAACAAAAATGTTTTTAGTACTTAAAAGCGAAAAAAAATAATAATAATAATAAAATTTGGTAGAAAACATCAAAAGAACTTTTTGCTCTAAAAAAGCCCAATTTTTCTTTGTGGGGAAAGATTGAAACCGTGTCTTTTTTTAAAAATCTATTCTAGGCTTTCTACAGACAAAAACTCTATTTTCCAATGCAATTCTAAACATGCTCTAGATCTCTAGTTCAATAGAGTATGTTGGGACAATAACCTTTCCATCCATAACTTGTGAATACTGTCATCACATAATCCTGCCACATTTATGATAGACAATAGTCATTTATGTACAATTTAGAATTCACAAAAACCTCATAACCCATGTTGAGACAACTCACTGCATCTGCAGATGCAACAATGTTCTGTATCTTCGTGGGGTACCGGAGGATGAAGAAATTGAAGATGCTGATCGTGATCAAGACTAAGAAGTTGGATTCCAGTATTTAATATTGCTTTGTTTGAGCCATATCACCTGTATTGTACCTGTAATCCAATGTAGGGGTAAGATGTTCTGGATGTTGGATGTGCATGCTAAACATATATGTATTGTTTAACTGTCACCAACTAGGCAACTAAAAAGGGTCCATACCCTTTAACTGTCACCAACAACACTTAATGAGGGCAAGAATTAACAATTTCTTCTAACATAATGCTGAAATTTTGTTATATTTCTTCTCAAGTTTATTCAGATGCTTTATATGAAAAGAACATTGATGGAATGTTAAAATATGAAGTTCTAAATGTATTAGAAAAAATTATTGTGGTTTCCAATGTTGATAAAGCAGATAAAAGAATTGATCACCAAATAGCTAGTTGTTTTGTTACAGGATTTACAGGCTAATTGAAAGGATGGTGAGATTGTTATTTAAATGCATCTGAAAGAAGTTGGTTGCTAACCAACTTATCAAATTTTCTATCTAAAAGTTGGTTTTCAAGTTATGTGTCACCATTTCATAAGATCCATTATTTTGAAAAATGTGTCACGTTACTTTCATCAGTTTCATGCGATGGTAACGCCCACTTGAGAACTAACTTTTTGAAATTAAATTTGATAAAAGTATTATTTTTCTAAAATCAATAAACGAATCCAGTATATGACAAACAAGCTCACTACGTAAATATCATCTTTTAGGTGGCACATTAAATGATATAAACTTCTATGTGACTTTGGACACCTTCAATTAGGTTGCATATTGCACTTTATATTGGAATGTATGGATGAAAGAACCCCACAATTTAAGATAAAGTCTACTAATTTTATCTATTAGGAAAGTGGAGTTTTCAATTGAAGCTGACAAAGCTATGTAGTCTTAACCATTTTTAATAGTCACAATTATTATTTATTTATTTTTTAAATAATAACGTGGAACCTTAAGGAATGGCAATTTCATGTACCCCACAATTTTATGTATGGATGAAAGAACCCTACAATTCAAGATAAAGTCTACTAATTTTATCCATCAGGAAAGGGGAGTTTTCAATTAAAGCTGACAAAGTTATGTAGTCTTAATCATTTTTAATAGTCACAATATATATATTTAAATAATAATGTGGAACCTTAAGGAATGGCCATTTCATGTACCCCACAATTTCATGCATGGATGAAAGAACCCCACAATGTAAGATAAAGTCTACTAATTTTATCTATCAGAAAAGTGGAGTTTTCAATTGAAGCTGACAAAGCTATGTAGTCTTAACCATTTTTAATAGTCACAATTTTTTTTTTTTTTTTTTTTTTTATTTTTATTTTTAAATAATAACGTGGAACCTTAAGGAATGGCCATTTCATGTACCCACTCTTAAAGGGTAAATTCCAAACCCGTGCAAGGTGACCTCTCTACACGGATTTTGTAAGACTTAGCTTTAATTATTGCACCTTTTTTTTTTTTTTTTTCTACACAATATCAAGGAAAATAAGTGAGGGTAAAAATGATATTAGAGTTGAATATAAGAATGGTTTGTAAGCAAAACCCACAAAGGTACCCCAACTAGGCAAATATGATAAACTCTTATTGTGATTGACGTTAATTACAAAAGAGTCATAATCAATTCCGAATCTTGCCCAGAGAAAGAAGGCGAGCTCGAAGTCATTTAGAGGTCGATCAACTACGGTGAGTGTATCCGCAATTGATGAATTACCTTTTTTTTTTTTTTTTTACAGTGTAGCAAGTTGGTAGTAAATTTGCATGATTGGGAGGTTAACATGCTTTCAGGAGCAAGCCAGACGTCTGGAGAGGTTGCACATTTGACCACATTTGCAAGAATTGTTTCTCGGAGTGAAGAAATAAGGGGCACTAAGGATCAATTAATTTAATTTAATTTTTATTTTGGATGAAAAACCAAGTGAGAATCATTTACCATAACATTATTCATCTCTCCCTCGTAGTATGATTTTCAGGTGGAATTACAGAAATAGCCCTTTCTGTCACTGAGAAATCAGTCGTAATTAGAGGTTAAAACCGTCAAAATAAAAATGTTTAATGGATTAGAAGGTAACGTAAGCAACGAGGGGAGTCGTTTCAGAATACAGTAGACACCGGCCTCTACGGTGAACATTTTTTCAAGTTTGTTCAAGTGACCAATAAAAATTTTGACGGCTCAATTTTTCTCTTTTTTTTTTTATTTTTATTCAAGGCTGCTCAATTTTTCTCTTGCTCTCGCCAACATATTATTGTGTTACAGAAAACATAAAGCTAAAATGGATTTTGGTTTCAATAAGTAAATTAATATTCAATTTGCAATATTCCCAAACCAAAGATTAAATCAATGTTTTTCTAACTACTAAAAATTTCACATGTACCCAAATTACAAAATACCTTAAGCTTTGTTTGATATTACGATTTTATAAATAAAAAGCTTAATTTTAAACCAAATCACAAAAAATGAATAACTTGAGATTACGTTTAAAAAAAAAATTGCGTTTAAAACTGTAGGCAGTGCAGTGTTTTTTTTTTTTAAACGCACCATTTTAAAGGTTAAATTTTGATTTTTAAGGTCAAATTGCGATTTTGGCAGATGTCTAATTGCATTTTTAAAAATTATATTTTCAAATTGTACGTTTTAAAATTACTATTTTTAAATCGAAATCCAAAAAACTCTTTATAAAAATTAAAAATCAACCTAGGCAAAGTCAACATACAACACTCTAATAGTTACAACTACAAGGCAACTTTCCATTGGTTATGCTACCATACTTGACCAATCTTACCGGAGAGGAAACCAACCCCATTAATAAGTAGTTGAAGGTACATGCATTGTCGAAGGGGAAACTTTCAATCATCATCATCAAAATCAACTACTCTTATCTGCAAAGCAAAGAGCTCTGGAAAACTGTTTCCTGGTTTTTTTCGATTTTTCCTCTCTTAGTTCAATCTCTACGTAAGTTCCGATTCTTTTTCCACGATTATGTTTGTTTTATTTGATTTCTGGAAAATGGGAAAAAAAAGAAAAGGAGAGTACTTTGTCAACTTTTGGTTCTTGAGCTGGGATGTTTTCTGGGTTTCCCCTGCCCAGAACTGTCTTTTCTGAACAACCAAATTTGGGTTTCTGATATTGGTGGAAAAGTTTCTCGCTTTCTTCATTTTTTTTGGGTTTTTCATTTGGGTTGAAGTTCTGGGGTTTCTCCGAATTCAATTTTCTTTATATTTGTTGATCGATAGATTTTTCCTTAATGTTTCTGTTCTTGTTATTCAGTAAAATCAAGAAGAATGAGTAAGCGTTCATTCAAGCAAGAACATGACTTTGGTATGGAATGCAATTTTGGTGTTTGTGTTAAATGATTATTCTATTTTTTTTTATTGTTTATTAAATCAATTTAATCAATTATCTTCGGTTTCATACTTATTACCTCAATCCCATTAAGTTGTGGTGTCTTTCATCTGCAGAAAAGAGGCGTGCCGAGGCTGCAAGAATCAGGGAGAAATACCCGGATAGAATTCCAGTGAGAATCAATATATACTTTTGTGATCTATAGAAGTAGTATTACGGTTTCGTTTTCATGAGTACACCTTTTTGATTACTTGCTATTCGATATATGTCTGGCTTTGCAGGTTCAACCTCCAAATTTGGCTTTTATATCTTGAATTCGAACGCTTTTTTCTCGACTTTGGAATATGCGTTGAGTTTGCATTTGTCCATCTTTTTCCTAGCCATCATTAGAATATCACTAGTTAGATTGTAGTGAGCACGTGGTCTCTCTTTTTACTTCTTTTAGATGGGGCGCAAGTATAATACTAATGACTAGTTAACATCATAGAGTGGACAATTATCTGGTACAACTTGTGTTAAGTGCCAACACTCTTAAAAGCAGCAATATTTTCGACTAGGGTAGTACTTTGAAAGCTCCTGGGAGGAGACTGCATTTAAGGGCGTTTACTTAAGGAGTTAGTACAATTATTAGGGGGATATGGGATGAGAAATGAAAATACTTTGTTGATTTCAGTTGTTACAGGGCGATGGGAAGTCAGTGTAATTTGTTGATGCACCATCAAACTCTTTGACTGACGCAGAAATAAAATGGTTTTGAGTACTTCACGTTTTTACGCTATTGATTACGGTTTTAATGAATCTTTGTGGATGGAACTCTCTTGCATAGATGTGAATCATGTTGTACAATTTTCATATTCAAAAAAGAGTATATTGGTAGATGGATACTTATATGTTTCAAATCAAATTAAAAGATCCTGTGATATTCAATGGCTTGTTGAACTGAATTTTCTCCAGCATTAAACCATGCTAAAGTTGCATTGGTTTCAGGCATTTTCACCAACCATTCTGAGCTCAAAATTGCTACCTGGTTCAGCTTAACTGGGTTCCATATCATGATGAATTTATTGGCTAGTGTTTAAGTTAGGGATTTCTTCCCTATTGTGAAGGAAGATTCTTGTATTTGACTCAATACATGAATGCTTGTTAAGTCATACCTAAGGGACCTTCTTCCGACCTCAATTTTTTTATTTTTTATTTTTTAGTAAGTTTAGATAAGTAAAAACCAAGTTCCCTATTGATATTTTTCATTGAAGCCTAATATCTTATATCGGTACTTGGTTTTTAGTTTGAATCCTCGGAATCTCCATTTGGCATTTCTTTTGTCTTGCAGATGCAAGTTCATTTTCGTTCACAATGTGCTAGGCCAGATGCACGTATAGTGGGGTTGTTAGTAATACGCTTTATGTATTTGTTTGCCTAATGGTTCTGCATTGTAACCAACCTGTTTATATGGTGGCATTTCTTCTGCATGGTAGATGGTCGAGATGCCAAGATTTTCTTGTCAACCTTGGATTGTCTTGGTTTAGTTATTTTTACAGAATCTTTTGGGTTACTGTACCTGGAGAAAAGTAATGTCTTAATTACATTGTAATTAATTTGGTACTTACTGGCTTCATAATCTTTGCCATTCAGTGCTGCAGCTGAAGTAGGCTGTAACTGTCCCGTAATTTGGTGCCATGAAATGGCTTATGCAATACCTGCTATCTGTAAGAGAAATTCCTTGCAGATATGTAGAATCACTTGGGTATCTTTACACTGATGCAATACTTGGATGACATACTGAAATCTTGAAGTTCTGTTGCAAGCTGTGGTCCAAGTAGTTGGGTGTTGTTGTTTGAGACTTGATGGATTTTGTAGAATTTGTTGCAAAAACTTTATTGGTTTCCACTTACTTTTAGCAGGTTTCCTATTACTGGGCAAATCCATAGTTGATATTATTTAAAATATGAAAAGGCAATAAGCATATGGCATATGTTTGTTGTAGTTCTTTTAAGGGTCTTGATTCAATTTTCAATATTTTATGAGAAAGAGAGAGAAAGCAAAATGGCATATAAGACACTCTTGTAGTAAGGACCCGACCAGACTCTTTTAGTCTAGTATATTACTGGTAGTTCAGTGTTCACTAATTTGATAATTGAATAGAAATGCAAATGTTATGACTTCCTTTAAAATAGGAATTATTTTGCAAAAGAGTGGTTAGATTGTACTTCTACTAAGTTTTTACTAAGGTTGTGCTATAGTAGTTGTTTTATGCATGATAAAGTGGTAAATCTAGTTGTATGTGCAGTTGATACTCTCAAAGTATCCAATTTGTGCTTCAACTTGTGTTTTCTTTTGTGATTCTGAAGGTGATTGTGGAGAAAGCTGAGAGAAGTGATATTCCCAACATTGACAAGAAAAAGTAAGTCAATGTCACTAATTCTTTGTTTCTCCAGTTTCCCTTTTTAAGACTTTGTATGCTCTAGGATAATTAGCCATTGCTGATACATGAGGTCCTTGTAGTTCACGCATCTGAGTGTGTGTGCTTGCCCGTGTTTCCTCACTGAGAGCTCCATGAAACAAAAGAACCCAAGTGACTTGATGTGGTATTAGTTTCCTTTTTGGTGTGTCCTTATTTTTTTGTCCTATACCTCTTTTAATCTCTATTAATGTCAAATATAGAACTGGGGGAAGGATGAAGTGAAGAAATAGGGACACACTGCTACCTAGAAGACCATATTAGTGCTCAAGTGTTTTGCTTGAAAGTGGTTATAAGTTTTATGTATTAATGACAATTACAAAATTACAGATACCTTGTCCCAGCTGACCTCACGGTGGGTCAATTCGTCTATGTAATTCGGAAGAGAATTAAATTGAGTGCAGAAAAGGCGATCTTCATATTTGTGGATAATGTCCTCCCACCAACAGGTAACTGCAGCGCAATTTCATGACTGCTTTGTGTGCGTTTGATGCTAGGTTTTGATTTCCTTTCTATTTCATATCTATTCATGGTAAACAATGTCATTTAAAAGATCTTGAAGACATCTTCTTCCAAAATGCATTTGTTTGAATAAAAATGTTTGGAAGTGGTATGAATTCAAAGATAGAATTGTTCAAAATCAAGAACTACTAATTGTAGTTGAAAAATATTTGCAGGAGCTATAATGTCTACCATTTATGATGAAAAGAAGGATGAAGATGGATTTCTCTATGTTACTTACAGTGGAGAAAACACATTTGGATAACAAATTATGAAAAGAAGGATGAAGATGGATTTCTCTATGTTACTTACAGTGGAGAAAACACATTTGGATAACAGATTATGAAGCCCAAGTCATCTGGCATTGGCTTCCGGCATCGTACCAAATGTATGAACTTATTCTGTGTTTACATTTACAGTTGTGCTTTGTATATAAACATGTCAACAGACTTTATGATGCCTATTCCATTGATGTGTATAATGATATAATCTTTACCTTCCAATTGCATGCTTTCTTTAGTGATGTACCTGAGAAGCAAGGCATATTTAAAGGCTTCTTTGGCAAGTGTTGGGTAAACTTGATTGTGAACCTTAACAGAAATTAAACATAGTGCGCTAATCTTTAGCCTCTTCTTTTCTTGATAAAACGTATATGGAGATTGGCAAATTTGGAGTTCAATGTCATTATATGCTATAAGTTTATATAGCATATTGAAGGAATTAATTTGGTAAAACTTTAGGTAGAAATTATTGTGGAAGGAACAGTATCTGGTGTCCAAAGGAAGATGAAAAGCTGCATTTTTTGGGGGTTAAATTAAGGCCTAGATATTGCTTCTGGAGTTGCCAAGTTCTTGGTTTCTCACTCGTGTAGACTCTTGTTCTTCTGTGCTCCCCTCACACTTGTCAGTTTTAAAAGAAAATAGACAAAAAAAAAAAAAGAAAGAAAGAAAGAAAGAAAAGAATGAGAAACCCAGAAGATGGTGGTTTATGAAGTGTAAACGAATTTGTAATTTTAATATACAGAAATCGTACCATTCATAAACTTGTTTTAATTTTACGGGTTAATGGCGAGCGGGCAAAGCCGACCATGCACAGAATAAAGAAGAGTGTTAAAATATTAATTAAATGATTTATTATTTTTTAATCAGTTCAAGCTTTTGGTGTGATTAAATAATTAAATAATTATTTTTTATTAGTTTAAATTTTTTGGGATATGCAGTGATTTGATTGAAACTATAATAAACATGTTAAAACAAATGGAGGATCCTCACTTGTTTCACTTTCACGTCTCATGCTCTTCTCCTCAAATTGGGATATACTTGGGGCGGAATTAGAATTTTTTAGTTTGAAGAGATAAAAAATAAAAAATTCTTGGGGGACCAAAATTTAATTTTTAAAGGTTTATTTTTTTTAATATATATATATATTTGGGACCACCCTGTGGCTTGGGGGGCTAGCCAATGGGAAAAAAAATATTTTTTTTGGGACCACCCTATGGCTTGGGGGGCTAGCCAATGGGTGGTTCTGCCCCAGCATGTACCTACACCCTAATGATCCTGTATAGGGCTCATCTGTCCGGATAAATGATTGGACAATTCAAAATTTATTTAGATATGCAAGTCTCATAGAAGATTTTTTACATTATTTGTTAAATTGCTTGCAATTTGGCTAATTAATTGTCATTATCCTTATCCACGTCTACCGTCTATTTTCAAAAATTAATTAACTAAATCAGAGAGTGAGTACTTGGGGGAGTATAAATAGATGTGTGATATAGGTATAATTTAAACTTAATTTTGGCTCAATTTTTAAATTAAATTTCTTTTCTAATTTTTTTCTCTCTAGTTTAAGGCTCTTTTCTCTTCCACATATAATTTTTTTAAAAAACAAAACTCAAGAAAAAAGTTAGACAAAAATTAAATTTAAATTATGTCTTTATCATTTTTTTTTGTTGTATAAATAACATTTATCAACTACACATCACCATTTAACATTTTATTTTATTTTATTTTCTTAGAACTTCTATCCGACAAACAATACCTAAACGACAATTATCTCTGACAATTCAAAAAGTCAGAACCATAAACATCCTGTGTTTAACACAACCTGAGGATAAGTGAATTGGCGTGGAGACATCGGAGCCGAGCTGTTCGAGACTGCTCGACTTTTGCAAGACAGACAAGACGAGCTGATTGTCAACTCCGAGCCCAAATCCCCAGCCTCCTCGTCAGCCGAGCCTGTTCTGCCGTCTATCTAATCCAAGAGAGACATCCCCTATGAGGCAAAAACAAACATCTCCGTAGAACATCTAACATGCTAAAAGAGAGAGTGAGAGAGAAAAAAAAAAAAAAAATCTTCTTTCTCTTTGGATCTGATTGAAAAGCACTGATCCTCCAAAATGCTACACATAATAACATTTCATTTAATTCAAAGTTGTATATATATTTATTGTTATGCCTTTCTTTGATATTAAGTTGTGATTTTATTTTCAAGTTGCAAAAGTTTTATAAATGATTTTAAAGTAGTTTAATATAAGCTCTGATCGAGTAACAAGCTAAAGTTGGGCGGTGGTCTTGAGTCTCTTTTAACCCCAAAAGTTAACTCAAGTTGTGGGGTTTTTATTCACATTTATAAACTGACTACAAGTCTCTTCCATAATCGATGTGGGATAACCCCAACAATCTTTCCCTCACACATCGGGCCTTGAGTCGGAACAGAGACAATCTGCTTCTCCTGTGAACTGTTGGGCCGATATTTGTTGGTTGAACTTATGCTCTGATACTAGTATTGAATAGTATTGTGCATCTCTCAACCTTAAAAGCGAGCTTAAAAGGTGAAGCTTTTACTCACACTTATAAATTGACCACTAGCCATTTCCACAACCGATGTGGGATAAACCCAATAGTTAATTCAACTCCACCAGGATATCAACGGGAACTAAGATGGTTTATATTAGTGAGTCATAGAGATTCATACTGCAAGATTCAAACCCATACTAATGTATACTTTACCAATTTAAAAATTTCTTTAGGCCATTGAACTATCATCGTAGATGGTAAGAAACCACCCTTGATTAATTAAGCTATTATAGTCCTATAAATGGTTAAGCAAAATGAACCAAACAATTTGAATTGATATCATAAAAGTGGATAATAATGTAGAATAAGTATTAACGATAATTATTTGTCTGAATTGTAATGTGAAAAACTCTATATGAGACTTGTTTACCCAAATAAATTTTGATATGTCCGATCACCTATCCATACAAATAAATTTCATATAAGAGTCTAGGAAATTTCAACTTTTTGGCGCCCTTGTTATGGACTCCATTTGGCTGGCTCGTAACAAACTGATTCATGAAGCCTCTCAGCCTAATCCAGTGAAGACCATCCAACAACTTAAAGTCACTTTGGAACATTACTGCTCGGCTTGGAAGGCTGATGTCCTTCCCTCTCTTTGGCTTCCCCCTGGCTTGGGGAGTTTAAAAGGGAACTTTAATTTGATGTTGCAATTCATGTTAATTTTGCGATGGCAGCCGCGGTGATCTGGTGAAGTTATTTTAGTTGCTACTCAAAGACTTTTCTCTACTGATGTGCTTATGCAGCTCTCCTCTCGACTCGGTTGGCAGCCTTTGCTAGTGTTGGGCAATTTCTTCTTGAAGGGGATGCTTTTTTGGTTATCCTAGTAGTGAATCAACTACTCATTTTTTCTTCTTGACAGTTTTCTTCTTTTGTTATTGACATTAGACTAGATCTCTCTTCCTTCCATAGCTGAAAATGCTATGAAAGTGTCTACATGTGCCAACTATTGTGCACACGCTTTAACAAAATGGGCCTCTACTCACCTAGTGTTTGGTAACATTCCCACTAGTTGTTCCATTCTCTCTTCCATTAGGATAAAAAATGGCAAGGACCCTCCTTGTATCCCTTTCCTTATTCCTAATTGAATAAGGAAAGGGATACAAGGAGGGTCCTTGCCATTATATATATATATATATTTTTTAATTATTGGTTCAAATTATTAGGGATTCAAGTAAATAAAAAAATAAGGTGATCACTAGTACTTGTTCTAGAGCAAAACACACCGCTATATGGCCAAAGGATTTTGGCGGTTAAAACAGGAGGCCCACAACCACGTGGCATTGATGAAAGCACATGTGTGCTTGACACGTGTCATGCAGGCCGGTAATGACGGTTAGGGCACTCTCCAGTGTTCCTTGGGTCAGGAACAAAGAGAGGATGGTCCATGCACCCCTGTCTCCTGTCCCTTACCTTGTACACTTCCCGTAGGGCCATCGCTTTCTCTGGTACCACAGATTACATTTCACATGCATTCCTGTTTCGTTTTCTTTGGGATTGTCAAATCTAAATTTTGGATTATAAACAATTAACTCTTATGTTTATGTCATTTTTATAGTAAATTACTGTGGGGTACATTTAGTTTGATGAAATTTGTTTTTTGTTTTTAAATAATTTTCACATTTTCTAATGTTTGGTGCATGTAATTGCTTGATTTCGCCCAATAGTTGGCCGAGTAAGATATTATGACAAATGGTAGACCAAAAGTTCTTGCAATGTTTGCTCGATCTTGGCTCCAACGAGCATGTGTCTAATATATAGTGGGATAGAAATTTCAAATATTTAAAATATTCTGCTTTCCATACGCTACTCTATGTCACGATGGTAAGTGAAGGTTTAGGGTATATCAAAAAGAGAGGCGACAAAGAGACAGAAGAGGTAGGTACTTAGGTCGAAACGTGGGGGTGAGGAGCGACTAGGTTAGGATGATTTATATTTGACAACCGACGGTTTTATGCGTACGTTATACGGTAAAAAGTTAAGCATACTTATAAAAATTTATAAAAGAATCAAAGAATTAATATAATATAAGGTTCAGCCTACTCGATCGAGTATAATGGGTTTACTGACAATTCCATGCCGGTACCCGAATCGACTGCGTTGGAATTCTTATTCTGCTACCCAATCGATCGACCAATATTGTATGAATGTGTTTATATGATGAGCAAGTTATTGTATGTTGATATGGTGTAGAAAGTTAAAGTTGAAATATATACTATTCTTATGCATATATACATAATTATGTTTATAAACACATATCATGTGTTTATAAATCGAGATTTAAGCACAAAGTTTAACAAAGAAAAAGAAGGTGAAGCCAATTTAAATTTCTTAGTTTCCCGAAGCATTAGGAAATAAATTGAAGCCTCTTTTAAAGAAAAAAAAGAAAAAAAGAAGTAAGAACAAAGAAAAACTATACATTGACGATTATGCTTATTTTTATGTCAAGGTTTAGCTCAAGAGAAATGCTTTTAACGTACACAAAATGCAAGGTAGCATATATCTTGGCTCAAATAGGCCAATATGTAGAGAAAGACATAAGAGGTGATGGCTACTAAGTACTAAGGCAACACTTTATTAGGGAGATTAACACTTTTGGCAGTTTGATAGTGAGACCATACAATTTATCCAAAAATATTTAAGCTTATTGGTTTAAGCCCAATGTTATACTAACACCTATCTAATGTGTGACTTAAACCTTTTTATACTCATACATATGTATACTTAATAAGCTCTCCCTCATGTGTGAGTCAATCGCTATATTTATATACTTTCCGATCCCTCAAACAAAAGTTTTATCAATCTTATGAAACATCTTTAAGATCACTTATATCAACTCTTTCGACTTTATCTGTGTCACGTACCTTTGTCTCTAGCTACTAAACTGTGAAAAGGAACCTGTCATCAATGCTTGCATTCCAATTGTTAGAGACCTTTATCATCCACCATATCTCACATCAACACTACTTTTAATATTACATGTGTGAGGACTATGTAAACTTTATCCCTGCCATGCACCATTGTCTTTGCTCCAACTGCAAAAGAAATCCACCATGTCTATGCATGTGCCATATTCCTGCTTTAGTTGCGAAAGGGATTGCAACCCACCATACTAAATAGGGAGATCAATTGCCACTAATTTCGGAAATTCTTTTAGTTAGACCACAATATAATATATTACAACGTCATTCAACCCCAAAAGCTTGAACTTAATTATGTTATACTCACACATGTATACTCAACACACTTTGTACTATATATCTCGCAATAACGTTGCGGAAAAGTGATTCTCCATAATTGTCTTTTGAGATAAAAGATTTATGATTAATGGATAAAAGAGGACTGCATCTCGATATGTAGCATCATGGACCTCCACATAATTTTTTTTTAAATAACAATTTCTTCAATATATTTCTTTATCTATGTGGGCTTAATTAAGGAAACTCTTGTTATTAATGTATAAGACTATATGATGTTATCTGGTTGGTGAAATGCATGCATGATAGATGACTTTACTCAATCACCAAATGCTTATAAGCTTTTACTTGTCACAATATATATACCATCAAAAGCAAGCAATTATTTCTCCATTATACCATAAATAGGGAATATATATAATTAGTGGAAATAGTACGTAGCCAACTTCCTGATCAATTAAGCACACAATTAAGCAGGCAAGGTGGTAGCCCTCATGAGCCTGAACTTTCCAAACATAACCATATGATTTCTCGTTTTTGTAAAGCACTAAACATGTTCAATTTTCTATTGCCGAATGCCGACATAGTGCCCATCCCTTTCTTGGTTTTAAGGCAAAGGGATGCACTGGTCATTATTACATTGTGAATTGTGTATGCTGTCTATCTGCATCTAAAAAGTCTTCCTACTTTTTGATCATAGAATAATCTTGGTAACTTTTTCAAGGTAAAAGAGCAAGAAGACAAACTACGCAAATTCTCTAGCACAAAGACACAGAATGGAGTTCCCTCGGTAGAATTTTTTTAATCCTCGGTACAAACAATTAGGCAGACACTAGCTTAATTTCCTGATTTTGTTGTTGTTTCACTTCTCATATGGTCCCACCTTTTTATCATTATTACTTTTAATTGGAGTATCCACGAGCATGATTTTAAAGAATTATCAATATTGTCCCCAAAGCTTTGTTGTTTTCATGCACAAAACAATAATGAATAATATGAAATAGAAAAAAAATTAAAAGAGAGACAATACATTAATTTATGTGGTTCGATAAAGTACCTATATTCATAGAGAGTACAACTATATTTTACTATTGATAATTCAGTGTTACAACATAATATATACCGAACCACTAGTATTTCAATATTATTCTCTATGCCTGAGAAAATATGAGTCATTAGTTCCAATAATCTTCACGTATGGGTTCAAATTCTATTTTTAATAGGTAATGCTTAATACGTGAAATATTTAATTTAAATAGATGGTGATTTAACGGAGTCAATGTTTGATTTCAGGACTTTTGACTCTAATATTATATTTAAATCACAAATTATCTTAAAAGTTTAAGCTTATAAAAATATATAAATTTAATTATTTAATCAATACTTAACACTAATTAGGAGTTGAACTTTAAACGTAATGCTTCATAATTCACTAGCTAGGACCAAGAGACTCACCACTCGAGTGAGAAAAAAATATCTTTGCCCTCGCTTTTTCTCTTTTTATTTATTTATTTTTTCGATATATTTACAAGAAGGCTCCGAGTTTTTTTCTCTTTTCCTGAGGGTCTGTATCCTGGGACCAATAGATTGAGGGAAGGGATAAAAGGGAGGAGACCGCCCATATCTTCATTTCCTTTCCTACTCCTTACCCAACAACTTCATGTTCTGCAATAAACCCTCTTAAATCTCCTCTCGCATCTGCATTTAATGCTCTTTTTGCTCTCTCACTACATATAAACTGCTACCATTTCCACTACTCAACAACAAAAAAGACAGTTTCCCTTGCTATTATATATCTATCAAACTTCCTTACTTTTGCAGTATCTTTCATAAAATGTCATTCACTTCTTGTCTTCTTGTTCTCCTTCTATGCTTCTCTCTGCATGCATGTAATGCCAGGCATCTTCCCGCAGCTGATGATCATAAAAGGCTGGAAAAGGTTGGTGCAATTTTTTTTCATCTGTTGTCATCATACTAACTTCTTCTTCAAGCCTTTTACATGTTCTGATTTTGTGCAGAGTGATCATGAGAAGACGGGTTCTGATAAGATTTCAGCTCTGTCAAAGGTGCAAGCTTTCTTCTCAAAGCAAAATGTCGACAGTACTCAAAAGGGAAAAGAGACAAAGACAAATCAGAAAACATATAAATCGGAAGGAAAAACTTCTTCAGATGCTGTTGAAACTGAGTCTCTTGTTTCCGTTTCGTGGCATGTACCTCACAAGGAACACAGTGAAAAAAATCCTGGCTTCAACTTGGATTACTCACCACCAAAGACACACCCTCCATCTCACAACTGATTTCTTCTTGTTTCTGCTGCTTAAAGGGTATGCACGTTTTATCTCTCTCATCCAAAAACAAGATAGTAGTGAAGAACTTGTGTAGGATCAAGTGTTTAGTCTTGCCATATATATATGGCTGTATAACATAGGCTCTTGGATTTCATGTGTTACCAAGCCTTTTATCTTATATTGATATACATCAGATCGATGACGACTAGCTATGTCATGAGTGAGAAACATCTATACTTTTGTTTAATCACTTTATCATAGTATTCTGTCTCTTACTTTTGTCATCATCACTGCATAATTTCATCATCATTAATCACAGACTTCTTCATCTTCTTCAACTGCTACTACAGCCAAGCAAATAGAATATATATGTATATACGACTCTCATGTGCTTAAACAGTTGATTAAATAATAATATGGTATAAAATTTAGTACACCATAATATCTATGGTTAATTTCTGTAATTAACTTGATTAGGTGTAGTAGTTTGATAGTTAATGCATGTGTAGTGGTATTCAAGTTTCAGGTTTACCCATTTTCTTGATCACCTTGTCCTAATTAATTAATGAGGACGATAAAGATGTCTTCAAGGGGTAGCTTAATCGGCTGTGGACTACGCTTTATGAAGCGGAGGTCACTAGTTCGAACCCCCTCCTTCCTAAAGTGGGCATGTCAAAAAAAAAAAAAAAAATGAGGACGATAAAGCAAATGATAAATGTAGGCATATACCATACATGTGTGTGTATATATATGTATATATTTTGGATGAATAAAATTCATTAAAAAAAATTGATATACAGAAGGGCATCACAACCTTGACCCCCTCCATGGTTGAGATCACATCTTTCCAAAAACAAAATTTAAAAATTACAAAGCTCTTGATTTACCTGTTGTATATCAGTCTATACTTGCACAAAAATACGTGCAACGGATGCATGCATGTATATATATCTATATATATGCATACCAGTTTTGTGCGATATTGGATGTGCATGTGTGTAGACATGAAACGTGTTGTTAATCAGTGTGGTGCAATATTCTGCTTTGCTTCCTATATTCGATGTATATATTCCTATATATATATGTGTATTCCTAGTGGATGCATGCACGTGCATATTAATGTCGTGGATTATATTGTACGTACATACATGTAAGGTGTTTATACGTACAAGAACGTGCGGTTATATCAATGCTAGCTCGTGTAAATTCTGTGAATTGTTTTCATAATAGTCCTCTCACATATTGTTGTTAAAAACTTAATCCTTGAATTTTCTCAAGGAGATCAATGAATCTGAAGTTTTGAAGAAATTGATTTTTTTTTTTCTTCAAAAAAGTACTCACGAAGAAATTGAGTCAAAAAGATATACAGAAAATTCGTAATTTGGCCTATTAATTAATTGCGGTGGGCAGTTGGGTTACTCTAAAATGAGGATGGCAAATTAATTAAGAAGAATATTGTACGTACGTACCTATTAATTCTTCGAGTTGATGTTTGAAATATCTAAAGGTTATGGGGGGTATTTGGTCGGTCATAGAATACCTACTTCATAAGACTGAATACCATGCATTATGAAATAGAGATTATTAATTTGAATTTTCTTCACAAATTCTCTTCCCTTATGCAAATGTCTAAAAAAATAAAAATTATTTTCTAAATTGGCCCATCTCTCTCAACCTTAACTTATTAATCTTGTGTTAGCTGGGTTTGCAAGTCATGTAAAAAATTGTTAGCCATATTAATATCAGATATTGGGTTCAGGTTGTGTAGCTATAAGCATAAGACTATATATATATAGGTCAACTCTAATCTGACCTATTTAATTTAGTGGGTTAGATCCATCAACCTGAACTCGATATATGATTTCATATTGAGTTTATATCAAGTTCATAGGCCGTGTAAAAAATTGACAACTCGATCTATATCTAGCTTGTCAATCATGTCATTTTCAAAAGGAAACAATCCATGATCGGAACCTTTCCAGGTCCATAGATTAATCTAAATTGATTATTTTGTAATAATTTACCCAAAATAGCATTGCAAATAAAATAGAAAACAAAATGAATGCATATATGAAGGTAGAGAGTGGCTATTTAGTTTCAGGGTTACAAATAACAAATTAAGAGTAGTGTATTTAGGAGTGTGACTATTTCACAAGCAAAAGATGCGATTTTAGATCAAATTGTAGAATATATCATTTGGGAGTGCATTTTTTAAAAAATTGTAGTTTAAAAATTTAGAAAAAACTGCATTTTCAAATCATAGCCTAGAGGCTTTTAAAAACGCACTAATTTAAAAGTAAAATTACGATTATAAATTAAGGCCGAACCACAATTTTATCAAACGCTTAACTGTATTTTTTAAAATTGCCTTTTCAAATTGTACATAGTAAAATCGCTATTTATTAATTGCACTTTTTGAAACTGTAAACCCAAGTGGACTGGCCCTAAGACTATTGATAACAAAACAAAATACAAAGAAAAAAAAAATCCTTAACATTGCACACGTCCATATATAAAATCCTTTAAAATCTTATTATTTTCTAAAAAAAAAAATGTTTTTTCTTTTCTCTCACTTGGTTTTTATAAAATAATATATATCCATCTAGGACTAGGAAGACATCAAGAGAACACCTATATAGCATTTTCCTATTATAGCACAGTGAGTAATAATATAAAGAGGATTAGAGTCATCTTAAAGTCATCTCAATGTGATGTGACATTTAAAATCAGCATTCAATTTAAGATGATCATTATTTAATTTTAATCTATTGGTGATTTTAAATACTACATCACATTTGTGATAACTCTAGGAGAACTCTAATTCTCCTTATATTATTATTCATAGCATAGTTGTCCTCGTCCAATACTCAAAGAACACAAGATGCGGATGATCGAGTAATAATATAAAGAGGACCAGAGTTCTAAATGTGATGTGACTTTTAAAATCACAAATATATCAAAATTAAATAATGATCATCTCAAATTCAATGGTAATTTTAAAAGTCACGTTACATTTGGAAGGACTTTAGTCTTCTTTATATCATTACTTGCGGATGATCATCAAACTAGCCATACGGATAGGATGGGAGTTGTTAACAATAAGATAACAACCAGCCAAGAAAAAAAAAAAACAGAGAGAGAAATTCAAAAGATCAGCTGGTGACCAATTCAAATGTACAGATAATATTTGTAAAATCAAATGTTTGTAACCGATTCTTCTATAAATTATCAATGACCAATTCAAATGTACAGATAATATTTGTAAAGTCAAATGTATAGTTGGTAAGATATTTTTGTAACCGATTCTTCTATAAATTGTCAGTAGCAACACAATCAGAATATTGCTTGTGAGAGACAAAACAATTATTACAATTTTATTTGACTCTTTGAGGAAAAAATGTCAACCAGTTCTTGTCTTCTTGTTCTCCTTCTGTGCCTTTCTTTGCATGCATGTAATTCCCGACATCTCGCAATATTTGATAAAATGCTGGAAAAGACAACTCACTTTTCCATCAAGGTTGGTTTGATATATATATATATATATTATTAGTTTTATTTTTCATTTGTTGTTATCATACTCGATTCTTTTTCCTCTTCAAGTCTTTTACATCTTTTTATTTTGTGTAGAGTGAGAAGATTCCAGCTCTGTCAAAGCAAAATGGAGTGGCAAAAACATATGTTGTAGCTGAAAAATCACCAAAAATATTGGAAGGAAAAACTTCAGATGCTGTTCAAACTGAAATAAATCCTCTCATTGACTTGGACTACACCCCACCTAAGACATACCCTCCTCAACACAACCATTAGCGATTAAAAAAAAAGAAAAAAAGTGTACGTACGTTTTATCTCTCTCATTGTGCGAGTTATAAAAAACAAGATAGAGTATTAAAGAATTTGTGTGGGCTCAAGTGCTAATTAGTTTTACCAACAATTTTTCTTAAATTTAATTAGCGAATCAAGCTACAATTTTTCTTAAATGTCATTAATTTTTGTGCTTAGTCTTGCCCAATAATACGTGTTGTATATATATGATTTACGTGTTGTATATGATCTATACTTGCACAAAAATACGTGTAACAGATGCATGCATATGCACATATCATGATCAATTTTGTGCGATATTGAACTTGCATGTATAGACATGAAATGTGTTAATAGTTTGGTGCAATTTTAGACATGAAATGTAAAGATAGAAAGCAACTTTAGAGAGTAGAAAAAAAATTTAAAACCCTAGGTTTTTTCTTCTTCCATCTCTCTGGTGAGAGTAGCCGCCTCCTTAGTGAGGTTTCTCTGGGGAGGAGATATGGAGTTTTTCTCCATTCTCCTCCCTCTTCTCTGCTTCTATTTTTCGATTTTGTTGTCTTTTTCCTGTTGTTTTTGTTGTGCACTCCAACCATTCCAGGAGCTCTAGCCTCCTTCATCTTCTTTGCTCAACCTTCACTCCGTCACCATCTATTCACCATTGTGCAGTGCCACTCACCTCCTCGAAATTGGTTGGGTTTCTAGATCTAGTTTTGAAAAAGTTTCCCCCCTTCACGCGTTAGTCCACCACATTCCTTGGCCTCTTAACTTTCCAACGTTGCCTCCTCTAGCCAGATCTAACCACCACGCGCCAGCGAGTGGATCTCACGTGTTTGCGCGTGGATCTCACCCTCCGGTGCATCTATGTCACGTGCCTGCCTGTGTTCGCCAACCTTTGTTCCCCGGCCGTTGCTACTGTTTTCTAGTCTTTTTGTTGCTTCCATGTTGTATTTCTTATGTACTTTCATATTTTGTTGCTTTTGTGTTTTAATTTGTGGGTTACTCTCTAGCTCTTAGCTTTTTGCGGGTTTGATTCTTTAGTGGAGACTTTTGTAATTGACTTGTGTTGGTACCGCTCTTTACAATAGTCCTAGTTACGGACTTTAGCAGTGCTTTTATCGCTTCAACCTCCTTTCGGTGGTTGTTGTTGGTTACAAGTGAGAGTACAGATAGGTTCACTTTAATATGTGCCTCTTTTGCTTCTTAAACCACCTTGTGTGGACCCTTGAGAGGACTGGGTCACTTGTTTGTCCCATTTCCTATGTTTTGTAATTGTTATTTTACCAAACGCTTAATTGTGCTTTTAAAAATTGCATTCTTAAATCGCATATTTTAAAATCAATATTTTTTAATTGTACGTAGTTTTTGAAACAACAAATCCTAGCCAACCATAAGACAAGTGATTTTGGATATTATTGATTCCAAAACAAAATACAACAGAAAATTAAACTCATTTTGTTTTCCAAACAATTCAAACATCCTTAGCAGAGGCCATGCATGTCAGCGTCCATATATGACCGTGCATACACTACAAAAAAAACAGCTCTTACTTGCATTTTTTAAGTGCCAACAAACTGGTTTTAAATGCCAAGAAAACTCATCTTGGCGTTTATTACTGACATAAGGTATACATCAGCAATCCCAATGTCAAGAAAATTATTTCTTGGCATATAAACTAAATGCCAGTAAATTTTAATGGCACATAATATATGTGCCACAAAACCAAAAAAATTATTTTCCGGTACATAGTTTGTGGCAAGAAAAATTGATATTTTTGGCACATAGGCTGTGCCAAGAAAAATTGAATTTCTTGGCACATATCCTATGTGCCAAGAATCTTGAATTTTATGTGCCAAGAAAAATTGAATTGTGGAGGTTTCCTTTGATTGGCCTAAAAGTGCTTCTAACGCTCAAAAAGTTTGTTTGAAGAAAAAATTATTTATTTAGTAAAAAAATTAAAAGCACTTTTAAGGGTCCCAAATGCCTAAAAATGACCAAAACGCACTTTTGACAAAATCTTAAAAATGAAACTTTCACCAAAAAACTATTTTTAACTTAAAAACTCTACTTTTCAAATGCAATCTCAAACAGGTTCGAAGAGACATATCTGAAATGATGAACAACTTGCGCTTTTGTAAATTGTATCAAATTACTTGTCAAATTGTCAAATGAACCAACAAGATAAATACAATGATTAAAAATGGAGGAAACCTATAAAACCTGGAAAGAATCTCAACCAATTCCGGCAAGCACATGATTTTTTTTTTTTTTTCTCTCTTTAAAAAAAGGGAAATCTATAAAGAATCTCAAAGAAGTATAGTAATTACATGATAATATTGAGAGAAGTAACTATAAAATTGAATTGAAGTGGGTAACAATCAAGTTTTGTAGATTCAGTCATCTATTTACTATATTGACGAAAACCTTAGAGTATGGGTCATTGAAAGCCCAATAAATGGTCCCTTGTGAGGACCCTTGAGTTGATGGAGGCTCTTGTCCCATTAGCTCATCTATTTGTGCCTGTAACAAGTCAAAAGTGTTAACAACTCACTAATTAGTCTTTTAACATCATTATGCGTAAATAAATAAAAAAAAATAAAAAATCATAACTTACAATTATACAAATAAAAAACAAACTTACCATTTTGCTCTCAGCCTTTGTGGTTACAGGTTTACCATCTTTGCACAAGTTTTTTTGAATAGCTTGCTTCCATCGGGGCCCCACCCTGTTATCGACTCCTAATCTAGTTCAAAAGACTTATCAAACATCGTATTCAAAAAATCATCTACCGCATCAGCCTATTATATCTCTTTTAATAAGTACCTCCTCATATGCACTCCTGGCAAAGCTCCCTGACCCAGTGGTGTATTTATGGTTATCATCATCATCATCATTATTATTATTATTATTGCATGATAGCTAGACCAATACTAAACCCAGCAATATTCTCTCTGAAGCCTTGATGCAGAAATTGACAAAGTCCGGCCAGTTTACATCACCGGTGGATTTCAATGCAACTACCAGCAGTTGTCAACAAGAAGCCATCAAACTCACGTCTCTCAGCATGATTGTTTCTCATGGTTGAAGTTGGGTTCTTCTGCTATAAGGACTATATGTGCTGATAATAAAAGTGTTTTTGTTTATTACATGTTCTTTTATTTCTAAGCTTTATTTATTTGCTCTGTTTGTGATTGATCACCAATCCTCTGCTGTTGATCAAGTTTGCTTGTGTTTATGTTTATCTAATAAAGTTGGTAGGTCAATATAAGGTGATGTAACGATGCTATTGAAGATCAATAAATAAATATGTTTTTTCAATTATTTGTTTGAGTAAGATATTCTGCTCGAGATGAATTTTTTTCTTTTTAAGGCTGTTAAACCACCTACCTATCGGTAATTTAAACTCTTCAAGAACGAATTGAGTTGTAGTGAAAGATATATACATAGTTTTGGTAGGCTAATAATTGGTCACATATAGGATGAGACAACGTACTTTTAATCTTTCATTTTATGTTCCTAGATGAATATAAGTGGTCAAATTGATCAATTAGAGGGCTAATAATTGGCAGCTTGGTTAAATCTATATATTGGTTTAATGGCTCAGAACATAAAAAGAAAGAAAGAAAAAAAGGAATAGTAAGTTGATACTTATAATATCTATTGGCTCATCTAATAACAAAATGATTGTATAAATGAACTTAGAGTGCGTGCATGGTTAATTATTTAGTTTTTAGGTTGCACACAAAATTAAGAGTGACTTTGAGGAGTGCGATTTCACAAGCATATAGTAAAATTTTAAACCAAATCATAAAAAATATATATGATTTGAGAGTGAATTTTTTAAAAATTGCAATAGAAAAGAAAATTACTATTTAGTAAACTATTATATAATTATTATACAGCTAGAATAATGTGACTCAGAAAAAAAGAAAAGAAAAAAGTGACTAGGGAATTGTTTGTGTGCTTCCGTTGTTGTATAAATAGTCAATCATCGATAACACATGGGTTACTTTGGCTGCCCAATCAAAAAAATAAGAAATTATTTTAACACTTGGGGTTAAAGTAATTGTTTAAGTTTATGAATAATTACTTTATTTAAAACTAATTAACACATGATTGATGAACAATATCATAAGTACTGTTCATTTGGTTATGTAGTTTCAAAACGTATCGATTTCAAAATGCAAGAAAACACAGTTAAGTCTTGCAATTTGAAAAAAATAGTATTATAACCTACCTTTTAAAATCGTGCATTTTAAAAACTACACACTATTACCTACTACTAAATAATGTGAATTTTTTTACATGTTTTTAAACCATTGAACACATTTTTTTTTTCAAACACACTCTTAAACATTTTGATATTTTGATTAAATATTCACATTTATAGTATATGAAATCGCGCAACCAAATGACTCAAACACCTATTTTTTGGGTTCCTTTAATCGTTCACAAATATTTAGTAGTTTGTGAAGAATATTATTAATTAGGTGGTAATTTAAGGATCCTTAAATATATAACAATATTACTGTGTTACGTAATTAGGATCACTTTAAAAAAAAGAAAAAAAGAAAAAAAAAAGAAAAAAGAAGAAGAAGTGGTAATTAGGATCATGTGCCCGACATAACAAGAGACATAGGAAGCAAGGAGTACTTCGAGAGTGTCCCCTATGGCAAATAAAATATACATCTAACTCTAAGTCAAACATATTTTAAAATCCCAACAAAAGATTAGAAGAAGGCAAACCTTTTTGCTGTAATTAAAACAAACATCCCATGCATATCTTAATCCTCAAAAGGAGGCATACGCGAATGTATATGTCTTCCCAATGCATGAGATAAAAGACACCCACCAGACAACGCTGTAATATCTTCTTTATATAAAAAGAGCGAATAAACAAGAAATGTTTGATATGGAGGGACCATTTTGTCCTCATTAGTCTTCACATGAATTAGATATTTTATCGGTTGTTTTGGTATTATTGTCTTTTATGTAAATTACTATTTTACCCAATGCGTTTCAAAAGAGTTAAATTTGTTTGACAGGGTTTTTGGGTATTTCACCTCACTTACTTTTTGTTTGATGGTGTAGATTTACGGTTATGCCTTATTCTTTCTTTGTCATAATTGAATTAAGAGGGTTAGTTTTGTCTTTTCAACATGGCTGAATAGTAAGTTTTGCTTTTCTTCCTCATTTGACACGCAACTTCTTTTTTTTACCTTCTTTTCTTCCTTATTTGACACGCAAGTTGCCAACTACCCCACTCTCCCTCTTACTCTTCTCTTTCTTTCTTCCTTCTTATCTCCACGCCTCCTGC